>OY720205.1:18676595-19349952 GCA_963082605.1 Rhodophaea formosa
AAAGTGTGCAAGAGGCCATCAGGCCAAAGAAGTCAGCATTCAATGATTAGCAGAATTGACTAAGATGTATGAAGATAGAAGGAAAAATGTCAGGCGAATATCAAGACATCGAAAAGAAAACTAAACGTAAAGGCGTATGATAAAGTCTCCCGGGAGGTCCGATGCTAAGCAATCCAAGTGAAATCATTTCATAAAAGCACTTGCACCTTTTAAGATACATATGCAGTAGAACCATCCGTAACGGCGATGCTAGCGAGTTCAGTGAGGCGGTGACCTTGAAATAGTGAGTGTTACATACATAAATATAATCACGTCTTTATCTCTTGCGGGGTAGACAGAGCTCAGGGTTCTTGAAACCATAGGCCACGTTTAGCGTGTTAGTGGGCGTTAATGCGGGAAGCGGAATCAATGGGTTGCTAGCCGCATCGCCTATAACGTGATTCTGTAGGTTTTTTCCCTTATACATAGTGAGTGTTCTTTTTGATAGACGCTTGACGTCAAACATACAGGAAAAAGCTCCTTGTGGAAGAAATTTGGGTGAAATAAAAGGAATAAATAAAAAAAATTGGATAAGAAAGAAGTGAGTTTTTGAATAAGCTGGTGTAACAAAGACTGGATAACTTTGACGTAAAAATAAGTAATAAAAAGTCACACATTCTCTTCAGATGCCCTCAACAGTATTCTTGCCAGTAAAACGACCAATAATACACAACAAGCCGTATAAATTCAGGGCTGATAAAATGGTTGCAAGTCTCGGGCGTAACGTACGATGTTAAAATGCCCTTTTAAGGTTAAAGGAAGAATATACAAACAAAACTATAATAAAAATTGTCGTAATATATGGCTCGGTATCGTGGCCTACCACAGCAGAAGATAAAAAGTCGATTGCATGTAACGGAAATTAGAATGTTCAGATAATATCTATGTGGTGTAAAGCGAAAGAACAAAATAAAGAATAAGTTCGTAAGAGGAAGTATTAAAGTAGTACTTTTAACATAAAATAAAAGCAATGTTTTGTTTTTCGTATGTGTAAGTGGCCAACACTGGTGTCAGATTTTTCAAGCTGCCTTAAGGCATCTGACATAGCTCAACGACTGCCATCAACGATGACAGCCGGGACCAACGGCTTAACGTGCCTTCCGAAGCACGGAGGAGCTCGAGATATTTTATGCCACTTGCGGTCACCTATCCAAGTAGGGACTGCACCAGGGGTTGCTTAACATACATAAGCGCTCATAGAGCTCACACCCACTGGACCATCGGGCTCCTCCCGAAAATAAAAGCAATGAAAGGTCAGGTTGGTATGGCTGCCACATACATACCAGAAAGAATGTTTTCTTTGTTCACAGTAATGAAAAGATCTCGATTGGGCGCGTTGTTTTGGGGGGCAATGCCAGCTACTGCTAAGACAAATCCATACATGTCCCCATTCGAAAGGCTATTGTACCCTAATACCACTTTCTGTAAATAATAAAAAGCAATAACTGTTTCTTCGTTGTCTTAAAGATGTAAAGATGTATATATTGCCCTAGAAACAATATGGACCGGGCGCTGAAGACATCATAATGGGCATGTTGACTAAAATTTTTTTCATGTTGCTATGTAAAGACCTGCCAAAAATAAACACAATAGTGACAGAAATACATTTCTAAACAAAAAACTCTTTCAGTTATAAAAGTTTTAAAGACACATGTTTTTAGACGTAAATTTTTAGACGTGAAAACGCGCCGCTGAAATGCCTACATATTTGTGACGTCACAAGCTTGTATTTTGTATGGGTGGCGTGAGAACTTTGTTTGGTAGCTATACGAAATATTTCGTTTATGGTAATGGTTTCATAATAAAAGTTGCTATAAATTTTGCAGACTAAAATACAGTATAATTGTAATTAAAGATTTTCATACTTTAAAAAATGGTCCTATCCACCCAACTTTAAAGAAGCTTTAAGATCACTTAACGAATCGATATCAAATTAAAAGTGTTCTTTATAGTGTATTTATTTATTTCTACTATCGTCGTGTGCGTGAGCTTTTGTCGCGACATATTTACATGCATTAGTATTTGCGTCACTTATCTGTTTCTTAGGGGTCTATCATGATAATTCATTTATGTTATGCACGCTTGCGTATATATCAAGCGGTAATATGTGATGAACAGACGTCGGAACTTGTACAGCATTTCTTTTACCACTGGTAATGTAAGGTCATTATCATCATCATCACGTTTTTTGTAGTCTTCACTGCAGGAGCACGACCTTCTCTGTTCTTCCTGAGCCATATATTAGCCAAAGCAGTTAAAAGATTTGGCCTGAACTGTTCACGCTGGCTAGATGGGTTGTAGAGGTCTCCTTGATGTTTGAAGCTTTGTTTAGCTTGTTTTACCTAAGTTGCCTTACGACATCCACGGGAAGGCTTGGAGTGGTCCTTTTCTACTCTGCTGGGAACCACACGGCCAAATGTAGTGAAAGTTAAGGTGACTCTAGTGGTGGCACACTTATGCTGACACCTAGATTAGATTGTATTTCGCCACTACTTTTTATTTAAAATTGTAATTTAAGTTTTATGAGTACTGTAACACCATATTGACGAGCTCCGTGGCGCAGCGGTCAACACGCCGGTCTGCGACACGGATGGTCTCGGGTTCGATCCCCGGTCAGGTCAAGATGGAAAATGATCTTTTTCAGATTGCCCTGGGTCTTGGATGTTTATCTATAATGTATTTGTAATAAAATATAGTATCGTTGAGTTAGTATCCCATAACACAAGTTTCGAACTTACTTTGGGGCTAGCTCAATCCGTGTGTTTTGTCCGTATATATTTATTTATTTATATAAAGGCAATATTCATTTAGAAGAGAAGTTTACCTGAACACCATGATTAGTGAATTGAGTACTCGTAAGCCCTGCGCTCTGGGTACAGGTAGATCCCATTTGGTTGATGAATAAAACATATCGAGCTTTTTCATTTGCAGGGGGCGTCATAAGCTCTTGAAAGTGTATACCACTGAGGTAATTGATTTCCATTAACATACGTCTCAAGTTGTCTCTATAGTCTCTATCTGTAAAATAAATAAAAGATTGCTCTTAACTCTTCCATGCTGGTTTGTGAGAAAAGGAAAAACATTGAAAATCGAGCTCCGTGGCGCAGCGGTCAACACGCCAGCCTGTGATACGGAAGGTAGGGTTCGATCCCCGGTCAGGTCAAGATGAAAAATGATCTTTTTCAGATTGACCTGGGTCTTGGATGTTTATCTATATATGTATTAGTTATAAAATATAGTATTGTTGAGTTAGTATCCCATAACACAAGTCTTACTTAAGAACTTACTTTGGGGCTAGCTCAATCTGTGTGATTTGTCCGTATATATTTCATCATCATCATCATCATCAGCCTATTGCAGTCCACTGCTGGACATAAGCCTCCCCAAGAGCACGCCAAATTGTGCGATCTTCTGCTTTCCTCATCCAACCACTACCAGCTAATACATTTATTATTATACTATTATTATTATTATACTACTAATATATTTATTATTTATTTATTATTTATTGAAAATGCCAGCTGCTTTTCTTCCCGCGCAGACTGTAATAGCCGATTAAGGCATAGGTCAAAATCAAAGGAATCACATCAATAGGCGATGCGGCTAGCAACCATTACGATTTTGGCTCACTAAACGTGGCAATGGATTTTATGACATTGGGCTCTGTCTACCAAATTGTAACAAAGGCTGACTAATATATCGCTCAATAATATCACAATATGAATAATGACCGCCGTGTGGTTCCCGGCAGAGTAGAATAGGACCACTCCAAGTCATCCCGTGGATGTTGTAAAAGGCGACTAAGGAAACACAAGCTAAACAAAGCTTATTAACATCAAAGAGACCTCTCCAACCCGTCTGGCCTGCGTGGAGAGTGTAGGCCAAATCCTCTGAATTCTCAGGCTAGTATATGGCTCTGGTAGTACAAAGAGGGTCGTGCTCCTGCAGTGGAGACTAGAAAGACCTGATGATGATGATGATCGTATATCTAAGGATTCAACCGGGATAAACGCTTGGATGATGATGATGATGATGGATCTTTCTTTTATTAGGAGGAACTGTACCTAATACAGCAAAAGTCGTAGCCAAAAGCTAACATCAAAAGAATTACCGTAATGCACAGCATCAATAAAGTACGGAATGATTCCTTTTGGCCAAAGCTGTAATTTGTAGACGTCATGTTCGTCCAAGTCGTACCCATCTTCTCCTAGTTCTAAATGCCTTATGAAATTTTCAGAGTCTACAAACAAAAATAAAATTATATGATAACATATTTCTAAAAATATAAACGTGTATTCCGGATTCAAAATTTAACTGACTTCGCTATGTTTAATATTAAACACAGCGAAGTCATTCAAATTTAACTTTTCAGAACTTATTGGGGTTGCTACATACATGAGCGAGCCGGTATTCATTGAAACAGCTGGACGGCAAAATCAAATGAATGTATCTAGATGAATGTTTGGGAACCATAAACCGCTCGGCGGCCACAGATATTTATTCGGTTTAGCAACAGCCAACTTACAATTTTGCAGGTCGCTTTGCAACTATTTAATTTAGTTGAGTAGTGCTGAAAATGTAAACGTGCCGATCGGACCGAACCAACACATGCGGAATGAAGCTGAACGTAATGTTGTAGAGGCTACGAATAGTTATTTCATTCTACAAATACTGCCACATCAAAATATGTGTCGACCCGAATATACTACCCGACTATCACAAGTTGAACAACTGAAGTTTGTCTCGGATTGGCTTTATTTATAACCTAACTTATTAGTACAAAGGCAGGGTTATCGCCTTTGTTTATTATATGATAAGTTCCTATATTTGTTTGCATTAACTCCTGTATTGTTGATTTTTAAGTGTTGATGCAATATGGCATATTCAGTCATTTAATTATTCAAATATTATCGAAGCGACAGCGCTAGCCTGCTTATATGTGTAACAACCCTTACATACAGACACCGGAACAAGTAATACTACAAATAAATGAGAGATTATAAAATGCAATGCATTTAAAATAGTACCTTTCTCAATCACGATGGTATTATTTCTACTTGGAACTCCAACTAAAATGCCTGTAAAATTTTATTACATCGGTCAGTCTAGGAATTTGTGGCGATCTATGGGGAAGGCGTATGTCAAGCAGCGAACGTCCCTGGCTGATAGATAGATAGTTCAATCTAGGAGAGAATAAATATTTTTTGTTGTGTTTTAATAGATATTTTCTTCTGTTCCAACATGTATTTGGCCACTGTTAATTTTATTTTCCTTAACTTACTTACCTGTATCAACGTAAGTGCCGTTTCGTTGATATAAATCATACCCTGAAATCAAAATGAATAAAATTAAAGAAATGTAAAAATAACGTCAGGAATGGAAAAACTCAGAACCCTATCAAGATTTTGGAATTGGCAATAAGATTAATGTCAAATTTGGTAAAGTCTAAATACTCGTGTCGTAGTCATGAATGGTTTAAAATATGTGTTTTTGATTTTTTTTTATCTATGTGTTTTTGTGTTTTTCGTGTGTAATACCAAATATTCGCTCAAAATCAAATCAAAATCAAAACGTTTATTGAGAAAATAGGCCTTTGCAGGCACTTTTTTAGATAATATGTATTTTTTATCTGATTAGATAATATGTATTTATTAATTGTTCAAAAGCTACAGGCTACTAGCGTTTCGGAACCGACCACTGCAGAGAAGAAACGCCGAAAGAAACTCTTATATGATTTGGCTTTATATGATTACGAATATATATTCCTTATTGTCTTTTTCTTTCTTTACTTTTTTTTTTCTGTTTTCATGTTACAATTTCAATATACATAGATTTATTATTTTTGAAACATGATTATGTTAACGATCGAGTGTGCAAAGATAATAAACAACATATGATACTTAAAGTAGTCTCAAAGAGGCCGAGCAGACCACTCCCCCCTGACAGCACCCGTTCACGAGTTGACATATGGATCAGCCATCGCTGAGCTCAACCATATTAGAGGGAACTATTTAGCTATTTCTATTATATAAGACTCACTCTACCGTTAACCCTGTGGGTGGGATGGATGTAGGTGTAGAGGTAGACCATGGACAAGATGGCAATGTGGTATAGGTAAGTTGTTGACAGGTTGGCAGTAGGCATAGGGATCAATTGTGTAGTGGGACTCACAACCAGGCTAGAAAAAAAGACTCACTCACTCCATAATATTGCTATGATTCCTGCAAAAAATAGTTATTGTTAGGTTTGGCCATCTTTAACACACCACATGTTACATTGGTCTTGTTTTTGAAACTATATTAAGTAGAGACGAATTGGAAATCTAAAATAAAAGGTAGAGCGGTATCCAATGAATAATATGGTTATTTTAGATTATGTATAATAAAAGAACTATTCCAATCAATTGTGTGTTGAAATAATTCAACCTCGTTTAATAAAACACTGATGGCTACTAAAAACAGAAATAAATAACTTACCATATAAGTGACCTGCTAATAGAGAACATTGTAAATATGTTTTTATGGTGGCTTTTCCCATGCTTCTACGTAAAATTTATGAAAAGCCATTTTACCGTCGAAATAATAAACTGAAATTGAATGTTGATAACGTACGGAACATTACGGAGCAAATTTTGTAAAACAAATTTGCTATTTCTTTTTTATATTTTTGTACTTGACTCTCAGAATATAGCTTTCTCCGGATACCTCACAGTTGCAAATAAAGACAGAGATATCATCGACAAAAGATTTAAAAAAATGCCTTATAAGTAATCGGCTACATCGTAATACATTCTAGGAGGGGAGAACAATATTTGTCATTATTTAAGGGACTGCTAAAGAAGGAGTGTATTGTTACGAGTTCATGTATTTATGTAAACATGAAAGTTTTTATATTAACTTGTTTGTTTTATATTGAGTTTCTTTACTCCACCACAATTTTAAATTCTTCTTACACCTCAAAATCTAATCAGTCGAGTTATTATAACCCGACTTATGCAAAACCAACTGGACTTTTATGATTTTATATATGATGAATATTTTTTGTCATTGTCTTACCAAATCCCGTGAAATGTAATATGGTTATATTAGCTAGTTTGCACCAAATTCTCATTTTTACTGTATAACTACCTAAATCAAAAAGTATTTCTATAAGGTATGTTTACAGAATACTTAAAAATATTTTGTAAAGGGCACAAATTTGAGATATAAAAATAAATTTTGACGAAAAGTCAACTATTATATCCCTATTTTTATGTATCAATTACTTGCATAAAAGGCTAAAAATAAAGATATTCATATTTTTGTAAGGAAAGAGCGTATGCGGCGACGTCTACAATTATCTTTGCGTTACCATCTATTAATACATGATTGGAGGTTTATATGAAAAAATAAATTTATATGGATTTTACGACCAACGCGTAGAACTTATAAAATTAAATTTAAGAACAATATAGATAATTTTTTTTATTCATACTTCTAAATTCTACACGTTTATATTATTCGTACTTCTTTTCTCAGATTTCATGGATTTCTTAGATTGAATATTTTCGATCGTAAACTCAACTTCTTCTGAAGATTCGCTTAAATAAACATCAATATCTTCACTTAATTCAGCTTGCATTGTTTCATTGATTTCCGTCCTTTTTTTTTGAGGTTTGTATTCTTCTTGATCGTGTGCTGGATCGTCTCCTAATATTCCTAAATATTTATTCGGTTTCGGCCGCGGAATTCCCTTCTTTTTTACATTTCTCTCTTTTTCTTTATCTTTCACTTGAATTTCGTCCTGTTTTCCGTGATTATCATCAGCAAATCCAATAAACTTGAGGGGTTTTACTCTGGGTTCTCTATTTTTCTTTTTCATTTTATCCTTTAAACGTTTTTCAAATAGATCAATCACCTGATCCAGTTTCTTTTTATATTCAGATTCTGTATGGCTATTATGAGTTTTTTCATTCAATTTATGGCGTTTTGCCTTTGGATATTTCGATTTTGATTTTTGAATAGTTTCTGATTTTGGTTGTTTAGATTTGGACTCCGTTTTGAAATTATGGTTGAATGACTTTGATTTTGAACCTGCGCTATCAGGATTCCCAAATTCCAAGCCGTGGGGATCTGATGATTCTGTTTCTTTTTTCGGATACATGTAAGAAGGTTTCCCAAATTCATCTTGCTCAGGATACTCCATATCAGTGATGAAATGATATGTCCTTCTCATTTTCACGATATCATAGAAAGTGAATCCTAGAGACGTGGGTGTTGGTATGTCGTACTGCATGGTTAAAAAATAAGATTTTTTGTTTCAACAGAATAAAATAGAAAAAGTGCACTAAAAAAGGAGTTTAGCTTAAAAATAAGATTTATATCGACAGGGCTTGAAAATTTGCAAATTAATTTTACAGCCGACTCAAGAGGCAAATAAAAACAATAAAACATTGTGGCCTACATGCTCCTAAACATCACAATTGAAGATACAGTCGAGAACAAGCTGATGTAATAGTAATAAAAAAATCACACCTTAGGCTTCAGGGTGGATTGTCCATTTCTGGTATATTCATGATAGTTAAAGTGACTAGCACTGGCAAAATCATACGGAAGATCATGAAAGAGCCATTCGTCGTTACGTAGAGCGTCAAATAAATGAAGTTTTTCTGAAACAATTTCAAATCACGATTCGTCCAAAATGAAATATAAATGTATAAAATGTGAAAGATTCAGACTACAGTATTGCTATCCCAAGGGATTTCATACAGCCTCGTTGGATTCTGCCATAACACAGTACTCATATCTGAACTCAAATAAATGTGAACATATATGGCTTCTACGGTGGTGGTAAAATAGTACTTGTCATTGCACAATAATGAAATAATGTGAAACCATACATACCAGTAATTATGTTTTCTCTTACGATGGATATGAAGTAATCTCGAAAAGGTGCATTGTTTTGAGGCGGAATACCAGCTGCTGCCAAAACGAATGGATACATATCACCATTCGAAAGGCTGTTGAATCCTAATACAACTTTCTGAAAAATGTAAATGATCTGTTGTTAAACCAATTAACAAGATACTCGTTTATGTAAACCTTTTCTGATCATGTTGCTTTGGAAGCAAGAAGTTCAGTTTGTGTTTCCTAAGTCGCCTTTTACGACATCCAAGGGAAGACAGGCTATCGTCCTATTCTACTCTGCCGGGAACTACACGGCTTAGCCTATGTCGAAGGTATATCAACAGAATAGTTACCAGAGGACCTGTATGCGTAAATTGTTCAATCGTGAACCTGCTGTGAGTACAAGCAGACCCGATTCTGTTCTCAAAGTTAACATATCGAAGACTCTGGTTCTTAGGAGGGTGTTTGAGCTCTTTAAAATGTATACCACTCAAGGAACTGATTTCCGTCAAAGTTTTTCTCAAGTTGGTGCGATAATCCTTATCTGAAAAATAATTATAATATCTTTAGTATACTTGCGTGATTGATTATTTTTTGTTTTACCCTGAAAGCGGATAACACTCGTACGTACAAATCTAATGGACATAGATTGAAAAGATTTAGATAAAATTTGGAAAAAATAATTAAGAAAAATTGTGTCCGTCTATCTTCCATGTTCGAGATTGGTTTCTTAACTCTTAGTTCAAGAGAGGGTGCATGGAAGAGGTTTCATCTGCATCAGAGTCCATTCATCATCATTTCTTGTAGGTGACACGGTCAGCCGACCATGCACACCCTGGTGTAGGAGTTCTTCGGAACCGCCTCTCGGCCTCTGACGTGGTTCGTTTAATGACTACCAGATGGCAGCCGAGACCACAGGCTTAACGTGCCTTCCGAAGCACGGAATCATCTTTCTTATCAGACAATCAAGTGATTCATACCTGTAATGTCCTAATCAAACTGGAAACAACTCAACAAAGTATGCTTCCCGTGGGAATCGAACCCACGACTCCCGGGTCAACAAGGTAAACGCCTTAACCACTGGACCACGGAGGCAGTTAATCAGAGTCCATTAAGAGTACAAGAAGCCTGGTTTTTACCCGACTGACCTCCCTAGAAGGAGGGCAATGTTTTTCGCGCCTATGTATGTAGGTATGTATGCAAGTATGTCTATTCCATTGTTGCCTCCTGTATCTTAAAAGGCTTGACCACGTTTTGAGTGTGTGGTGTCATTAGATTCGTATTCTTCCCCGAAGTATCATAGCCTATTAACGCCAGCAATAAATCAATATGACGTAAAATGTCAAAACGGCAGTCGGTTTTTTTTCTGTAAATAATATGAATACAAAGCGAGGATCAACGTAATAGCTAGTACTTACCGTATGAGACAGGATCAATATAGTATGGGATGATTGCCTTGGGCCAAAGTTTCAATTTGTGAATATCACGAGCGTTCAAGTTGTAACCATTTTCTCTTTGTTCTAAAATCCTCAAAAACCTTTTGCTGTCTGCAGTTGTGGCTGTAATTATATCCCAACTAGTATTATAAATGCGAAAGTGAGTATGCTTGTTTGTTTGTGACGCTTTCACGCCTTATCTACGAGTACTGAACCGATCATCATGAAATTTTGCATACACATAGGGCGAATCCCTGGGCAACAGCTTGTATAAATAAAAATGTCTACTTTAGATAATCATCATTTCAAATGGCAGATAACCTACTGCAAGAATCCTAAACGTCCAATTTTAATTTGTTTAGCCATTCCGTAGCTCTCGTAGTCTACGAGTGAAGTTCGCTCAATCAGATATACGTGCATATTAAATTTAAATGTAAACAATGCTGGAAACTAAAAAAAATTAGACATTCCCATAAAAATTGGCGGCTTAGTATTTTTGTATGGAAATTACAAAAAAATTTTGGTCCCAGCGTTTCCATAGGAAAATTTTTCATTTCGACAGGCTGGATCACCCCTGGAGTCCAAAACAATCAAAATTTTGCCATGTATTGTGACTAATATTAGCCTGTGCTAATTGCTGTATCGTTTCCCTCAATAAATTCTGAGATTGTGAAGGTAGTGGTACAGTTCATCATCATCATCATCATGAAATCTTTCTAGTCTCCACTGCAGGAGCACGACCCTCTCTGTACTACCATAGCTACTCGTATTTACCTGAGTAGTCAGAGATTTGGCCTACACTCGCCACGCTGGCCAGACGGATTGGACAGGTCTCTTTGATGTTTAAAAGCTTTATTAGCTTGTGTTTTCTTAGTCGCCTTTTACGACATCCACGGGATGACTTGGAGTGGTCCTATTCAACTCTGCCGGGAACCACACACTGGGTTTTATAATGGCCTCCCTTAGGAAGCTTTTAAGCTTTTCCTGCTCTGTAATCGCATATGAGGGATATAGGCTTTACATGTCCTTTGATAAATTTATAATTTTATTGAAAACATTAATTTTGTAGTACAAAAATAATCAAACAGTACCTTTTTCTATAATGGTTTTATTATCTCTCCTTTCTCCGACATAAAAGTCTGAAAATATAAGTTGAGTAATCAATAATCATTTATTTTTGGAATCATGCGTAAATACGTTACACATTTATAATTATTCGGTCAAGTTTATAAAATTAAACCGTAGATATACCATAACGCCATCCGCCGTGTGGTTCCCGGTAGAGTAGAATAGGACCACTCCATCTATTCCCGTGGATGTCGTAGAAGGCGACTTAGGAAACACAAGCTAGTCAAAGCTTATAAACATCAAAGATAACTCTGCAACCCGTCTGGCCAGCGTGAACTCTCACTGCTCTGGCTATTATGGCTATGGTAGTACAGAGAGGGTCGTACTCCTGCAATGAAGACTAAAAAGACCTGAATGATGATATACCATAACAAACGTTGCTGCAGGTCTAAGTGCCACTTTTCTTTATTGTTGGTGGTGAAGTCGTAACCCATAAATCCCAAAGCTGCCGTTCGTCCGTTTGTTCAATTGCAAAGCAATCGGCCCAGTTTCTCCTTTTCTTACTTTAATAACTGGGTAGTTTTGAGATTGTTGTGGGATTTATTGGGAGAGGTATGAAAAATTTATTTTCCTCATCATCATCATCATCAGGTTTCTTTTAGTCTCTACTGCAGGAGCACGACCCTTTTTGTACGCCCAGAGACGCATTATAATAGCCAGAGCAGTCAGAGGATTTGGACGACATTTTCCACGCTAGCCAGAAGGGTTGGAGTCTCTTTGATGTTTTTAAGCTTTGTTTAGCTTGTGTTTCCTAAGTCTCCTTCTACGACATCCTCGGGAAGACTTGAAGCGGTCCTATTCTACTCCGGGAACCACACGACTTTGTCTTCCCAACTTACCGTTTAGAGTAAAAGCACCTTTGTGGTGAAATATGTCGTACTCTGAAAAAATGTAAAATCATAGGTCAATTGAAGAAAACCTAAATGTCGCAACGTGAGAAAAATTAACCTAATACAAATTTTAATTACAAATCGTTATTTGGTTTTAGTTGAAAAATTAGTCCAATATACTACATATTTAAGTATCTAATAATATAGTAAATACACTTATTATATTTTGTAAATTTTTAACTTACTCCATAATAATGCTGTAATTCCTGAAAATAAACAGTATTACGTAATTGAAAGCTTTTGGATTACTAGTTGATTTAAACGATGATGTTAATTTTAACGATGATTGACGATAAATTGAACGATGATAATTTTAATTAGCAGTTTTATTTATCTACTAAGCTAACACTTACCATCTAAATTAATTACAACCAGAATGAATTGTAAAAAGGCTTTTATGATGGCTTTCCCCATGTTTCAACATAGGGTTTGCAAATAAACTATATTGCCACCAACATAATAAACTGAAATTGGATGTTGATAACATACCTACATGATTTTAAGGTGCCTTTTGTAAAACATACTTACTTACATTTTTATGTTAACCCAAGAATATTTCACTTTACAAGGACAAACCACGTCAACATCATTTTGTATGGTATTTTTTTTTATGAAAGAATCCTTGATGTTATGTAATGAGTTGTTTTTAAGACAGTCTTCGGCTGCTGGAGAAAGGCAGTGGAGGTCATTTAGGCTTCCAGGAAAACTAAAGTATGGGTATTCTTCAACAATATGTTGAATGGTTTAAAAAAGTCAAAGATTTTTATTCAAAATTGGATAATTGTATCTCTTTTTGAACGTCATATTTTTTACTTTCTTATTATTTTTAATTTTTATATGCAAAATCGAAAAACTACTAGTGTTTCGTAATGACCACTGGTGAGAAGAATAGTAATAGTTTAGTCTCGGGCCCCACAGTCACATTGTGCAGAATTTCTGTGGTTCCACTTATATAGCGATGGTTAATGGACCATGCATCCGTATCTTATTCGAGAACAGTTCAATTAAACCCACAACCCCGGTTGAGAATCAAGCACAGCGGTTTCTTTGTTGGGGTTCAAGATAATTTACGTGAAAAGTTGTACGTCTTCCAAGAATGCCAGGTTTCTAGACTGAATGAAATGGCCAGTCATAGAATAAAAGGGCTGAAACATTGCATGTCTTCTTATTATCTCTGTCTCTCCTAGTTTGCTATCATCATACATCCTCTCCACAGCAAAATAATGCATTTAAAGATTAGCTGTCACCACACCACTATTGAAAGACGTAAGCACGCCATAGGCGTTCCGCGTTGAGGTACCATTTCCGTCCAATGAGACTAAAATGTCTAATGTTAGTATTTAGGCTGGGTTCCCGCCAAGGCCGCTGGGGTCCCTAGCACACTAGGGAGACCAGCGGTGAAGAACTCACAATCTTTTTTCTAACGAGCACAAATCTACTGGATGTTAAGTGCTGCGTTGACGCATGATAGTCAAACAGTGTTCATAATCCTAGATGTTTCAATTTCTTTTTCTTCTACACACCTATACATTTTCGCATTGCAAATATATGTTTGCAAAATTGTGCATTTTGTGTGGCAAAAACACAGGATTTTGAAGATATCAGATCTCCCTAGAACGATTTCTCGGTACACAACTCAAAAACTCAATATTGATTACTCATTATAGACATATACACAATTCCCGCTTGTTTTCTCCTAGAAAAAATTTCTATGTCGATGTTGAAAAGAATGATATGCTTCTTAGTGGTCTCATAGTCGAGGACAGAGGAGGAGAGACACGCAGAGAATCCACGAGCAAATATAATAGAAATAGAAAATTTAATAGAAATCGAATCTTATTTCGGCAAAAGTAAAAAAAAAATAATTTATATAATAACTTTATTTTTAAAAACTTGAATACTTTACTTTTTGTAAACTGTAGATTTAATTTTTGTGTACTTTGTTATTCAAGAAAAATCTTTTAGTGAACTTAATTTTCGACGTAGCAAGCATTTGTGGAATATTAAGATCAACATTACTATTTGTAGCATTATTTGTATCTGTTGTTTCCTCAATTTTCACTTTGTCTATTTCTGGATTCTTGATTTTCTCTGAACCCTGATCATCATTTTTAGTTCTAACACTTGATTTTATCTGATTGGCATCAAACAATTCATCATTTGTAGCGTTTTCATTGTCCAGCAGCCCCAAATACTTATTAGGCTTCTTACGTGGTTCCATAGACTGTTGTTGAGATATTTTAGAGCTAGACGTTAAATACTTCTTGCAGTCAGAGTCGCTTATTTCCGAGGGTGTCCGAGATATAAAATTGTAAAGCATCCTTATTTTTAAAATATCAAGAAAGCTGAGCTCCTTGGCGTGGCCCACATCAGACAACGCATTGACATCTACAGTCTAAAACAGAAATAACTTAGTGTAAATAATAAATAAATATATACTGACAAATGACACAGATTGAGCTAGCCCCAAAGTAAGTAGGAGCCTTGTGTTATGGGATACTAAATCAACGATACTATATTTTATAATAGATACTTATATAGATAAACATACAAGACCCAGGTCAATCTGGATTTTTTTTTTTATGAAAAATCATATTGACCTGGGTCTTGGATGTTTATCTATATAAGTATATATTATAAAATATGGTATCGTTGAGTTAGTATCCTGCGACACAAGTTCACAACTTACTGTGGGGCTAGCTCAATTTGTGTGATATGTCCCTATATATTTATTTATTTATATGCGAAAAGCCTGGGTTCTAATCTGAAACGAACTGTTCTTCCAAGTTTATAGTCAAATCTGAATCAATTTTTTATCAACCTGCTTATTTCCTGCCAATATTAGTAATCGTGTGCGTTTCTTCCCGCACAATGATACCGATACATAAATATGACACAGACTGATTTGGTCTTAAAAATAAAATAAAAACTAATAACATTGCGAAATAAATAAAATCTTGTAAATTAACCTTGGGTTCTATAGTAGCGAATCCATTTCGAGTATGTTTATGAAAATCAAAATGACCAGCGCTCTGGAAGTCATAATCTAAGTCATGAAAAAGCCACTCCTTGTCGCTCACAACTTCAAATAGATGTAGTTTTTCTGAAATCACATTGTGTTAAACTTAGCATATTTTTGAAAATTTATTGTTTTATATTTAATTAGAAGATTATTGTTCAATATATTTTATTATGTCTGAAACTCTGATTCTCTTGCTTTAGAGAAAGGAATTAGTAGATAAAAGGATGAAAAAAGCATTATATTAAAAAAAACCGTTTGCCAAATCATGGAACCGGTGAAATCTGCCATATCCGCTGCTAACCCCCGACGCGACGTACCACGGCTGAGGTTGCTACTAAAACATGCTCAAATCATCATCAGGTTTTTTTAGTCTCTCCTGCAAGAGCATGACCCTCTCCATACTACTCGAGCCATATATTAGCCAGCGCAATCAGAGGATTTGGCCTACACTCTTCACGCTGGCCAGACGGGTTGCAGAGGTCCCTTTGATGTTTAAATGCTTTGATTAGCTTGTATTTTTAAAGTCGCCTTCTACGACATCCACGGGAAGACTTGGAGTGGTCGAATTCTGTTCTGCCGGGAACCACACGGCATATGCTCAAAAGAAATAAGTACTTATAAACTTGCGTGCTTATACTTCTTCATTTGAGTGATCTTTGTAGTTGACCCAGGCTTCAACAACCGCCAATTGGTTCCAGCACTAGCTGGCAATTCCAAATAACCGGGAACACCCTCAGATATGCGAGAGAAAGATACACACAAAAAGATATTACCAGGAAGAATATTTTCTTTGTTCACTTTTATGTGCTGGTCGCGGTTGGGGGCAGTATGTTGAGGGGGCACACCAACAATTGCTAGTACAACTGGAAACAGATTTCCTTTTGTGAAGCAGTTGTAGCCCAGCACAACTTTCTGTAAGAACAAAAACAAAAATAAAGAATCATATTGTCCTGCCAAAGTGATCTCCCACCATTTTCTTCTTTCTATCTCCCTTCGGGGCAAAGGGTAGACGTAAAATCACGCCAAATGGATCTGTTCAACGCTACATTTTTGTTTGATTGAGGTGAGACCCTGTTTCTGTACATACGCTAATATAGGGTAAAACACGGATAGTTGCGTCGGGGGGATACTTGCGGCAAGTATCCTCCTAACTCTTTTTAACATTCGGCAACTATCCGCCGCAGTAGGCGACTATCCGTTTTTTAGGAGGTCAAATAAAACGGGATATACTCAAAACCAGTATTAATTATGTTCACGGAATTAGTCTTTTATAAAAGACCAAGAACCTATTTATTCGTATATATTATCAGGTATTACTAATAACGACCCATTTTTTTTATAATTTAAACTTTTTGAAAAGTGAGGCAACTATCCGTGTTTTACCCTCGTGCCGCGCCCGGGGTCTTCCGCATTTCCAGGTGTGAAATAACCCTCCATTATGTAAACCATTTATCCTACGGGCCTAATGTATAGTGGGCCTTGCTTACACCAACTTTTGAAGTCCTGGCCGCCTATGATGTCCCAATTTTAATTGAATACACTTAAAAACCTACATAGTTCGGTAGTTTTTAATCAAATCTATCTTTTTGGCAGGATCGATACCGCATATGGAAAGAAAGAAACGTACAGACAGATAAAATCAGCTGGTGTGAAACTTTTACTCAACACCATTTTATATATGAAATTCGGTCTCAGTTTTCATTATAAGATGGCAGTTGATAAACAGTCAGGTAACTTTCAGCAATTTTAAAATCTTACTTCTGTTGTTGTTAATAGATACAAAAAATAAGAATATTTTGAAATCTTTTGAAGAGCCGAATCTAAAATATCAAATACCTGAGGCCCTTTATTGGTAAAACTTTTAATTGTATAATCTGCAGTATCGAGAACTCCTCGTCGGTTGATAAAGAAAACCCATCGAGTGTTTCTGTCAGTAGGAGGTGTATGCAGCTCCATGAACCGTACGCCACTTGCAGTATTAACGTTCTCTAAGAAAAGTCTTAATTTGTCACGAAAAACTTTATCTGTAAGACATAACAATACAATAAGATTATATAGAAATAACACATTGTACCGCTTTCAGGCTAAATAATTCGTTTATGGATGCTGAGATTCAGAATGATCAGGTCTTAATTAGAAAGAAAATTAGCTGTTTCTGTTACTATCCTTATTTGTCTTCTCCGTGTTTCTTTTTACTTGCCTATTTAGCAACTTTCCTCATTATCCGTCCCACTACGTGTATCAAACATATGCCTGTCTTTATGTACGTCATCCTTCTTTGTCCAGTGCTCTCTAATAGTTACAGTTTGTCATTGGGCTCTGTTAGATACTTGATAGAACCTCCGTTTTTAGCCAGATAACCCAAACTCAAATACACACAAACCGATGTAAAGCAAATTGTAAAAAAAGAAACCATTTGAGTAAGTTTTATGAATTTTCTTTTATTTAAGGTATCTAATGATCTTTATCAGTTTTCAATCGCCTATTTATGTAAAAGAACCACCTATAATAACATTACTCTCTTATTCTTCATGAGTTTTATTCTTACCATATGATACTTTATCAATGTAGAATGGAATATTTCCTGCTGGCCAAAGTTTCAGTCTGGCCATTTCTTCACCATTAAATTCGAAACCAGGTTCCAGTTTCTCCAAGATAGCCAGCTTGCCAGCGTGATCCCAGCCTTCATTTGAAATGTAAATTTTATTAGTAAAACCACGTCTTTATTGTTTGTGTGGTAGACAATGACTACATTTTCTATTAATGCACTCAAAGATTTGAGCGGATTTCTGCAATGTTGATGATTTGAGATGGTTCGAGACCTCACAATATACAGGCCGATTCTGAACCTCTTACAATATTATCGTGTGATCGAATAATGCATAGATAAAAATTCAAGAATCAGGCTAACTTAATTCGCGTATTTTCGGGATTACGGGATTTTTAGACAGAATTATTTAAAAAATGGTGATGACCATGATCAATTGATCACTAAAATGTACTAGCATCATTGTATAAAAGAAACTTAAAGTATGCGAACCTTTTTTTGTTCTACAGCAATTTGAATCAATTTCATTTCACAAACACTTGAATCCTTACCTCGAACAGCCTTTTTCGGACCATTTTCTTGAAAATCGGTTAATGATTCTGAAAAATTTTAGTATTTTAAGGTGATATTTATAAGTAAAGCAGATCTGACAGCCTTTGACTATAAGACAGCATATAAAATCATACAGATTATCACGTGTATTTTTTATATTGAACTTATCAGCAATCGGTTTCATTCTCGTATTTTTTGTCGGAAAATGTCGACAGTTGCTGCCTAATCAGTAGGCCATCAATAGGCTTTAATATAAAAATGATATCTTGCGTAAGTTTCAATAATATTATCATGTGTAGTAGATAAAGGTATATCATACGGGGACAAAGATAACCCAAGGCCAAAGACATAAGGGCCACGTTCAGCGTTTTTGTGGGCACTGATTCCTTAGATTTTTACATTCCATGGTCTGCGTGGAAGGAGAAGCAGATAATACATTCATTTTCCTCAGACCAGTAATACAAGAATCAATGAAATCCTAATCCTAACTAATATTATAAATGCGAAAGTGAGTTTGTTTGTTTATTTGTTTGTTTGTTTGTTACGCTTTCATGCCGTATCTACTGAACCAATCATCATGAAATTTTGCATACACATAGGTTAGGGTACCGAGAAGGTCATAGGCTATAAATAACGCGGGCCAAGCCGCGGGTAATAGCAAGTAAATAATATAATACAATTTGCAACCGGGAAAGCGATCAGATGAGAGATAATGATAAGTAATGTGAGAATAGCGTACTATTATAAAATAATAGCGATTTTTTCCGCAACTTTTTTTGCATAAATTATAGCCTACGTTACCCGCAGACAAGTGAACATTTTATAGGTGAAAGAAATTTGAAAATTGATCCAGTAGTTTCAGAGCCTTTTCAATGCAAACAAACAATCAAATAATTCCTCTTAGTAATATAAGTATATGTAGATGAGGCAAGAATTAATACTTTTTATTATTTGTTTTGTCAACTATGTTTCTTGGATTTAGTAATAAATGTAAAGTGAGCACCGTGTGGTTCCCGGCAGAGTGCCGTGTGGTTCCCGGCAGAGTAGAATAGGACCACTCCAAGTCTTCCCGTGGATATCGTAAAAGGCGACTTAGGAAACACAAGCTAAACAAAGCTTACAAACATCAAAAATACCTCTCCAACCCGTCTGGCCAGCGTGGAGAGTGTAGGCCAAATTCTCTGACTACTCTGGCTAATATATTGCTGTGGTAGTACAGAGAGGGTCGTGCTCCGGCAGTGGAGACTTAAAAAGACCTGATGGATGAGCAATTTATTCTTACCATGATCAATGTAGCCACTCTTAGCTTTGAATTTTTCCCAATCTGAAAATATATCATTTTTCCATCAGTTTTGTTTTTACCTAAAGAAATCGCTGTCAACGCCCTTTGCATCATCACATGTTGGTTCCCCAAAGATCGAAGAACCGGATCGCTGTATTAGAAGTGCCCCCATTACCTGGCGGAATTTCTAAATCCAAGCTTAACATCGGAAGGAGTAATATTCCGATATCACTCCTTTCATAAGCATCTTCATCCCACCGTCACAGCCCCTAGCCATGGTCAACATGCCTTGGTCAACATGGAAGACCATGAACAGACTCCGGTTTTAAGTCGGCCGAAGCAAGAAGAATATGCACAGATGGTAATAGCTCGGAAAGTTCTAGCTCTTGTGGTGCCCTCAGACCCCAACACACTCATGCTGAAGATAATATTCAACGAAGGCGAGTGAAATGATGTACATTGCGCTGTGTTCGTTTGTTTGTTATATATACAAGGCGCATTACATCATGAAGTTCAATACAAAAAAGTAAATATAAAAAATAAAAGAAATTACGTATTTTCATTATTTTTTTGTCATTATGTATCGATTGACAAAGTCTTACTCGAACGAATTAAGTGACAGTTAAAAAAAACTGTAAGCATAATATGTTAGTTAAAATTAATATTATTATAAAGCCTTACGTTTTAATATAGATATATAATAAATAATAATTTTAATTAACATGACTTACCCCAAGCTGCCGTGAACACTGTAAAAAAGAATGTTTAATGTAAATTTGTGTGTGATTTGTCCATATATATTTATTTATTATTTATTAATTTAAATTTCTGTAAACAGGATGGTACGAGTATAGGTAATGTGGTCACTTCATCACCCATTACGGTTTGCATATGATTGACTATTTTATTATTTAAGAAATATAAACGGTAACGAATATTCAAGTGACCATTAAGTAAACAAGTGAGCTAATAGGCCTGCAGATATGATAGTGCTGTTATTCAAAATTCAATTACTTTTTCTTAATTATTGTATAATTACCTTGTAATTCTAAAGCCAGCAAAATGACTAAGCACCTTGATAAACAACTTATCCACATCTTTTGTAAAAAAGAAACAATTCAATACTGATTTAAAAAGAGTGCATAAGTTTGATAACAGCGGAAAACATTTCATATAATATTTTATTTCCTAACTGCAGTGCTACTATAAATTTACATACGATTTATAAATATGAAGAAAATAATCTTTTTAACATTCTGTTTGTTATCCTAAGGTTATGCTATAGAACAAGTGGATTATTATATAAAATTATAAACTTGACTGCCTTTCTTCAGCATTTTTGTGGCAGTTAAATTATGTTTTTACTGACGTCACAGCCTATGACAATCCAGGGACAGAATCTAATGACGCCTCGCTCTTTAAAAGCGGTGAAGCCTTTTAGGTTACGGGATGGAACCATCAACAGACATACTTATAGGTATACATATATATGCATACATACGCTCATAAACAATTTCTTTCTGTGTGGGTCAGTCGGGTAAAAATACATTTATTATGTAGAGGAGTTAACACCATATTAGCACTGAATGGCATTAACTGAACGCAAAATTGATTGCCCACTAATAAATAAAACGTCACGTCACAATTCACACCGACATTCCCTTGTGCGAAATTCCGTACAAGGGGAATGTCGAACGTATGCAAAAACGTTCGCGTGAAAAATTATTCACGCTATTTCAGATTCAGCCGCGCCGTCCGTATTGCTTATGACAGATTTCTCAGTTCATAAACATAAATTTTCCAGCGGGGCCGATACTCGTGGGAATGCGCCCGCGGCCGCCCGACCACCAGCGCCGATCGACTTTTCACTTTCATGGCGGGTTATTCAAAAACTGGCCACACAAATCTGACTGATTGTGGCCAGTTGGTAATTTAAGCTTTCACAAACAGTTCTTGAAGTTTTTGATTTTTCTCTTAATCAATATTATTATAATAAGCAAGACCGATAGTTGTAGTAAAACGCAAGTGTCCGCCAAACCACCAGCGCTGATTGGCTTTTCTCTTTCATGACGGGTTTCCATTCGATAACTGTCCACACAGATCTAACTAACTGAGAAATGTTTAGCTATAAATCTGTGTTATCTATTAACGCAACCAGTTTGCAGTCGATAAAACATGGCCGCACATAAGACGGATTGTACTTAGAAGTACAGATGTCATCATCATCATCAGGTCTTTTTAGTCTCCACTGCGGGAGCACGACTCTCTCTAGTACAGATGTACCTAGGCAATATTCGAAACCGTTGTTTGGTAACATTATTCCGAGGGTCAGATAATCATACTCAAATTTAAATCCTCCTACGATGAATATTCCTCAGTTCCAAAAATTCAATATATGTTACTTAGTTCATATACATAAAATTTCTAGCGCAAGCACTACCCAACCCTTACCACCGTATACCATTAAGTACCTAAATATTACCATAGCCTTCATAAACTATCTCAACCGTGCAAAGATACTGTCAATACGCTACCGGATGAGAGATGTAAATATAAATACAAAAATGTTGTGAAAGACCCCTGGTTAAATCTTGAGAAAATTGCATGTCATCTTATAAAATAAAAGAGGGCAGTAATTGATAACGGTAGGCATATTATTTTGGCATAAGTGTCTCGTTCGTAAAGTATCTTCATCATCAGCGTTTTTCCCGATTATGTCTTTCCTGTAAAGTATAAACAATTAAACTTGATTTAAAATCATTCATTCCTTCCAAATTTCACTTACTGGCTACACTTGTGATCACTTAGTGAATAGCCCCTCAACACCCCGTATCAACCAAAAATAAACCTTAAACAAACCTGCTACGTGTTTTTCTTGACAGCTGTTACCTTTAGTTAGAAAATGAAGCTGTTTAAGAAATTGCATACTATCGAATGCGACCTCAATGGTTGCAAAGATATTAAATAAAGATGTTCATACTCTCCCGCGCATTATTTTTAAAGCCAAGCAAGATAGAAAATGAAAAAACACTTATCAGACTACAATCCCAATTTAATTGCGCCAGTCTAATTAGGTATCAAAAATTTAAGAACACCTGTCTTATTATTTCCTAATAGGGCGGTAAATCAGCACGTTTTTTTTTTCGTTTTGCCGTTGTAGTTGCCGAAAATGCCAATAAATATACATATAATATATATTTATTGGCATTTTCGGCAAAAAAATTGAATATTATTCCATGTTTCAAATAATAGTTTGAAGGGCTGAATACACTTAACAATACAAAAGTTTAAATCCTCAGTTTTTGTCAAAAAAAGATAAGTATTTTAAAGCCACGGGACCCCGAAAAATTAATGTATGACCTTCAAATCATGTAAGGTAAATCGAATCCCGTGTTCAGATGATAGGTAGGTGCAAGAATTCCATACGTTCCTCTTAAATTAGGTACCATACATTTTGTGAAACACAGTGTTTGACTCTAGCCATAATCACCTCACCTGCAAATATATTATGAATAGCAAATCGAATCTTTTCATTAAGTTAGATCGGATTAGTGCATAGAGGGTGTATATCAGTCGGGTGGCTAGCTGCTAATATTACTTAAGGTTCGCCTGGACGCGCATGTCTCCATACAAACGGAAAAAGGGAATTATGGCAATATTTGATAATTTTAGAGTAAAATTAAGCATCCAATCAATTAATCTCATTATAATCTACGTACGTTCCTATACAGTTTGGTTAAATTATCAATAGTTTGAGAATTATACGCCTCTCAAGATTTCCATTCAAATTTGAAAAGGCTTGTAATTCTCAAACCATTGGTATTTTAACCAATCTGTATAGGAACGTACGTAGATTATAATGAGATTAATTGATCAAATGCTTAATTTTACTCCAAAATTATCAAATATTCCCACAGTTCCCTTTTTCCGTTTGTATGGAGACATGCGCTTCCAGGCGACTCTTAAGGGCCCATACTAGGCACACTAGCGACGCCAATCATTCTAAAAAATACTTCAGGTAAATACTAAGGCTTATATGATTTACATTCTTGAATTTCTTTCTATTTGTAAAGTATTAGGAATAAAAATTATTGGCGTCGCTAGTGTGCCAAGTGTGGGGCCTTAAATCCCTTTGTGTTGAGTACTTGAAAGAGCGCGAATGACCGCGCTTAAGGGTACACTAGTCAGGTGTTTCGCCATACAAATTCTGTAGGGTGATGACTCCGTTGTTCGGTATCGTCTGTTTAAAGTTTTTAATTCTATCGATTGGTATTGTCGTTATCTATGCTTGTATGGTATCATAATTGTAAAATTATAAGTACTTTAAAAGTTATGAGTCTCAAAACATTCCGTTTCAACACGTAATTTTAACGCAACTTTGGGGACAATTAAATACCGGAAGGAGTATAAAATCTCTAAAACAAAATTCATACAAGCATAGTTTGGTTAATAAAAAATTTAAATAACTTTACTTTTAATTAAAACATTCAGCTGTTCTATCACAAGAACACTTCTCCCAAACGCATACTCGCGAATTTTTAGACGACGAAAATTTAGATTTTCAACAATATTTGTGTTTGCACACACTAGACTGTAGTTCCGATGTGCTTATACATGGGTGTAAATAGTTCCGCACTGTTCATAACCAAGTCTATCCCTTTCTCAGCGAAATAGCACGCAAATTAGCCACGTGCGCCGACGAGTTCGAGTTCCGGACTAGCGCATCCTTAATTTGCCATATCTGGACCTCTTTCTATCATTGGTTGCACAACAAAACAAAATGGCAGAGATTATGACAGTTGCATTACACTGCGCGCGCATAAATAATGAAATGAAAACATCATCATATATCTTATCGAACAGAGGACATCTTGGGATTGTTGGTTACCGAGTGCCTCACTACGTATCGTTATCTACCTCACATAAATTCAATAACTTGAATCTGTACACGCTGCAGTGGAAAAGAGATAGGAATAGAAGAATCTTGATAGAGACTGGCTTTCGATACGTAATGGGGGAGAAGATGTACAACCAACAAGAAACTGAGATAAACGTCTGATATAGATGTTTTTGGTCTTGTGAGAGTATATTTTGCGATCATATTAGGTATGTAATTTTATGTTTAAGGTTCAATATTATTTTTTTGTGTAAATCTTGGCAATCAAAAAAGTAGATGCACCCTTCTGCATGTGAGTATTTATATAGAACATAATATTAAGTAAACGAATTATATTAATATATAAGCAAATGAGACAGATTGGGCTAACTCTACGGTAAGTTTTGAATTTGTGCAATAGTATACACTAACTCAACAATACTATATTTTATAATAGATACTAATATAAGTAAAAATTCTAGCCAATCTGAAAAAGATCGTATTTTGTTATGACCTGGCTTGAGAGTATATAGTCAAAGTACCTGACCTGACCAACCCGAGACTCGGCGGTTCCAAGGTACAAGCGATGCCACTGCCGCATAAAAGTATATTTTCCACTATGGACAAACTACTAACACCTGAGCGTTTGTCCCGGTAGCAACCTCACATGTGATGCCATGGAGTCGAAAATCCGCTATTATGACAACTTTCATGCTGTTATTAAGATTTGGCATAGTTTTTTATGGCCGAGGGCCTGCCTGATGCCTTCATAGGCAGCTCCAGTCTTACGGATCTAATAATGTCCCATGAAAACTAAAGAGGTGCACCTTACATAAATTACAAAATATTTATTTACGCCGAGAATCAAACCCGGTGCGCTTCATGAAACAAACTGGTGAGTTTACCACTATACCACGGAGGCCGTCAGGTGTAATACTCGTAAGGTGCAAAATAATTGACCGAGCGAGCGGAGCAAGCAAGGTCTCTAAGTCGAGTTTTGGTGAAAACACATTTTTTGTATGTATTATGTAGATGTTTATCCCTCTAACTCTCGAGCTAGTGCTCCAAATAAGATGAAATTTAAAAAGTAAGTAGGTACTTAGGTACAGTACAATTTTCAGGTTCATTAGTCATCAAAATTGGTTGAGTATATGACATATTCAAATAAATGTTTGCGAGGTCAAAGTTCACGAACTACTTGTAGTTAGTAATATACTTATATAATTATTAAAGGAGATTAGCTTAGTATCTGACCACCTGATTCCTCATTTAGTATAGGAAGTTCAGTAAGTTTAGCCGACTGACGTGTGGTTCCCAGCAGAGTAGAATAGGACCACTCCAAGTCTTCCCGTGGATGGCGTAGAAGGCGACTAAGGAAACACAAGCTAAACAAAGCTTATGAACATCAAAGAGTCCTCTCCAACCCGTCTGACCAGCGTGGAGAGTATGGGCAAAATACTCTGACTGCTCTGGCTAATATATGGCTCTGGTAGTACACAGAGGGTCGTGCTCCTGCAGTGGAGACTAATACCTAAATACCTGATGATGAAGAAGATAAAGAAGCCGACTGACCCACTCAGAAGGCTGGTAATGCTTTTCGCATGTATGTATTGATGTATGTTTGAAAGAAAGTCTGTTCCATTGCCGCTTCCAGTACCCTAAACAGGGTAGAAGCGGCAATGGAACGGTGCGGTGTCAGCATTATATCAATAAAGCGGACGTAAACTGTCAAAAAGCACTCGGGTTCTTTTTTTAATAACACATCTTATTCTTATTTTCTTATATGGAGAACAGATGTGCAAAGTATTTTTTTAAACAAGAGTCGTATTCAAGCCCCAGGACAATCTGAAAAAATCGTTTTCCATTATGACCTGAACGGGGACCAAAACCGGGAGCACTTGTGTCTCAGACTGGCGTGTTAACCGCTGTGCGCCACAGAGGTCTTTGCTTATCGTACGATGAAAACGAATAAAACACAATATTTTGATCAATTTTCTATTTTTAGTAACAACTAATCAATATTTTAATTATAAATAGATACTGCTAATGTACAACCAATATTAATATAATTGTGTCAACCCCAAAAGCGGTCAGTGGACGAAATATCATTTCAAAAAGGTACATTAATATACAACAACAAGATTTGAGATTCAGTTAAGTTCAGCTGATTTCAATAGTATTGTTCACTAATATTAACAATTAAAAATGCTACATTCTCATAAATAACTTATAAAATTACTAAAAATGACATTATTTACATGCGTAAAACTTTAAATTGATGGATTTGATTCGAATGAAAATTTTATTACTGTCAGGCTTAAAATGGCACCAAATCAACTTTAGAATACACTGGTTTTAAATTAAGTTAAAATAAGTTTTTATCACATTCGCTTTCTCTAAAACTCAAACATGGCTAAGGGCTTATGCAGTCATGGACATTAAACCTACGATTATTAAAAAAAAAAACTTCAGTCTTTTAAATCCGACGCTATCAGTTCCGCAGTATAGCACTGTCACCGTTATGAATAGTTACGGGGTTTAGCACGAACTTTTTTTATTTTTAGTCCTAGTGTTTAATCACAATGTATGTACCTAATTACATACAAGGTGATGGTTAACAACTTAGTAATATTTTAATGTTGGAATCTGAACTGAATACCTAATAGAATACAGACCCGCAAGAAAAAAATGGTGGTTAAATATCAATGGTATAAATCCAAATATTTTATAATTTTTCCCTTTTTTCATGCGTTTGTATTTTTTTAGGAGATCTGATTTCATAAATTAAATATTGCCAGGTTGTTAAGAATCACCCTGTAGATACGTATAAATTTTGTAGATAAAAAAGTTCACGATAAATTCCGTCAGAATTCATAATTATGTGTATAAGCGTGAAAGTTTAAGAAATACTACTGTCACTGTTTTTTTCACCAATGTCTATCTACAGAGTTTTTAAAATACAGATTATTATAGGTAAGTACGAATACCTGTTTAAAAAACACCGATTGTTTTAACATCGGATTTGCTTACTAAAACTAAAATTATCTTACTTTTGAATGGCAATTTTCAAAGTAAAATAAAATAAATTAAAACAAGTTTAATAAATATTTCATAAAAACACACCTACGTTGAGTTTTTAAGTTCGTTGAAGTATATGATACAAGTTAAGCTCAAAGGTAGGCTATCTATAATACTTAATCGCTAAAACTATTTTATATCACATATGAAATATCATTCACGTTGATATAAGTACTCATAATAAAGCTTTTATCGATTGGCAGACCTATAGCTAAATCTATAGGGTACGGTAAGTCAGAATTAGTAAATTTTTGAAAGATCCAAAAGTTATTTCGAAAAAAATTGTCAAATTGGGTATGTCGAATATGTTATTAAAGTATGTAAATTATGTTTTTATGAAGTTAATTAGTGGTCGGTTTTTTAACTGTCGAAATTCCATAACCTATTTCTAAATTTTCAATGCTATGACTATTTACAGTTTCACCGCGTAATTGAGATCTTGCCTGAGGAGTGGGGGGATGCGGAGGACGCGGAGAAATCACGGGTTATCTACACGTATAATAATTACATATCGTACTGTCCCGTATACCCGTGCACTCAGCTTTCATATCTCATTTAACCCCCATCTTCCTGATTACCTAAGACAGGTCTCCATTATTCGGTTATTCAATAAAAAAGGTAATGGAATTTCGGATCACTTGTCTATAAACAATGTAACAAACTCTAAAAACGTGCAAGTGTTACTAAGTATAACATGCTTCTAAAAGGACGAGCAATGTATAAATTGTATAACAAATGTCAAGAGTTTGCGTGCCACCTTATCTCAATACATCAGACTCAACACGCATACAAATATAATACGTATAATACTGATTATTTAATTCGTTTAATATTTAATTAAAATTCTCCTCGAGAGCGGTTATCTCGTAATGTGGGACACTTTTACGATGGTGCTACTTACTCACTGATAAGGCAGAATGCAGCTTGCGAGCGGACACCCAAGAAGATACTTTATGCAAATGCCATTAAGCCACAATTTCCATTAACTGGCTTAATTATAATATGAAATTATAATTACAAGACAATTTCGCTCTTGGAACTTAAAACAGTTATGCGTCGACGCACCGCCGATGTCTAAATAGAAAGTATGTAAAATACATTTCATTATTACTTATTACAATGACATCGTAAAATTTATATTGAACTTTGAAAATGATATTATTAAATACCAGACAAAGTTGCCCGAACATTTGCACAGTCTCTTCACTGGGCGCGCCTGATCTTAGAACGAATACCTAATTACAAATAAATAACAGCTAACCGCGCAAGGAAACCAATAAACCCAATTTCATTAATAAAACAGGGATGACAGACGGACAGAAATAAATCGTCGATAAACTGGTCTCATTAATTTCCCAACGACAGTGTCCACAAAAAAGAAAATAACATTACTAGATCACATGTTCGCACTTAATAGCCAAATAAATTAACCGAACGAGTAGCTTATTTAATTTCACGCCGTATCAATTATGGTACATAAAGAAGAAATAAACAGTGATACAGAACTATTTACATAAGTCAACATGAAAAACGATATCGACTACTTCGATAGATGAAAAAGTGAAGCGATTATCTACAAGGTCCGTTATCTGCCCTCGAGTACTTAAACAGGTCCACTCTCGTCCGAGTCACAATCACAACCGTCCAGCACTTTAGTTTTTTGATCACAAATGTATAGTCATATAATGAGCGTCCGTGCGCCTATAAACACGTGTGAACCACTTTTTCCGTGCGACAGAGTTTGCACTTAACTTCGCAGCACCAGTGGAACGTGCAGTTGCAGCGTTCCACCACGAACATTGTCTCCGTCCTGTAGCCGCGGCCGCAGCACATGAGGTCGCAGCCATCGACACCGATACTGGTGTCGTTGCACGCCCTCCCGTGTGTCCCGGGAATGCCCAGCCTAGGATTCTTTTCACAGAAACCTGGCGATGAATCCAGATATACGAGGTCCTTAGCCCCCGGATATTTATGGTCTGGGTTATGCGGCCGTAATTTGAACTTGTATCTGTCTTTTCGCGGCACCCTGTGCGGTGCTGCGTCGTTCCGTTGCGCTGGCGCTTCCAGATCTGTGTTTGGCATCATGACTCGCGACGCTCCGTCGAAGCGGTCCTTTAAGGAATCGCCAACGGAGCGGAAACTAGGCAACCTCATCCAGCAAGTCTTCACAGTGCATGAGCCTGACATGCCGTGGCATTTGCACTCCTGGCGCATCTCTGTTTGCACGTGCTGTGGACAAAATGAAACAATAAGCGTCGAATATTTTAATCTATTTTTACTTAACAGGAGGTCTGTAATGTCCAAATATCTTTAAATTCCTACGATAAGCGTCGATACGAGTGATCGATGATCTCTTAGGCGCACTCCATCGATCGCATCTCACGATCGAGCAAATTGTTACAAATCGTGAGGAGGTGGGCCGGTCGTCACCGCGTGTGGACTGATCATAAATCATGATCTAGGGACATTCATCATTCTTAGACGGTAGATAAATGACGTGAGGATTGGAGACAGTAAATATTTTCCTATCTACAAGCGCAGGCGCTTTGGAGAACGTGCGCGCTGGTATTTATTCATTCTCATGTAGATAGCTGGATATTTTGTGCGGCTAGTGTCCAAATATGTGTTAAACAATCGATGGAATGTTGTGAATATTCATTAGCTGGACACCCAGTGCGTCTGCCGTGACAGGAATTAAGCGCGGGGCTTAATGATGCGCCTGGGTGGCTCGGGGCGCCTGTGTTCCTTTTTGATGAATTTTGGAAGGAGCGACAGTGAGTATGCAAATGTAGGTGTGCAGAGTGGGAGGGAGATGCGCGAGCGCAACGAATGGGTGCCTGTTGCGCAGTCGTCGTGCGATGGGCCGACCCGTCGCCGCATAATTAATATTACACTTAGCATCATGTCAAGTAGCCGACGATCGATCGTCACCCGTAATGGTAATGTAAACACGTACGTTGACAAAGGCCGTCGTCTCACTGTTTTGTTTAATGGATGTTTATGAGGTGCTACTGTGGAGTGGCGATTGGATAAGTGGTATTGATGGATGGGAATGTCAACAAGTCGCGGACCAATCATCGCGAGATACTCATAAAACAAATTGAAGAGATCGTGCGTGATATAACATGCGCTCTCTAGCACACTAAATATGACGCTTATGTACACGGCATTGCGTCTTAATGCGATAACCTTCTGTTTTTTGACACATTACTACGAGGATTTCACGACATTGAAAATCAAGCAAACCATAATTGTAGTCTTCGTAGAATGTACCGCAAGGCACACTTAAGATTACATCATTAAAACGTATGCAATGATAATTGAAGGATTTTACGTCCTTTAAACACACATTCTTGCCTCTTTACGCGGAATGCTTTAAAACTTCAGTAAATATACTGATACTTACCGCTCTGCCAGCTTCATTGTTGTGCAGATTCATCTTCTCTCTCAAGGTCTTGCCTCGTTCGCCAGTATCGACGAACTCCCGGCTAAACCTGAAGCCGAAACCGATGTTGTCGCTGCAACCCCCCCATTTCCAGACGCGGACGTTGGCGGCGGTGGTGGCGCGGGAGCGGTGCGGCGCGCGGTCGACGTGCGAATAGTCACAGGTGCAAGATTCGATGGATCCTTCAGCGCACGCGCGGGCGACAGCGTGTGTCACACCAGCGCTCGTGATAGCATAGATGAATGCTGTTTCACGGCAACCTGCGACAAAAGAGAATTTATCTAACATATTTACATGATGCACAGATAGACAGGCCGCAGATTATGGTCTAAGGCCATAAGTCCCAAACAAAAGACACTTTTAGTGTGTAGGTTAGGGTGTAGGTCGATAGCAGAATCTAGCTTATTGAAATTATTTCTTATCGCTCCTCTACACAATCGATATCGCGTTGATTTAATGTACATTGCTGCGTTCGCAAGAACAATCTCAAGAGCTGCAGTAAGCTAAACAGCAATGTACAGTGAACCATCGCGATGACAACTGATCATCAGGAATTGTAAAACATTAGATTTTTGCCAATTCCGTCGGCAGTCTTCTTCGGTCTGGGCGGGAAGAGAAGTTATTTTCAATGTTTTTTCTTTCTTACCAGACTATCATAGAACTTATGTTAGCCTGGTAAAAAGACAGACTATACGTAGTTACCCCAAGAGGCAGAAAAAAAAAAAAAAAAAAAATGCCAAATTATTGAAATAAAAAGATTTTGATAGAAAACGCAGATTTAGACCTCCCTAAATTTATGTTTGACATCCAAATAATGACCAAAGCTAAAGGGAGCATATTTTAATAAATTTTCATTATCCGTAATCGCAGACCCAAACAATTTCTAACCCGTAGTTATTAAAATTTGGATACGCAAAACATTCAGGCTCATCAGTAAATTGCATTCATAAAGGGATCAGTCCCCACTGCATATCCATATTAATTCAAATACCTTTTGAATTCTTTAATAATATTAGGATTGGATAATGTTATTTGTAAGATAAAAATTGATTTTTGAACCGGTAAGTATTATTTCATTACCTGTAGATTTACAGTGTAGTTTTAATATTAAATTAGGATTTTGAATGTAAAAGTACATTTTTTCTTTTATTGCATCTTTCTAAGACACGACTTCCGAAAAAGGAGAAAAATAATATTGTTTTTGTAGTTCATGTAAGAATGTAAATATTTGGGTAGATATCTATGTTGTGAGTTTCTTTATGCCACCATAACTTCTTAATGCATTATTCTTAATGGATTTGGATGTATGACATATCCTACGAACACTTACAACCTCCCAAGTGACATAATAACAGTGTAGTTTTTTGCCAGTGAAATCTATTTATATAATTTTTAAAAATAGGGCCTGTTATACTGTTATTTACTGCTAAGTTGATATTCACAAAAAGGTTTGGCACAAAGCGATCATTGCACAACATTCATTCATCTCGTACGAACATAAATCGATGCTCCCATCCCGTATCGAATACTATAAATAATTAATGGCCCGACATTAGAATCAAATACTCATAAAATACAATTAAAAGAGAGAGGGTATATCTCGACGATTGAAAATAAAAGAAGTGCCTCTTACCTACCCGAGAGATTATAAATTTGATCATTACAAGTGGTACGGCGCGCATCGAATTCTCTCTCTTAATATCGATTTAATAGCCCTCGTACTTTTATCGATTAATACCATACCAACTCATTGTCTACGAGAGCAGCGACGATATTATTAACGGATAATACTGGACACCGATGAATAATGAACGCCTCACTGATTGACCTCGCCTGACTCGATTAAAAAAACAGTGCATAAACTTTCTCGGTTGTCGTGTGCGGCCATCATCTCGTTATAATTCACGTGCGTAGACATTGTAATTTTACGGCATAATACGCTTTAATAACTGAGCTATTGTTGCTGGAAGCCCGTCTCATTAAGGCTCTCGCTCGTGCAGCGTCCAGGTTATGATGGAATTCCTCAGAGGCCATAAAACTGCGGGCCCCGATAGCGATCGCCGAATAAAAATAAACGGGTAATTAACGCCGTCCTAATATATGTGTAATCGCATGTCAGCACTCGGGCTGGTGCCATCCATTCGGGAGTATACTGCGGCCGCGCGCGCCTTTGGTGGGCTTCCGGCCACCTCGCGCACAATAAAACCCAATCGGAAAAAACTCCACGTAAAAATAATATGGAACGCGTATTTGTTGTTATTTATAATAATAATATGTGGAACGGCGAACGGGCCGCGCCAGCTTTATTAAGGGCTCAATAAGCAAATGAAATCATTTTTTTATTGAGTTGTCATCATGCACGGATATAAATTACGGTCGGCGCACACAGCGGCATCCAGTCTCGCATTCGCTTTTTGTGATTCCCTTTGGGATGTTATACAAAAGTATTTTATTCAGCAATTACTTGAGACGTTCGACCGGGAATTTTAATGTCAATTTCGCCATCATTCAATGCTCGGACGAAATTAATTCAAGATACGAATACGAACGGGCCGAGTCGAGCATTTATCTTCTGTAATGTCTTGGAAACGTTCTCTCGCATTAACTATAACGAATAGGTGGGGGCCAATTAAATATGGCACACGTAAATAACCCTCGTTAAATAATAGCTTTCGGCTAATCCGATTTACAGTTGACAAGTCGGAGGTAATGTGCAAATAAACGTGGAGGTTGCATGGCCTTTTGTCATCTGAGGACCTTAAGCGGAGGAGTTATGCGCAAATAAATTAAAACAGCAAGTGTCTCTTGGCTCATTGTTTACAATTAACACGAGTAAGTCAATATTTAGTGTCTAAAGTCGTAAATTTTTACACAAATGCCAAAGTTACTACCAATAATTGTGACGTAAGTTAATCGAATAAAATCTACACTACGATGAACATATCTCCGTAAAAGTTAATTCAATTTGAAATAAACCTAAAATATCCATTAAATCGGTCGTATAGTTCACGGATATCCCATGCCAGCCACGGGGCGTCCGACCAGGTGGCCACGTGCTGTGAAGAGCATCTCTCAATCCCTGGCCCTCCACATCTGCTCGAACAGATGTCAATACACAGATTTACTCTCAACTCCAGCTAACGGGACAACTATCACACCAATTACGGACAAACGACAACTGGAAATAATTTTTAATTGGCCTGCGAGAATTTTTAAGGCTTGTCTATGACTCACTGCCAACTAGTTTGACTCCGTTCGGTAGTGAAATCTTCGTCTGACGCACAATTTAACTATAAATAAATCGAACAATTTATAATCGTGTCCGGGACAAAGGCGACTTTGCGAAGAATCGCGACGTAGAAAAATTATGACAGATGTAAATACGCTTCATCCGTGAAGATGCATTAGTCACGGAATTTATTAAACGCAAACTCCCTTCAGAGGCCTTATCACCCAGCCAAACGTAATCCGACAACACGCACTAATACAAACAGCCATTAGTTTCCGACCACGATAAAATACAAGTAATTAAGCCGAGCTATTATTTTATTATGGCAATTTCGCCCCATCAAATAGCAGTCAAATAAGAACAAACATGAGTAATGTGGATCTATAAAAGTAAATTATTATTATAACTGATAATAAAGTGGTGTCCGTGGATTATCTGTGCGGATAATAAATGGGCCCGAAGTGAGTTTACAGCGCGGCCGGCCGAGCGGTAATTCCTCGAGCGAGTTAAGGTGAGGCGTTGAAAATTTATAAAAGTCAAAAAGTCGTAAATCCAGCTCCGTGTCCACTGGCCCGCTCGGCAAAATAAAACTTAATCACTGTTGACGTTTGACGAACACCTGGCCTCACAGAACAAACCATTAAATAATTCAAAATTAATGCACTAATTAAATATGTTCCTGTCCGCATTAAGTCATCACGCCCGGCGTTTCTACAAGATTAATTTGAAGGATTGACTTATGACGGTTTCGCGCGTCGCTCGGACCTTATTTATGAGGACTTTATATTATTCAAATTTGATGAGACGTAATTACTCAAAACAACCATAAATCACTGTTTTATAATAAGACGTTTGGCCGGTTTAGAAATCGTTCTATCGGACAGCTTTATCGACGAATGATGAAGTCATTGACGTGTTATTTGTATCTAAACTCTCATTTACGAGAACATAATGACATTTTATTTATCTATAAATATAAATAGACACACTGCCTTTGGCGAACTCACAAGCCTTTGGAGCTATTTCTAAAGACATTCATTACCGTAATGAGATCACAATTTCTTTCTCCATTGAAACACAGAAATAGCATAGAGATATTTTTTGCTTGGAACATCGAGAAGGGCAATGAAAAGTAATAATTCATTTTCGTTATGCCGTGTATGGGTGATAATTTCACATTGAGCCCGCGTTCCGAGGCTCAGTGCGACAATTCAAAATTACGTCGGTCGTATATCACTCATTGTGAGATGCACAAAGCGCTCGAGCTACCATCTCGCTACCATCCTCTACCACGGCACCCGCTCGCACAATGGACATTTGTTTTCAAACTTGAGAAAAAACACCGAAAATAATTTAACTTTGACTGAGCTGTCGAACAATAAAGTCAGAAATCACTCGACTCAATAAAAACTGATGACATGCCGATTGTCACTGGCTACATCGAAATTTAATCGTCTCATTTCAGTTTCACAAAACGTGTGTTATCTCTAAAACAATTCAAACGCCACAAAACCCAAAACGCTTATCTAATTGAGCATTAAATATTTCGTCGAGGGCATTTTATATCCGTTTTATTTTCGGTGTCGATCGTTTTATACGTTTTATCCACCCACGACGTTGGAATCTCGGGGGCTAACAGAGATACACCAAAACAGGAAATATTTTAAAAAAGGTCGGCTTTATTGGCCGAGTTACCTGCCATTAGGAGTCGTGTTAGGTGTAAACCTGGCTTCCGTGGCCTCTTGTCCTGCATCGCTAAACTACGCCGCGGGGGGCGCGCCGCGGGGCCTCGGACCATATATTTTTCTATTCTCCCAGCGACAAAGCCGCGATGAATAAGGCCTGGGCCATTGTGCCGTTGTCATCATTTGTGTTAATACGATCCTTGAGGTTTACACCACAATGCGATGAAGTTGTCCCGTGGACGTGTCAATGACGTGTCAACGTGTAAATTAGTAATTATTCGAGTCCCATCCGGGGGTCTTTGTGATCGCGAGTCGTAATTATGTCTCGCAACAACGACGCTGTATTTGGATGAGCTAGAGTTTGGAGTCATTTCTGCTACTTTTTTTATCGAGTAGCGTTATGGACCCCCGTCGCGGCCGTTGTCAGTTTTTATGCGTTTCTCAAACGACGTAATTGCAATGTATTAAAAAGTTTATCGTGGATATTTGCGTCTGGATGGGTCAGCCGTGCGCCCCGCTTGCCCTTAATAAAGTAATATGCTCTAAATGGACACGCATATAACATAAATTTCGTAATCTCTTTGCTCTTTTTATCAAGTGAAATTATTACGATGGTGGTCCGACCTCGTGCTATATCGGGTTTTTAATTTAGAAAAATGGTACTTAGCCTTTATAGCGTTCGATTAAAAGTATTTATACTTGTTTGCTCTAGGCGATGTTTTTTACGATATAATATTTTTTGTGATATTGTTTTACTTTTATTATTTCACTGGTCAACTGACAGTAAAGAACGATTAAATCGTGACCTGAATGGTTATCAAGAAATTAGTTTTTAATTGGTAATCTGAGTTTTATGGATAAATAGAATAAGCTACCTATGTAGGTAAGTAAATTTCCACGCATTCCTATGTTATCCTCAAAGATATAGCGTTAATTAAAATATTTCTGTTTTTTAATGTGAATCAACACAAAAAGTATAAAAGTGGATCATTTAGCTAATAATTCTTTTAATGTAGCAGGCCGTTCGAGCCACATTGAGGTTGAAATTCGCCCGAGGCAAGAGCTGACCCGTCGCTTTTTTATTTAGTATAAACATTAATGTTGTGTAAACATATAAATCTAATTGCGATTTGTTACCAATTTACTTTTCCATGAATATTTAATGTTTATTGCGTCTCGTCCAACAGGGATGTAATTAAAAAATATGGTGACATTTGTATTGGGAAATATATTGCAATATATTTTATTGCAGGTAGGGTCTTGAGGATTTACATCCAAATCAAGTCATCGAAGCATATTTATTGTTGCATTCGGAATTTATCATAACGTATAAAGTAAAAAAAATCGTTGGCATTCTCTTATTCAAGGTGTTTTTGTTGAAATGACTTGTGTAAATTTCAAATTTGGTTTTTACAATTATACCTATTTGGGTTTTTAAAGTTAATCATAAAATTTACATTTTTAGAGAAAATCACAAATATACAAACAAACACATAAAGATTAGTTACAACACTACCGTTGAAGAACTTTGTAAACTGGTATCAGCTGTACCACGGTTAACTAATAAGAAGTCTCCAGAAAAGTTCCATTCAAAATAAAAATACGGCAAAGAGCTTCAAAGGGCACCAAAACTAATAGAAACATCTTACCGAAAGCGCTTGCACAATTCATTAACGTATTGGAAGCGAGGTCAATAACCGGGCCGCCTGGACAACCGTGCTCGTCCCAAAGCGATCGAATTAGACCCAGATACCGTTCGAGTCCGAGATAACCCCCTAATGCACGCTGAACCCGAATTATCTAAATTTTTATTAGCACTCACGAAATATTACGTAACACGAATTACACTTTCATTGTTAAAAAACGAAATTGAATTGAAAACCTTTTTGCTAAAACGCCAGATGTTCGATCTCATAATAAGCCGTATCTCACAATGAATCGAAATCGGACACCGGAGATAGCAAAGCCTGATGCAAATCTTTTTATATCAACGTCAAACAAATTTCAACCTTGACTGTCACAATTTAAGTGTCATTAATCTATTTTGACGGTATTTAAATATTTTGGATTTAACAAAACCTACGCTCATTCATAGCTGACGAATTCATTTTTTTTAATGTTTACAAGAACGAAAGTAGTAATTTACAACTTTCCATAAAAGTTCTAAATCAATAACTATCTTAAATCTGTTCGATATACTTGTGTGACCAGTATTGTGAAGGCTCCGTTCCACCGAAGATGTGCTGTGTAGCGGAGCGGCACTAAGATATCTCGCGAGTGTTTCGACAATCGACTCTTCAAAGTGAAATTATTGGATTACCAATCATCAACTGGCGAAATAAATGAAGAAAGATTCGAGTTTTAGGTTAGAAATGAAGGGGTTCGGTTAGGATTTGCTTTTGATGATTTCGCAAATTGATTTTAGTTAACTTTATAATATGAAATTGACGTAATTGGGTGTTAAATGCGCTCGTGTTTATGAGCTTTGTGTGAAATAGTTAAAGTAGACTGTCATATGGACTCATATTGATACGTCACCAGAAGCTCTCATAAAGCAATCAAAGGACCTACGCTACGCCATCTATGATTGTTGCTTGTTAACTGTATATATTACTGTACACCGTACAACACCAAACCTATGTATCTCTTTAAACTAGACATTGGCAGAATAAATGAAACCTCGCTAGAAGCCATAAAAAAAAGAATAAAGTTTCTAATGAACTCGAATCTATGGCTAATGGCCGTTAAATAATTTTAAGAGGGTATCCTAGCAGTATGTTTTCCATACAAATGTATTTCTCTATTTTCTCGCTGAAAACTTACTTCTAGAGGCAGAATTCTTTTTTCATAAAATCTATTTCTAAAATAGGTATATCCCTTTGTTTTATTTTTATCTAAAAAAACTGTTATAAAGACTTTTTTTTCTAAAACAGTTTTTTAGGAAAAAATAAAAAATAGGGGCATACTTCTTTTAGTACTAGATTTTATAAAAAAAAGAATTGTGCCTCTAGAATCAGTTTCAGCGAGAAAATAGAGAAGTACATTTGTATGGAAACCATACTGAAAAAATACTGCTAGGATACGCTCTTAAAGTCATAAAACAAAATACGTTTCTCGCCAAATTAATTCCACCATAGTTGTGCTTACTTAGACTAGGAAAGCAAAGTGATACTATTCGTGTATTTTTTCCTTGCACGTCGCTCCCCTGCCTCGCACGGCTTTGGTGTAAGCGCAACCTAATGGTTATCTTTTTGCTGATTTGGATCTATTGATTACAATCTACATCCATTCAAATCAACTAAATGTATTCACGCTGCCGCGATTTTGAACCGGTGTTTATGGCATAAAACACGTTTTTTTTTCATTCATTCTCAAGAGGAAATGAAGCGAAATTAAAATTAGCCTAACACGATAATCCATAGATGAAATTAATAAGATAAGTAAACACTCTTTTTTGTTGTTTGTTTAGGATATTATAAAGTAATTTTTTCATCAACAAATGTGTCAGCCAAGCACAATTTTTTTACATTTAGGTATTTAATTTGTCATAGATCTTATTTTTACGATTTAAATGATGATTTATCAATAAAAAGATCCTATTGATTGATAAAAATATCATCTCTATAGTATATATCAAACTTGGATCACAGCTGTTTCAATTATTTAAAACAACATTCAATAAAGAATTCTCAAAGAGAATTCAAAAAAGGCATACATTCGACGGATAAAAAGAGAAACGGGAACTCAAACGTCATTCGGTTGCATGTAATTGATCCAGGATGTTTTATCTTGATGAGCCCTTTATATGTGCCCCCGACTCGCTACCCTCCCGTTGAATACAGATAAAATCTTTTAAAAGGGTTGCCATCTAAAGATATCACTTAATTTGTAGCCACTCTTTGTAGCTGGAATTAGGAGCTTGTAAAAAATTTAAACCTTTTTGTACATCGGGCTTTTTGCAGGGTTAAACTGTACATCGGAGACGGAATGTCGATTACGTTTTTTAAAGATCATTCAATACTTTTAATCTGTTTCCTCAGTATTTTTGGAGAGTATTTAATGTTTATCGCCTTATGCCTTTTCGTTTTGTTCTTTTTGTCTCGCTGTACCCGAATTAAGACAAGAATGACGCGTGTTCTTAAAATCGCTATTTAAATATATTTTTTATTGTTGTCGTTTTTATGCCTTGCGTCGGGCGTGATGCGAGCATTAACTGAACCCTTGTCAAGTGTTTTGTCGTCATTACGAAATCTGCTAATCTACTTAGTTTGGTACTTACCTCTGTCGACAATCTTGCCAAATAAGTTCTTGCCTCGCAAGAAGTTTCTTGTTGAACAGTTCCATCTTCTATACTTGAACTGGTGTTGGCATTCTGCTACTGCCATACTAGCGCCTTTGGCTACAGCGGCAAGCACGCCTGGGTTCTCTCTCGCCAGCCTTCTTTGTTTCCGCCTGAGCGTAGCGTGGACTGCAGGATCCATGTACAGGACTCCAGGTGACATTGGTGACAAGTTATTTGGCTCTCCCGCTTTGGCAATCCCCCTGCAAACAAAACAGAGCTTAAAACATTTACAACAAAGGCCTCAACACCCGATAAAATGCGCTCGCAAAACACAATGCCTGCCTAAGTTCCCGAGAGTTGAAAAAAGTAAACACAGCGAGAACGCCACTTAAGGCAATGGGTTCAACTTGAAATGAAATGCTCATTTGAAAAGGTAAAGACAACAAACAATTGACGACCGAACTGTCAATCCGCAGACGTTTAGATAAATATTTGCGTGGCGCATTAATCCTTGAGGACTGAGCGGGCAAACACTGGCTGGAGAGTGATCGAGATCCGTGTTGACTCGCGGCCGTGGACCGGCACTAAAAAAACTCGAGCCACTCTCGTTTAGTACCCTGGAAATCGTATTACTTCTCTATTTGCCTTTCTTTGTAGTCAAGTGTTACGTAAATATGAATGTGTTCGTCGGAAATTCTCATTTCCTTCGAGAATTCATGGAGACGCGACAGTGTTTTAGACTTACGGGATGAGCAAAGTGGACTAATATTTTAAACTATTTTTAACGCTCGCTTACTTTTGGAGGAACAAAAGTTATTTATTGTAATGAATAAGAAATATTTAAGCAAACTGGTTTTGAATAAGGCTATCCTTTTAAATGTTAGCTCGATATGTATTATAGCGTTAGATGTATGACTCAGTTTTTATGACTACTATGAATGATGTACCTTTATATTACAACAGTTCATTTTAGTCTCGTTTTTTGTTGTCTATTACCGCATGTGTGGTCATTTATATAATGTCACTATAAAATTTAATTAATGTTGCTTTTTCAAAATAAGTAAATACCTACATACATTTATTTTTTTCACATTTCGAAATAAAATACTTGTTAATCTTTGAGTGTGAAATAACTTGATAATGTTAATAGCACGATGATAAATAAGAACCTTGTCACATGACCTTGTCAATGCACCCAAAACTGCACTAATCAAAACGATCTTAATCCGGCAGTGGGTGCGATAAATTTAGGAAACTTGTCAAGTTTACACCCACCGGGTTGAAACAAAAACACGTATGTCCATATTTGCCTGTCCGTATAAAGAGTCCTTTGCACTTGTCACGTCGTCAAGATCAAATACTAGAAAAAAGGCCTGAATGGCTTTCACGGGCAAACGTGATGTTTGCTTTGAGATAAAGTCTGTGTGAATGTGTCAAAATAACAAATATTGTCTTTGGGCTGGTGCGTTGTCTCTTATGGCAATTAAGCCTTTTCTGAGTTGTGATGATGAGTGCGTTACTTAGGCCGTGTTGCTCGAAGGTGCGTTATGTTAGAGCACAACGCATTGATAACGCTTGTGCATGTTAAGCAACTTTAAACACGGTCCAAACTTAGAGTTTGTTATTGAAAGTGACATCAATAGTACATTATGATGCAAGTACGGTAAGGTAAATATTGTAGTCGAGATGTTTATGGGCGAAACTGAGTGCTTATAATAAACCGATGACTTAAATAGCCAGCTTACTGAGAACGAGTCCATTCGACGTTTTAAAATACATTCGCAAAAGATCCTTGTTCTTTAAATACAACATAATGATCCAAATTTCTATGTCATAAGGACCGTAAATACTTATAGCAAGTGTATTGAAAATGTATTTAATGTCCGTTCAATATGTTGTTTTCGCTTTTCAATAGTTCGAATGTAGTCCGTAAAGCCATGCAAAATCTTAAAGCACAAAATGATGAACCTATCTTTTATCAAATTGAATGGCAAGTCATAATATGTTGCTTAGAATACCCCCTGTCTTGTCTTTCACGGGCAACTGGGGAGAAGTAATAGTTATCTTTTTTTTAACTTTAGACTGTTGAAGAGGAGATGGAAATTGCCTACATTAATACTCTGACTTTAGCAGTTATTTAGTAAATTTACTGCCGGTTCATTTGACAAGACAATGGTCAAGGTAATTTATAACTAGTTAATTAATTCTCTTTTAAAGACGCTCTTTCAGTTGACAGTAAATTAAAAAATATTATTAGCGGTTTCTACAGCAAGAAATTTTTAATTTTCCGTGTCATATGTACACCAATTATCTTAATTTAGGCAATTAATAAAAAATGACCAGTCTGCTCTCAGATTCTTTCCTGGCGCAAATTGTAAAACAGATGAAAATAGCCAAATAAGTTCATTATTTTATAGGTGTTTTATACATTTACAATACTATTTTAATATACATAAGTACTCTTATTAAATTATGAAGTAAGATATGGGGAAAAATACCACACTTGTGGGGTAATTATATTAGGTGATGCAAACTATATTGTGAATAAGGTGAATAGGATATAGTGGAGAAAAGGATCGAAGCGCGGTGGCCTAATTGCTAAGATGTTAGTCGTACAAAGATTAAAGATGCTATGTCTATATGGGTTCTTGGTTTAAAATAAGAGTTAATAACCCACCGGGGTATGTTGGGCCAAGGGCCATAATGTCCAATGTGTCAAAATGCCAAGGAAATAATGTCCTTTTGTTAATATGGTAATTGTTAAAAGATGCTACATATAAATGTCACTATTTTGATTCCCATTCCACATACAATAATTTAGGCAGAAGTATATCAAATACTCATTGTTTTGGAACCTCATCATCATCATCATCATCAGGTCTTTCTAGTCTCCACTGCAGGAGCACGACCCTCTCTGTACTACCAGAGCCATATACTAGCCTGAGTAGTCAGAGGATTTGGCCTACACTCTCCACGCTGGCCAGACGGGTTGGAGAGGTCTCTTTGATGTTAATAAGCTTTGTTTAGCTTTAGCTTGTGTTTCCTTAGTCGCCTTTTACGACATCCACGGGATGACTTAGAGTGGTCCTACTCTACTCTGCCGGGAACCTCATCGTAGAGATTTAAAGTACCTTTTTTTTATATGAATATATTTACCAATGCCTTAAAAAGGCAGTGTGGCCGCTATATGGATTAAAAGGTTATTATTAATATGTATTTTTAAAAGTATATCGTGATAATACAATAAACAGCGGGTCGTACGTACTCGTACGTTTCGTGCGATGCATACGAAAGTAATTATTTAATTCCTTGTCATCTTGAGGCGTCAAAATATCAAACATTGACCAAATAACTCAGACCTCTCCGCTGCTTTATAGATAAGTTTTTAGTTGAAAATTGTAGATTTATGGAACATGTTGAGTGTCTTAATAAATTGGTTGTGTTTATCTGGCGTTATCATGACGCCGGCACGCGATTCCAGGCGTAATGTAATATGGAGTACGTGAGATGCATATGAAATTAAGTGAGGTGTGGCGATTTCTTTTTTTGCTGTAGACTTAGTTGCCGGAATCTGGCGAATGATCTTAAAAAATCTTAAAATAAATATAAAGAGACATACCATACAAATTGAGCTAGCCCCACAGTAAGTTGTGAACTTGTGTCGTGGGATACTAACAACGATAGTATATTTTATAATAGATACTTGTAAATCGATCATTGGTTTGTTTAATAGAGAACATTTTATAAATTTCCTAAGTCTTGATTATTAAATAAAAAATTGCTTCGAACTTTTTGAATTTAAACACGAGTAATGAACACATTATATTAAAACATAAAAAACAATGAGTATTATCTTCTTTTTCCTTTTTTTGGTACTCAAACCACGAGCTAAATTTGCCAAATATGTCGGCATATTTTTTGTTAAAATATAAATGAATTACATGTATTATATTTTTTTCTCAACAAAACGGTCCTATATTCATGGTGATTATTTCCCACAACTTTTTGTTAAAAGCACAGGTCATCTCTGTCACATAGCCTTGTGCTTTAAAAGCTCCATTAAAGTAATTGGTATGAGTTTAAGTCGGAATGGTGAGTCTTCCGGCAGCTGTGATTTCGCTCAAGTGGTTAGCATGCTTTATTTTTATACTCATTTGTGTTATTTTGAGTAAATTGAATTCTTTTATGTAAACTTTATATTATAAAGTAATATTGTAGATATTATCTAAATTTAATGTAAAAAGTGTATGCTAACATATAGCTTTCCACCTTTACGTCCACTACGATGCTAAATGTGGCCTTGGACTCTGTCTACCCTGCAAGGGATAAAGACGTGATAGTATGTATTTAAGTAACATACAATATCACTTAAAAATACCGACTGCCTTTTTTACAGTCTATCGTATAGATTGTTTTGCCGAGTATTTCCGCGACTCGTCCCACATGCCTAAGGCCCATTTGGAACGAATTGCAGAAAATCAAAGTTTATAATATTTTCATTCTGTAACTCGTCCCATAATTTTTTTGTAAACCTTATCAACGCTTAGTACAGTCAGTGAGACAAGACAAATATTCTTTTTAACACGCTTTTTGTAGCTTCACTTGTTACTAACTAAAAAGAAAATATTGGAATCTTAATTTGACCCACTTAGGTCTTTGATTAAGATGAAATTTTGCACACGCTCTGAGTTCTGATGACAATACATGAAAAGCGTGTTTTTTTAGTTTTTTAAACTATTATTATTTCGACATAGCCTATGACTGCAGGGAAGAATTGGAAAATAATGACATCTCAGACTGGAGAATCGATCAACCCGTTTAGGTTACAGAATTCGCCAATGGCACAGATATTACATGCTTACATAATTATATAGATAAATCATACATTCATACAAATATATACATACGTGGGTCAGTGCAGTAAAAACAATTTTTAGAATGAATATTTTTTAACGACTGTGTTATGTTTTGGTATCCATATGTACTCTTTTTATGCTTCTTTATTCTACTATAACTTTTAGCTGTTTGAAATTTTGTATTAATTCTTTTTTATCCCGTCCCTTGTGTCATAACATAAGTTTTTGGCTAAAATATCATTTTATTTTTATTTGAATAATAAATAAATAAAAATAGGTGTATATAGCGACAAATAATACAGATTATGCTAGCCCCATCCTAACTAATATTATAAATGAAACCTTGCTTATTAAAACACTTAGGTTAATACTCACATTACATATCGTAGTAATTTTCTAAGTGCCATTCAAATATGTTGGTCACTACTCAATACCTTCGTTCCGACGCATATATAATATTATTTTAAGTACAGGCTTTGTATATGAATAACATATAGTATTACCAAGAATACTAAGAAGTCATTTTGCTTTGAATAAGTAGTAAATAAACTGTATAAATTCCCGTAAAAAAAAGTTTATAATACACAAATATGATAATTGAAAGTTTGTAATGATATAAAAAAAGAACATAAATAGATGAACAATATTGACTCATCATCATCATCATCGGAGCGCTTTTCCCCAGTTGCTGGGCCGGAAATCAATGCTCGTGTCGCACGCTGGCGTGTTAACAATTGGGCCACGAAGGCCGTCAAAGTACAGTACTATAGCAGTTTATATTTTTATTGTTTAATTTCGTTTAAATTTATTCATTAATTTCAGTAATTTGTCAATTAAAAAATAACCTGATATTTTATTTATGGTATTAATTACCTTTAGTTAGTTTGTCAATTAAATAATTTATATAACTATGTTGTTTATTTTGTCATATATTTTTACACTTTTACTTATTCATACAGACACAAAATAGCTATTGTATAACCAAACATACGTACTTTGCTATAATATATTTAGCACGCACTCGTGATGATACTTAGCACCTAATTACTATAATATATCTAGTAAGTATAAACTAAATAATATCAAACAACGCTAACTAGTGACGTTTTATGTAAACATTTTTACAACTTGATTCGTAAAATATGGAATTTTTCACATTTATGAAAATCTTTGGAAATTGTTTCAATAGAGTATGCAAAGAAACATATTATAACAACAATTACATACATAACACAATATTATAAATAGCATTATAATAAGTGTGAAGGGAAGTAATAAGTAGATAACGTTACGTGGTTCGGCTGTAGCGTAAAGACTATTTAATATGATATTTAGGTAGAATCAGATTAACAAATACTAAGTATTTTAATGGATCATTGAATGTGCATTGTACTCGTCATTATAAATTAGCTAACTTTAACTAGGATTGGCATTTTGCATATACTAGATATAGTAAGCTAATTCAACCATTGTTTCATTATTTGTTAATAGTTGGAGTTGCAGTTGAAAAGAAGCAATAGGAATACAGTGATAACGCCATCTTTATTCTTGCATTAAAATCAGTATAATTCATGTTACTGCCAGACACGTAATAATTATCTTAAAAGTATATTCAATTTTATTTAAATTAAAAAATCTTTGTTAGTAAATAAAATTTAAGATCAATCAACCTTACATTTGAAACCTAATTTAGTTATACTATATTTATATTTTATCAAGTTTTATTAATTGCTCAAGCTCCGTGGCGCAGCGGTCAACACGCCAGGCTGTGATACGGATGATCCCGGGTTCGATCTCCGGTCAGGTCAAAATGAAAAACGATCTTTTTCAGATTGATCTGGGTCTTGGATATTTATCTATATATGTATTTGTTATAAAATATTCTATCGTTGAGTTAGTATCCCATAACACACAAGTCTCGAACCTACTTTGGGGCTAGCTCAATCTGTGTGATTTGTCCGTATATATTTATTTATTATTATTATTATATTATTATTATTTATAATTAAATCGTATTAAAGTTATAAAAGTTTAATAATGAATCACAAAAATGAGACTATTTGTTTAATGCAATAAGCACGAGCCACTGTGTGCCGTCAGTCAGCCTCAGGAGCAACGATAACATTCACTAGATTATAAAAATATTTAGAGTTGACAGAAACAAAAAATATTTAAACTAAAGAGCTTAAGATAAAACTTTCAGCCATTACTTAAATTTAATTGAAATCAAGATTAAAACAATAGAAGTTCATACAACACTACACTACAAAAAATATATTTTTTTAAGTGAATGAATACCAAATTTTTTGCTGTCGGAATTCGTAACACAAAAAGTGTGTCATTAAAATCACATTTAAAAGTCAAACAAATATAAACAGGCATGCGTCACTTATTAATATTTAATGATTTATTGTTTAAATAGCCGTTAATGTAACGCAAAGCTGTTATATTACTTATTATAAAATTTAATTGAGGCATGCCAAATAGAAAGCAATGCAGTTTATAAATAAGATATAAAATCGTCTGAACACAAACTAATTTGATCGCAAATTATAAGTTTAATTATATTGATGTTTCGGTTGATGAATGTCTAATTAATTCAGAGTTTATGACACTTGTTAATGCAAGTTTGATAATGATATTTGTTTGTTTGTCAACAAGTATTTTGCTTTTTTAGTATAATTACGTAATAATTAATATAGGTAAGTAAATAATTATGATGATAGACAGAAACCTGCTAAAGCAGTTAGACTAATAATGTCTATTTTTTAACAATATTATACTAATTACATTTTTGTATGAACTCGCGTAATAATTCAATCAGCAAATTTCAATGAATATTAAAATTAAATAATATCTTAGAGATATCTAATAGATGTAATAGTCTACAAAAGGGATTAGGGCCGGCGCATACCAGGAGCTGTGTGATAGTGTATACAAATATAACATGATACTACTGTCAGTCAAAATGTTGCGTGATGGGTGACAGACCTAGCTACAGTAGGCTTGGCCTTTTTAAAGTTATCTATACTTCTATACTAATATTATGAAGATGAAGGATTTGATTATTTGTTTGTTTGTGTTCTAATGCTTCGAAGCTACTGGACTTATTTTCAAAACTCTTTCATGTATAGAAAATTAATTTATCCCCGGGTGACATAGGCTATAATTGACGCGAACAAAGTCGCGAGAAAATTACTAGTTATAATATATTTATAAAACAAAAAAAATCAGCGTTGTATTTTTATTTTTTAATGGTGGTTAAGTTTTTAACTAATAGTACATTTTACACACATTACTTAACAACATTTAAAACGGGCAATAGACTTTATTGAAATTGTATTCAGTTTATATTATTCTGTACATTTCTACTTAGGAAAGTAAAAGTTATTTTATTTTAAGTGCCTATTACACCAGTATTTTTATTAACATCCCTAACTCTATTAAATATAAACTCTTTATATAGCACCAGAACATTTGTTATAACTAGAGAATAGTATGCACTTACTCTCTTTTATTGAGACTTAACAAGTAATCAAAATTAAGTGCTCTTTATAAGCTTACTGCTAATAAAACACGGTTCTAATTTGTTGAAACGAGGCCCTACGCCGTAGTTCCCATAACAACTTTTAGTGCCTATTCTGCAATTTGAGCATCATTTATCATCTCGCACAAGTGTGTTTATGCCTTTATTAATGATATGTTAATTATGCAAGACGTGAGAACATGTGCATAGACATAATGATACTATGTTTTGTTCAGTGATTCTATTGAGCTTTGAATGCGGAAGTTTATGTTTTCGTAGACGTCTTTAGTGCTTATGCTAATTAGGTAATTCTTTTGGGGATTTCCCTTTTGATTCCATACGGTTTATTAACAGAATGTACACTAGTCTGACTATTTAAAAGCTATTTTCTATGGTCAAAAACATTTTTGTATACAAAAGGAAATATGTATTTTGTAACCATTTTTAATTAATTTTAACTTTAACACTTTTTCTGATAAATACAATGTAAAAAAATATTTGTCTATCAAGCGTTTTATGGGCCAAAAAAATTATTCCTCCTGACTAAAAAATTGCAATAAAATGGTACTTACCACCACATACTGCCGCGTCCTCTCCTCGGCTTGTTGCCGGCCGCATCGCACCTCAAACACAGAACAGTGATCACAAACAACCACGAACACTTCATTATGGGCGTTACCACGGGTGTTACATGAGTGCGGTCGCTCGCAGCACAGTCACGTCTGCCAGCCTGACCGGATAGCGGCCGAGGCGGAGTCCCCGGTGAAGGTGGGAGGCCTTACCTGACATACCGCCCGATTGGTCTCGCACCTCTATTTTTTTCATCTTTGTCGTGTTTAGGTCATTAGGTTGGAGTTATGCAATGGTTAGATAATGTCGGATTATGATTTCGGTTTCGCTTGATGACTGTTTTTGGTTGGGCTCGGCAATTGGCAATGCGTTTGTTTGGATTTAGGGATTTGCGTCGCAACTTGCGCTTTGCTAATAACCTAACAAACAATAATATTTAACGGATTTAAGTTAAGTTATAGACAACACTTAATATGAAGCTATTATGTTTTTTTTTAAACAAAAAGGTACACAGCTTGTGTTGGTCTTACATGCATAAGCTACATATGTTGCTTGAGATAAAGGAAAGAAAAAGTCTATATGAATATTTGATACAAGTATCACTTAGAATTATTAATAATGTTTTTTTGTGTATATTATTATATAAGTGTCACCTTAGTATATGCCTCTAAAGTAAAAGCTTATTTGAAAAAGCAATCAAGATTGATATCGTAAGAACGTGAGTAGTTTTTGTTTTTGAAGTAAGTTCTAATATTAAACTCATTTTAAATAGTTTTTCTAATTTTGTTTGCAAGACAAGGACAGCGTAACGTTTTAAGCGTGCATTGATTCCATTCCTGGTACAGGGTATGAGTCAGCAGTTCGCATGGAGAGCCGCAGTGGGAGGGGCTGCGGTAGCCAATCAGAGCGCGGCAAGGCTGCGCGCGCGCACGACGCGGCAGACCACGTGCGACCTCGCTATGCGCCCACGCACCGTCGCCTCTCAACTTTTACAACTCTACGGAATTTCCTTTTTTAAATTATCATTTAATTTCCTGTTCTGTAATTGAACGATCAAACTTTACTGTATTTGCTGTAATTACTAGTTTTTACTACTGCTATAAATAGACGAGTATTTTTTATAATTAATTGATATCTTATCGATTATATTAATTTGGTTTTAATTAGGTTTTGATCTCATTGACATTATTTACGACGATGGCCGTATATCCGTGTAATTAGTAGAAGTTTGTCGTATTTATAAATATTTTTATATTTTTTTAACGTCTTTAAGCTTTATTTATGGTTAGGTCTACGCTTTTGCTACGATCTCTTGCTACGAACTTAACGCTGGTTATAAAGACATCAACGCGATCGTGGGATTATTGCTACATGATATTAAAGATACTTATATTGGCTCCGTGGCGCAGCGGTCAACACGCCAGCCTGCGACACGATCAGACGACAGGAAAACGATCTTTTTCAGAATGACCTGGGTCTTGGATGGTTATCTATATAATTATATGTTATAAAATATAGTATCGTTGAGTTAGTATCCTGCGACACAAGTTCACAACTTACTGTGGGGCTAGCTTAATTTGTGTGATATGTCCCTATATATTTATTTATTTATTATTATTATTATTATTATATATTTAATAAATAATAATTGTTGATTTCATGTCATTATTTTGAATTTTTTTATTAGATAATCCGACTTTTGATAAATGAGTGTATCGATATTTGAATTGTGATATAGATTATTAGTAGTTTTGTCCTTGTATTCATTTATCGATAGTTTAAAATTCGGTAAAGTCTTTCACATGGTATTTTTTCCTATTTAGGGTTTTGCAACCAAAGTGTTGAAACAGAACCCTATTTTTGAGACCTCCATCCGTACCGAATAACCGTGATAGCTGAGATTTTCACATGCGACATATTTTTGTTGCCGCTATAAAAACAAATACCTATACATACATACACATGTATACAGCAAACGCGATTTTTGCTGTTTTGCTTGACATTAATTGACAACCGCAACAGGTAGACTTAAAATAAACGGCATTCGAAATATTCACAGAATATTTAGAAAGAAAATTGGTTGCACCTTAACTCATGTTTATCTAAACGAGTATATTATACATCAAATCAAAGGCGTTCCTTGGCACACAATTTATTATTATCAATATGAACAGCCCGATTATTAATACTACAGACTTCAACAATCTGTACTAATATTACAAGAGGAGAGATTTGATTGTTTGTTTGCTTTGAATACGCTCCAAAACTACTGGTGTGATTTTCTAAATTCTTTCATCTATAGAAAGCTGATGTATCTGCTGGTGACATAGGCTATAATTACCGTCAACAAATACGCAGAAAACTGCTAGTATTTATTAATTTCCTTAAGGCCCCACACTAGGTACACTAGCGACACCAATAATTTTATTCCTAATACTTTACAAATAGAAAGAAATTCGTGTAAATCATATAAGCGTTAGTAAATAACCTAAAGTATTTTTAGAATCATGTTTTAATAATAAGAGAATTAGTCATAAAGAGAATTACTGATTACCGCCAAAAACGGCCGTTTTAGGCGGTAATCAATAGTTCTCTTAATGACTGATTCCCACATATACCTATATATTATTCCCATATCAAATTTAAGAAAAAGTCATTTAAAATGGTTTCAGCTAATTTTGTTACAAAGTAGATATATAAAAAAACAGCACGTGTCTGTCTAGTACCCTACATGTCGACAACTCGACACGTGTCATGGTAAATTGAATATTCGTGTATTTGTGTGTTGCACTTCACAACGGGAAGCAGATGTTCGTCGTTGAGGGTCTGCCTGTAAGCTATGACATACTTCAAAGGGACATGCCTCTCCCTATTTATTGCAAACGTAAATAGTTCATTGAAATCTGTGAAAGAAGATACTTATAAATTAACAATTTGAACTGAACTGAACAACTGAAAATTAACAATTTATACAATATTATTTTAATTATTTTAATATTTTTTCATTTTTAAGGATTGTCTTAAATTGTTCATAATGATTAAAATATGTTTTGTAATAGGGATAAATATGAATTTTGGTTATAACAGGATATATATAAATAAGGAAATAAAAATTATATGTTAATTCAATTGCAACGCCCTTGCAGGGCTCATTTGTGCACTTTTAATATATATGTATAATAAGACCTAATGTACACCAAATGAAGCAATAAATATTATGACTATGACTATGACTATTATGACTATATCTCATAAAAAAGACAAGATATGGATACATTGCTTGTAATTGCTGATGTCTTATTTGTGTAGTTCTATTTTGTAAAGTTATAACAAAAAATTTAGGTATTGAGTAGTGCTTTGATGTCGTTTGACGGGTCATAGAAGATGTGTATGATGATATGTAAGTACCTAATATTTGACAGCCTCTTATGTTTTTCAGATTGGAATGAGTTTTGGATGTTTATCTACCCATAAAAGTATTTACTATAAAAATAGAGTATTGTTGAGTTAGTCTGTGTGGGCTAGCTCAATTTGTGTGAAATATTCCTATTATTTAATAATGTTGAGGCATAAAATATTTATTTCCGTATTTTTCATGGTAGGTATTTAGATAACATAAATAATATTTTTTGCTGAATTAAGGTGGCTTTATGGTTGCGTAGTAAACTAGGAACCCTTTATTTTACCATGTCTATCCATCTGAAATTTGTATACTAGAAAGCTGTATTTGGGCAAAGGTTTATACAATCTCTTTATGTAAATACCTATCCCAAAGGCCTAGGGGTACTTTTTTACTTACTGTGTTTTTACTCGTCAATCCTTTGTTTTGGGATGTCATTGGATAGGTCGCACTGTTTATACAAAACATGGTTTACTATGAAATTCAGTGACAGTGGGGAGAGTCGCGTATTTTTTAATAGCTAATAATAACAGGTTGCAAGTCACGAGGCGACCGGTGTCTGTCATTTCATTATGCGCGAAACTTGCCACTTTCGGTTTATATTCAACATAACATTGCACAAGTTTTGTTTGGAAGGAAATAGAGATAAACAACTGTTAAAGTGCACAAACTCAATCAAAACGTAACATTTAAAAACAAACACTCAAATTAAATAAATAAAATACCTGATTCGCAACAGAATAGGCTGCTTTTACTTACACAATGAACCGTTACGTCCCATCAAAATTTATTGCATTTTATGCTTTTCGAAGACACAAGGGCCTACTAAATACGTACACATTGTGCTCTTCAATGGCATTCCTGACTACTGCCAATGTCCCAATACCACATCATAAATAAAAGCTGGTGCCTTAATCAATTTAAATTAACAACCCAACCCTTACTATCATATAATTAAAGTCGAAATTGCAAAGTTCGAGCACGAATCCATCGAACGTCATTCACTGAAACAGGAGTAGCTCCACAATGGGAACCGTGAAATTTACACTAGTGAAAATTAAAAAAGACTCATTACCAACATTTCAAAATGAATTTTATCTACAAACAAAATCAAACCGTAAAGTTGAGATGTTAAAACTTATTTTTGAGGTGTAATTTTTGAAGTGTGTAGCTTTTCACGCTTGACTTATTTTCGTTGGTAATTAACAATAGCGTTTAACAGTAACGGTGGCTAATAATGAGTTACATTATAAAAGATTATTGTTTCCAATGGAAACTTCGGATATTAAATGGTTTTTATGCTTGTTCAGTAATAATTGCGCTTTGCAGAGCGTGCAGCTGTGCTTTTTCTGTTTGAGTTGGAAAACGAGTTTGTTTTATTGATTTAGTTTAAATGAAGATATTTCTTATTGGTTTTTAATACTTGAATAATATAACCTAACTGTTGACTTTGTACTCGTTCAGTTTGTCGGAGTGTAAGGGCAGCTCTTATGACATTTTTTTATGAGTCAATAGAGTGCGTTTGACCCCTTGACTGGTGGAAAGCAACGATGAGGACACGCAAACTCTTCTTCATCAGGTCTTTTTTAGTCTCCACTGCCTCCTACAGTGGAGACTCTACACGATCTTCTACGTCTTTTCCGTCTACGCCTGATCAGGGATTAAACCCGATCTTCGGTGTGTCAGCCTAGCATGATGAGCAATAGGCATTATTATTGCTATGCGAGATTCTTCTGGCAGCTTATGAATACCTGTTGACTATGTGCAGTAAAAATTGAGTATATTTTCCAAAGATAGGAAGTAATGGAAGCTACTGGAGGAGGCCTTTGCCAACAGGCACACTGAGTTAAAAAATATCCTATAGACAACTGTCATAGCCAACACGATCAAAAACATATATATGCTCTCAATTAAACTTAATGATCTTTGAATTTGAATGTGTTATTTCTCTGTTAGGATTTTTATATTGCGCCATTTAGCGGACTTCTGGAAAACATAATTATCATATATTTAACTCTTTGAACATCCTTTATTGGTATTCAAAGAAAAATAAACAACTCACTGCTAAAACAAACAGACAAAAAGCTAAGAATCGTATGATTCATCCGAGGGCTCGCTTTCCCATCCCTACGCTTATCTCAACGCAAATATTACTAAGACAATGCGCATCTTTACAAATAAGTTCCATAAACTGTACCGATCGCCTCACTAACCCTGGAAAATACAAAGGAAATTACACTTACATTGGATGAATATAGAGTTTAATTTTCCGATGTAGAACGACGAAAATCGAGCAGTGGATAGCTCTTTTCATTCTCATTGTATCTTTATTGCTTCGAGTGAGAATAAATATTAAGGTTTTATTATGTTTACGAATAGGCAAGCCAAGGTGGTCGCCTCCCAAAGAGGTTGTGAAAAAAGTTCCACCCGCCCCTTTTGCTTTATGACGATGTCAACCGTGGTAGCTGTTTCCTATCCTGCTGCGAGGAATTCTCAGAGGCCCGCCAAATTCAACACATCTTGTCTATGACTCCGCATTTTTAATGAAAATACGACGTCATCTTATAGTAATCCCTTCGTTTATTTCATGGTTTGTGGCTTCGGTAACTATTTAGTTATGATTTCTCATGGTCTGCTTTTTTGAAAGCCTGTGAGCACAGATAAAAGGAATTATAAATGGAAACCTTTTTAATGATGAGAACTCTGCTTGAATAAGTTGTTGAGATGCCCAAAATAGAAGATCATAACCTTATTTCCTTTAAAAATTAAATGCTTACGAGTCGTTAACAACTCATAAACCCAATATAAGTATATTTTTGTACACTTATAGGTAAAAATAATAATTGGTATGAATTATATATCTATTTCAAATATTCACTCATTAGTTTATGTTGTAATACTTAAACGTTTGAAATAAAATTCATGTAAGTATAATATTTGTAAAACATAAAAAATAAGAAAATTCGGCAAAAAATTGTTTACCCCTTAATTTTACTTGCTTTTTTACTTGCTTTGCAAATATCTTTCGATTACCTAGGAAAGTTTTAACTATAGAACTCCTTTGTTCTTACACAATTGTATAAAAGACAGTTGAAAACGAAAACATACAATAGTTCACTTTCAAGATAACATTAAAAACAAAACCTAAAAAAATACGGAACCAAAAAAATCGCACGTTTTCTTTTTCGCTGCGAAAACAATGTATCTGGCTATTAGGACGGATGATGCGAAATGAATTCGGCGTTCTTTGTTTATGTGCGAGCTTTGAGCTTTGAAGCTCTCACGGTTCAGCCGCGACCTCCCTGGTGCCGGCCGCAACGTCTATTGTGGCGATGTGCCTAACATACCACGAACTTGATTGATTTTCATTCTAGGTGCTGAAGAAAGAAACAATTTTAGAAATGGTTGTGTTGGTGCTAAAGGTGGAAAATAAGCTTTACTCGTCCGTCGTAAGTAAATCCTTTTATTTTAGGTAGATAAAATATATATATATATAGATAGAGAAAAAATGTTGAAATGAAGTGTCAAATTTAAATTAACAATAACAATTTGTTTAAATTACAAATTTTAAGGTCAAAGCTATATCATAAAATAGATGAGTATTTTTTTAAAAAGATCTATTACAAGAAATAACGCATTTCAAAGTTATTTATTGCAACTGCTGGTATTTCTTTGTACATATTACATAAATTTAATCATTTATCCAGACCTAAATTGTAAGGGTCGGTAAAATTTTAACTTTCCGTCAATTCTAGAAATAAACTCGAAAACTTAGCACTTATTTCTTAATTATTTTAATGAAAGATACAGAATAGAAATTGGAATTCCAAAACCTATAGAGATATCTATATTTTTGTGAGCATTAGGCGAGATAAAATCTGAACCTCGGATGATGCATCGCATCATATAATTTAATAGCTTTTTAATATCACGGGTTACACTCTGCGGGCCTGAGGGCCAAAAAACCGACTCGGTCCTCGCAATAAAAACTAATACGGGATTCACCTCTCAATGAATCCGTCTGCGTTTGAATTCTTGGTCCTAGATTTTTTTTTATATTACTCTTTCATGATGGTTAGGGAGTGTACTAAGAGTTATTCCTCTTGATAAATCTATATGTATAACAGGCAAACTTGACAGACTCACTGACTTAATATAAATAAATGAAAAGGTCAAAAAGTTTAAAAGGTCCTGGGAGATCTAGGAAAAGTTTTGTTGGCTACTAAAGAAAGAAGTTTGGTGACATGTCGTATCAAGAACCAAAGTCTAAAGCATAGGTTAAATAAATAAATAAATAAATATATAGGGACATATCACACAAATTGAGCTAGCCCCACAGTAAGTTGTGAACTTGTGTCGTGGGATACTAACTCAACGATACTATATTTTATAATATATACTTATATAGATAAACATCCAAGACCCAGGCCAATCTGAAAAAGATCTTTTTCCATCTTGACCTGGCCGGGGATCGAACCCGGGACCTCCTTGTCGCAGGCTGGCGTGTTGACCATTGCGCCACGGAGCTCGACTAACTAGGTTAAAGAAGTAAAGCCTATACTCCAACGGCAAAAGCTACAAATCTCTTAAAGAATAAGAAAGACATTTTAAAATAGTGATACTAAGTACTATGTTATTGTAACTTTAACTTGCAACACTAATAACTAGCTGATGCCTTCAACTCAAGTAATGTGATTAGACATACGAAGATGAAGTTTTTAATTACACAATAAAAAGGGGAGCTTTGATTATTTGTGTGTTTGAATTAAATAGGCAGCAATATTACTGGACCGGTTTTCAAAATTTTACCTTTGGTAACTTAATTTATCTGCGGGTGACATGGACTATAATTTAGCGCCAACGAAGACGCGGCAAAATTGCTAGTATAATGATAAAGTATTTAAATGTATATGATTAAGATATGAAACTTGCAAAACAAAATAGACACCTCAGTCAAAGACTAATCTTCAATGTTAGAGTATCAAAACCATTATATTACAGGTGATTAAATCAAGACTAAAAATAAATAAATGCAATCTTGACCTAGACATGTTCTAGACAAATATTAATTTTGACAGTCAGATATAACCTGGGGCCATAAAACGAAACTAAACGCTTCCGTTAACACGCGAACAAGTTAAGTAGGTATGTAATTACTATGAATGTCAAGGTCACGAGGTGCATCTGAATCAGACGTCATTGATGGGTGTTAAGATGAATCTGTGCACTCAAATTGTAATAATGTTAGTATATCTGTGAGGATCAAATCTTGCAACTCAATTGGGAACTTATCCTCATCCTATTTGCACTCAGCAATTAATGGGTTATTGCTGAGTGCAAGCTAAAATTTAGAAGTGGTGTGACAAAACAATACTATAATAATAAAGTAACTACCCATCGTCTCGTTTGATTTATTTTGGCAAGTACTTTGTAGTATGAATTACTTGGAACAAATAAAGCTTGTCACAAAAATTGAATTTTAAAACATGTCGGCCAGTAGCTGACTATTTACGTGAGTAACCCGTTGTTACTTATTTTAATAATTTTAAAATAGCTTATGTATATTATAGTTTAATATTACGTAGATAGTATTTCTGCTACTCTGATCAAGCTCTTTTGTTAAATTTACCTAAATATTATTCAGCTTTTTCGTCTTAAATGAAAAAGGAACCTTCGAAAACCTTCTGCTGCTCTGATCCCGTTCACTTTGGATTTGGGTTTTAAAGGACTCTTTTAGAAATTTATCCATTTCTGTCTTGTGTATTGGACTGAAGACTAACTAATGACTGGCCTCTACTTAGGGACCTCACGGGAATTCAGGATATATTGTCCAAGATGATTTCATCACCTTTTTATATGATTTATATATAAAATCTTAGTTTAAACTTTCTCAGTTATCATATATAAATAAATACCATCAAAAGTAGCGTAAGATACTTACACTATATTTAAAAACGGGTCAATCACGTGCTACATATTTTAAGTATATTATATTTTATTTTACAGTTATATTATTAGAAAAAAATTTAAATATTAAATATCAATTTTGCATTTAAACAAACATTGCTTAAAATAATAACTCTGCTTGGGTAAAATACTCAAAATCAACTCGTGTAACAAATTAATACAAAAACAACATATTTTCACTGTTTTAAAGCTAAAAAGCAGTCAATAATAAAAAGGACTATAAAAAGGCAGCACCTGTAAGCCTTTACGGAATTTAAAATGTAATGATTCAACCTGTGAAGTAAATCTCGCGCCCGAAGCAGCATTTTAGCGCGTCATATAAATATTTAGTAGCCCCCAGGCCACGTCTGTCCATCTGTAATACTACATACAAAGGTGTTCAAGTCTTTGTCTGTAAGTGGACGTTTTTTTACCAAGGGATTTTTCTTATCGAATTGTTTATGTAATATTATTGAAACTTACGCGAGATAAATTCATTAGTGTAGAAACCCGGCTTTGCTCACGTTTTATTTCATCGGATTTGCTGACTAGTCTGCAACGAAATAAAACGTCTAACTTGTAAGTTTATGGAACAATACTAGTGTTTATGTCTTGCACCAAAAAGCCTTTTAAGCGTGATATTTTTTTTTTCTTTAAAATAACTAAGTATCTAGCTTCGAAAAATAGCGTATGCTTTTAGGAATCATGTCTCATGCTCCCTGCTTTTCCATTTGGTATGGTCTTCGGTATCCTAGTTTATGTGGCAATTGACAGGCATATCAGTTTTTTGGGTTTATCTTTCTACTGGGCAGTGGAGAACGCGATCGTAGATGTCATATCATTCATCCCAATGTAACTTTCTATTTAAGTGTTCGTAGTAAGCTACGAAAGTTACAGTATTTCTGTACACCTTGGTCACTTGTTCGAGCGATTTGTATGTGAACAGAAGACATCGTCATCTCTGGTTTTCTGATTTGAATTTAATTATTTTTTTTATTAGAATTTAAACGCATTTTGTTTTTAATAATAGTGGTAGAGGAAATGGGTCTCATTTCCTCTACCACTATTATTAAAAACAAAAACCGTACGAGCGAAGCACTCTACAAAAGCTAGTTAATTGATATCAATTTTTTTTTTCGCTGCAGTCGAAAAGAAGATTACGCCACTCGCAAACATACAATTTATCATCACCGTCAAAATATTTCGATCTCACTTAATTTGGTTATAAACCGGTAATAATTAGAGGGAATAAAAAATGTTGCCAATGACCTAATGCGCTGATTGGTTTATGAGAATTGAAGAAATATATCGAGAGGTAAATTAAGATTTTTCAGTTATTTTTTAAGTCAGTGGTGGACAAAAAGTGAGGGAAGCGAAACTGGAAGTTTCATTGCCATTTACAGATTTCTAATAAAAAGTATTCGAGCTGAAATAATCTTCTAGTAAATAAAAACACTACACAGACTACATTTGGCAAGTACTTTACTAGTTCCTAGTACTATTATATGACACGCTTGTCGTTAAAACTACTTATATTTAAATTTTCTTTGGCTTGTGTGTGTGGCATCGGTGAACATAATAAATTAGTGATGCCGTGTCTATTAGCAATATTATGGCTACATTAAAATTCTATGACATTCACGGCTGTCATTTGACGATATAAACTGGGCATTGAAGACAGCATGTATAAACGGCTAGTCTGGGCTTTGTAAAATAAATAATTTCCGATTGATACAGAAAGAAGATAATTTTTAATTGTTTGCTAGGTATATAGTTAATTAGGTACTGTTTAACATGTCTCATTCTGAGCTAATTACACTTTAGAAATCAAGTGCAAACATAAACTGCCGTGCGATAATCTAGATGCACTAGGTACCTATACTTATATTATAATTAGGAAAGATTAATTGTGATGTTTGCATTGAACAGGCTCCGAAACTAATGGACCGATTTACAAAATTCTTTCACTTATTGGAAGTTAATTTATTAGCAGGTGACATAGACTTTAAATTACGTAAACAAAGTTGCGGAAAAATTGCTTGAAAGGTAATATTTTAATCATTGTTTTCAGCAGGCAAAAATACATTTTGTTCAACATAATTCATATACTCTTGCCTCATTCACAAGGACAAAAGAAAAGCTAGCTGTCTATTCGGCATCCCAATTAGCTCTACGTTACACCACGGTAATACACTGTCTGTTCGATTGATTACTCTGTGGAGTTAGGCAAATTGGTTGAGTTGGTGTGGCCTGGACGGCGTGAACACACCGCTGCTCAATAATATTAAAATGTTCTGACCTATTGCGGTCTACCACTTTGTAGACATAAATAATAAAAGATGTAAGAGTAAATAATAACGAGTCGCTGCTATATCTGAAAATTTCAATGTTGCTTTGGAGGCATTTCGGTAATACCAGATCCACAAAAACAAGGTTTGCCAAAGCATTTAAAAAAAAGGTTGAAATTATTATCTAAAATTATTAAATTACCTATAGCTAATGACATAAAAAAGATATGAAAATGCAAAAAAGTGTAGACATGTGATGATAAGAAAAGTCATGTGATATAAAATTATACGAACAATATGCAATAAATGTTCTGGTGTAATATAGAGCTTAAAAGAATCTGGCCTGGCCATTTTTGATATTTTTAACACGCTTATTTCATCGAAAAATTAGAAAACCTAAATTCTTTTGCTGTAAAAATAAAGCCAGTGTCACTGATAAATTGAAGGGTTCTAAAGAAACTGAATTCTAAAAGCCCCAATATGGGAAGCATTTACCGATAAACTTTCTTACTTACATGCATATAATACCTAACATTGAATTCCTATTTTGGGCAATTGTGAAAATACAATGTCTGTTTCTAATTTTGTTCTATCTTATTTTAAACACAGAAGCTACAAATGCAATGTCATGTCTATGTCTTCAATTCTTCATCAGTCTATGGTTCATGGAAGATCGCGAAATAACGTGTTCAAGCCACATTTTGCGGTGTGGTGTGCCGCTGGCGAGTGCTTGACGTACAAATTACTTAATTGTTGCCTTCCTGGCCTCGGATGCCCTCCTGTGATGACTGAGCCTTCACGGCCCCTTTGAGGTGAGGTTCAAATTTTGGTCTTACCACAGGCCATTCTTGATTTTCTTAACAAGTTTCTATTCAAACATAGAAATCCTTAATTCTCTACCCCAAAAATATAGCTATATCACTCTAAAAAACTCACGAGACCCTAACGAATCCGCGTTTCGTAATAAATGGATTAATTTGCATAACCTATGTATAAACGTTTAAATATGGACCACTATATAAATATTAAGTCTCTTCTTATTTTAGTTTCATCCTATAACACATAGAAGTGATAAATGCAATATTCATGTCTATGTCTTCAATTCTTCATAAGTCTATGGTTCATGGAAGATCGCGAAATAACGTGTTCAAGCCACATGTTGCGGTGTGGTCTGCCGCTGGCGAGTGCTTGACGGATCAATTACTTTATTGTTGCCCTCCTGGCCTCGGATGCCCTCCCGTGACGACTGAGCCTTCACGGCCCCTTTGAAGACCACAAAAGGTGCACTAATAACACTCCCGGATTTTGTGGGATATACGCTTGAAGTGTAAATGTCGATGAAGGTGATTTTGAGAATCGCAGGTGTTTGCTGTTTGTGGTGGAGTGCATACGTTTTATCGCTTAATTAACTCTCTGAACGACCTTTATTGTCTTTTGTACCAAGCAAGCAGCTAGGTAATTGTGCGAATTCTTCTTATTCTGAAATCGAAAAACCTAATTCTAGTCAGTACCAAAATGTGTATTGGTTAAGTTATAACTAATAATTTTATATGAACTTTATATATAGCGCGGCGGTCAATACGCCAGCCTGTGACACAGGGATCCCGGGTTCGATCCCCGGTCAGCAGGCCGATTTGCTAACTCGGTATACAACGATTTGATTGTCACTTAAGCATCCATTACGGTTTTCATATTTTAAATAAAAACAGTCATTCATACCGAAGCCGTAATGAATATTAAAGTTACCATGAAAATGATGTAAGTACACCGTAGCTGTCAAAAGTTAGCAAATACGCCTGCAGATCATGATGGAAAATGATCTTTTTTAGTATGACCTGGGTCTTGGATGTTTATCGACGACGAGCTCCGTGGCGCAGCGGTCAACACGCCTGCCTGCGACACGGATGGTCCCGGGTTCGATCCCCGGTCAGGTCAAGATGGAAAATGATCTTTTTCAGATTGACCTGGGTCTTGGATGTTTATCTATATATATATTTGTTATAAAATATAGTATCGTTGAGTTAGTATCCCATATCACAAGTCTTGCTTAAGAACTTACTTTGGGGCTAGCTCAATCTGTGTGTTTTGTCCGTATATATTTATTTTTATCTATAAAAGTATGTATTATAAAATATAGTATCGTTGAGTTAGTATCCTGCGACACAAGTTCACAACTAACATACTGTGGGGCTGGCTCAATTTGTGTGATATGTCCCTATATATATTTATTTTAATTATAATTCTCTATAATAGAACTTTATATGACTCGTTTGTGCAATGTATTAACAAAACCCTGTCTTGTCCTTAGAGGGGCGGCCAAGCCCGCCAATATGAACGACTTTTCCTAAGGGACTTATGCAAAAAAATAGAAAACATAAATTTACGTATGTTTATATACGTACACACGTAATATAAAGAAACTAATCATAAGTATATTTATTAAGGAACTCTAAAATGATATGCTACAGCTAAAACATAACATATAAAACTTATTGTGTAAAATATATTATCATTTAAATTCGACTGTGAGTATTTTGTCAGGATTAAGATATTGAAACAATTTTTTGCCATCATCAAGGCGATCTTAACAATTTTAATGATCACATTTCTGAGATGTGTCCTAATTTTATTAATAGTATTCGAATAGAGTAACCTATTATTCTTATACAATGTACCACCCAGAATGAAGACCTATATTTGCGGTATTTCCGATTACCAAAATTCATTAAGCATAAGTCCATAAACCCTTCGGAATCGATATTAGCATAAATTTCGATTTTATCTGCCACCGAAACCGAAATTAGGTATGCATTAATTGTGCGTGTGGTCACACGACAATAAAAAATGTCAGCTACATTTTAAATTTAATGGTCTTCATTTGTGATTCAAAGTTTGCTAAAATACCATTATTATTTACGGCCTCGATTGGTAAGTAGGTTTTATCTTCTTATAACTGGCCACTATAGCTAGCATAGCAATTAAAAAAAACTGGCGCCAATATTTGACGTTTAAACGTCAAAATGCTAGCCTAAAATTTACGCTTTACGTTATCAAAACTATCGATCAGTTAAAAGAGTCCATCCTAATAATAATAGCTGAACGATTACAGAGTACGTTTAAATGAAAGTGGCTGACAGGACAGGTCTCACTTTGAGCGTGTGAATCTTGGATTTTAAGTTGGACCCAGAAAAAAGAAGATGGCGGCCATTGACGAAATACACCGAAATGTTGTGAGAGCGGGCGCCACTCTTAGTCGTTATAATGAGTCGGTATATTATCTTGCTCTTGAACAGATGAGAACAAAAAAAATATAATAAATCTAAAACCTAATAAGCTGTAAAAGGAACAAACGCGGATAAGACATCAACTGAATTACACGATATGTATATATATGTATCAATATAACGAAGATTATATTATTAACACTTTCAAAAAGAACTTCCTATTTGTAAAAACTAGTAAAACAATAAAAAAATCCTAATCATCCTGCAATGTGTGGCGATGCTAGCCACATTTTTTTTAAATATAACCTTTTTTTTAATTGTTACCTTAATATTTTTTTACTGGTTGATGTGAATATGTTAAGAAAAATATAAATTTCAAAATTCAAAATTTTATTTGACATGTAAAGATTTCGGCTATTTTTTCGTGGCATTCGGTTTTGGTTCTTTGAGGTGTTTGCATGTCCTATAGTGCATTGGAGTTTTTTTTCTTTATGTGAAGTATAATTAAAGTAAAAGTGTGTCGGTTTTTCCCGTGTTTTATTTTGTGCCGTAACACACAGACTGGTTTTTTTCGGTTACGTGTGCCACCATCGGAAGCAGTTGTCCGGGCCTGTGACCGGGCCGTGGGGGTGTGCTGGATCACGTCGTGGCTGGGGTTAGGAACCCCACTGTCACCGTGTGTCGTCCCGGCCACAACAGACAGAGAGTCCGCCGCTGCCGCGCGTCGTCGTGGTCCCGTCGGCTGGGCGTCGCCACGCTCGTCAGCGGGAGGTTCTGCTGACGTTGTGCGCCATCCCATCAGCTGGACGTCGCCGCGCTCGTCGAAGAGAAGCGCGGCTGCTGACGTTGTGCGCCGCTCCGCCGCCGCACTCCGCGATAATCTTTTTCTTTTATTTGTATTTTAGTGTGTTTTGTTATTTTTCTTTTGTACTCTTTTCCGTTTGTATTAAAATTTTCCGTTTTTGTATTTTGATTTCCAGCCGTCTCCGTGACAAATAATTTTGTCATAGAGACGGCCATCTTTGGTTATAGTTTATTTTCAAAATTCAAAAAGCCTTAGTCGCCCACCTATTTTTGGTCTTGTTTGGTTTGCCTGTAGTCACAGTCCGGGGTTCGACTCCCCGCTGGAGAGCCATTAGTCACTCATTTTTGGTAGGTATTATTTGGTTTGCCTGTTCTCACAGTCCGGGGTTCGATTCCCCGCCTGAGAGCCATTAGTCGCCTACTTATTTTTGGCGTTATTTTATTTGCCTGTAGTTCCCAATTTTCCCCTTTTTGTAATTTGTTAGCGTTGCGACTTCGGGTCCAATCGGCACTGAGGGTCGTAACGCTACAATTTTGCATATTTCCCATTTATTGTAATTTGTTGGCGTTGCGACTTCGGGTCCAATCGGCACCGCGGGTCGTAACGCTACAATTTTTGGCGCCCGAACAAAATTAACCCTGCTTTTCTTCTTTTTTTTTTTTTCCAAAACGCGGTGGGTTCCGTAGTCCGGAATAATGTCCCGTTCTGTCCCAAATTTGACTCGGCTAGGGTCAAGTGGGTCCCGTAGCAATGATGATTTCGTCACACTGTCTGTGGCATCATCCTCATCTAGGTTGCAACCTCCTTGCTCTCTTTCTCCCCATCACACGCTCCCTCCAATACAAGTTTTTACTCAATGTAGTAAAGACTTTAACCTCTCATCATGGAATATCCGCTATGATGGCAAAACTTGCGTTAGAGATTTTTTCCTCCGCTTAGAGGAGTATATGGTGGCAAGAAATAAATCTCAGGACCTAGTCTTATCTCGACTGCACGAGATCCTTTCTGGAACTCCTTTAGACCTTTTCCGTTCTTTAAGAAATAAGATCTCTTCTTGGGACGGCCTTAAAGAATATTTTTTCAATCATTTTGACACCCCTAACTTCGAGTTTGAGACCGAGCGTCTGCTTCGAAACAAGAAGCAGACCGCTAATCAGTCTGTGTCCGAATTTATTATTTCTATTGATGCTTTGAATTCTAAGTTAGCTCGTCCGATACCCGAAGACTCTCTGGTCCATATCATAAAGCACAATATGCATCCAGACTACATCCCATGTTTAGCTGCTACACCAATTTTTGATTTGCAAACTCTGATTAGCGTTGCAAAGAATTTTGAATCATTTTCTCGGACATCTAGATCCCCATCAAAAAATATTTCTGCAATAGAATCTCAACCCCCGTTATGTTTAAAGTGTCATGCTTCGGGGCACTCTTATAAAAATTGCCCTAAGGTACCCGGGAGGATATGTTTTCGTTGTCAAACCCCTGACACGTTAACGGCCTTTTGCCCGAATTGTAATAAAAAAACCCCGAAGGATCTTAGTCCCAATCAGTCTTCCTGGCCGCAACTTTCTACGGTCATACCTTCGAAATCAACAGATGCTAGACCTTTCATCACTGTGTTCATAGGTGGACGCCAAATGACTTGTTTACTGGATTCAGGTGCACAAGTGTCTTTACTTGGAGGTAGTACTTACGGCTCTTTTTTGGACCATTATTCTCTGTCTCCCCCTACATCCTCTTCTTGTGTCACCACTATCGATGGCACGCCTATTTCTGTTTTGGGGAACATTTTATTACCTGTTTATTTTAAAGGTCTTCAGCATTATTTAAACTTTATTGTTGTACCTTCTTTTTCTTCTCAAGTCGTTTTAGGTATAGATTTTTGGAGTAAATTTGGTCTTCTGAGTCCTTTTTTGGAGTTTTTGCATACGGACATTCCTTCGCCAATTCGAGACCCTTCCCCATCTATTTCGCATTCGTCTGACGCAATTGCTCAGGTGAATTATATTCGGCCTCGTAACACTTTAACCCCCGAGCAAGAGTCCCAACTTCAAAAGGTTATCAACCGGTTTGAAGAGATTTCTTCGGACAAGGTTGGGTTAGGAAAAACTAACCTTCTTAAGCATCAGATAGTCACCACAGGTCCTCCAATCAAGCAACGGTATTATCCTTTGTCACCAGCTAAAATGGAGGTTCTGAATAAGGAAGTTGATAGTATGCTTGAGAAAGGAGTTATCAGACCCTCGCATTCTCCGTGGTCTAGCCCAGTGGTTATGGTAACCAAGAAGGATGGCTCCTGTCGCTTCTGTGTAGATTCTAGGAAGCTGAATAGTGTTACTGTTCGAGATAGTTATCCGCTACCTCGCATACAAACCATTTTAGACAACCTCAAAGGTGCTAAATATCTGACAACGTTAGATTTTAGTAGTGCTTTTTGGCAGATTGAGTTAGCTGATGACAGCAGTTGTCAAAAAACTGCGTTTGTTGTGCCTGGTAGAGGGCTTTTCGAATTCCGGCGCATGCCTTTTGGGATAACTAACGCGGCATCTGAGATGCAGCGCCTTACGGATTTACTAATAAATCATCAATTTGATGATCACGTGTTTGGGTACATTGATGACCTTGTGATCGTTTCCCCTAATTTTGAACATCATATTGATTTACTAAATAAAGTATTTGAAAGGCTAAAAGATGCTGGTCTGACACTTAATATAAAGAAGTGTCAATTTTGTAAAGATAGCTTAAGATACTTGGGCTATATCGTTGATTCGCAAGGACTCCATGCTGACCCTGAAAAGGTTGAAAGCATTAGGAACTTTCCGGTTCCTGACACTGCCAAAAAGCTACGAGGCTTTATTGGTTTGGCATCTTATTACCGGAGATTTGTTAAGGATTTTTCCTCAATAATAGCACCACTGACAGCTTTAATTGGTAAAAAGAAAGGCTCTGATCCCATTGAATGGTCGTGTGATGCCGGTAAAGGCATTCAATTCCCTTAAACAGGCATTAACTTCAACGCCTATTATGTCTTGCCCTGATTTTTCAAAACCCTTTGTCCTTCAATGTGATGCTTCGTCAGTCGGGATAGGTTCTGTGTTGACCCAAATTATAGATGATGTCGAACACCCAATTGCATACTATTCCCGCCTTCTATCTCGCGTTGAGAGAAACTATAGTACTACTGAGCGCGAATTGTTAGCAGTATTAGATTCAATCAAACATTTTAGAGGCTATATTGATGGTATGAAGTTTTCTATCATTACTGATCATATAAGCCTGAAATGGCTTTTAACTTTGGATAATCCCTCTGGAAGATTGGCCAGATGGGCAACTTTAATATCGCAATACACTTTTGATATTATTCATCGCAAGGGACAGCTTAATGTTGTACCCGATGCCTTATCTCGTATGGAAATTGGTTTAATATCTTACAATGCTGGTTTGCAACAAACTAATGACTCCTGGTATAGACGTGTTTTTAGTGGTGTATTAGATAATCCTCGCTTATTCCCTGGTTATATTCTTAGGGAAAATGTCCTGATGAGACACATTCCATCTCGTGATTTATTATCGGAGACTTCTTCTTGGAAAATAGTTTTACCTTTGGAAAAACGCACTTCAGCTATTTCTGAAGCACATGATTCATTTGGTTCAATTCACCCTGGCGTCGCTAAAACTTCTGCAAAGTTGAGGGTTCGTTATTTTTGGCCCAATATGTATAGGGATATCGTATCACAATTAGAAAATTGTGAGACTTGTAAAGCCTATAAATGGTCTAATCTTCAACCCGCGGGTACTATTTCTACCCCAAAACCTGTGAATGCTCCCATGCAGATGCTTTCTTTAGATTTAATAGGCCCATTTCCAAGAGCTTCATACGGATATAAGCATATACTTAGTGTTGTAGACGTTTTTACCAAATATTGCTGGTTGTTTCCTTTAGGTAATCCCCGTGCTCAAACAATTACTAGGTTTTTAGAAAAAGATATTTTTTTGAAATTTGGTATACCATTAGTGATACTATGCGACAATGCTACTATTTTTCGCAGTAACCATTTTCGTGACTTTTTGAGATCTTACGCTGTCCCAAAGACACATTTCACACCTTTTTACACCCCACAAGTTAACACTGTAGAACGCTATAATCAGACAGTAGTCACGTGCCTATCAATTTTGGTACGCGACGAACAGACTGCTTGGCCTACAGTGTTACCTCAGATTCAGTTATACCTAAATTCTTCTTGCAATTTGGCAACAGGGTATTCTCCTAATTTCCTTATGTTCGGTCGTGAGCTGGTGATTGACCCAAGCGAACACAGACTCTCAAACATTTCCCCCGGAGGCGTTGCACCTAGAGAGGATCTGGCACACAATTTGTTTTCGCTAGTTGATGTCTTCACTAAAGTGTCTGACAGTCTTGCCTTGGCATTTGAAAGAAATGCAAGGTACCACAACGTTAATAGACGGGACATTACATTACAGGTCGGTGACATGGTTTGGCGGAGGAACTTCGCCAGGTCTGTGGCTGACAATTTATTCAGCTCGAAATTAGCCCCTAGGTTTGTTAAGTCAAAGGTAGTCCAGCCTCTAGGTAGCAATGTTTTTGTCCTGGAAGATGTGACTACCGGAAAACGTGGTAATTTTCATGTCAAGGACATTGTCAAATTTTAATTTTGTTTTGTTTGTTGTTTCTTAGAGCACATGCACATCCTTTTGTTCCTTTGTTTAATGTATACATCTCACTCATCCTCATCTTCTAGGGATTTGCGCTCAAGGGCTTTTGGATTAGCGGCAGTTTTTTCAAATTTACTTGGGTTCACTTCTTGTAGAGTAGTTCGTTCAGTTCCATTATCTTTTACTTTTTGTTCCTCTACTTTAATTTTTTTTCAAGAAAGGGGATATTGTGGCGATGCTAGCCACATTTTTTTTAAATATAACCTTTTTTTTAATTGTTACCTTAATATTTTTTTACTGGTTGATGTGAATATGTTAAGAAAAATATAAATTTCAAAATTCAAAATTTTATTTGACATGTAAAGATTTCGGCTATTTTTTCGTGGCATTCGGTTTTGGTTCTTTGAGGTGTTTGCATGTCCTATAGTGCATTGGAGTTTTTTTTCTTTATGTGAAGTATAATTAAAGTAAAAGTGTGTCGGTTTTTCCCGTGTTTTATTTTGTGCCGTAACACACAGACTGGTTTTTTTCGGTTACGTGTGCCACCATCGGAAGCAGTTGTCCGGGCCTGTGACCGGGCCGTGGGGGTGTGCTGGATCACGTCGTGGCTGGGGTTAGGAACCCCACTGTCACCGTGTGTCGTCCCGGCCACAACAGACAGAGAGTCCGCCGCTGCCGCGCGTCGTCGTGGTCCCGTCGGCTGGGCGTCGCCACGCTCGTCAGCGGGAGGTTCTGCTGACGTTGTGCGCCATCCCATCAGCTGGACGTCGCCGCGCTCGTCGAAGAGAAGCGCGGCTGCTGACGTTGTGCGCCGCTCCGCCGCCGCACTCCGCGATAATCTTTTTCTTTTATTTGTATTTTAGTGTGTTTTGTTATTTTTCTTTTGTACTCTTTTCCGTTTGTATTAAAATTTTCCGTTTTTGTATTTTGATTTCCAGCCGTCTCCGTGACAAATAATTTTGTCATAGAGACGGCCATCTTTGGTTATAGTTTATTTTCAAAATTCAAAAAGCCTTAGTCGCCCACCTATTTTTGGTCTTGTTTGGTTTGCCTGTAGTCACAGTCCGGGGTTCGACTCCCCGCTGGAGAGCCATTAGTCACTCATTTTTGGTAGGTATTATTTGGTTTGCCTGTTCTCACAGTCCGGGGTTCGATTCCCCGCCTGAGAGCCATTAGTCGCCTACTTATTTTTGGCGTTATTTTATTTGCCTGTAGTTCCCAATTTTCCCCTTTTTGTAATTTGTTAGCGTTGCGACTTCGGGTCCAATCGGCACTGAGGGTCGTAACGCTACAATTTTGCATATTTCCCATTTATTGTAATTTGTTGGCGTTGCGACTTCGGGTCCAATCGGCACCGCGGGTCGTAACGCTACAAATGGTATCAATATTCGTATTTATTACTTAAACCATAAACAAAAAATCTATTTTCTTGTTTTTATTATGTTCTTTTCATTAAAAACCTTAATAAAAATGTCGGGACTCATAAAATAATAAGTGTAAATTAAGAATATAAATTTGCGTATGATCGCCTACAACCTGCCAATGAAATCATGAAATATAATATATAGTTCGATTTGTCTATATCTCAGGAATGACGTAAAATTGAGAAGCACAGTGCTAAACATTGGCTAATAATTATTCAATCTCATTTTTTCTGAGTGAATTTACTTGTTTGTTTTTTAATCATAAATACGTTGGTTACCAATATATTTTGATATAAAAGCTGAATATTTTTATACCTCCATTTATTTCATTCAATGATTTTAAAGTTATTAAAACGAACATAAAGATGTAGTCCAGTTGTCTTATCGGAAACTGTACATTAAGTTATATCGTGGAGTTGTAAAGCTGGTCAATGTTTTGAAATCTGGTAGTTAGAGGATAATTTAATGTCTGATAAACGTTTTACGACTTCTCATTGAACTTATTTGTAGCTTTTTAATATATCCGCTGAATTCGCTTTTACATATGTAACATAAGTATTGGTTAATAAGTTTACTTTACTTTACTTTTACGTTCAATCGCTCATAATTGAAATGAACAAAATGTAAACCTAATTATTACTTAATACCTCTTAGTAGATACATTTGCCTACTTGTTTTTCTACCATGACCATGATCATTGAGTAAATGCAAACGCTACTTTTGAGCTCGAGCTACGATAAATGATTATGATTATCCATAGAAATATACACAATAAGATTTAAGTAAACTTACTAATGTAGAGATAAAAAGCGAGCCTAGATAGGAACACCTGAATTAACAGACCTATACTCATATTTCTAGCTATGTAGTGCCACCGGTGCCCTTTGTCATTTTTCCAGTAAACTGTTATATACACCAATACTACCACTTTTATGTTTAGGATAACATACAAATAGACAATTAGACACAGATTACACGAACAAAAGTATTGTGGATTATCCTTTGTTTGCCCTAATAAAACACAAAGCGGACGAAATGAGATTTTAAAATATTTGTTCAACAATAGCGCAAGTTCTTAGAAGACGTTTCAGCATATGTTGAGAAAGGATAATGAGATAAGATTGTATGGAACAAGTGCGAACTGGTTAGCCAACAGTTGGGCCACAAAGGTAGCCGGTTTTATGACCCCTTACCTTTAGTAATAAAGTAACTGTAGCGGCGTTTCGACCGGCCTTGTGTACTGGCACCTACCGCAAATGACAATGATGGTTAGCTATTGGTATTGGGTATTTTACAAGCCAATTGCCTTCTATAAAATGTTTTTGGGAAGTACAAACTTGTATTTGTAACACAAAAATTAGTCACCTGTTACTATTCAATAGATTTGTAGTTTAAAAAGAATCCGTTTTTAAATCTTGTATTTAATGCTTTATTACTATTGTTTGATTTTTTAGCCTTGATTTTGATGTTAAGACTAAGTTTGATTATACAATTTAAATGCAAATAATAAATAAAAATAAAGGGACAGATACCACATACATCTTAAAAATAGATTTTTAAAAAGATAATCATCCCAGAGTTAGGATAATCTTAAGAAATTTACCTGGCTGGCTTCGTAACACAGCTACAGCAACATAGCCACTAAGTTAATCGAACAAATGTTTCGATACTACCAGGGATCTGCATAAAACGCCTTACATCAGCACGGCGTTTTGTTTAAGACTTAAATACCTGGCTAAAAAAAATTCATTTCATATAAAAAGCAGCGAAATGGTAAACATAATAGACAAATGAACACCTGGGTATGCAAAGAAAATTAAGTAGGACCTACTTTTCCTTGCATATCTATATAAGAAATACGTAACAAAGATTACAAACAACGAGTAAAATTCCAAAACAGCCCTAATTTTTTAAATATTTAATCCCTGAATGCCATATCTTTGTTTTGAGGCGAAAGTGATATTTGAGCCATTGTTGCCTAATTTCCTATTGTCGGTTGACGACACAAAGACGCCGCCAGAGTTCCGATGCAAACAATTTGTTATCTGATAACGGGGTGCCGTTACGTCTTCTATTTATGGGCCTCTGGGAATTCTTGTTGTACCTGACATTGTAAGTACTTACATGGCATACGTCCATACTTGTTCGTGTTCTAGGAAGACGAGATAAATGTTAAAGCTATGTTATCAAGTTTTGTTGGTAAAGTTTGTGATATCTCAAGAGTGTGGATGGCGCCAGTAGTATCCTGCATTTTTCAGAATATCTTACTATCAAGTCAGTTATTTTGCTGACTACAGCCTACAGTATAGTAGTCTCGCTATCGTTAAATAAATATGTTCAATGCTTAGTTAGTCGTAGACCATTATTTATTAGCAATATGGACACGTTTAATTTCACTTTTCTTTTGATAATCATAATATATTATACATACTATGACAGACTTAAATACAATTAAAGCAATGTAAAAATGAAAAAAACAACTTTTAAGTATCGGCGTTAAGCTCTAGGCAGCTTCAAAAATCTGACACCAGAATGCTAACACAAGAATAATAAAAATAATAGGTATGTAAATTAGATAACTGTACCTGTTTCGATATAATTGAAATTTAATTGTATCCAGTAATAATAAGTTTAAAAGAAGTTCTTCTAGTAGCTATTTCAAACATAAGAGCCTCCAAAGGCAATTAAAAAATAACTCATCCACCATTCAGATAGCCTAAGAAAAATTTGTTAACATCTAATTCAACAAATCATTACACCTCCCACCAGGAAGGCAGACCTTAATAGAGCCATCCCGACAAAAAATGATAATGATTCATATGAAAAAAGTCATAAGGATCGATTAATCTCTGCCTCTCATGAGCGTGGTAATCGCTTACTCATTTTCGCAAGAATGTTGAAAAGGATACGATTATAACAAATTAGGCGACAATCGCATCACTTTTTTGGTCTTAATTATGGTTTTTGGAATAAAATTATTTATGTCTTGGAGGCGGGGTTGCATGAAGGATGTCTGTCTGGCTTTCAATTCAGGTATCGATATATTGTAGCATTTATCGATCCTCGTTGTATTGATGTAAATTTGTGTTCATGGTACATATACGTTTATATTATTATCGCTAGCCTTCGTGGCGCAGTGTTAACACGCCAGCCTGCAACACGGGGGTACCGAGTTCGAATCTTCTTCTAAAGAAAAAAAAATATTTTTCTGAATGGCCTGGGTCTTGGATGTTTATCTCTATAAAATATACTATCGTTTAGTTAGTATCCTGCGACACAAGTTTACTGTAGGGCTAACTCAATTTGTGTGATATGTATGTCCCTATTTATTTATTTTTTATCGAATACTTGAAACGTACCTCGTAAAAAAATTAAACTTTAAATAATGGTTTTCTTTTTTATTTAAGATTTAAGAAAATGTTACTCATAAATAAAATTAACCAAGAGTGACACAGATTTGCATGAATATTTCCGTGCCACCATTCAATATTTAACTACGAAAAATTTTCAAAACACTATTTTTGTGTCCTGTATATTTATTTTTATTATTATTTTTTATAGCGGCAATAGATATACACATTCTAAAGTCTCTTCTCTGCCTAATAGACAGCCTTGAAACAGATGGACAGACAGCGGAAATTAGCAATAAAGTCCTGTTGTTACCCTTTTTTGTACGGAACCCTAAGTACGTACAAAAAAACGTTTATTTTACTGAAGGGGATTCTGTTCTCATTTATTGATTTAAAAATTCTTATGAACTCATTGAAAACTAGCATTATCAATAACGTTTTCGAATTCAGACTAATAGTTACCGTTTTAATGTAAAACATGGACTAATATTAGTACTGGTTTAAATCAATAATCATCTATATCAAATTGATAAGGCAATTGATACAAAATATCAAAGAGTATTGATATATCGGCTGGATAAAGCCAGGTATTAAAGTTATTTTTTTACTAAGACAGATTTAGTCCGGAAATAGTCCAACTTTGTATCTTGTGTCTAGGTTTTACAGCAAGATCGTGATGGACACCGAAATGAGATTTACATCTGTATTGTTTTAGGGATGCACCATACCGTGTATCGATAGATTTTTTCGAATACTAGTAACAGTATTCGATAAAATCTATCGAAATAAGATTGTATTGTTTTAGCGAAATAAGATTTACATCTGTATTGTTTTACGGATGCACCATACCGTGTATCGTTAGATTTTTTCGAATACTATTACTAGTATTCGAAAAAATCTATCGATACACGGTATGGTGCATCCCTAAAACAATACAGATGTAAATCTCATTTCGGTGTCCATCACGATCTTGCTGTGGAAGATTGCTCTCGGGCAACCATTAGTCTGTCCCATTTACTCCTAATAACGTTGAAGAGAGACGGCCGACAAAATTTATTAAAACATCTACGTGTGAGGTTTTACACCGTAAAGAATGCAACAATTAAATGTTTAAATATTATTTGAATTTTTTGTTCTGGATAATAGTTTGTAGGTTATAAATTGGCCAATTTATTGATATAACTGTTTCGTCGTTCATACATAACCATGGCTTATAAATAAGATTCTATATGATTTTAATAAATCTTTTATTTTGTTGAAGATGCTCGTTGCAAAATTTTTTTCTGCCGATTGCTACATTTTAGAAATAAATACATATACTTATTTTTTTAATTACCATATTTTTATTTTTGCAGAAAGTAAATACTTACATGATTTTAAGTTAGTGTCGATCACTATCGATAGCACAATGGTCAATAAGATGTGTTGATAAAAAAATATAGTTTGTTATTAATTAAAAATATGATCTAGTTTATGTATATATGTTTTGTCTCATAATCAAGGAAAAATTAAGATTTACAGAGATTTTGATTTTCCTTCCTTCACCTAATATGTATAACAGGTATTTAACAAAAAACGTTCCCATACTGTACATAATAAAGGCATTTCACAAACAGTAAAATATCTTTATAAACCGTCTATTTCGGTACATCATAATAGCGATATCCTGTCCATTGATTGTCAAAATTAGGAATTTCGGCAATTACCTCGCACCTCCCACGTGAATCTTAAAAAAAAAAACTAGCACCCGGCGCATCCAAATTTTCTTAAAAGATCCGACAACAGGTGTGTAAGTCATACGAGTATAGCGATTTCTTGAGAGTTCTCATCTGAGCGTTTTTTTTTTCAATTCTATCCTCAGTTATGATGCGCCGAAGTTCGAAGCTTATTATAGTTCGCAATGAGGAATTCACTAATCATCATCATCATCAGGTCTTTTTTAGACTCCACCGCAGGAGCATGACCCTCCTGCCAGAGCCATGTGTTGGCCAGATCAGTCAGAGGATTTGGCCTACACTCTCCACGCTAGTCAGACGGGTTGGAGAGGCCTCTTTGTTCATAAGCTTTGCTTTAGCTTGTGTTTCCTAAGTCGCCTTCTACGATATCCACGGGAAAACTTGAAGTGCTCCCATTCTAATATACTAGGAACCTCACGGCTAATTTAAATTCACTAATCATGTTTAATCTTTTTTTTTATGATTGATGGATTTTGACAGCTGCTTTTAAAAATACCTGTCTTCACAGTGCCACCACTTGGAAAAATAAATCCGAAAACCAACAGTATACTTGAAAATGAGGACAGCCTGATTATATTACAATATGATTGTATCATCACATAATCATTGTCAAAACGTAGCATAACAAACAAATTTTTATAACTTTAAAGTTTTGTTTACTAACATTTGTGAAAAGTTAATTTTATAAAACGAACGTAATTTGTACTAATATGTCTAATACCGATACAGAGCTGCTAACTTATGGAGAAATCAAATACCTAACAACGGTCATAAATGAACAGACAAAACTCCACCGATATCATCATAATATGATGATTTACCTATTTAAGTTATAACCATAGCTATTCGCCATAATCTTCACTTTTTCTTTTAGAATTTTTTTAGGGTTAACCGCGTTCTTTCTTTACTTGAGCCACGCGGATCCCATATTTTTTTCTTATTTTTTCCCCTTTGTTGCCTTTGTAACATCTAGCGCCGGCTCGAAAGACCCCTTAAAGGTATTCTAAGGCGCATCTCCCTGTAAAGGGCGTCGGTTACATATTTATTTTTGTGTTGTGCATTCTTGTCCTGACACATAAATAAATGATTTTGTTGCCGTTTTTTATTAAGTCCGATTTCGCGCTTTCACGGTGGCAGAGCGGACGGTCATAGTGTACGTTGTACTAAAATAGATTTATTATGTGTTTTTAACGTTAAGGGTGAAAAGTAGGTGGTACCATCGACAAGCATTCTTCGTGAAATGATAAAGATGTCTTCTTGGGCGGGCGTGAAGAAAATTTTAATTATTGAAACGGTTTATTTGTGTAATTTTAGGGTACACCTTTAAATGTTGATGATTTAGTATCGTTAAAAGTTTTTATTTTTACTTCCATTTCTTTATATTTATGTCATAAAGTTTGAGTATCCTATTATTACTTTCGTTTATGTTTTTTAATTTATAAACACTTGTTTTAATTTTTTCATATTAAGAAAGTCGGGTAGAATATATAATGTTGAAGCAAGAAGAAGAATACACACAAACATACTATCACGTTTCTTCCTTTAAGGGGTAGACAGAGCTCAGGTCTGTAAAACTTAAAGGCCACGTTTAACATGTTGGTAAAGAAGAAGAAGAATTTGAACTTCTTAAAAAGAAATTATTATAAGGCATGTAGTTAGTATGTAGCTATCTACACTTAGAAGATACTACCTATTATCTCTATGAATTGCTTCTGAAACAAGTAACGATATTACAGACGGTTATCTTAAGTCAGTTACTTATATTCATCTTAGCTATGAGAATCTGTCAATCTTGCTTCAGGAACCGACGAGAAAGATCTCATGCCTCGTTTATGTCAGTTTTACCGACCATGAATGAAGCACTTTATTGGTAGTAATTGAGTGATGGGTAATGCCTGGTGAATGAAGGTGTAAGAACAATGGTCTTCCAGTCTTAAGCCGTAAAGTTTGGCGCCGGCCGATTACGTAAACCATTGAAGATGAATTGTGGGTTAGCATTTGATGATTATTGCTGGGCTGGGACGAAATGAACACCTTTCTCTTTTTTTCAATGGCTAGCCATTAAAATTTTATGTCAGTGGTCAAGTGGTCAGCTTGGATGGTGACTTGAATGTTATATCCTATGCCATTGATTTCAATTCTTTGATTGATTACTTGTTGAAATCAAAAATAAATAAAATGGCTAAAAAGTTATTGTGTACTTACATTAGCAGTAAGAAATACTGCTTACTTGTCACAGAGACGAGCTCCGTGGCGCAGCGGTCAACACGCCGGCTTGTGACACGGATGGTCCCGAGTTCGATCCCCGGTCAGGTCAAGATGAAAAATGATCTTTTTCAGATTGACCTGAGTCTTGGATGTTTATCTATATATGTATTTGTTATAAAATATAGTATCGTTGAGTTAGTATCCCATAACACAAGTCTTATTTAAGAACTTACTTTGGGGCTAGCTCAATCTGTGTGATTTGTCCGTATATATTTATTATTATTATTATTTATGTATGTACTTGTCTTATGCAGTTAGGAATAAAAAACTTAAAGAAAACTAAAATTCACATACCTTTTTACCATGATATATCAGCAGCAAAGTGGTGTTAGTCCACAAGGCAAGCCTATCGCTTATTTGAGTTTTAATTCTTCGTATTCTTCTTCGTTTTTAATTGAAGTTAAAACTGATTTAAGGCTGCAGATATAAGATTATATTCTACTCAATGCTATACGGCCACAAGCAAAAGTTCACGTTCGGTAGATCATTCATTAAATTGCACCATCAATCACCGAGCTTAATTGATCTTTATAAGAGTCATTAAAGCCATTATCCTTAACTAAGGAATTATTAAACCCACTTTAGTGGCTACTTCACACTCCATCAAACATAAAAATAAGAGCAAAATGTGCAATTAAATTAAGTACAAGACATCAATCTGTTTACACATTTTAATTAACACATCAAGATTCAAAATCAATTATTGTATAGATGGCGTGTTAAGAGGTCTTGCCAGGAATTCAATTTTAAAGATAACTTACGAAGGCTTATCATACAAATCTGGATGTCAAAACGCAGCGTTAAATGAAATTAAGGCGGTATGTGCCGACCGATGAAAAATTTCGTGCATTTTACGGTACAATTCCCCTTGCATCTTGTTATTCCGAATGCCAGATATTTTTTGCTACATGAATAAAAATTTCATCGGTGACATATTTGAATCAGTGATAAAATATTTGTGTTATTCAGCGCATTCACAATGCTTGTGCTCGGTTTTGCTTTGATATGTCTTACCGAATCAGTTCAGTCGAGGGCAGAAAAACCTGACCCCGTACAATTTAGGGTCAGGTCTATTTGCCCCCGTCTGTATATCTTTTGAGAGAACATTGCTTAGGAAGATCATAAGCAATGTTCTCTCAAAAGATATACATGAGGAGTAAGTGTTGAGTTTCGGGTTTAACATTCAAGTATAACCTTGTTTTAAGTTTAACCTTCAAGATTCTACCTATAATCTCTGTGAATTGCTTTGGAGTCAAGTGACAGTCTTACAGACGATTATCTTAAGTCAGTAACTTAAATTCATCTTAGTTTTGAGAATCTGACGATCTTGCTTCAGGAACCGACGAGAATGATCTCATGCCTCGTTTATGTCAGTTTTACCGACCATGAATGAAGCACTTTATTGGTAGTAATTGATTGATGGGTAATGCCTGGTGAATGAAGGTGTAAGAGTCCAGTTCCAGTCTAAAGCCGTAAAGTTACCTACAAGTATAACTTCAATTATGAGTTATTCAAAGTCTTATCAATCTTTTTTACTTCATTTAGTAAGGTGTCCCATATTGGATTAACCTTTACACTATTTAAGTTTAAGGCATTTAATCGTGGATCTAACCAGAAGTAACAAGTGAATGATGATATGATATCCATTCCCCGATTGAACGATATCTGCCATCTGCAAGTGAAATTGCGCGATACTGGCCGAATATTTGATTCGAGAGTGAAGATCGAGTGAGATACAGAGAGCAAGTAGGTTACGTTTTTGGTGATTTCCCAAATTATTTACGGTTGTTGCCGTAATTACGGGTATGCGAGATATTCTACTCTCTCGACCTCGGTACGGAATTATAAACAGTTAAATGTATCTTCAATTAAAACAGGGGTCATGTTCCATACTTACATATTTTTTGGAATAATTATCCTTTTAATTTTAAATATCACATTTTATGAATATAAATTGAAATCTAAAGTGCTTGTCCCATTCCATTCCATTCAAGTTATTAATATATAGATATATTCTTTATTATCACTTTGTAAGTGTGTAAGCAGCTTGACCGAATTTGAACTGTGAATTGTCATTACGCCGTCACGCTTTAACTACTGAACCGATCATCATACAATTTTGTATATACATTGCCTGGGGCACAAACTATGCAGAAGAACATGGAGAACTTTTCATCTTGATACTATTTCCGAAGAAACCACAAAATGCGGGTAAAAGCTAGTTAAAAAATACATCATCAATACTTTAATGCGACTAGCCATACTGTGGATTTTTCTGTTTTACAGTCCAGGCAAATAAACCTGACATTAAATACTAACCTACAATTTTAAATTTGGTAGTCAAGAGGGTCTCTCAATCTTAACTCTTATTATCACTTGCAATTTATAGATCTTTAATTGGATTTGTTCATTTATTGGCTTGTTACGCTTGCACTACTGACACCGCTCATCATACAATTTTGCATATGTATTGCCGGAACTACAGAGAAGTACTACTATTTATCTAGCATTTATCCCGGACAAGAGTAGTCCCGAAGGATCGACAAGTGAAGCCACGGGCAAAAGATAGGATTAATATAAAGGTTTCTTCTTGCGCGTGTTGTTCCTGGCAGAGCAGAATAGGACCACTCCACGTCTTCCCGTGGATATCGTACAAGGCGACTAAGGATACACAAGCTAAACAAAGCTTATAAACATTAAAGAGAAATCTCCAACCCATCTGGCCAGCGTGAAGAGTGTAGGCCAAATCTTCTGACTGATGTGGCTTATATATGGCTCTAGTAGTACAGGGAGGGTCATGCTCCTGCAGTGGAAACTGAGAAAGACCTGATGTAGGTGATGATGATGAAAGGTTCCTTCTATACTCTTAGCAATTTGCACTCAGCAATACATTGAGATCAATCCGAGCGATACCGAAATGTAGGTTGTTTACAACACTAACATTTCGTCCGGTTGTATGTTCGTTAATTACGAGCTGAGTAATTACCTGAACGGCCTTTTTGGTGTCAGTCTTAATGCATGATTTTTGTGATTCTGGCGCGTACAAAGTATAAGATCGGCTAATTAACAACTTGATTTCTGAACGAAATCGAGTGAAACTCGACCTTTAGTAATATAAAGTTTGGCACAGATTTTATCGTATAGTGCTCACAGTATAGTTAATACGTTAGTATTATATTGTCTTTGGTACAGTAAAATAAGAACAATTTTTGAACAAACCCGAAGATTTAAATGGACTAAACGGGACCTTTTGGATTATGTTTGAACACCTACCGGGATGACGCTTGAGAAGGTCTCACGACCTCTTTTATGGGACAGCTGGGAAATCCTGGAAAAACCTGGAATTTCAAGGAAATTACTGGAGAATGTCTAAAATTGTTTATAAATATGGTTTTTATTTTCATTCAGTCATATTTTTAGGGGAAAAACGGGACCCTATTACTAAGACTTGTCTGTCTGGATGTCTGTCTGTCGTCTATCTATCTGTCACCAGGCTGTATATTACATAAACCGTGATAACTATTATTCTATAGGCGGTGGAAGGTGTCCGACCGTGTTCGAAAACGTCCCGTTTAGTAATTTTAAATGTCCGGGTTAAAGTCTATCCCACCAAAAACATAAATGTAAAAAAGGAGAGCCAAGTTCAATACAAAAATTAGGCTTGGCTGGGGATTTCGCCGCCATGTTTAAAGCAATAAAGCTCATTTCATTTCATTTATTTAATTTCATTTCAAAAAGAATTGAGATCTAAATGAGTGCCAAGTTCTATGGTAGGTAGTAAGTTAGATTTGACATGGCCAGCCGACTTGACACGCCGGTTGTTTAGCGCGTATTACAAGTTTTTTGTATGAGGGCACCACTTTTTTTCTGACTTATATTTCTGTTATAATACATAACTATATTGGGATAGTTTCAAATATCTGGTTGTAACAGTTCCAAAGCTACAATTTAAATCATTTTTAGATTTTTTCCTACGCTTACACACAATTATCGAGCTGGATTCCAAACTTCATCCTTCTAGGTCATCTGGAAGTAGGTTAGGTTTAGGTACTATATGTCAGTCAGTCAATAGGAAAATTTACGACTTTTTGACCTTCATATCTTTATAACCGTTTGAGCTTGCTTCATGAAATTTGGGCTTCTAGATGTCTTCATAGACATAATCAAACACACGTAGTTTTATGTGTTTACGTTAAAAAGGTTTTGATTTATAGAAGGGTCAAAAGTCGCACCAAGTGGTTCGTGTAATATTACACTCGACGCTGGCTAGCTAGTTCCTTTTCTTGAACTTTGGCTTGACACGCTGCCGCGTGTCTAGATTTTTACGGTACTATTACATGAAACATATCAAACTGCGTAGATAAAAAAACTATGCCACAAGTGAGTAAGAGCATCACGTTGCAACTGACTGCGTGCCACACGGGTGCTGCTCCACCGATTATGCCGTAATAGCATAGGTATAATAATTTTCTCTATTATAAGTAAGTCTTAGGACATTAGGAGCTATCCCTATTGGGCATTATGTTGTTGCTCCGGCGTCGTTTCATTCCATGAAGAGTATATAGAGAAGAGAATATCATTTAAACAATTTAGTTAGCCTAGTGGTTCCCGGCAGAGTAGAATAGGACCACTCCATGTCTTCTCGTGGATGTCGTAGAAGGCGACTTAGGGAATACAAGCTAAACAAAGCTCATAAACATCAAAGAGGCCTCTCCAACCCGTCTGGCCAGCGTGGAGAGTGAAAGCTAAATCTTCGGAATGGTTTGGCCAACATATGGCTTCGGCACTACAGAGAGGGTCGTGCTTTTGCAGTGGAGACTTAAAAAGACCTGATGATGATGATGAATTTACTTAGTAACAGCATTTTTCGAAACGGTGAGGTGAGCTAGGAAGGATAGTGATGATGATCATGATACGTGCTTTTGATCATCATCGTATCTGTTAAATATTAGAGGGCGCATTTAAGAGTCGCCTGGACGCGCATGTCTCCATACAAACGGAAAAAGAGAATTGTGGCAATATTTGATAATTTTGGAGTTAAATTAAGCATCCAATCAATTAATCTCATTATAATCTACGTACGTTCCTATACAGTTTGGTTAAATTATCGATAGTTTGAGAATTATACGCCTCTCAAGATTTCCATACAAATTTTAAAAGGCTTGTAATTCTCAAACCATTGGTATTTTAACCAAGCTGTATAGGAACGTACGTAGATTATAATGAGATTAATTGATTAAATGCTTAATTTTACTCCAAAATTATCAAATATTGCCACAACTCCCTTTTTCCGTTTGTATGGAGACATGTGCGTCCAGGCGACTCTTAAGAAAAATTCTTATACAACTAAGTAAAAATATATTTAAGTGTAAAAAGATGTTTTTCCTATAAATATCTATTCGTTGTCATTTATGATGGTACAAGCAATTACAAAATTGTAAATAACGTGTCGACGTACGAACGTCCCAACGCCACGGGTGTCGAGTAACTGGAACTACTAAGACCGTAGATCAATTTCAATGAGAATTAATTTGAACGAGACATACTCATGGTCAGCAGTTTTTGAGATACAGCACATTTTCATAACCAGGAAACATAACTTTGGTATAAAAAATATTTTTTTATTATTTAAATAATGGCATGAATAGAGTAATAGTCAAAGATCTTTTGGCTCTCAGACTATAAAGGAAGAATAACATGAAAGCCGAAATTGATTGTACATAATTAAAAGGTATCACAACATTCCTTCCAAGTCCTAATAGTCTAATTACCATCATCACAAGCCTTCAAGCAGTATTAAGGGCATCACTTTTGATTATTTAATTAAGAGTACGCCTCGGCCGGGCCGTGAATAATCAGGAATGACGGCCGACTGGTCTGTGGATGTTTTCTTAATAATTTAAATCTCTTCATTTGGGTGTTTGTTGTCTCTTTTCTTCTTTGCTTCTTTATAAGCTTTGTGAGTTTTAACATTGACCATCAGTGTTTACCTACTTATGTGTAGGTATAGTAGTTTTGAGGTACACCTGATAATCATGTTGGTTGATGAAAACTTTAAGCTTCTCACTATTTCATGCGATGGAGTATATAAAATAATAAAATAAAACAAAAAATGGATAGCTCGAAATCAAGTTTGTAGTCAATTAGGTACATAGAAGACGTATCAAATTAATATCCTAGCTCTGGCCGACCATTCTCTATAATACTCTCAATTTTTTAATGTTTGTAAGAATTGTATTAATATAATAATTTACTTGCTATGCATCTCACTTTGCTTCGAAGAAACTATGCTGTAACCAAAAGTTCCAGTATTTGTATCTAAGAAACGATCAAAATGCCAGTAGAGTCCAAAATTTAAAATATTCCGATATCCATTCACAAAATTATAGATTACCTTAATTCAATAAAAACAAGCAATTTGTTCTTTTTAAGAACGGAAACTGCAAAGCGTTGGAATTCCACTGAACAGGTAAACATAATTTGCACATTACTGCAACAAAAATGAGCGGAAATTTAGCATCTATTAAATTATGTATTACACGTCAATGTATTATTTAACACGTGTCTCGAGTTTCGACACATTTCTTACTGGCTCCCTACTGAGAGCCTTACAATTGGTGTGTGGTGCAAGGCAAGAGATACTTGAGGAATCTATATTGAGGGGATTTACCGTTCATATTAAACACGTCAACATTCAGCTTGAGGCTAAAACATAGTGATTATATGCTCTTTGCTTGAGACAGCGATTTTATTTTTAACACTTCTCTGGACTCTTGAGCCTCGGATGTGTACCTACTGATACACTTCAGACCAGACCCAAAATTCCAGAGAAATAACCAAATACTAATTCTAGTGTAATTACACAATACAGTGTACAAGAGTATTCTACGACTTAAGTTTGGGACTTACTGTGGGGCTAGCTCAATTTGTGAGGTTTTTTATTTAATTAGACGCCTTTCGTATATTACAATAGGCTCTCTGTCTTACAATGTGTATGATGCAGGGAAAGAGGTATTTTTTTGTTCCTATTTCTTCTAAAACATATTTAATAATTTAATTGGATTTAAATAATCACAGCATATTTTTGACTGGCCAGCAATCAGAAAATAAGGTGCCTTTACATTGCCCCACCATTAATACGATGCAAAGCAAAACTGTTATGAAATATACAAGTGATTCTCTAAAATTCTTAAATTTGAAATCTAACTAAATAATAAATAAATATAAATATATACGGACAAATCACACAGATTGAGCTAGCCCCAAAGTAAGTTCTTAAGAAAGACTTGTGTTATGGGATACTAACTCAACTATACTATATTTTATAACAAATACATATATAGATAAACATCCAAGACCCAGGTCAATCTGAAAAAGATCGTTTTCCATCATGACCTGACCGGGGATCGAACCCGGGACCCCCGTGTCGCAGGCTGGCGTGGTAACCGCTGCGCCACGGAGCTCGTCAAAATAATTTGTTTATTATTGATTTTCAACTTTATTAGTAAGTATTATTCATCAGCATAAAATATACCATTGAATAGTGTAGTAGGAGTGTGGAATAAATACATCACCAGGAAAATTAAGGAACTATGTATATAACCTATGTGTATAACCTATTAGTAACTTCCTTCTAATAAATAGCTTTCTGGATCACTATTAACTCTCAAATACTATAAAATATAGAAACGCTCCCTCTCATAAATTGGATATTAACATCGTCCTTGTAGGTGTTGGGTATTTTTTCAAGGGGACATCCAGATCGGATTGACAAGTCGACAGGTTGAGACTGTGACAGAGCAGCAGTGTTAGCCCATCACGAAGGGTTAAACCACGAAATAATGAAAGTACAAAAAATACCCACGTGTGTCCCTCATCTACACGCATGACACGTACAGTTTTAATTACAAGGACCTGTCACATCCTAACTATTATAATAAATGCGAAAGTGAGTTTGTTTGTTTGTTTATTTGTTTGTTAAGCTTTCACGCCGTATCTACTGAACCGATCATCATGAATTTTTGCATACACATAGGTTAGGGTACTGAGAAGGACGAACGACTATATCACGCGGGCGAAGCCGCGGGTTAACAGCTAGTACAACTATAAATACGTGGGATAAATGGACGGAGATTGAAAAAACGTCACCATCATCAAGATTATCTCTCCCCTCTGTACTGCCAAGGCCACCAGAGGAGATTTCAGAAAATTGAAAATACACTTTTCATTCTGGACAGACAGGTTGGAGAGGTCTCTTGATGTTTATAAGTAAGCTTTGTTTAGCTAGTCTTTTCATTATCTTCTACCACATCCACGGATGGACTACGCGAATAACCCGTAGTAATAATATTTAAAAAATATATATATCTTACTTTAATTTAAATCCAAGAAGAATAGATTATTTTGTTTACAAAATAAGTAGTGTTTTTTGTTAAATATTTAATTTCCTGGCCAATTCTTCTGACTACCTTGGCAGAGATTTCTTAAAAATGGATAATATTACTGTGAAAGAAAAAAAAATATTCTGTGTGCGTCGTAAGAGCAAGAGAGCAGATCCAACAATGCAAAAACTGTATGTTTCTCTTGCCTCGTTATTTTGTGATACAGCCTTTTTGTAATGAATGAATCAATAGTTAAGCAGACACGGTTTTTGTACGTCAATTTCACATGCAGTGGGAGATGAACGACTTATGCCTTCGTTTCCTCCAATCCGGTGACGACCGGCAAAAGGTCTATTAACATATTGTGTACTAGAATCCCTCCACCACTGCGCCCAGATATTTATTATATAAATATAAAGCTTCTTATTGAATCACTCTATCTATTATAAAACTGCATCAAAATCTGTTGCATAGTTTTAAAGACCTAAAAATACATACGGACAGACAGATAGCGGGAAGCGACTTTGTTTTATACTATGTAGTGATAGTGATACCTAAAAGAAAGATTTGTAAGGGTTTCTCTTGCTTGTATAGGTCTGACCCTTAGAGTATCAATATATTTATACTCTAAGGTCTAACCTGCTCAGACGTACGTCAATTGCGGCAACTTAATGGAGGAAGCCAAAGCATTAGACTCAGAGGATATACTGAGTCCCGTACAAGTCTAAGAATGATTTAGTTATTTTTAAGTAAGACATTTATTTTTATATTACCTAGCATAGGCAACAAGAACACTGTAGAACCATGGAGTTATATGTACTACGTGTAGAACACATTTCGACATCTTATCGAGAAATCCATAGCTTCATTATGAAAACACGGCTTTACTCACGTTTTATTACGTCGGATCTGCCGACTATCTGTCACCCAGATTTGAAAATATTTTGATCTTATGTGGTCAAGTAACGTAAATATGTAAGTTGATGGGCAAAAGCTTACTTCGTAATGACTGCCGATGAAAAGATAAAAATAATCTAATAACTCAGATAAAACTGTATCCTGAACTCTTCGTGCCTTAGAAAAAATAACATAGTTGCAATAATTATACTGCAACATAGTAGGTAATATATTTTTGCACTTACCGGCAATTTTTCTTTTTAATTACCACTGTTTATTAAGAGCACCTGTAAGACTATTAGGTTAAAAGCTCTTAATTAACTATTCTCCCATACGTTGATAAATCTTTGAATTATAATATCGACTTACCGGTAATTAATAAGCGAGTTTGCACGTAATTATTTCCAACGCCTCGACGAGATTCCTATCGGCCTTCGTAAGAAATGGTGATACGGTTAAAATAAGCAATACATACAGAGGCACAGGACAGTGGAAATTACAGGAAGTTTTAGATATGCGGCAACAAAGTGTTGGAATAATATTCCACCTCCTATAAGAAATATCAATACGAAATTCACATTTAAAAACAACTGACATCATTTTTACTCACAATACAGAAAACTAACACAAATTTCAAAACACTTTGCTTGCCGCATAGCTGAAATTTAAATTGATTTCTTCCTAAATTTATTTATTTATTTTATAAGTATAATTATCAATAAGTAGTATTATATTGTTGCACTGTGCACTATCAAATAATACATATATCAATTATGTATTTTGCTTGCCACACATTAATTTTACACTGTGTGAGACAAAATATTTTGTTTAAAAATTGTAATAGCGCGTCATCTCAACTAAGGTGACAGCTGAAAATCAGTGGTTGCTCCCCTGAGCAACATCTCGCTGAGCTGTAGCCTTTTTGTGCTATTGTGGCACACATAAGTCATGTTTAATTTTAAGGAAAGTTCTTGTTTGTTTTCAATTGGTTTCAGAGCTATCTGTCCAACAGACATCAAGCTGTTAAGGTAGCAGATAATATTAGCACTGAACTCCCTATTTCATATGGGGTCCCGCAGGGCAGTGTCCTCGGACCGACACTTTTCATATTTTATATGAATGATATCCATCTTGCCGTTGATCAAACTACCAAACTAATTTGCTACGCAGATGACACTGTTGCTGTCTTTGAGGGTGATACTTGGGAAAATGTCATGGAAAAGGCAGAAGCTGGCATGCGATCGATATCCAACTGGCTCAACAATAACCTTCTCACACTTAATGAAAAGAAAACGAATTATATTTGTTTCTATAAAACCAGGGCATCGTCTCCAACAGCACCTAGTGTATTAAAAATTCACTCCACCTCATGTCAAATTTCAGATTGCTCGTGTGAAACTTTAACCAGAGTAGACTCAGTTCGTTACCTCGGTGTGGAGATCGATGCTCGTCTCACCTTCAATGCTCACTTAGTCTGTACTGCTAAAAGGGTCAGAAAAATTATTTATGTAATGAAATTACTGCGCAAGGCAGCCGATCCCTGGGTACTGCATTTTGTGTACAAGGCACTGTGCGAGTCTATACTTGGCTATTGTGTGACAGTATGGGGGGGAACGGGAGTAACCTTTATGCTCTCTTTAGAAAGAGCGCAACGGTCTGTTCTTAAAACCATGTTTAACAAACCCTTCCGCTACTCAACTACTGACCTTTATACGCAAGCCCGTGTCCCTACAGTACGTCAACTTTATATCCTTAGAGCGTTCTTAAAGCACCATGCCAAGCTAGTCACTTCTCCTATATATCCTAATCTCTTAAAAAGTCGTACTTTTAGACCTCCTTGTCCCCTTGTAAGGACAACCTTTGCTCAGAGACTTCCAGGATTCATGTTACCATATGTTTACAAAATTGTTTCAAAGGCAGTAGACTTAAAAAACTGCACTGTTCGCCAGGCCAAGCATAAGCTGCTTAAGTGGCTCCTGACACTTTCCTACAAGGAAACTGAAAACTTTATTAAGATACCTTCTTGAGTGATGCGCAGCGGGCATGGTTTTTGTTTTGTTTGTAGTGCATGTTATTGGGCATGCTAACTTTTCTAAAGGTCATGATGTTATCATTATGTTCTTTATCTGTTTATACTTAAGTGAAAACATTGTTTTTCTCAGTTTTTTGTTTTTACAAACTGAGACACCAAAAATATTTATGTTGGAACGTTTATCTCGAAATGGTTTTGGATTCAGCCAGTTATAAGAAATATATTTAGCATAGTGAATCAAACAATAAATCACAATATAATTAAGTAATTCTATGGTATACCATAGATATATGATACCAACCTGATAATGTATACATTATCAGGTTATCTTGTAAAACTATGGTTAAGGAAAAAGACAAATTTATAATTATAATTAATGTAATTTCTCACAAAATTGTAACACTTGCTTGATTTATACTTACCTTTATTTACCTTACCATATCTTTTTTTTCAAACTAAGCACTGTTCTGTTATTCCAACCTCTTAAGGTCCCCACGAGACAGGCCTGACCTAGTGTGGGGATCGCTAGTAAACGTAATAGGTACATATTCATGAAATCATAACTACCGAAATATTTAATACTTGTAGGTTCTTTTTGCAATGCTACCATTATACCCTTTTTTTTCATATCATGTATACTTTTTCTCATACATGTATCTGTGTACGTGTTTTTTTTTTTTTGTGGCAAATAAAAATATTTCTATTTCTATTTCTAATTTTAATATGTATTGTATGGTGTTACAAAGAACAAAATAAATCTTTTATCTATCTATCTATCAACATCCAGTAGGAGTCTTTAGGAAACCTTCCACCGATAATGTGCTATGCAGCTGAGCGATGCTAAGATTCCTTGCAAAGCTATGAAACTGCGTGATCGATTTCTATTTCATTTATCATCAGCAGGAGAATAACATAGCCTAGCATAACTTGCATCCCGTAAGAAAGTATCTACAGTTCCCGTAGATATCAAAGCTAGCGGAACCGTGGACGAAAGTAAGAAGGAATATATAAATACATACATACTGTCACGTCTTTTTTCCTTGCGGGGTAGTCAGAACTCAGGTCTATAAGACCTTAAGCCAAGTTTGGCATGGTGGTGGGCGTGGAGATGAAAAATGGGATCAAAATAGTGATAGGTTGCTAGGATAGGTAATTGAATCAGCTGATACATTCTATGTTTTTTATTTACCATTTTACCAGACCAGCGTGGAAGGGATCGTTTTCTCGATTGTACAAATTTATTGTCCAGCAGAGTTATGATGACTGGCATAACGTGTCACCAACACAATAATTAATTTTGTCTGTAATACCACCTAAAAGCTAAACAGTACAAAAAGTTATCGAAATGGTATGAGCTGTTTTTAGAGTAATAGTGTTTGACTAACAACACATTTTTCCTGTTTGACCTTTTCCACTAGAGCTGTCCTAAGCTAGGCTAAGAAAATAAAGCGATATACAGCGATAAGTGGAAACGCAGCCTTAAGAACAGTTATTTTCATAAACGATATGTTAACTAATTTAAATTGTTTATTACATTTGTATAGAATATTTAAAACCAGACTTGTTAACAGCCAAATTGGTTTATCTGCCACAACTGTGCGACTTTTGTTTTCCGGAAAAATATCTAGACGAAACGCGGGGACAAACAAATATATGAAGATTTCATCCAAGGTTCTTCTCCGAGCGAAGCTCACTATCAGTCTCACTACAACCACGATGGATGTAACTCCAAAGAAACGTCTGAGGAAACAAATAATTTAAAGGTTTGTGCTATGTCCTGTTAATATTAATAATTATGAAGCCTGGAGTTTTTGTGGGAAGTCAAAGGGTTCAGTTGGGGGTTTGCCTTAGCCTTACATGATTTGCAAATGGAAAGTGGACTTTATAAATAAAATTAGTGTGGTTTGGTGGTATAAATGATCGTTCATGATCAATGTATGAGTAGACTGTCATCTGGACTCCTATAGATTTGCCACCAAAAGCCATCTATAATTGCTACTTATTAACTGTATACCAAACAACAACACCGGTATATCTTTAAACCGGACATTCGTAGAATTACCGAAACCTCGGTGGAAGTTATAAAATAGAATATAAATTTAGGTACTATAATTTTTTTTGGAATACACTGAATGGCATAATGGCAAACGATCTAAGCGTCGCACCCTGTTGAATCGGTTCGAAAAATCGGCAGATAGTATTGCCGTGAATCGATCTTCCAAAAGATCGATTCGGATCGGGCATACTTACTGAATGCATGCCGCGTTTACCCTCTCACTCTAGAACTCTATATCTCTGTCCAGCGCTTATTGGATCTCTTGCGACTGGGATGATGGTGATGTCTCGAATATTTTCGAAGACTCAAGTATCTCAACAAACAATCTTGTCCAAACCAAACGCAATGTCTTTGTCACCAGATCACACGTGCCAATGACTCCGAAGAGCTAACTGTACATTGTCGCGAAACACCCAAAGCTACAAACAATAGATTACCATTGTCAAGGGATTTAAGCGGACATTCAGGAAGGCAGGTAAGTGGTACGGACACTTAGATCATCCGTAATTTGTGATTTTAGATGTAATCTCTTTTAAATGCCTCTCGGAGAGCGACATCGTGCTAAGTGTCTATAAAGGTTTGATTTGTACCTATTTTTAGGGTTCCGTACCCAAAGGGTAGAAACGGGACCGTATTCATGAGACTTCGATGTCTGTCTTTCACCAGGCTGTATCTCATGTACAGTGACGGCTAGACAGTTCAAATTTTCAGTTTGTAGATTGTATTTCAGTTGCCGCTATAACAACGAGTACTAAACACAGAATTCAATTAATATTTTAGGGAGGCTCCCATAGATATCAGAATATTACATCTCTGTGGAGGCTCCCATACAACAATCAAGATTTTTCTGCTGTTTTGCTCGATATTCTAATGTTGTATATGACGGTACGGAACCCTTTATGCACTAGGCCTAGGCTCCCTATTTTTGATTTTATAACTGTACTAGCTGTTACCCACAGCTTCGCCCGCGTAATATATAGCCTATGTCCTTCTCGGTACTCTAACCTATGTATATGCAAAATTTGTGAAAGCATAACAAACAAACAAACTCACTTTCGCATTTATAATATTAGTTAGGATTAGGATTTTCATTAAATAGATCTTCTCAAGAGAGTTTTGGTATTCGCAAAATAGACTATGAGAATTTGAGAATAGTATACTGCTATACGTACTAATGTCGGGTAACGACTATATTCAAAAATATATGCACTTACCTTTGGCACTTATTTAACTCAAGGATTAGCGGTTATTGTGTCCTACAGGCTACCTATTTAAATACTCGATAATTTCTTCGTCACCGTCACCTGTCTGTCCGTACGTCAGTAAATTGCAACTAATAACCTCAAAATATCCTTTTAAAGAATTGTAAATGGCCATTAAAGTAATTAAGTCTGACAGGTCTTTAAATGTACCTACTTATATTGCGAGAAAAATTCTAGACTCATTTTTGTAAATATTTTAAATACTATTCTTATCGAATTTCGATATTAACTGTCTGACAGTAAATATAATGAAACACTCGTTAGGTTTTATGTCACATTCTAAGACATGTTACCGATGATAAATAGAGTTAAAACCTCTTACTGGAAAAACGATGCTTTAATTGTTGAGCAAAGTTTCTTAAGTAAGAAACATTTATGTATAATATTCTATTTAATAGGATATGTACGAAAAGCAATAAAATATTCGATTCAATACTGCGTAATATTTCAAACAATCAATATAATATCGTCTCAGTTACAAAATAACTTTCACAAAACATCGCAACAGGTAATTTACCACCCAAAAGCATACCGAGAAACGGAGGCACATTACCAGTTTAATAATCCCAAAAAACGATACGTAATTGAGCACATTTACTTTTAGTAGCCACTGAATGGAAAAATAACTCTTTTTGACGCACAGCTACTTGACAATAACCATCAACAAGGCCCAAAGGATTAAAAACAGATTTTTATTCAACGTCGAGTATTTAGTTGAAAATGACAATGGTTTAACAAATAAGGATGCAAGTATACATAATTAGGAAGATGGTCGTTTAAACCTCACACATTGCGAAGGGCCTAGCCAGCGCCGGCATCAACTGCCCAAGGTTAAAATTGATTGTGCGCCCTTTTAAACTATTTTGGTGAAGAACTGAGAGGTATTGAGTGAGTGAGTTAGGTACGAAAGACTAGGCGAACATAACATTTATATCACAAGTTGCCTAAAATGGTGCATGTAATAAATAACTGAATAAGTAAATGACTTATTTGGTGTTGAGTATATGTTGCGCTGGTCATATACATTTTAATGTTTGCCCAAAAAAATCATAACTTCTTCGACGTTCATATTACCGATGGATGGATTGGATTATCTTTAATTTTGTATAGGAATAAAGGGGACTCATCACGAAACTTTCGATTACATATTTTTTTTCGCTGAAATATCATTTATACCTATCTTCAAACCGCGAGAGTTGAATAAGAGTATTTATTACTTATCTATATTGTATGTTTAAAAGGTATAATTGCGAGCTCCGTGGCGCAGTGGTCACCTCGCCAGCCTGCGGCACGGAGGTCCCGGGTTCGATCCCCGGTCAGGTCATGATGGAAAACGATCTTTTTCAGATTGACCTGGGTCTTGAATGTTTATCTATATAAGTATATATTATAGAATATAGTATCGTTGAGTTAGTATCCTGCGACACAATTTCACAACTTATTGTGGGGCTAGCTCAATTTGTGTTAATGTCCCTATATACATATATAAGTATATATAACTTCAACCGACTTCAATTTTTCCTAGTAACTGCATCACACTTTTACTATATATCCCAAAAACTATTTTAATGAAATTTACAGTGTTCCTCTAATAGGACTAAAAAGTTCAACAAAAATATATTTTAGCCAATCGACATATAGTTTTTAACATAACATAAGCGCAGACAAACATACACTTATGAAATTCGGCACATGTGTTTAGAAGCTGACATAGTCTAATATATACCAACAAAAGCTGTGTAATTTTAACAATATAAAATACAAACGGGTCGAATTGACAACCTTGTTCAAAAATGGGGCGCAGGATGAATCAGCGCTCCCTTTTTAAGTACCCCAGGCTCTTGCCCCATTTGTCCACCGCTCAGCTTACACTGGGCTTTACATAAGTAGTTAAAATGGATGCTAAAGTCATTGAAACGTGAAATGAACGCTTGAGGCAAATGATTCAAAGAAACTTTGTCAATGGGATTATTTAAGGGTTAAGTTGCGGCGGGATCAGATAATGATATACTTAAGTTATATAAATTTAAAATAAACAATGAAAATAAAAAAATAATGGCTAAATTGAATATGAATATGAATCCTAATCCTATCCTAACTAATATTATAAATGCGAAAGTGAGTTTGTTTGTTTGTTTATTTGTTTGTTACGCTTTTACGCCGTATCTACTGAACCAATCATCATGAAATTTTGCATACACATAGGTTAAGGTACCGAAATGGACATTGGCTAAATATTACGCGGGTGAAGCCGCGGGTAACAGCTAGTTGGCCTATATATTTTAAAGGTAGATCAGGCGGTGAATTTTGGGACTTTATCATCACTAGCTGTTACCCGCGATTCCGCCCGCGTGATATATATTCTATGTCCTTCTCAGTACCCTAACCTATGTGAGTGCAAAATTTCATGATAATCGGTTCAGTAGATACGGCCTGAAAGTGTAACAAACAAACAAATAAACAAACAAAATCACTTTCGCATTTATAATATTAGTTAGGATTAGGATTAAGATGTTAAAGTTTTCTGACTATATCACATTTTTATACAATATAGAACGGAACGGATATATAAATAACACGAATTGATGATAATTATTAGATCTAATATATTAAGCGGCAGGTTGGAATATCTATGATTTCTATCTATAGCAGTAATTTTATCTCTATGTATTTCTTTAGATTTTATTCAGGTTTAAAGTTATTTAGTTTCTTTATTTTGTATTTTATTTCCAAAGGTTTTTATGGCCAAGTTAATGTTATTACAATTATACAATAACATAAAATTGGCCATAAAAATCTAAAACAAAAAACACACATTTGGTTGGTTTGTTTAATCAACACTCTACTTTATCAATGAGGAATAAAGTATTATAAGCTAGTGAATAATAATAGCAATAGCCTCAAATCACACTACAAGATCAAGACACAATTTTGACTGTAAGCCCAAACTATCCTTAAAACGGTACCCGTAGTTTTTATAAATTATATTACTGGATCGATTTGACACTTTATCGGCCGATAAGATTGTTTTAAACAAACAGAGAAGATCCATTCGGCGTATTATCCAGCCGCTATCGCATGACCAATAAAACACAAAAATCGAGTCAGATTCCTTGTGCAGCGACGCGTGTGATGGGATATGCATAATATCGCATTATTTAACATAATTAATTAGTGCCTCGCAACTACAAAATAAAATTATAACAGAAGCATAACTCATATACACAATTTGAGCTAACGCTTCGTATCTACGCGATAGTAAACTTATGATTTTGAACTTAAACTAACTTGTCTTCAATTATCTTTTATCATTATTGTATTTTTCTCTGTCATCTGAATACAAAAACAAGGCTTAGGTTAATCTGTGAGTGTACTTTTGACATTCCCTGAGATATTTTCTTTTATAAGTAGATTTTTCTCTCGATTTTTGAATGTCCCTGCTTGTTCTCGCGAAGCCATACATACCTTTGTAACAAAACTGTTTGGTAGCATAAAGATACATTATAAACGTAATGTTGTTATTTAATTAATAAAAGAAAAAATCGAAGCATTTCTTAGTTTAGTTTAATTACATTATAAGTACTGCTTCAATCACATTTTTATTCATTTAGACGCTTCTTGGAAAATTTCTAAACTATATTTACCGATATTTTATTCAAAATTTATTGAACGTAGTTACAATTAATGTTGAAATTTTCTATTGTCAAGAATCGACAGCGAATTAAATTCTACAATAGAGCACAATATGGGGTCACATTTCTACTCTCCTTAATTTGCGTTGCAACTCAACAGACAGACTGACAAAAGAAAAAGCAAGGCATTTACGTCTTCATGCTTCGTATCGACATCTTCATCGAGGTAAGCAAACATTAATAATTAATAGTGACGGTTGATTTCCGTCAAACAGATACAGTATGATTGCGTATAGACTGTAAGTGCCATGAGAATTACTTCTACAAGGGTATTAATTTTGTATCTGTAAGTTGCAGGGGTAGTTTTATTTTTAAGCAAAGACAATATAATACTATCGTAATAGACTGCCAACCCCAAGTTGTGGTAGAGCCTCGCTACCGGCGAAAATCACTTTTGCTAGTAGCATGAATGGGCCGGCTCGTCCGGGGAAGTACCACACTCTCACAGAAAATCGACGTTTGAGTAGTAGCTTTACCGCTGCTATGCTTCGTTCGGTGAGTGAGAGAGCCGGAGGCCCATCTCCCTCTCCCCTCTGGGGAGAGAAAAATAAAAGGCCGGCAACGCTCCTGTGACACCTCTGGTGTTGCAGTTGTCCATGGGCAGCGGTGATCACTTCCCATCAGGTGACCCACTTGCTCGTTTGCCGTCCTATGACATAAAAAAAAAAAAAAAAAAAAAAAACCTCACACAAAAATATTGAACCAAATAAGTAGGCGAATTGGCGCAGGAAAGTTGCTTTCCACTCGATACTAGATGGCAGTAATCTGCGTTAGCCTAAACTAGGGTGTAATTTTAATATATTAAGCCTAAAATATTGTTGTAATTTTTAATAAGATATATTTTGTGACTAAGCTTTTATATTCTCATGATATGGTAAATACAATGTTGTGCAGATACAAGTGGGGCCATGTATGTGTGTATGTGTGAACAAATCGTACAATTTAGGGGTGGGGAGTTGGGACCACATGCCGTGTGGTTCCCGGCAGAGTAGAAAAGGACCACTCCAAGTCTTCCCGTGGATGTCGTAGAAGGCGACTTAGGAAACACAAGCTAAACAAAGCTTACAAATATCAAAGTGACCTCTCCAACACGTCTGGCCAGTGTGGATAGTGTAGGCCAAATCTTCTGACTGCTCTAGCTAATGTATGGCTCTGGTAGTACAGAGAGGGTCGTGCTCCTGCAGTGGAGACCAAAATGACCTGACAATGACGATGACCACATGTTTCAAGTAAACTAGTCCTTTGTAGGATTTTTTATACATTACTGATTTTTACAAAATTGTAATTGTATTATCATCATCATCATCACAGCCGTAAGAAGTTAACTGATGGACAAAGCCCTCCCCCAGGATTTCCATCATGGAAGGGTTTTACCATACTCACCACGCATAGCTTAACCAAACGGGTTGGTGACCGTGGTTTGTTTGTCTTATCTTGTTTCCACCGCTGTTGCCCTTAGAAAGCGTTCTTTTTTAGGGTTCCGTAGTAAACAAGGAACCCTTATAGTTTCGCCATGTCTGTCTGTCCGTCCGCGGTTTTACTCAGAGACTATAAGTAATAGAGAGCTGTAATTTAATATGGGTATGTATATTAATCATGCCAAAAAAGTGGTAGAAATAAATCTTGAAAATAAATTATTTTTAGGGTAGCTCCCATACAAGTAAAGATGAAGTATTTTTTTTCTATACAAACACATTATTAATAGTTGTTTGAATTACAAGAATTGTTGAGTATTATTAAATAGGTCTTTAAAAAATATTGTGAGGTTGAGGACACCATTTTTCGATTTAGGGATCCGTTTCCGAAATATTTGGTTTCAAAGTGCAAATTTTTGTTAGAGGTACATGTACCCCCCCTCTATCTGCTAAACGGTTCTATAAGGATACGTGAAAAAAATTACAGCCGTAGTATATATACTGAAGTTGAAAGGAAAACTATCAGAACTGAGTACTAAGTACAAACTAAAAAGTTATAGGTAACCAACTTCTACTCGAAAATGTAAAATTTCATACAATTGTCATTGTTTCATGTTTTTGGTCGGTAAACTGTGAGGTGCGAGTGTAAACAGTGTGAACTCAAAGTTGTCATTCGTAACTACGGAACCCTACACTGCGCGTGGCCCGACACGCACTTGGCCGGTTTTTAAGCAAAGGATTGGTGGGAGTTTGTTGGACTCGGAATGGATAGGGGATGAGAAAGTAGCAGCTTGGGAGGCTCGGCGCGCGTACCCGATGCCACCCTGCAATCGCCGGACAGGTAGTTGAAATTGACACCCCTAACTTTATTTGCAAACAAAATTTATATACTCTTATTAAATTAAGTAATAGCATTGTGAATGCAGAAAATTCACAAAAAATGTATTTTACACAAATCACCATCTGAATGAATGTATATTTAGTTTTATTAATTTCACTAATGATAGCGTTTATTATAATCATCTAATTTAACTTCAATCAAATTCCTTACTAAACGATTGTAAATAATAATGAACCAAAACACACCCACTTCTGATAAAAGAATTCAATTACAATCTCTCAAAAACCTTCTTAATGAATTGAAAACTCTACAGCTTATAAATAAAACTGGCCAAGAGCGAGTCGGTATTGCAAACCTAGGGGTTTGGTTCTTTGCTCTCTTACTAGCTTACATTTTACAAGATTTAAAAAAATAACCGCTTACATTTAGTGGGTTCCTACATATATTTATAAGTATCTCCTAAAAACTAAAAGAGAAACGTCGAACAAAAATACATTGTAACTTTAAAGGTTGTTGCGCAAACATTTTTTGTATGTTATTTGAATTGAAATAGAGAAATTTAGTCAAAGAATTTGCGATGTCTAAAGTATATTAATATTCAAGTATTTACGGAAATTAACTAAAAATATGAAGAAATTGAAATCTTTATTGGTTCCGAGATTTCTTGCGTAGGTACTTATTTTATAATACAAATTAGTTACTTATGTGAATTGCAGAAGATTTACCAGCGGACAAAATTGAAATCTTTTTGACTTTTCTGGTACGGATCCCTAATAATGGCTGATATTAAACTTAACGTCGGCTGAGGGTTACATTAGCCATAAAGCTTAGTTTAATGGCCGGTAATTGGCCAGAATAACATAATTTTTATTGGTATTGTCTCGTCAGCTACGAGACTTACTGTTGGAACTCGAATGGGATTTTCCGAAATTATTTGGATTTCAAACTAAAGATGGAGCAAGTTTTGTGTTATTGATAAAAGCAATCAATAATTTTCGCTTAAACTAGCTTGGTGATGATACAAAGTCTATCAATCTGGTTCCAATCATCAGGTCTTTGTTAGTCTCCACTGCAGGAGCATGACTCTCTCTGTAGCATCAAAGCCATATGTTAGCCAGAGCAATCAGAGGATTTGGCCTACACTCTCCACGCTGACCAGACGGTTTGGGGAGGTGTCTTTGATGTTTATAAGCTTTGTTTAGCTTGTGTTTCCTAAGTCGCCTTCTATGACATCCACGGGAATACTTAGAGTGGCCCTTTGCCGGAAACCAAACGGAAGATTCTAATTCAAACTGCTGACAGATAAGTGTTTTTTAGTTAAACTTATAATAATGGAATAAATATAAAGGAAATACACTTAAGTACAAATGATTACAACAGCCAACAATAGAACAACCGTTATTAGAGAGAGAATAATTCAAATATCTGTTAGCATTTATGTTTATAGCATAAGTTTCCAAACTTTAATTCTTGTCTCGTAGACGACTTTTCAATTTCGCCAACAAAGTTCGTTAGTATGTATCTCCTTGAGGAGCAGATAGATGTCAATACGTTTGCATGTATTGTTATTTGCGTCACTGTTTCGTTTCTTAAAGGGAAACATGCATTTTAGAAGGGTCACACTTTAAATGGTATCTCCGGTTCTGTCTAGTGATTTATTTCAAGTGATGGCAACACTAAACCCCGAACATTATGAGACTACCCTTATTATTTTAAGATCCATGGATTAAAAAAAAAGAAGCAAACTACATCACTAGAACATTTTTCTTTAACCAAATCGGGAAGCACCGTTTAGACGCTAACTTCAACCACGTCACAACATTATCAACATAATCTCCAAACCATTAAAGCGTCATGATAATCTATATCTTTCAAGCATCGCAAAAATGTGTACAAAAACTGAGTGACTAAGCATCGACTTACCCATAGTGAGGTCAAACTTCGCTGCAGGGTCAATAAATAAATAAATCTCGAGCTGCCGTTTTTTCGACTATTTTCTTTAAAACCTCGTAATTATGTGAGTTGGCATCGAAAACAAACCGCATTCTGTGTCCGCCTTAATGGTTTATGGGTCAATTATAGGCGTCATAATAATCGTGTAGAGCCTTTACACTAGTAATATAGTGTGGCCGTGTTAGTCATTAATTTAGTCATTATTATTAGTTTTAAAGATGAACTTTGGTTTTATGTCTTTTATATGATTTTACGTTTTGAGTTTAAGGATGTGACATTTTTTCTAAAATAGGAGATAATGTTGTCGTGGTTGCTATAAAATGTGTACTTATCGAATCAAGCTTTTAAGAAAAATATTTTTGTTGTTATGGCCGGCCCCGCAATTTGTATGAAAAGTTCCCTGCATTGATCTAAATGGAAAGTTGTTCATATTGATGCGTTGAGTTCTCACTCTCACAGTTTTTCAGGAAATATCGAGGGTAAATCGGTATACGATTTATTTTGAAATTTCTAGTATTGCTCTCATAGAAAAAGACCTCACCCCTTCCAGGTGAGGTCAAGGGTCAATTTACATGCGGATTGAGAGATTGGATTAGCCCCAGTATATATAATGAGTATAGCATAATTCAATGAGTATTTGTCAAGTATACCGTCAAAGGGTGTCAGTTCCCTTTAACGCTACGACCATTTTCTTTGTGCATAAGAATCTAGAGATTTACTCCTTATTGATAGATAATTACCCTAAAACCTTTAAAACTTGAAAAGTTCCAATTCAATTTTGTCTGATGTTCTGAGAAATGCTTATATTTACTTCTGACAGAGATATGCCAACTGCTTTCACATTGTAAAAGCTTAAAGATGAACAGCGAAAATTCTTCTAAGTTTTGTTTCCACTTCTGTTGTTTTTACAACCTTTGTAACTACTTTTAAAGGAGAAAAACGTCACATACACTATATTTATATAACTATAGTTATCTGTAATTATGTTTTACATAACTGTGATCGATAAATCATAGTAATCGATATATCCTTTGCGTTGCGTGCTTAAACACGTTCCCTTCAGCACGCACGACAACACGTTATCTAGTAATTTATGTAAATTCTTCTCAGACAACTCGTAATCAGATACTTACGCGTAATTGCTAAAAAGGTAGTCTGTTACCCTCATGTCTTAGTATTTCCTCTCGCTCATCACTTATTTGTATGCATTATGATATTCTCCTTATTTTGAAGTCGTAAAATATGTTACACAAAATCATCAAGTCTAACAAACTGAGGATTGCTCTACACTAAAATTTTTATTTATTTATTTATTTAATGTTAGGGAGTCTTACAGCAATAATATACTTATATAACATGAAATCACACTTTTGGGCATCACAATTGAGGCATCTATATCTATGATAAGTAGAATATTTGGATTATTTCATAACTCTGTTTCAATATCTATATAAACCTCACGTTTTATTTGAGAACCATCATTATCATCATTTTATTCGCCACTGTCATCATGCCATGTTGGTCCCGGCTGTCATCTGGTAGTCGTTAAAGGAACCACGTCAGAGGCCGAGAGGCGGTTCCAAAGAACTCTGACACCAGGGTGTGCATGGTCGACTGGCCGTGTCACCTACACGAAATGATGATGAGTCTCCACTGCAGTATCACGACCCTCTCTGTACCAGAGCCATACAGTAAATAGATCAATCAGAGGATTTGGATTTATTTTAGAATGTTTTATTTGAATCCCCCTGTATAATATCGCAAGACGTGACATTTCAAATATTATGAGAAGGTTGGTATAAAGGTGAAATTCATTCGTTCGCTCCCGCTGCCGCCGCGTGTCTTGTACGATCGTTTACGAATCGCTGCCTGTACACAACATAAAAATAATATAGAAGTGTTAAGTTATCAACTGTAAGTTAAGCTGAAAAAACAGCTTTTGCAGCTGTCTAACTTCGATCAACAAGCGTGCTCATTATGGCAACTGAACGGCGCGGTTGCTCATTTATTCATGCTTTTGTTAATGTATTTACATCTGTGATTTAAGTGATGCCACACGTAGGACATTAATGATGTTTTGTAATTGGACTATCGAACAGGAGCAAAGAAGCGAAGTAGGAAAGTTTGCTTCAACGTTACGCCACAATGCTTGTGTGAAATGCCACACTAGTACCACGTCGTTATGAACCACGATGCATCATAGACTCTGTGAAGTTGCATTTTAGTGACTGCAACGTTGCGTAGTCATTGCACGCATTGCGAAGATATCCGAAACTTAAATTATTGAATTCCCCGACGTATCGTTGGCATAGCATCGTTGCAAAGAGGTTTGGAAAGTTAAATTAGGTAGCTAACCGTACTGTTAGTCACTATCTCAAAAGAAATTGATAAAGAAAGTATAAACTTCACTTCTGTACCCTCTCTTGTTTGCACTGTCGATATTAACACACACTTATTTTTATCAGCACTGGACGTTGGACATTCTTAAGAGTTATCCATAAGCTTGGTGAGATTTTGGATTGAGATTCAGAATGTTCACACGTTTTTGATAACTATATAAATTTATCAAAGAAATTGAATTTTTAAAAGTAACATTTGTATAAATAAAAGCCATACTCCTCTTAGTTCAATCACTTAAATCAGAAAAATACCTTCTATACGAATATTTCGGTAGTTAAGGTGCTAGGATATGTGAAACTAGCGCCACCCAGCACTTTATTTTACTCCTAAATCAGACCAAATTAAAAGAACTCTTAACTTACTGCAAAAGTAAATTACTTGTTGTAATTAACTTTAATTTTCTATGAGCAATTTTTGGGTTTGCCCAGTTTATCTTTAAGTTTTGCATACCCTTACTACCATTAATTAAATTCTAAAGTTTTTAGGTTTTTTATGTAAAAAAATGTAAAGTACAAGTTCGTTTTTGAGAGAGTCTTACAAAAATACACATATGATTGCATACCAAGTGCTTCAATACAAAACGTGTGATGTAGAATGAGAAAAATCACGAAGTAAAAGCGTGAAATACTAACAACTAGACATCTTTTGTTGAACTTTGTAACCAACTATAACAAAGATTGCTTTAAACTTGCTTTTGTTCCCAAGAGCTTTTGAACCTGCAGGTAGCAAGCTTTAGCCCACTCCATAGTTAGCCCCAAATTGAATAGATGGCGCTGGATAAAACAAATGGGGTTTTACTCTTACAACGTAGTATTTTATTCATAGATTGAAAAAAGAATTTACGTTTTATTTCCCTACTATTTGAATATTACGTATTGTACTTTGCGGATATGAAAGTTATACTTTTGTTTGTCTTTAATTCAATTTTACTTAGAGGTTTAAAACATTTATTCGAATGAAAATAGCTTTTTAAATAAGACACAAAGCTACTGCTTAATATACTGTGGATTAATATGATAAAAATATATAGCTTTTCTTTTAACTGTTTCCAGGCCTCTACCTATAAGCGTGTAAATTGACCCTCGACATCTCTAAAAGGGGTGACTCAGCCCGTCAATATGAATAACTTTTCCTAAGGTTCTCAGCAAAAATGGGAACCCAAAAAAAAAACACAAAAGTGTTCAGCAGCCCAGGCAATTAGTATGGGCAAAGACAATATAATACTAAGTATATGGGAAAGTGAATTTTTTTGAGATCCCCAGTATTGGTCCCTTAATAAAATTTGTTTATATTGACAGCCTAAGTCACCCCTCAAGGGTATGTCGGGGTCAATTCACGCGTATATGTAACCGTGTGGTTCCCGGCAGAGAAGAATAGGACCACTCCAAATCTTCCCGTGGATGTCGTAAAAGGCGACTTAGGAAACTCAAGCTAAACAAAGCTTATAAACATCAAAGAGACCTCTTCAACCCATCTGGCCAGCGTGGAGAGTGTAGGCCAAATTCTCTGACTGCTCTGGCAGTACAGAAAGGGTCGTGCTCCCGCATTGGAGACTAATAAAGACCTGATGATGATGATGATATGTAACATACACTTTTGAACCTATGAACTATATTGTAATCTCGGGATCAGAATCCTTAATAGAATACTGAATTGTGGGAAAACTAATGAATAAAACGTAAAAATTTTTAGACCTCCCATACAAGGTCGCCGACCAGCTGGGCGAATTTCTATGCGAAGTCAGAAAAAATTTATCGATATCCACTTTTTTTCTTTTGATTCTGTGTTCCATTAGGGATTCTGATTCCGAGATTTTAATATAGTTCATAGTTTCAAAATCAGCCTGTTCATATATATCACTCTGAATTTATTTTGTTTTTTAAAAAACTTGATTCATTCCCCGACATGTAATTCTTAGTGAAGTAATCTCTCCTAAACCGAGGCTTGTCCCGGGGGCGTCCTCAGCTGTAATGTGTAAGAGCCCGATGTACACTATTATGACGTATTCATACTATGCTATGATTTGGCAATAGTATATTATATTATAAGCTGGATAAATAAATAAATATATACGGAAAAATCACACAGATTGAGCTAGCCCCAAAGTAAGTTCGACACTTGTGTTATAGGATACTAAACTCAACGATACTATATTTTTATAAAAGATACTTATATAGATAAACATCCAAGACCCAGGACAATCTGAAAAAGATCATTTTCCATCGTGACCTAACCGCTTCCACGAGGCGAATCCGAGTGCTTATACTAAATCGACGACTATAATAAACAGCTTACCGTGCGAGTATCATAAGACGTTTTAATACATTTGCGATTACCATAAACTAAGACAAGATTGCAGTTCAGCAAATAAGGAATTTATAAAAGCTAGGAACTAAAGCAGTTTGTAAAAATACTAGTAAGTTTTTAATCAATAATTTTATTTCATAAGGCTTATAATAGAAGCCCTATTATAGTAATAATTAATAGAATATACAGGATGATTCTGAACTCCATGTCAATATTTTGAGGAAAGGAAATCATAAAAACTAATTGTTTTTTTTTTTTTTTTTTTCGTATGTGTAAGTAGCCAACACTGGAAAACTATAAAAACTAATGGAGTACCTAATAAAATATACCGCAAGCACAAAACGTAAAAAAATAAATAAAAAATACACTGCCCTTAGAAAACTAAACAACTGATCGGTGACAGGGTATAAAGCACGTTTATAAGGACCATCTTATTATTTTTGGTTTTTAACTGTTTATCTTGCGGTTCTATACACTAAAAGTGATACTAATTCAGATTTTGAAATACCTATTGCCAAGGCGTTTAAAATTACCCTCAACTTGTATATTCATATCGATTTCAACTACGTATTTGGTATCAAAATTGTTTATTACCAATTGTTTTACTGAAACTCTATGTTCAACGTACATATACTCTATCAAAACAAAACTCCTAAAGTAGTAATATTACTTTCTGCTAATGTTGAATTATGTATACTTAAATGTAAAGAACAAAACTATGAAATATTTTTCCATATTTTCTCTGGGCCCGCCTTTCCGACTTACCTTATCACAGCCTCTACCACACAACACTCCCTACATTCAGTCTTATCTTCCACAAATATGCGTCAAACCTGACCTTAAAATCTCTATACAAACAAAGGTATTGTCAGGTATTTCTGTGATTAGTAATTCGTTAATATTTTAAAATTATATTACATGTAGAAAATAAAGGTATTAAAATATACTCGCCAAATTAGTCTAAAAGTCTCGTAAAATACATATTATACTTGTATGAAATACACACGGTGGCGATAGTCAATAAAAATCGGACAAGTGCGAGTCGGACTCGCGCAGTCGCACAAAAGGTTCCGTACCATTATTACATTAGACGAAAAAACGGCAAAATAATATGGTTTGTTTTACGGCAGCATCCTTTATATACTTAAGCAAATTAATTATGTTTGCTGTATGGAATTACACATCTGTTCATGTCAATAGGCGATGCGGCTAGCAACCCATCACTGTTTTGATTCCGTTCTTACTTACAAGCCCACCAACATGCTAAAAGTGGCCTTAAGGTTTTCAGACCTGGGCTTTGTCACCCCGCAAGGGAGAAAGACGTGATAGTATGTATGTACAACAAAACGTGATTTTTTACTCGATTGCCTAATGTTGTATAGATAATGATACGAAACCCTTCGTGCGCGATCCCAACTCGCCCTCGGCCGACATTTTAAACAATTTTTCTACAAATTTTAGTAACTTCATCAGAAATGACTTCCAATTCTTAACCATATTCCTCATTTACATTAGCGAAATAAAATTGTTTCATTTACAAGTATACACATCCACATCCTGGACACAGGTATCACATTTAACGTAACAGCAGTTCACCATCTTGCATTTACACCTATACGTTAACTTCTTTTGACTGGTAATAAAACCTCTTCCGCAACACAGAGTAGCACAATTGTTCCTGTCCTTACAGATCCTACCCTTCGTACTAGCACAAAGGTTCGGCGTTTTGTGTAAATACACCAGACTCTTCCTATCAATCTTCATCTTCTTTCTCAGCCGAGGCGTAATAGCTCTCTTTGTCGTGTAGTTCACGATCTTCTGTTTCACCGCGTGGTGGAATTGCTTCTTTAGTAACCCCATAACAGAGTTGAAAGGACCTAATCTTCTCCAACAAGTTTTCGTCGTGCACGATCCGGAAAATCCGTGACATTTGCAAACTTCTCTCATTTGCTCCGCCATAGCGTCTACGCCAACCATAACATCTTGCTTCAAGACCTCTGCGATTTGGTCATTTCCTTCATTAATTTCTAGAAAATTCCTTGCAACTCTTTTTCCTTGTTTGAAATCATCACCACATCCACCCATTTTGAAAGTTGAATTCTTTCCATAAGTTCCAACGCAAGAACACCTAGTCAGATCCCCGGATGCACATGCTTTCGCTACAGTATGTGTGATGGAAGCAGCTATCATGGCATGTACAAATGCAGTTTCCCTATATATCTTGTTGAATATGCTCCTTTTGGGTTTATTGTTGTAAACTACAGAACAATTCCATCGATCATATTGGAAGGCCTCTTCACAAGCATTTATGGCCTGGTTTTTAGCTACTATTAAAACTTCAGATAATCCAGGGTTTCTTTTACACATTTTGGATTGACGGAGCGATGATCGAAATATCTTACATGCCCCGGGGTAAATAGCTTCAGATCTCTCTGTAAATAGTGCTTCTACTGTTTTTTGGAGCGTTGGCTGAGATCTGTAAAAAATGTTTTAGGTTCAATTTATATTCAGTGAACAAAAGTAATCAAAGGATTGTTTTTTGTAAGGGTTGAATAGACTTTATAATGTTCTCTTCAGTCATGATCCATTAAAAGAAAATAAACATCAAACGTTACTAGTTTTGAAAACACTTCTCTGTATTTTTTAAGACTTTGTTTTTGAAATAGGTCAAAGATGTTTTTATTTACATAAAAAAGGATTACATATATACATACTATCACGTCTTTTTCCCTTGCGGGGTAGACAGACCCCAGGTCTGCAAGAACCTCAAGGCCACGTTTAGCATGTTGGTGGGCTTTTAGGTGAGCACAGAATCAAAATAGTGATGGGTTGCTAGCCGCATCGCCTATTGACATGATTCCTGACGCCCATTCTCTCGATCGGCTTTTACGATCTGCACGGGAAGAGTAGCAGCTGGTACATTCTACGTTTTTCCTTTTCTCCCAGACCAGCGTGGGAGACATAGTAAGGAAGGTAAGAATTAGACTTTCAAATAATGTTACTCACCCTTCAACATTTTTCGATGCCAAAATAGAGACAGAATAAAACAACAAAACAGTTATAACACTAAAACTAAACATGATTAGATTCACATAAAATCACATGATTGAAATTTGCTTTCACTAACTCGCTAACGGTGAAGCCATTGTTGCTGGCACATTGAAAATGGTCACTTCGAAGACAAAACTGGTGTCAGTTTATCAGAGAGGGTGTGGTGACACCTAACATGGAGTTGGCAAACACAGAAATCAGTGTTGGTACATGACTCCGCGATAATTAAATATTGGACTTAACCTTTAAGGAATATTGGAGTGGCTAAGATTCTGGACTGGACATTCTGAATCAACAAAAAATGCCGTTTATTTATCATCCCGAAAACAATTTTAATTTATTGAAAGTTTTGATATTCATAGAATCATACAGATTTAATGAAATCTATTTATATTGAAAATTTTCAGCATAGTTACTATGAGTACAACTGAGTGTTGATTTTTTTCCAAACATGAAAAAGGCTTTTCAAGACGACTGTTTCTGTAGAATAGTTGTCAAAGCATTTGCCTTACGACCTGGAAGTCATGTGTTTAAATACCACTAGGAAGCACACTTTGTATAAATTGTTTCCAATCTGTTAAATATATTGCTTGATTCACCTAATTTTCCGAAAAGAATGATTGCCCATGATTTAATGGGTACTTTTAACTGTCTCGAACACCATCTTGTCGGGTCCTACTCACCCAGCTAGTTAGAGTAGGCCCAACATGAATATGAATGAAGGTATTAATGCTCAGCGGAGAGAGAGAACACAACACAACTCAGATAACGGATTTTAATAAGTTTCACACAGGCGTTACACAGTTAGTAGTAGTGAATACAATTAGTAAAATAATATTTGTTGTAGGCGAGTGCCTGTAAGCTAGGGTCGAGAGATCACGACCAAGGAATTGAATGGAATGAAATGAGTGATGAGGAAGGACTGCGAAGAAGATTTGAAAATGGAATTTGGAATTTAAAATGAAATTTAAAATGAATTTCGAAATAAAAGTGGACAGGATGATGATGATTGGGAAATGAGGTGAACAGCAAGATGCAGCATGAAGGTTATCCATGGCATCGTTACAATCTTACGTTTGTATACACTTATCCTAGGATTGGTTCTGGGCTACCATTAGGGAAGTCAGATAGCAGTCACTTTCCTTGAAAACTTTGTCATATCCCCTAAGTTACAAAGGAATACGTTTTTATGATGGTGATGCTTTTCAAAATATGTTTACCTTTTTGGTATGCAGATAAAAAATGAAGACCCGAAACAATCCAAATTAAACCAATTATCATTTTGATCTAGTCGCAAACAGAATTTGTAACAATGAAACTGTTACTCGTACAACTTATTTTCAATCCTTTTAGGTTATTGCGTATTCCAGTGCCATACTATTTCAAGTTGTTCCTGACCTTTCTTCGATGAAAGCGATTTCTTTAAGATTTAAGTGCTTTTCTGTGAAAGGGTGGCACGTAATTCAATTATGTAACTCGTTCTAGATTTTATAAAATGTTGGAATGAAAAAGTCAGGCATTCAATTGTTTAGTACAGGAAAGGCAAGAACACGGCCATTATTTACAAAAATATTGGAGAGTTGTTTAGTAGTTATTGAAAAAACTTTTGAAGAAGTATTTGCTATAATTTCATACCATTCTTTCATCTTCAGCTGCAATGCTTTAAAGTGTCATGATTCATCTTTTTTATGGGTTTACCCCACACATACAATAAAATACAAAACATTATAAAATACATGCATATGGATTTTGTTGGGGTGCTGCGGTATAACTACCGGAATTAAATTATAACAAAATTATTGGAGTGTTCCCCATTTATGATAACATATCTCGATTTTTACTACTATACTAATTCGATTTTATAACTAGTTATTTTCCGGGACTTCGTCCACGCAAATTATAGCCTATGTCACCTGTAGATAAATTTGCTTTCTGTTGGTGAAAGAATTTTGACCTTTTTATCTTTTTTAATTTCTGATGCCAAAGAGATAAAATATGAAATTACTATATTAAATTTAATATATTTGTTTGTAGCAAAAGCATTTAATATAAAAAGACATTGACGGTATCATTATTTTTCACCTAGCGAACATTGTAAAATCTATTGATAGTTTGAAAGTCATTTTATCTGCGACCTTCTAATGTTACTCTGTCTAGTCTGTAAGAGATAGACGTCATACCATATCTCAATCACGAATAATCTCCTATCGGGCTAAATTGACTCCGTTGAACCGAACGGCTTGTGATTGCTTCCTTCCATATTCAGTTGCAATCTGCAACCCAACAAGCTCTGAATATTAAGCACTATGAGTTTATAAGAAGATTTTTGGTATTTATGTTTTTGGCTCTATATTTCTTAATAATTAAAGTAATAAATAAATTATATTACGTATCCTAACTAATATTATAAATGCGAAAGTGAGTTTGTTTTTTTGTTTGTTTTTTACGCTTTCACACTGTATCTACTGAACCCGAACGCGGGCGAAGCCGCGGGTAACAGCTAGTAATTAACATGAAGTTTATCGGATGGGTGTATGTTTGTCTCACATTAAAACTGCTGGGCTCATTTGGATGCAATTTAGAAATGGTATAGCTAATACATCTAATTAGCAAATTTTTTAAAGCAAGTAACATTTTCAGAAGGCTTAGCTTTCGGAATAACACAAAAGTCTTAATATATATGTAGACCAAGTTGTGGCCAAAAACTATTAAGATATGCATGATTGAAAGCCAAACGAGTAATTTTTAGGTTATCGTATCATAAATTACCCTTGTTACACTCAAGTCTTAATTAAGTGCTTAAAATTAAGAAAACACTATAAGTTTAACGAAAAACAATTCAAAGTAGAAAATGTGATTTAAACGTGAGGCCATAACTATCAGAGTGAAATGAGGCGTGCTCCACCCAGGGGATATGCCCTTATTAAGACGAGAGCTTCGTCAAAGACATCCATTAGTACTGAACCAAGTAAAGAAACTTTTACATTTAAATTTAATTTTTCTTATTTTGTAATGGATGTCCTTGTGACTGACGTTTTAAAAGGTTTTAGCTACTGGACAAAAAGCCTTGATAAATAATAAATATATATGGACAAATCACAGAGAATGAGCTAGTAAGTAGTACCCATAGTAAGTTCGAGACTTGTGTTATATGATACTAACTCAACGATACTATATTTCATAATAGATACTTATATACATAAACATCCAAGACCCAGGTCAATCTGAAAGAGATCATTTTCCATCTTGACCTGACCGGGGATCGAACCCGGGACCATCCGTGTCACAGGCCGGCCATGCCTGCCAGGCGTGTTGACCGCTGCGCCACGGAGTACGAAGAACACGAATTCTAAACATTCTCGATCGCTTGAGCCAAACGAGGGTACTTTGTAGGTTCACGTATCAAAAATCACCCTCGTTTTAAATTAAGAAAACACGGTAGAAAATGTGATTTAAACGTAAGGAATAACTATCAGAGTGAAATGAGGCGTGCTCCACCCAGGAGATATGCCCTTATTAAGACGAGAGCTTCGTCAAAGACATCCATTAGCACCGAACCTAGTAGAGAAACTTTTAGATTTTAATTTATTTTCTACTGTGAAATAAACTTAATTTGTAATGGATTTCCTTGTGACCGACGTCTTAAAAGGTTTTAGCTACCGGATAATGTACGCCCCACTTCACTCTGTAAGTTAAGTTTCCGCTTTTTTAAAATAGTGAAACCGTAACTTTCGGAGTGAAGCGAGACGTATGTCACTCAGGATCTGAGACCCTATGAAGACGAAACTTACAGTGCTTGTACCAACCCAAGCTGAGTAACTTATATATTGTGAACTCTTATTTTCTACTGTAAAATCGAATTATTTGTAATAGAAGCTTTTGTGACCATCGTCCTACCAAAAAGGTTTTAATTAATGGATAACGTACGCCTCACTTCACTTTGAAAGTTATGGTTTGAAAGTTAAGATTTTATAAGGAATTGGACACATTATGTCTTTTTGAAAGTCGTATTTTTCTTTGTTACATTTTTTTTATATTACAAATCGAAAAACTACTAGCATTGTGGAACGACCACTGGTGAGAAGTTTCACAATTTAAATACCGTAACTTTCAAAGTGAGGCGTGTATCACTCAGGATCTGATACCCTATGAAGACGACGTCAAAGAGACCGAACCAAGCTGAGTAACTTTTATATTTTAAAAATAGCGAAGCTATAACTTTCAGGGTGAAGGCGTACGCCACTTAAAGAATTTGACCCTTTTAAGACAATTCTCTACTAATGCTGGGTACAGAGCCGATACAGCGAGTGCAACGGTTCGCTTACCTAGGTAGCATCGTCTCGTAAACTGGAGGAGCGGAAGAGGACACGACTTCTAGAATAGCCAAGGCGCGGGCAACCTTCGCACAACTTCGACCCATATGGTGATCAAGATCTTCAGATCAAATGTCAAGTCTGTCTTGCTATATGTGTGCGAAACGTGGAAGGTTAGCAAAGAGATCACGTAGTCGATCCAGGTTTTCATCAACCGCTGCCTGCGGCAAATACTTGGCATTTTCTGGCCTGAGAAGATCTCCAACGAACGCCTGTGGGAGGCGTGCCAGGAAATGCCAATAGACAAGCAGATTATGCGCCGCAAATGGGCATGGATGGATAGGCCATACACTCAGGAGAGAGCCCACACACATCCCGAGGCAAGCCCTGAAGTGGATCCCTCAGGGCAAGCGAAAGGTTGACCGTCCCAAGCAGACCTGGCGGCCCACAGTTGCGGCGGAGATGAAGACAATCGGGGTAGCCCTGGCCCGAAGTAAAGCGCGTTGCCAAAGACCGTTCGCGATGGAAAAAGACTGTTGAAGCCCTCTGCCCCACCTAGGGGCCTTAGGATCTCAAATCAAGTAATTCAAGACAATTCTCACACAAAGACATCCATTAGAACCAAAACTAGCTGAGAAACGTTTATGTTTTAAAATAGTGAGACTTTGGAGTGAAGTGAGACGTACGTCACCTAAAGAATGACCATATTATGAAAATTCTTACACAAAGACATCCATTAGCACAGAATTTAACTGAAAATCTTTTATATTTTTAAATAGAGAGACTATTACTTTCAGAGTGAAGTGAGGCATGCGTCACCCAGGGGATAAGACCCTGTTAAGACGATGCTCATAAAGACTTCCATTAGCGCCAAACCAAGCTGAGAATCTATAAGATTTTAAAATAATGACACTATAACTCTGAGGGTGAAGTGAGGCGTGCATCACGTTACCCAGGGTATATAACTTTTATAAGACGTTGCAAAGAAAATCTTCAATTACAATTTAGTTCATTACTATTACTTACTACTACTTTTACTTCAATTACAATTTACTACGATTTCTTAAAATATCCATCATGTCTTTCACTTGCTTCGACGAGAAACTTGCAATTACACGACGTGTTCTTGTTTCAATATCTTGAAACCCTGAATCTGAATGCTCTCTACATACACGTGTACCCCGTGGAAGGTAAAATCCTTTATTTTGAAGAATTGTGGTTCTTATGTCAACATGAATTCGTTGAAGATTGGTGTTGGTGCAATCAGCAAAAATACATAACTGTGTATTAAGTGGTGCTCTGGAATATCCAGGAACTTCAATCGTTTGCGGTCTACTAACTTGCACTTGTTGGTCTCGCATATTTTCATTAATAATAAGATCTGATTCAGATTCCTCTGTATTGCCTCCTTGCGATGAATCATGCTCTAATACTTGATCATCTGCATGTTGTTCAAGTAGGTCTGGTGCAACTTCTGCTTGTTGATCTCTTGAGACATAGCGCTGAGCTCGAAAAAAGCATGGTCGACATATCCGTTCATCGCCACCAAACTGTAAAATACAAAATATAGGCTTAATCAATATATTTGTATACGTATTAGCTCCATATATAGGTAAAAAATAATTAAAACACATCGTAGTACCTAGATAAATCTAACTGGGTAAATTGATTTAATTATTTATTTTTTAGTAAATATGAAATCATTTCCTCTTTTACTTGACTTACGAACATATAGCAAGTCTCAAACATATAGTAATCACTAAAAAAAGTGGCACGTACTGCATCTTATTGCATTTATGCCGGTTTGGGAGCAAGCGGAAGAAACACAAGTACTAATCTTCTTTGACACTCAAAAGATAATCAAGGTAAAGGGGAAAATATAACCAGTGGCCAGTTTTCAATAAGTTAGGAATGGCTTTGTGACGAGTGAGATCGCTTTAAGATATGTACTTCAAACAAAATATAATTGACACTGGGATATTGTACCTACATGAAATAATGTTTGACACAACAGTCCCTGAGTTTATCACGTTTTAACAAACCAACTGTTTTTTAATATTAGTGTAAATAAGAAAGTTAAACAATTAATAATTATATAAGAAATGTCATCACTTACCTCAAGAATGTTAATAACTTCAATGCAGTATGCCATTAAACATGGGTTTTGCTCCATCAGTTGAGCCGTTAACACCATAGATCTCCTGCGAGTGCCGCCAATGCGGTTCAAACTTCGATGGCAGCCAACACACGATGCTCTATCTGCATCCATATTGTTTTAAAGTCCAAATCACTACAGCAAACTCTTAGTCCAGTTAGTAATGCCAGGTCACAAAATAAGATAATAAAGAGAGAGTCCAAAAACAAAGCAAAGGTCGTGGTAATCAAAAGTTTTCAAAGCCTAACCGAGTCAGGTAAATGAACCCTGCGCTGTGATTGGATGAACGCGACCGGTAGCGGGCCTTTCAACTTTCTAGGAACTTCCCATTGTTTGTTTACTTAACGCACTAAAAGTTATGAATCACATTCACCCTCGGTCTTTTGTTATAGAAAATTCTCTAATCCACATCTGACATATCAGTTACCTTCGAATGGCTTAAAAAATCTGTGTGTGAGACTTATCATGTCTTCCGTGTCATTTTATGCCATATGAAACAATTTTTTCGTAAAAATATATAAGTACACATGCATGAGTGCCTGAAGTAGGATATCATCAAATTCTGCGTAATAAAAATAATATATTAATGTTTGTTGTATTAATTATGAATGTCGCATACCCCACTGTAACTGTTTTTATTTTATATATAAATAATATAAATCATAGAATCAAGTAATATTTACACGAAAAAATAATAAAATAAAGATCCTGTTTTGTCTATCTAGACGACATTATTGTAATTTATTTTTTAATTATGAATGCCGATATCTCGGCTCCGATACACTGTAGACAGAAACGGCCATAGATGAAAATAAACATCTTAATATGATCTTTCGAATGAGTAAACTTTGAACGGTGGTCGCAAATTTAGAAAATCAGGCCACTTTTACCCAATGCCCTTTAACAAATAAAAATAAAAGTTTGAAGTAGTAAGGCCAGAGAGGCGTGCGTTACCCAGGGACCACGATACTCACAAAGACATCCAACGTCAAAACAAGCGCAGAAACTTTTAAGTTTTATTATCAGCTTATACTCTAAAAATTATAAAAGAAATTAAAAGAAGCTATCAACTGAGAATTTTAAAGTATTTTAGGTCATAGCTTTCAAAGTGAAATGAGGCGCGCTTCACCTAGAAATAAGACCCTAAATGATGCCCGTGACGATACATAATCATTTATTTCTTCATTATAGTTTATCAATCTTATTTTGATTTTGATCATAAATCAAACAGATTTTGGTCCAACACTGGGAGGCAATCGGTGCCCACTCTGTTAAGAGAGATAATTTCGAATACTTGAGTATTTACTGGATTTCCTACACGTGTCTCGCCCAGTGTTTGCGGTTCAATTCGATAAAAAAGTCGTTAGCTTGCATGAGTCCCGGAAAGTATCAAGGATGTAGTAATAAAATCTGTGCCTATTTAAAATGATAAGATTTTTTCCCCATTTTCTTTATAACAGCCTTGAGCCTAGCCTTGATAAAAAAGTAAAAATTAGATTACTTTTTATCAAGACTAGGGTGATTTTCAACAACTAATATTTTAACGATAGAAACAGAATCCCTAAAACCTTATCCACTAGGCAACATTTGGCGCGCGTCATGTCGCACAACATGTTGCTCTTCATTGTTGGCAGCGGAGAACTTTGAGAAGCAACGTTGGCTGTCCATGCATGACCAGTCATCGGCAACATGTCGCCAGAGGATCTAGTGTTGATTTCAGCGGCTACGTCACGTCTCTACTCGATAACATCTGATGACTGCATGTTGCACGGAGACAAACAACAAGCCACCCGTCATGTTGCGCACCAGCTGGCAACGTCGCGTACTGTTGTGCAACGTTGCTGAACATGTTAAGCGTCACGTGTTGCGCGCCAAATGTTGCCTAGTAGATTAAGCGTCGAATCTACTAGGCAACATTTGGCGCGCAACACGTGCAATCCTTACTAATATTATAAATGCGAAAGTCAGTTTGTTTGTTTTATTATTAATTTAATTTATATGGATAAAGGAGTGATAAAATATATGTATGGTTGTGTCGTGATACTAGATTTGCAGTGGCAACGTGCAATGCTCCATCGCTCGGTCATGAGCTCGCATTATAGACGGCCGTGGCTTCTATCTACACCGATGTACGAAAGAGGTAAGGCCTACAAATTTTAATCAATGGACTAAAATAACGTAAAAACAATAGTGATGCCATAAGTAATAGTCTCATTATCAGCCGTGTGATTCCCGGCAGAGTAGAATAGGACCACTCCAAGTCTTCCCGTGGATGTCGTAAAAGGGGACTTAGGGAACAGAAGCTCAACAAAGCTTTTAAACACCTAAGACCTTTACAACCCGTCTGGCCAGCGTGGAGAGTGTAGGCCAAATCCTCTGACAGCCCAGTCTTATATATGGCTCTGGTAGTCAGAGAGGGTCGTGCTTCTGCAGTGGAGACTAAACAAGACCTGATGATGATAATGAAGTAATTGTCTCTATCTAAGCGTTTGAGGTAGTTTATAAGCTTTTCTTATAAGTAAAAATATGTAATTTTAATTTACATAAAAGTATTCTGAAATTACTTTGGATCACGGGTACAGTCTATATTTGAAAGAGTGCCCTATTGCCCATGATTTCAAAAATATCTGTGTACAAATAAATTCTTTGATGACTCGTTGCAAAAACGAAGCGCCTTCGTTGCAAAAAGTTGCCACAGATGATAATAATGAGTCATCTTCCTTTTCCGCTACACTTCCAAAAATTCTTACTTGTTTTCAAATCAAATCCGATACTCTCGTAAAGCAATATTTCATAACTAGTGGGCTTTTTTATCAAGTCGCTTAAGTAAATGTTAATCGACTAAAATGCGAACATTTTTATTTAAAACCCATCTAGGATAACGTATAATAAAAAAACCTAAGCGGTGCGTATTTTCGATGAACAAAGTAAATTGTTATTTTTTACATAAATTAAATTCTATATATGGAAGAAATAAACAAAAGAGAGTCGGCTGAAGCTGGTTCTTGCAGATAGCCGTTACACTATTCAAATATAAAATGTATCTACTAGGTCCAATTTTCTTTGCTGCATTGTAATCTATTCCAATCCTAATAATAATAGTCCATTAAACGAGTATATAACTAGCCATTTGTTAAGTAATAAGAAGGTAATGTTTTCATTAAGTCATATCCATTAATAAGTCTTCCTTCACACATGTATGTTCTCTCCTCGGCGCGGATCGATAGAAGCGGCGCGACGGTTGCAGTGACTCTAGCCAGAATCATCAAAATAATGATGAAACATCATAAGTGCATTTTGATAACTGCTGTCAAAAATACTTCTTGTCATAGTTCAGCCACCTGAGAGTAAAATCGATTCCAAAAACTCCCAATACATGTAAAAATATATTATCTTACAGTGACCACCACTTTTGTAACAAGAAATAATAAAGGAGACCCAACCGTCAATATGGTGACTTAACTACAGGAACACAATACTAAATAAGCAATATGTAGAGCTAAGCAATCATGAATAGCGCAACCCTTGTCAAATCCATCCTACGACGCAACACAGTCAGCGCCGTATGGTTCCCGGAACATGGGGAATCATTCAGCTAAAGAAATTTTGGGAAAAATCTCACCACAATGCAAGATCACACATCTAGCTTTGCGTCTTTTTACTGATCTACTTTCGAATCGGTATACTTTCCAAATCAGCCGATTCTCAATCGGTCTTCTTCTCCCATCAGTCTACTTAACGTTGAAATAGAGTCATATCCATTAAGGACATCTTCACACATGAGTGTTCTCCGCTCGGCGCGGATCGATAGAAGCCGGCGCGGCGGTCGTAGCGACTCGTTAAAATCGAACGTGTGCGTCCAGCTTACTATTCGTCCCGTGGGATAGCCCGGCTGTTGTTTGTCTGGAATGAGGTTGTTCTGCAATAAGTGGATGCAGCAATGAGGTCCCGAGTCCGGTTGGCTGTTTGTTTGTTTGTTTTTCGTGTGTTAAAGTGGCTAACACTATTGACAGATTTTTCAAGCTGCCTAAAGGCATCTGACATGGCTTAACGAATGCCACTGGTAAGCTGTGATTGGGCCACAATGTCTCAATAGATTGTTTTCTAAATAAATGATTTTAAAATAATTAGTCCGTCTGCTAAATTATTTGATATAGGACACGTATTTATTCTTTAGTTATTAAACAAAAATTGATATAGATATACTTAGCCTTCACCCGATGAAATTCAGCGTGACGTCACTGACCGATACACTTTTTACCAGCATGTTTTGCCATGAGCCCCCAACTTCTGAACTTTAATGCGCTTTAGCTTTATGGTCTTATGTTTGTTTGAAAAAAGAAAAAATACGTTTCTAATATTTTTCAAAACTGCGGATCATCCACACATTTACCGGGAAGTATACTGTTTTATCCCTTAATAGCCTTTATTATAAGCCAGGCATTAAGTATCCCACAAAAAATATACTTGGTATTTAAATAAAATAACAGCAAAGTCATAAACTTTACGACCTGAACTCCTGACTTGGTTTCGGTTGTCTTTCATTTACTTAGTGTGAACGAAGTTAAGCCCTATAGTCATAGCCACGGACGTTTTAAACTATCTATGCAGAGTAACTTAGGAAAAATATAGTGTTTGAATTGATGTGCTTTGCTTATAATTTTGTGCAAAAAAACTACCTACCTTGTGAAAATATCTTACAAAAGTACTTATCTGTTTCATTAATCAATAGTTATTTCTTCCCTTATCGTACAAGTAACATCTACAATACTCATATGTAGTACACATTGTTTGTATATCTTTGATATCTGGCTTTGTTTTTGTGTTTTGGTCTCACTACGCTTAACTGTTGTACAGCTGAGCTGGGGACTTTAAACACAAAAGCCCAACAACAATAAAGGAATAACCAAAAGTAAAGCTATACTTTCTACACAGTGTACATTAATTATTCTAACTTTTAAGTAGGTAATATCGATTTACCAGAATAATAGTTAGGTATATAAGTTTACATTTTAAAATCATCTTAATTACATACATTATAAAAAAATTATTATAAACCTAATCATTTCAGTACAGTGAGAGTTAGGAAGTTAACTTACTTAGTAAATTGATTAAAAATAGTCCCCCAGTTTCCTCAAACTGTTAATATTTTTAATTAATTCAGTGTAACATATTTTCAGTAGCTGTACCTCCTGTTTCACAATGATGACTCGCAGAGCTGTGGCAAAAGACTTGGAAATGAAGCTGAGAACAGCGCTAAATGAACTCAAAGTATGCCGTGAAGAAAACACACAACTTCTGCATGAACGGGAGGAATCAGAAGAGGAAATACAAAATATGAATTTAAAAATTCAACTTTTAAAAAATGAATGCAATACTTTGCATTTAAGTAGCGTACAATTGTTGGAAGAAAATACTATTATAAAAAATCAATTAGCGCAGACCATGCAATGTAGTATGGTACATGAACAGGCCTTGAATCGCATAACCGAGTTAGAACACAGCTTGCACGAGGCACAAAGATCTGCTCTTGAGATAGAACACCGTAAAGAGGATGAAATGTGTAACAATACTCTCACCTTGTACAGCGAACTCGTGGAATGTGGTTCGGGGCCTGCCGTGGAAATACCTGCGAGTACTCCGCAGTCAACATTTTTTATTTTAACCAGTCATAACAAAATAAAAAAGTATGTTAAAATAAATAAAATGATAAAACGCACTAAGAAATTACTCCTAAAGCAAAAAAATTGTAAAACTTTAACGCAGTTAAGGAAGGAAAAATTGTCTTTAGTTAAGGAACTTAAAAATAGTGAAGAAAACCTCTACTTAGCTAGTCGTATTTATGACACTGAAATGTACGAATTACAGTCGCAAATCTTCCTATTGCAGGAGTCCCTAGCTAGTGTGACAAAAAAGTATGAGCTGTCTGAAAAAGAACATAGTGAACATATTTCAGCTGCTCAAACATTAATTGATCTGGCTAACTTTAGTGAGGAGCAGTGTGTCTCTTCCATACAGACACCTGAGTGTGACTGTACTCTCAGGACGTCATCTGCCATATCACCAGTAATTATTGATGATACTAGAACAAAAGAGTATCAAAATGTCAGTTGCGACATGCAGACAAAGATTGATACTATTGATAACTGTTTCAATAGGAGAATGGGGTGTAAAAAATTGTTAATTTACTCAGATCAACTAGGTCAAGGTCTGAGCAGTATGATCTATAATAGTCTTAAGCATGACTGTACAGTATACAACACATGTACACCCGGGGCCTCTTATACTAGTTTAATTAATAACATAAATCATGACTCCTTAGATGAAGATACCACATTACTTTTATTAAGTGGCGATTGCTCATCTATTAAAAAAAGGGATTTAAAACAAAGTATAGACATGCTCCTAGAGTTGAATAATAAGACAAGATGTAAATACATACTATGTGCTTTTCCTTATCAGGAGTCAGCTGACTATGCTACAAATAAGCATATATATGATTTGAATGTTCATATGTATAATTTGACATACCGTCATAGTGACGCTATTTTTTATTTAGATATTAATAAATTTATTTCTAGATTTAAGTTGACCGAAGTTACTATGTATCTTCCATCAGAATATAAAAGACAAATTGCTACATTGGTAGCTTACAATATACAAGACTCTGCTGCAGTACTTTGTACAAAGCAGAATGTTGACATTTCACCGAATGTCGGTGTTGACATTCCAAATGTTAGATGTAATTTAAACTAAACAGTGAGACAATGGCTAGTGCCAAACGTTTTAGCATTTTTCATCAAAATATGCAAGGCCTGGCCAGCAAACTATTAGAATTAGAACTTTTTTTAGATAATGAGTGCATTGATGTATTATGCTTAACAGAACACTGGTTTGAACAAAAACATAACGTTCACTTAAATTTTCCCAATTATACTATGCACAGTGTGTATGCCCGTATGGCAGCCATCCATGGAGGCAGTGTCATCTTAGTTCGTAATGGTATGAAATGTAAGGAACGAAAAGATATTGTTGATCTAACTGTTGAACGGGAGGTTGAGTTGTCCTGTATTGAACTCGAGAGGTACATTATAGTTTGTGTATACAGTCCTCCTACATCAGACTACAATTTACTTGAGTCTATTTTGGAGGATGTTTTGCATAAAGTAAGCCTTAGTAATAAAAAAATTTTAGTATGTGGTGACTTTAATGTAGATTTATTGAAAAACAACAAAGAGAGCGTTGGTTTTATTAACTTATTTAAATCATTTGATTGCGATTACTTATTTCTTGAACCAACCAGAGTTACGGAATCGACAGCCACATGTCTTGATAATGTTTTCTGTAACTGCGAAGCTCTTGAAAAAAGCGTAGTTAAAAAAATATCGTCTGATCATTTTGGTTTATCAGCCGTTTTTTTAGATTATGATATAAATACTGAATTGCCGAAAGTAACCTATAGACCTTCCTCAAAATCAAAAATAGAAGCATTTAAAGCTAATATCTCTAAAAAGATGCCAATTATTTGTGATGAGGGAGAAACTCCTAATGTACTTTATAATAAACTGTTTAAGGCTATAGACACGGAATTTAATAAAACGTTCAAACTTAAGAAGCGTAGCATTTGTAATAAGAAAAAGTTTAGTGAATGGGCCACTGTAGGAATTTATAAAAGTAGAAATAAATTATACGAATTACTGGCAATGAGACAATACAATAGAAGCCCAGAGTTTATGACCTACGTAAAAAATTATTCGAAAATATTTAAAAAAGTATGTGCTTGTGCGAAGTCTAAATATTTATGTAAACAAATTGCTGAATCCGGAGATAAAGTAAAAACAACCTGGAAAATTATTAATCAAGAAACGGGTAAAACTAAACGATGTAATAATGAAACATTAAAATTACAAGTAAACAATCAAAAGTTTGAAACGGATGCAGAGGTCGCTCAATGTTTTGAAGATTTTTTTACTGAAATGCCAGTTAAGACAACTGCTTCCCTTAAATCATCGCCTAAAAAAGCTGAAAATATATTACGTGATCATGTACCAGAATGTAGCGATACTTTATTTTTTGATTATGTTACACCTAAAACAATTATCGATACTTTTAACGAATTAAACTTAAAAAAAACTGGGGATTTATGGGATATGTCCGTGTCCTTAGTTTCGCATATTATAGAGGATTTAGCTCCTAACCTAGCGTTAATATTTAATGAATGTGTAGATACAGGAACGTTTCCTGATTTAATGAAATATAGTAAGGTTATACCTTTGCATAAATCGCAAAGTAAAGACGATCCTAATAACTTTCGTCCTATTTCAATCCTCCCGGTTCTTAGCAAAATTTTTGAAAAGTTAATTTTTAAACAGTTAGTCGCTTATTTTAATAAAAATAAACTTTTTCATAGCGAACAGTACGGTTTCACCAAAGGTCGTTCTACCACGGACGCAGGAGTAGCTTTGCTGACGTATATTTTAGAAGCTTGGGAGAAGTCACAAAATGCATTAGGAGTTTTTTGCGACCTTTCTAAGGCGTTTGACTGTGTCGACCATGAGACTCTATTAATTAAATTAAGTTATTACGGAGTAAAAAACCAATCATTGGAACTGCTTAGGTCATATTTGGCTAATAGGCTTCAAAAAGTTACTTTAAATGGCGTGAAATCTAATGGATCGTATGTAAAAATGGGAGTACCTCAAGGATCAATCCTTGGACCCTTGTTATTCCTTATCTATATTAATGATTTGCCATTCTACGCCAGTGTCTGTAAAGCAGTGTTATTTGCTGATGATACATCACTTGTTTTTCAAGTTGATAGACAGAAGACAAATTTTGACGATGTAAATAACACTCTTACTCAGGTATTAGATTGGTTTACTGCTAATAATCTGTTGCTTAATTCTAAAAAAACTAAATGTATTAAATTTTGCACCCCCAACGTTAAGCATGTGCCAGCTAACATAGTTGTTAATAATGAAACAGTAGAATTAGTTGACTCAACCAAATTTCTAGGAATAACTATCGACTCGAAGCTACAATGGGGCCCCCATATAACAACTCTTGCTGGTAAGCTTAGCTCCGCAGCGTACGCTGTTTGGAGAATAAGACAACTAACAGATGTCGAGACAGCACGCCTTGTTTATTTCAGCTACTTCCACAGCATAATGTCTTACGGGTTATTACTTTGGGGAAAGGGAGCAGACATCAACACCATATTCGTTCTGCAAAAGCGTGCTATTCGATCTATCTATAAACTTGGGGCTAGGGACTCGCTGAGAGAGTTATTCAAAGAAATTGGAATTTTAACTGTTGCGTCTCAATATATTTTCGCTAACATACTGCATGTACATAAAAACTTTCAAAAATATAGTAAAAATAGTGACATTCATAATTACAACACAAGAAATAAGAATAAACTTGTGACAAGAGCTTGTAGACTACAGAAAACTAGTAATTCATTCTTAGGGCTTGGTATTCAATTTTACAATAAACTACCAGAAGATTTTACATCTTTGCCCTATCCAAAATTTAAAGAAGTGACTAAAAGTATATTATTAAAAAGAGCCTATTATAACGTTAATCATTATTTAGCGGATAAAAATGCATGGAGCCTTGACCTCGTGTGAGATACAGGAGACCTCAAAAACGTTATTTATCTATTGTTTCTGCTATATTGTGATTGGTTTTTTTAACACACCCAATGTTAAATTATATAGAATCAACTACTAATTGATTGTAAAACATGTAAATGTTAGCGAGCGAGCAACAAGTATAGACCATAACCTTATTTAACCTTGTTTGACAATGTCTTAAGAGTTAGAGTTAGTCATGCTCACTAAAAATGTTCAATCTGGTGGCGGCGTTGTGTGTCGGGTCGTTGAGTTCCCTCTAATATGGTTGAGTTCAGCGATGGCTGATCCACACGTCAACTCGTGAACGGGTGCTGTCAGGGGGGACTGGTCTGCTCGGCCTCTTTGAGACTACTTTAAGTATCATATGTTGTTTATTATCTTTACACACTCGATCGTTAACATAAACATGTTCCAAAAATAATAAATCTATGTATATTGAAATTGTAAAATGAAAACAGAAAAAAAGAAAGAAAAAAGAAAAGAAAGAAAAAGACAATAAGGAATAAATATTCGTAATCATATAAAGCCCTTCAGGCGAGTAGGCGACCAAAACTGTTGATAAGAGTTTCTTTCGGCGTTTCTTCTCTGCAGTGGTCGGTTCCGAAACGCTAGTAGTCTGTAGCTTTTGAACAATTAATAAATACATATTATCTAATAAGATAATTTTAAATATGATATGACGTGAAAAAGTGCCTGCAAAGGCCTATTTTCTGAATAAACGTTTTGATTTTGATTTTGATTTTGATTTCAATAATCTAAAGGAAGGACTTATTATTGTTAAATGATTTTTAGGAAACATCGAAGCATCTAATATGAAAATGACAGCGGCTCATCAAGGTCAACACCACAGTACTCCCATCTGGTGGTGAGCATTTCAGAAAATCTTATTGTAATGTTTACTATCAATAAAGACATTTACTTTGTTTGCGGGAACGGCCTCCGTGCAATCGTTAACAAGTTTGTTACATGAGAGGCTGTGGGTTCAATTCCCAGACCGCGAAAGTAATTGTATTTCATTTCCAGAGGTAATTTTCTGCAGGCACACAAGGACGGCTGATGTGAGGAAAGCCCTCTGTAAGAACGCTGCTATATCATATATTATTAAGATCTGGCAAAGTTCCGTCATCGCAGCTGATAACGCAACCGGGAAAACGTCAATGGCGACAATGTAAATAAAATAAATAAATAAGTTCGAGACTTGTGTTAAGGGATACTTACTCAACGATACTTTATTTTAGTAACAATTTAGGTATAGATAAACATCCAAGACACGGGTCAATCTGAAAAAGATCATTTCTCATTTTGACCTAACCGGGGATCGAACCCGGCACCATCCGTGTCGCAGTGTTGACCGCTGCGCTACGGAGCTCGTCAAAAGATGTAGCTAGACTAGAAGCTATTATATTTTGGGCTACCAACCAATGTATAATTAAGCCCCTGGTACGGTTTTTATATTCGCTAATCATGCGAAGTGTGATTACATTGTGAACAATTTTTGCACTTGGACTTGCTTTATTGTTTCAAGTTTATTTTATAGCGAAAAATTAATGATACTTCCATCCATTTATGACCTGTAGCATGATGGTTCGGTGCAAAAATACTGACAATACAGATTTTCGCGCCTTCAAATTTCGCTTCTCAGTTACTTTAACTTTTCTCTGATTTGTTTAATCTCAGCGCTCGCACCGGCTTTTCTTTGTGATTGTTTTGTTTTAGGTTATCGTTTCTTACGACAGTATTTTATTTTAGTTCTTTCAAAATCGACATGGCGAAAAATAATTAATACTTTTTTTGTCGTTTATCATCTCAGAGTTGGATGTTTTTCGGTGCATTGATACCGACAATACAGTTTTTCGCACCTTCAACTTTCGCTTCTCAGTTACGTTCTCATTACTCTGATTTGTTTACCTAAACGGTGTAGCGAGCGAATAACGAAGGCTGAAAGTGTGTTTATAGCCCCAGTAACCTCCTGATACGGGCTTTATATTCGCTAATCATGCGACCAGTGTAAATGTAGGCAATTTCAGTTTCAGGTTTTCTTCGTGATTGTATTTTTTTAAACATGGTATGTGATTTCTTAGTAACTTTTTATTTAGTTTCACCTGTTTGGGTGTCTACCTAATCAAATGTTGCAAGAAAAATTTGACTGTATGGATAAACAGTCAATTTTTTCTTGCAATGTTTGATTTGAATGGTCTCATGATGGAGAACTCCTCAAAAATAAAAATGTTGACTAATTTTGCGTACTTTTATATGGCCAATAAATCAGAGAACACGTTTGTGGTAGTTTTCTATTAGAATTCTCATTAATGCGAAGCTACGACGGTTTGGAATTTCACAAAAATCTTACAGAAATATTTTAATCTTCTTAAAATGGTGGATTCATAATTATAAGTTGTAGTCCGAAATATTACGTAAAAACCCACAAAAAATTAGGTACTGCTTCGTATTCAAATATTAATTATTGAAAATTGAAAGGCTGATTGTGTTTGCGACACCAAATATTTTAGAAAACATGGCTTCACGCTTACTTTGATGCCTGGTAATCCGCAACAACACGTTTCTAAAGATCTTTTTAAAAAAAAGAGTTTTTTACGTTGTTTCGTTATCTCTACTAATACGCTTATCAACTGCCTCTTAAGTCATCATCATCATCAGGTCTTGTTAGTCTTCACTGCAGGAGCACGACCCTCTCTGTACTACCAGAGCCTTATTAGCCAGAGCAGACAGAGGATTTGGCCTACACTCTCCACGCTGGCCAGACAGGTTGGAGAGGACTTTTGATGTTTGTAAGCTTTGTTTAGCTTGTGTTTCCTAAGTCGCCTTGAACGACATCCACGGGAAGACTTGGAGTGGTCCTATTTTACTCTGCCGGAACCCACACGGCAGCGTCTCTTAAGTAAATATACAAAATTAACATTTCCATACAAAAATATTCAATCGCTCGGTCAATTTGTATTAAATATCTTGTTGGAATAACATTTTCTGAGCATCTGCTTTGGTCCCATAGGAAAAGTTGTTTATGTTGACGGGCTGAGTCACCCCTTTGAGGGGTCTATACGATAAAAAATTCGCCATGCATAAAAGAACTTAAGTCAAATTGTTGTGAAAAGAATGCAATCTTGTGCTTAAAGAAATCGATGTTGGCGTGAAAATAAAGTACAAAGTAGTTCCGTAACAAGAAAAATAAATGGAACTACGTTCAGAAGTGTTTTCCGGCAGCTGGTATTGCGAGCTGGTAAAGTACAGACAGAAATATAACTTAAACCATTTTCAAAGAGTCCAAATTTGCTTGTTGTTTAACCTTGTATGTAATTGTAATACAAAGCAATATGTGTGGATTTCAAAAGAATATTTTAAATGTTTTTCTATGTGTTACTGCCTCGAGGTTATCTTTCCTAAATAAATTTAGAAATTTTCGTTGTGTATCTTATCTAAGTAGAAACTCTTTTATGTATACATGTATCCTTTTCGATTAGTTAAGTATTTACTACACCATCTTATAATATCCCGCCTGCCTTTTCAAAAAGATATGAGCCGTGTTAATGCCCATATCTTTTTGACAAGGCAGTATTTTTACATGACTGCCGAAAAAAGGAAGTGTTGTTTTCAAGTTCATAAATGTATTGTATGATAAGTATTATGTCTGTGAGTTATCAAATACCATCATAACTTACCTGTAACGGGTTTGATTTATGGAGTTTTTTTGTATCCTTACCCCTCCGGAGTGGCACACATAGGCTATATTTAAAAAAAAAAAACTAACATGTAGCATTATTAAAAAAGAAAAGCAGTCTGCCTTTTTACCCACGACGGAACGGAGCAGGTATATGCGTTTAGGGTGAGAGATGTTTGTTTGTTTGTGCGTTTGTGCAAAGTAATGTTCCCACCTATATTACTATCGGTAATAATGTTTCTTCTCTGCAGTGGTCGGTTCCGAAACGCTAGTAGTCTGTAGCTTTTGAACAATCAATAAATACATATATCTAATAATGAGATAAATTTTAAATATGATATGACGTGAAAAAGTGCCTGCAAAGGCCTATTTTCTAAATAAACGTTTTGATTTCTTGATTTGATTTGATATCTTCTAGACTAATGATCCGATTTTGATGCGGTTTTCAATAACGGGTTTGTGTTTGATGAGTTCATGTTCTTAGACAGGTGTCATGGCTGTAACCCACAAGGGGGCGCCACAATATTAGTGCAAAACAATGTTGTGTCGTGGGCTTTTTTCAAAATTTTTAATTTTGGTTAATTATTGATACTTTACGTCTGCTATATAGATTTTTAGCTGACGTTACATAGCTGATGACACTCCGGAAAAAACACAAATGACAAATCATACTTCAAAATCGGTCTAGCTGTTTAGACTACAGATACAGGTAGCAACAAGGGAATATACAAACATAGACATTACATAAATACGCTCAAAAAGCAATACCCTCCAGTTGGGTGGGTCAGTTAGGTAAAAAGGAACGCAGTGTGAGTTTTCAACACCAATAAATAATTAAACCCATTACCTATAAAACTCACAGTCATAACGTTGAACGATTAACCCAACACGGTCAAATTAATGTTACAAAGTTACAAACAAAGCTAATTTCAAACATTTAAAATATTCAGGTGATCATTTATAGGAATATGAATTTGTTGATAACTTTGTAATGTGACTTTATTGAGTACTCAATAAAGTCATATTACAAAGTAATCAACAAATTCATATTTTAGTAAATTCCTGTTATTTAGGCTAATTCAATGTCAATTTTGAATTCTATATTGAAATTAGTTTATTTAATTCGAAAATAAAATTAACAGTCATTACTATAATTTTTTTATGTTATAAGGCGGCAAACGACTAAGCGGGTTGTTGGTAAGTGATCACCGATGCCCATGGACAACTGCAACACCAGGGGTAATGACAAGAGCATTGCCGGCCTTTTATTTTTCTCTCCCAGAGGGGAGAGGGGATTAGGCCTCCGGCTCTCTCACTCACCGAACGAAGCATAGCAGCGGTAAAGCTACTACTCAAATGTTTTCTGTGAGAATTTGGTACTTCCCCGGATGGGCCAGCCCATTCATTCTACTACCAAAAGTGAATTTCACAAGTGGCTCTACCACAACTAGGATGTTGAACGATTAGATGGTCAGAAGTCAGGAGTGTCATCCTCAACCACCTCAACTGCCTTACGGTGGTTGCAGGCATGGCATCAGGTACGCGCGCCCGGCCTCGCGATTTGTGCTTTCTCATACCCTATCCATCCGAGCAAGTATCATCATCATCATCAGGTTTCTTTAGCTTGTGTTTCTAAGTCGCCTTCTACGACATCCACGGGAAGACTTGGAGTGGCCTATTCTACTCTGCCGGGAACCACACGGCTACGCATTCCAAGTGCCTTTATCCCGTTCCCTCAGAAATGAATGATTTCCTACCCTTCCTTCGCTTATGGTTCCGATGGTGAGCAGCGTCGGAACTGAGATATGCTAAACAAATTGCGCTCTCCAACCCTTTTGCCAAGCATGGTGAGTACGGTAAAACTCTCCTAATGATAAAAATCCTTGAGGGAGACGAGCTCCGTGGCTCAGCGGTCATCACGCCTGCCTGCGACACGGATGGTCCCGGGTTCGATCCCCGGTCAGGTCAAGATGGAAAACGATCTTTTTCAGATTGACTTGGGTCTTGGATGTTTATCTATATATGTATTTGTTATAAAATATAGTATCGTTGAGTTAGTTATCCCATAACACAAGTCTTTCATTAGAACTTACTTTGGGGCTAGCTCAATCTGTGTGATTTGTCCGTATATATTTATTTATTTATTATGTCCAGCAATGGATTTCTTACGGCTGCGATGATGATGATGATTCGAAAAGCGAGTCTGATACGCTAGCGTTTATGTTGACTTTAAAGTTCATGGGATGGCAATGGCAAGTGTCGCGTATTTAAATTAAATGAAGGCGACACCGACACAACCTGTTTTTCTACAAAAAAAAAACGCTTATAATAAAACAATATACGCCAAAGAATAAATAAAATACAATACAAATTCTAAAATTGAGAGAAAATTTTCCATTTAGTAAACAACCGTTCACGAGTACGTTGTTACAAAACCTCAGGTAAGTTCGCCGGTTACCGCGCAGTTCGAACAAAGTTCTCGCGGGTTTGTTACAATTTACTGAAATGAATTCGCCTTGGTTTTTTTTACCCGACTGACCCAACCAGAAGAAAGGTAATGTTTTTCACGCGTACTTCCTGTAACCTAAACGGCAGGACAGATTTTGAAGAGTGAGGTGTCATTAGATTCGTATTTTTTCCGGATTGTCATGCGGTATGTAACGTTAGCAAAAAAAACATTATGGTATAATATAAATAGTTACGGACAAATCACACAGATTGAGCTAGCCCCAAAGTAAGTTCTTAAGCAAGACTTGTGTTACGGGATACTTACTCAACGATACTATATTTTATTACAAATACATATATAGATAAACATCCAAGACCCAGGTCAGTCTGAAAAAGATCATTTTCCATCTTGACCTGACCGTTGATCGAACCCGGGACCATCCGTGTCGCAGGCAGGCGTGTTGACCGCTGCGCCACGGAGCTCGTCAATAACGGCAGTCGGGTCTTTGTTTTTTTAAAGAGGAAATGCAACTTGTTTGTTGTGTGGGCTGCATTAAAAGAAAATCTAATAAAAAGAAAAAAAGAAAAAAACGTTGTGCTCATATTCTTAGCGTGAAAGGTTGTGTGGGTGTTAAGAGGTAGAGGATGTGAAAAGGACATACTAGAAAACAGACATTCACAAAATAGACGATCAGGGAAAAAGACCTAAAGAACCGACTGGACATTCCGGTAATCAGACCTAAAGAGGCGAGAGGGTAAGGGTAAGGGTATTTGGTCATTCGCTATTCCTGCAATAAGTACTGAATAAACTTTTAATTTTTTTTATGTTTAAAACATAGATAACAAGTTACGCAGCCAAACAAGGGGCAAAAACTAGTTATTCCATTCGTCTATGTCACATACAGATTAAGTCAATAGCTAAACAAAAAGGAGTTTTAATAGATCTTTCTAATACTTCTGCCCCACTGTCTCAATCTGTCTCAGTGCTGCCCCACTGTCTCACAGCTCAATGTGGAGTTTGCTTTTGAGAATTCTTTAAGCTGAACGTGTTAAATTGACGGCCACGTTCCAAAAAGAGCAACGCAATATCACTTTAGGTTTCTACTGTTAGTTTGTTAATAAATTTGTTTAAAGTTGTTCAAACATTCGAGCATTTCTTGGAATTCAGCTGCGAAGACAAAAGGGCTATCGTTTGGCTAGTGGCGCTGTGCTTACCCTAAATACTTCACATGCTCAAGATATTGTAAATACATACGTCATCGTCTGGAAAATAAATGTATTCTTTACTTCCTCTTCTATCGAATCGTAAAATAGCTATTCACGTACAGGGCACAGTCGGGGGCAGATAAACCAGACCCATCAACAATCATCAGTTCTTTTTTAGTCTCCCCTGCAGAAGCACGGCCCTCCCTATACTACAAGAGCCATATATATTAGGCAGGGTAGTCAAAGAATCTGGTCTACACTCTCCACGCTGGCCAGACGGGTTGGAGAGTTCTCTTGAATGTTTACAAGCTATGTTTAGCTAGTGTATTCTAAGTCGCCTTTGACGAAATCCACGGGAAGACTTGGAATGGTCCTATTCTACTCTGCCGGGAACCCACCTACAGATTTCAAATTGTAGGTCAGGTTTATTTGGCCTTGTATATGTTTCGACTAGCGTTTTGCAACTATGTTTTTTTTTTGGGGACAAATTACACTAATTTAGCATACGTCCCAGTAAGTTGTGACATTGCGTTGTAGGATACAAATTCAACCTATCCCATCCCAATTATCCCAACGAACATTATAAATGCGAAAGTGAGTTTGTAAATTTGTTTGCTTGTTACGCTTTCACGTTTTGTTTACGAAACGGAATATCATGAAATTTTGCATACACGTTGATAAGGCTAGAGAGAAGGACAGGCATATAAATCACGCGTGCGAAGCCGTGGAAAACTGCTATTATTTAATACATAGACTTATCTGAAAAAGATTTACACCGGGGTTCGAACACTGCATGTTAACTACTGCGCCACGGAAGACACCGTTTCGTAAAAGGAGTAGGGCTGATTTTCTATCCGTATAATGACATGCGATAGTAAAACAATTAATATGTTCACGTATTTGAGAAGCAAAATGGATTGGCCTAAGTAAAAAGTTTCGCGTATGACAGAGGGTAGGGTGGATTCAGGGCATCGACCCCTGGCGTGCTGCCAACTAGGTTATTATGAGGTAAACAATATTATGTAACCAAATGTAATCGTCAACTGTAATATGCTAATGATGAAGATGTTAGAGCTAACTTAGGTACTGAATGTTATTTCCATACACATTCTATGATTAGGTACGAATACTACCTATTGAATATTGTAGGAAATAATTCTTTCGTATTTATTTTAAATCACATCGAAGCTCATAATGTACACGATTGTATTGGTTAAACCATCCCAACTTCTGATTCGTACGATTGAATCTCACAGGTTCACAAAGATGGCGCCACTGACTACTTCACAACTTTGTATCCACCATATTATGGCAACAACATTATGCTGGTAATTTTCTCACGATGACCATCAAAGTTGTATATCAACATAAATATATTGTGGGCATCAGGAATCATGTCTATAGGCGATGCGGCTAGCAACCCATCACTATTTTGATTCCGTTCTCATCTACACGCCCACCAACATGCTAAACGTGGGCTCAAGGTTTTACAGACATAGGCTCTGTCTACCCCGCAAGGGAAAAAGACGTGATAGTATGTATGTATGTATATTATGGCAAAATAAAATCTCTATCCACGAATGATATCAAATTTTTAAAAAAATAACCGTAATTTTGGCATAATATTTAAGTTATATATATATTTTTTTTTTCAAGTTTAGGTTAACGCGGACTAACACTGTGACAAGTTTAAAAGAAGTCTGCAGAGTCGTCACCATAATAAATACTTATTTTTGTATTAGTTTGGCAGTCTAACGTTATTGGCTTTGGTAAAACAAAACAGAGCCTAGTGCTTAATCTTGAAAGTACAAAGAAGAAACTACGAGATATAATTGTCTAGTAATCTGTATTTGTTCCTGATTCCTATGGCTCTCTTTGAATCGAATAATTAGACCTCTGTTGTATTCGGTCTACCCCGTAAGGTATTGTGCTACGAGTCGGGAATATGGATTAACACAATGCTAAAAGTATTTTTTTGTAATATATTACGGTCGCAAAATTACGAGTCTTTTTATTTCTATTCCGACTTAAAAACTTTACAGTGGCTGCTATAAAAACAAAACGATGCGCTTATAAAACAAATAAGTTCCGTCAACAATCAACAGCTAGTTCTTATGCCTTTGATAATAAAGGTTAAATCAGAGAGACTATGCAGCAGACGCTACGATGGGTCGTAGCATGGCTACGGTGCAAAAAACAGAACAGTTCAGTCAACGGTTAAAAAGTAGTTCTTACCTGATTGATAATACGGTTTAAATTCGGAAAAATCAAACGCATCAGATGCTACGGTGATTGTAGCTGTGGTACTGTGCTACGAGGTCGTTGCCCTGGCGTAGCGCTAGCTTCGCTACGCGCACTACGATTGTGTTATGGAAATCATTATTTGCAAAATAGGGTAGATCTGTGAATGGAGGTTTATTTATATTTATTTGCAACCAAGTATTAAAAAAAAATTTAAAAGTACTACAAAAATGCGGAGATGTAGAGTCAACACACATTAGTCAATCAGATTTTGTTTTGTATCTATAAACTAACGGCCTGGCCACGGGACATTCGCCGTGGCGAATTTTCGCGCGGCGCGAACGACGAGTCGACCGGCGAGTGAAACAAGAGAATAAAAAATTACCGAGCATGCCACGCGCACCGGCGACCGGCGACGCGACCGACGAAGGGTATCAGGCGAATCGCGCGGGCGACCATCGGCGCGGTGGGCGAGTGAAACAAAATCGTGAATTCGTCGGCGCATGCCACGGGGTCGAGGCGGCATTCGCGGCGAATAGTACAAGGAACAAATGTTTTTAGTCGGTTTTGAATGGATGGCGAAATTTTATCGCGGATTAATGAGCTTGGCCAGCTACGTCTGGCCAAGATAAATTTTAAAATACCTATACATATAAAAAAAACATTGTCCGCACTGACTCTTTTCCACCGACTTCAAAAAAGAAGGTTTTCGATTGGCCCGTTTGAATTTTACTTTTATTTTAGCTTCTAACACGTGTGCCATTCTATATTTTTAGTTTCTATGTTGTCTGCTTATACCTTTGTTTTTGTATGATTTCGTATGTTATTTTATGTTTTTGGCAGTTTTTGTATGATTTTGTGTAATTTCGTATGTTTTATATGATTTTGTATGTTTTCATATATTTTGTATGTTAATGTATATTTTTGTATGCTGTGTATGTTTCGTATGATTTTGTATGTTTGTCCATGCATATCTCGGAACTATAAGTCAGATGTTAAAATTATTTTTTGTGGTAGGTAAGGTACTGCAAGTTTCATCAAAATCGGTTGAGTAGTTTTTGAGATAGATTATATGTGTACGAGAGAAAAATTGAAGTCGGTTTTTTTAATACTTTTGTCTCCAATTCTAGTTGAATATTTTCGTTCGATTGTTCTCGAAATAAAATTTTTGGTAGGTACGTTCTATATTTTTTGTACTTCTTATGAATTTTCCATCTGCCTATACTCCGACTTCTATTCAAATCATGTACTCCACAATCTCTTCCAAATAATATGTCTTTAACTAAAAATGTTTAATTTCTTAGCCAAATCGAGATAACTTTGATAAAGAAATTAGGCTCTCAGATCTCCGTCTATTCTGGTCGCCGTGGCGAACGCGACTGCCCCGTGGCATGCAAATCGCGCCGCACAATTAGTCGCTTCGCCCGTCGTGCCGTCGTTCGCGTCGCCCGTCCCCGTGGCCAGGCTGTAACTGCCGATTTCAAAATCACATCATTATAAATTCCCAAAAAAAAAAGATTGAACAAAGATATGAGTCGAAAACTATTTCTGCAGGTATATACAATGTGAAAAATAATGGCGAAATAATATTTAAATGACATGATCAGTCATGATATTAATCTACTAGCCCCAGGGACATACATAAAATACAAAAAAATTAAATTGACTTCCTATAGAAAATCCATCAGCTGATTGCTTATTTTGTGTTTAGAAGATTGTCCCCTGAGGAAAGTTGTTCAATATCATGAATTGAATATACCTATTAAAATTATTTCGCTATTTTGCTACACCTGTATGTATCGTACATAGTAACTCCCTAGACATTGCTTCAATTTGAAACTTATGTAGATAATAATAATTCTACTTTAATGTTCATCATCCACAGGTCTTTGTTAGTCTCCACCGCAGGAGTACGACCCTCTCTGCACCACCAGAACCATAATTAGCCAGGGCAGTTTGAGGACTTGGCCTACACTCTCCACGCTGGCCAGGCTTTAATGGCCGTTGGGCATTAAAGTTGGTTCAGTAGTTAATGAGATATAAAAAAAAAAAATCGCGAAATTAACAGCCAACTAATAACTGTATTAAAAAGAACATAACTTATTAATAGCATTGAAACTTAAACGAGATTACTTTTTTATTACAAAACAATTTATTTTGAGTGAAACACTCAAAATACTGCCTCCACTAAAAATACATGAATAAAACCTACTGTTATAGTAAATAAAATACATAGCTTATTATTATATTCTCCTCGCCAAAAGTTTTCATAACCTTTACAAACTATAAACTTTTTGCTTACTAATGCATTCTGTATTAAAAACAAGCTGTAGTAAAAAACAGCCTTCGAGTAAACAAAAACAAGTTTACAGTATAATTTATTTAAATTAAATAACAACTGAAGTTTTACAATAAGAACTTTTTGGAGACAAACTATACGCCCTCTTCGACCGGTCCCAGACAGGCAACGTACCTTCTTATTCTCAAATTAAAATGAATATGTCTCCAATCTTGGTTTTAAGAAAAAACAAGTTAGAGTACTGAGAAATGTAACAGTGATGCCAATACCAAAGAGTGCAAACGTATCGGCATAAAACATGGATGCCATTTTCCTTCGTACGAAAGTTAAATTTATCGAAATTTTCACACACACATAGGGCTGTTTACCCCGAAATTCAGTAAAATGATGCAAGCGGTGTTAAAAGCTTAATTTAAAGCATTTAAATCGTAGCGATGGATCCTTCGATTATTTATGGGATGGATCTTTAGGGCATATAAATCAATTCAACCCGTAACGTAGCAGTAAAATGTGGTAAGTACTACTAAGTTGCTCTTATTCTGCGCCAGTCCATATTATTTTTAGGTCCATGGTCTCAATATCTTAATATTATTTATTTTATACTGCATCAGATATGAGGCCAAAGACAAGAGGCGCTTGAGGCAATAATATATTTATCCAAAATGAATAAGGGTTAAAGGAGTGTAACCGCAATATCTAGTCAGTGACATTTTAAAGCAATCTTATTAAATGAATATTATAGGCCTTTACTTCAACAGCGCGTAAATTTACCGTCATCATTTTCTTAAGGGAGTGAATCACACTGACAATATGGACAACCTTTACTAAGGGACCAATGAAGGGAACTGGTTTTTTTTTTAAATTTCCCATACTAATTGTCCGGGCAGCTGAACAATTTTGTATAAAATTGTCGAAAATATTTTGAGTTCCCAGACTTGATCTCATAAGCAAAGTTGTTCATATTGGCGGACTGAGTCACCCCTTTATGGGTTAGCCGAGGATCAATTTATATATACGCTTTATATGGACCTTAAAAGAAATGGATCCTGGATCAGATACGTGTGGATAGGCTATAGACGAGCTCCGTGGCGCAGTGGTCACCACGCCAGTCTGCGACACGGAATCCCGGGTTCGATCCCCGGTCAGGTCATGATGGAAAACGATCTGTTTCAGATTAACCTGGGTCTTGGATGTTTATCTATATAAGTATATATTATAAAATAATCGTTGAGTTAGTATCCTGCGACACAAGTTCCCAACTTACTGTGGGCCTAGCTCAATTTGTGTGATATATATAATTATATTTATAGGCATTTTTTTTAGGCGGGGCCCTTGTATAAAACTTAATCAATACATTCAAGTGATACTTAAAACACCATAATGGAAATCATCTATGTTACATTCTCAACTAAATAATAAAACAAAAAACGGTCACAATATTCGGAGCTTTGTCACATTTCAAGAAGAAAATTTCCCTGATTAGTAACAAACTTCGGTAAACTTTATTACAGCCTAAACATCGATCAATCTTATTTATTTTCTATACAATGAACGTTTGCTTTCATCTAATTATCCCTTTAGAAGGCCGAGATTTCGCCTCCACTTAATAAAATTACTCATATAAAACTTTGCAAACAACGTTTAGAATTAGATTAGAAATTATGTTTACGTAGAAAATTGGATAGAGAAAGATGTTTTGATAGCTAAATTCCTAAGAACCAAGATACAATTGTGGTTTGCCAGTTTTGATTAAGTTGGAAAAGAGATGAGTTGAGAGGTCCAAGAAACAATTGGAGTGTGTGAGTTTGATTAAGCATAAGGTTCTAAAAAGAGAAAAATTAACAAATAACAAAGAAAGCGTAACTTTCTGGTAACATAATTAACGAACAAGCACTTACTCATCGTTTAAAGCAGACTTTTTCTAATTTACTCTAGTATCTCTATAGGTATACTATCATAGACTACTAACTTGTATCTCTATATATAGATACCATCTTCATTATAAAGCGCAAATTACGCGCCATTGTTACCACAAAATAATATTTCATTCCAGAAATGTCACGCTATAAACACCTTTATATCTCGAACGTTTAAAAACTACTCGTTTTCAGCCAGCTTCAAATCAACACAGTATAGAAAGTATCAGTGGATACAGACACAGTGTAACAATGTAGCTTACAGGTGTGGTAAGTTGGCAGCGGTGTTGGTTGAAGGACGCATGCGCACTGTATGCTTTGTTTGCGACCCTCGAGAAGCCAAAGCATCGCCGTCGTTTGAACGAACAACAACTTTATATGTTACGCTGTCTGACTATACCTTTACAACAACAATACTTGTGTTGTATGTGCTTGTATGAAACTGTGGATAAATGTTGAGAATTGTTGCATAAACATTCGTGTGGTGAATATTGTTAGAGAAATTGTTGGAGTGTTTCGTGTTGTGTGAAGTATAAAAGTTTGAAGACATCGTCGATTTGAAATGTTTGCCGATTGACTCGGTAAGTGCCACTTTGAAAATCTTGAAGTTTTATGGTAAATTGGTGAAATCTGTGTGTATTGCAGAATGACGCAAAACCAAATTAAGTTATTTTTGGTCATGCAAAAGTGTTTGGTTTTATTGATAGATTCTAGTCCCTAATGTTTTGATATTGATAAACATAATAATCACAAAATAACTGAGTGTCAAGTGCTGAAGATTTTGACAATTAATAAGTAAATTTTCATATTTGTAAAAGTATCGTGATTTTTACATTATTTTTCAAGGGATTCTCGGTATACTAGTAGAGTCAATATGTAATATTTTTCATTGAAAAGCTTGCCTATTTACGAATATAGTAAAAACGTAACTACTTCATCAGTTTCTCCAAAGGGCACATGCGTTGGAATTATATCTCTACTAAAGAAAGAAACAGCCCCAGTGAATATTTAGTCTCATGATTCACAATATAATGATTGAACGTGGATCCCCATGTCATTGCTTCATGAAGATCTGTCCATCCTGACTCTTCTCCGTTCTCCTGTGAATTATCTCATAAGACCTTCTTAAGCTACCCCAAAAACGCTTCATAGTTCAACCTCAAATATCGCGAACCTTATATGAAACACTGACATTATTTATTATGTAAAAAAGTTTATAAATATTTATAGAAACGTAAGTCCAGTCCCGCATTCATTTTGCATAAGGTTATTTTCATTTTTACAGCGAGGTCTCATCTGGCCTTTACATCTAACTTTTTTCATAGGTCAGACATTCACGAGGACACATTTATATTCTGCTTACGGATAAAAGATAAATATGCGAGGGTAGAGTTTTTACTACGAGAATATTTTTTTTAAACTGAATTACTGGCAGAAGAATCTACGAAATATGATTACAAATGTGTGTCTGGCTGTAGTTTTCTATATGACGGACTCTTATCTGATAGAAACCATGAACGAGACTTGAATTAAGGCTTATTTTTCATTTATTTAGGTTATCAAACAATGACATAATGTGTAATTATACTAAAGAACTTATAACTAATTATTTCAATTATGCCACCAACTACGATACCACATCTTTATCTGCATATTACATTTTTAAGGGTTTCAAATGAGCAAGTAGTACATTTAAACAAATTTTGATTGTAAGCAAGCTTACATAGTTTTCATGTATAGAAGTATCGATGCAAATATATGTAATGAATTCCTATGTATGAGTACATTTATTTAACTAACGAAAAAGTTATAAATTTTTAAAGGTAATGTATTAGTTACACATAGAGGGAGTTAGTTGGTCAAGCACTCTTTTATAAGTACTAGGGCGTTCTGCGAATATCTATGTTGTTGAAATTGTCGTTTTGAGATTGAAGTAAACAACGGATAGGTTATTTTTTGCCAGCATTTGTGCGTATATGATGAGTTGCAAATAGCTTATGTTCTTTACGGCTGTGTGATCGGGTTGGAACATTATAACGTATTTTGTTTGTGAGTGGAATGCTATCGTATCTGCCATGATATATATCATACAGCAACATAGCTCCCAAGTACAAGCGTCTCTGCTTGAGGCTAATATATTTATATTTAGCAAGAAGTTCATTATATGATAGTCGAGTACGATAACTGTAATGCATGCAGCGCATGAATTTTTTTTGGACAGCTTCAATTGCATCTGTATATTTGGCATATATTGGGTTCCAAATGGACACGGCATATTCTAGCTGTGATCGAATTAATGCATTGTACAAAAGAAGGTACGTAGAGGGACGAGTAAAGTCAGTACAAGAGCGTATAACAAAGCCGTACATTCTAAAGGCCCTGCTTGTAATATTATCAACGTGTATATCTAGATGAAGTTTATTATCTAATGTGATTCCTAGATCTTTTATCGAATTCACTCTATCAATAAGATCGTTATTTATTTTATAGTTATATATGATAATGTTTTTTTTCTTAGTAAAAGTTATTACTTTACACTTCTTAATGTTAAGAGTAAGTTTATTCTTTAAACAGTATTCTGAAAGACGGTCCAAATCTTGTTGAAATTTTATCTGATCGTTGGTATTATTGATTTTATGAAAAATGTTTAGATCATCTGCATAAAGTAAGTAGTTGCAGTATTGAAAGCAATCACTGATGTCGTTGATAAAGATAACAAAGAGTAAAGGGCCTAGAATTGAGCATTGAGGCACCCCAGAAGTAATTGAAACTAGTTCTGATTCACAGCCTTTTAATACAACTCTTTGAGTCCGATTTGAGATGTATGATTTAAACCAACGCCACAAATTTCCGCGAATTCCATTAAATGCCAATTTTTCTAATAATATCTTATGGTCTACTCTGTCAAAAGCCTTCTGAAAGTCTGTGTATACACTGTCAGTCTGTATGTTCTTGTCTATGTTTTCAAATAAGTATGATGTATAGATTATTAAATTTGTAACTGTAGAACGTTTTTTCATAAAGCCATGTTGTTGTTCTAATAATATTTTATGAATTGATGGGAAAATGCTATTATGAACTAATCTCTCGAAGACCTTTGACAGAGCAGGTAAAATTGATATTGGGCGATAATTTTCAATATTTGATTTATCACCATCCTTGAACACAGGTACAATACGGGCAGTTTTCAAAATTTTTGGAAATACTCCTTCCCTTAGACAAGTGTTAAATATGTTAAGTAGCGGTTTACATATACTTTTAGCAGTATTTTTCAAAAATATAGGAGGAATATTGTCTACTCCAGACCCCTTTGATATGTCAAGTTTATTTAGTTCTGTTATTAATGCATCATGAGTAAATTGAATATCACACAGTAAAACATCTGTAAGGGGATTACTGCAGGGCATATCATTAATATCTAAATTGGCAGAAACGTTATTCGGTTGAAATACTGATTCAAAATAACTTGAGAATAGTGAGCATACTTCATTAGGGTTATTAGCTGTCTCATTTTTATAATTCATGGTATTCGGTATATTAATTTTGTTTGTTTTGTTGTAAATAAAGGTCCAAAAATATTTAACATTATTATGTATGCTTGCCTCGACCGATGATAAATATTCCTTGTAACATTTTTGTGATAGTTCTTTAAAACGTTTTCTATATAATGAAAAGATTTCGTAGTCAGATTTATTTGAATACTTATTTTGTTGGGTTATGAAAGTAAAGTATTTTATGCAACAACAATTTTTTTTCTAGCACCTTCTACGTCATGTCTTTGCATAGAATATGCATAGAACTTTGTAAGAAGCGTTCTGTTAGTAAAAACCTCCCTTGCTCCATAAAAACGAGACCCTATTAATGAGACTTCAATGTCTGATTGTCTGTCTGCCTGTCACTAGGCTGTATTTTGTCATACAACAAACGTGATTTTTTGCCGTTTTTGATTGATAGTCGAATGTTATAAGGATAATGGTGCGGAATCCTATATGCGCGAGCCCGACTCGCACTTGGCCGATTTTTTGTTAAATTATATGCAAATAATGTTCTGATTTTGTATTTTGCACACATCAATAAAAATATTAAGATTCACTTTTCTCGTGCATAAATCGGAATTTGTTGTCAGATGAGAACCAAGTCATTCAAGACTTTTGTTGTATTGCATATGTTAAGGATCCATTAATTGTGATAAGAATTACCTAACCTCTATGGATTTGATATGAATACAATGTGAATACAGAATTTTTCGGGATTCAGAAATAAATCATTTGGAAGAAAACGGCAATTCGGACTTGTTTAAAAGGTGATCCAGTGGGAAGTGATGATGGTGGAATGCGATAATCGTCAGAAAAAAAAATGTCGTATATCCTATCGGCTAGACTAAATTTCTTACTAAAATGTTGCTGTTCGGACACTACCATAAATAATCAAAAACTAAAAGTCACTAAACTACTTACTCCTCGACAAAAATTATAGCATAATATAGTTATATCTCAGATTGAACATTGTATCTTCTAAAATTAATATTTTTTATAAAGAACTCTTTTCCCTCAATACCTATCTATCTCAAAACCTAAAATGGTCTTAGGTTGTTCCCATCTAGCATTTAATTGGCAAGCTGAGTCGGGAAGGCTGATTGAAAATAATTTGAAAGTGGCTCAACTTGGATAGTTTGGGTCGCGATTCGGATATTGATTCGCTGTTCGTATTGACATTTGAGTCGAAGTTGAAACACAAGGAAGAGACTGCGGATACATGCAACTTATACATACTAATCACGTCGTTATCCATTACGGGGCAGATAGAGCCTTGGGTCTTAAAACCAGGCGACCTTAAACCTTTTCTATCAATCACAAACCCAAAACAGTTAAAGGTTAAACAGCTAACTTTGAATTACTAAGCTGGGTTGGGAATTTCGATTAAAAATTATTTGTAATCATTCGTGAACTAAGTGTTAGTTTTCGGACACGGGGAAAAACTAAAATACTCGCTACTCAACAAAAATTGTATCTGTGTGCGAACTAGGATTTATGGTTGAAGATAGCCAAGGGTACATAATAAAACCTCAGATGGTCTGTTATTCCTCCACAACTCATCGATTTTAGGGGAACCTTCTTCTCTTAATATCTATCTCAAAACCCAAAATAGTCTAAGGTTGTAACCATCTAGCATTGAAATGGCAAGCTGAGTCAGGAAGGTTGATTAAAAATAATAATTTGAAAGTGGCTGAACTTTGATAGTTTGGGTCGCGATTCGGATATTGATTCGTCGTTCGTATTGACATTTGAGGCGAAGTTGGAAAACCTGAGAAAGACTGGGTACAGGCTACTTATACATACTAATCACGTCGGTATCCATTACGGGGCAGATAGAGCCTAGAGTCTTAAAACCTGGCCACTTTAAAAGTGGTGTAAAAAATCCTCCGAATGTAGATTTAATCCTCCCAAGCTCATAGATTTTTTACAAACAATCTCTCAATAATTACAAACCCAAAAAGGTTAAGGTTAAAGACCTTACTTTGAACTACCTATCCGGGTTGGGAATGTCAACTGAAAATCATTTGTAAGTGGTTGAACTTCAATAGTTTCAGTTCGCAATTCGGGTATTGATTCCTCATTCGTATTGAATTTGGAAGCGAAGTTAGAAACTTGGAAGACAGTTGACATATGCAAAACATACTTATATTATACGTCCTTAGCCCTTATGACGTAGACACTGCCTATTACCAAAAAGCCGGTGTATCATGAGGGTGTCTAGAAAAGGCAATCAAAATCACTATTGATATAATTTAATAAACGTGTGATTCCCGGCAGAGTAGAATAGGATCACTCCAAGTCATCCCGTGGATGTCGTAAAAGGCGACTAAGAAAACACAAGCTAAACAAAGCTTATTAACATCAAAGAGACCTTTCCAACCCCACCCCTCCAAGCCAGCGTGGAGAGTGTAGGTCAGATCCTCTGACTACTCAGGCTAGTAGATAGCTCTGGTAGTACAGAGAGGGTCGTGCTCCTGCAGTGGAGACTAGAAAGACCTGATGATGATGATGATGAATAAACAAATATTTAAAATGAATAGGGACAAATCACACAAATTGAGCTAGCACCACAGTAAGTTGTGAACTTGTGTCATAGGTTATTAACTTAACGATACTATATTTTATAAGTAAAAAAAATCATATATATCTACTAGCATTTTTCTTCTATTTTTCAGACTAGTATTTACATTTTTTGCCCGGTTACATTTCTCGATTTAGTTTGTGAAAACTGTCAAGCTTCAGTACAAGGCAATTTTCATACTCATGAATTTGTTCCACGTTGAATCAACATAGGTACCTAATTTTTTTCCAGTAGTTTCGCTAAAGCACTGTGGCAGGTACGTGTAAGCAGAGAGCGTACGTGCGCCGGCCAGTTCAAAATCCCTCTCAGGTGCACGTATAAAGCCTCCTTGATTGACGAGTAGAATATTTTATCATCTCCAGCGCATCTGTGGTAGACAAATGTTCAGTAATCCTTATGAACTAAGTGATCTAATTTTCTTTTCTTGTAGTTTTAATTAAGCTCTGTGGCAGGTACGTGGAATCAGAGAGCGTACGTGCGCCGGTTAGTTCAAAATCTCTCACGAGTGCACGTACAAAGTACTCCATAATTGACACGTAGAAATCTTAACATCTCCAGCGCATCTGTTACAAACAGGCAAAATTTAAAGTTCAGTAAACCTTAAGAATCAAGTGACTTAATTTTCTTCCCAGTGGTCACATAAGCGCTGTGGCAGATAGGTGTAATTAGGGAGCGTACATGTACACAGTGAAATCCCTCACAGGCTCCATGATTGACGTGTAGAATAATCTATCATTTCCAGCGTATCTATGACAAACAGACAAATGATCAGTCAGCCTCAAGTGAGCTAATATTCTTTTCCAGTGGTTTTACTAAGCCACTGTGACAAGTACGTGTAAGCAAAGGGCGAACGTGCGCCCGTCCGAGCGAAATCCCTCTCGGGTGCACTTACAAAGACTCCATGATTGACATTGATAGCATTAAGTCCGCCAATTGTAACAGGTGTTTATCTTGGAACAATAAAGATTAATAAATAAATAAATTGATTCGTAGAATGTTTTATTATCTCCAGCGCATCTGTAACAAAACAGACAAATGCTCAGTAAACCTTATGAATCAAGTGACCTAATATTCTTTTTCAGTAGTTTTACACTGTGGCAAGTACGTGTAAGTAAAGAGCGTACGTGCGCCCGTCCGAGCGAAATCCCTCTCGGGTGCACTTACAAAGACTCCATGATTGACACGTAGAATGTTTTATCATCTCCAGCGCATCTGTAACAAAACAGACAAATGTTCAGTAAACCTTATGAATCAAGTGACCTAATATTCTTTTCCAGTACTTTTACTAAGATACTGAGGCAGGTACGTGTAAGCAAAGAGCGTACGTGCGCTCGTCTGAACGAAATCCCTCACGGATGCACGTACAAAGACTATAAAGTCTTTGTACGTGCATCCGTGAGAATATGTTATCATCTCCAGCGCATCTGTAACAAAACAGACAAATGTTCAGTAAACCTTATGAATCAAGTGACCTAATATTCTTTTTCAGTAGTTTTACACTGTGGCAAGTACGTGTAAATGTTCAGTAAACCTTGTGAATCAAATTTTCTTTTCCAGTACTTTCAGTAAGGTACCGTGGAAGGTACGTGTAAGCACAGAACGAACATGAGCGAAATCCCGCACATGCACGTACAAAGACTCCATGATTGACGCGTAGCATATTTTATCATCTCTTGCGTATTTGTGACAGACGGACAAATCTTCAGTTAACTATAAGCCATTGTAGCCAGTGGTATGAAACTTTCGCATGGTGATTGAATCAATCAATAAGGTATAGTAGATTGAATTGCCTGCCTGAGTGTAAGCGGCTAACAAACAATAGTGTAAATTTTTTTGAGCTGTTTTCGTGCCACTCTATAAGAATTAGTTTATACTTATGAAAATAATTTAATACGTCACGCGCACAATATCGCTGCTAAATCTAAAATTACCTTTATAAACTAAACTAATTTAGAAGTTTCCGAACGAAACGAAACTATAAATTCAGGTGGGCGTTAATCAAAGCGTTCTCCTGAATACACAGTTATTAGAGACCACAGAGGGATTTATGAAGGCATAAATCGGTGACCAAAATGTATTATTAATTGTTAAGGGCAATTTACTATTAGAGAAAAGGTTCCGTACTAATTGTCTGATACATAAAATGATAACGGAAAGCAGTAATATTTTTAACTTAAAAACAAGTATTCTCAGTTTGACCCGTATGTTTGTATGTCCGCGATTATCTCGCGTTTGGTTGAAACGATTTTGATGCGATTTTAAGAAAAGTATTTGTTACATTCTGGAGAAGGTTTCAGGAGGACAAATTGATGTTTCGAAGGCGGTTCCTTTCGTCAAAAAGAAATTGTTTGTATTTTTTAATGTCTAAAATGCATTTTCTAAACCATAGCGGTTTCGGGAAGTCCTTACTTCTCCATTTCTAAGAACGTTTGCAATTTGATCACGCACGATGCGGTCATCGAGGCCGACCCTGACCAACTGTCCCATCAACATCTGCCATATATACGACGTGTAAATTGATCCTTGACATTTCTTTGAAGGGGTGACTCAGACCGTCAATATAAACGACTTTTCTTATGGGAGCAATGCTGAATACTGATTAACCCGGCTGGACACTTATGAAAGTGTCGAAAAAGTTTTGAGTTTCCTGCATTGATTTCTTAGGAAAAGTTGTCCATATGGACTGGCTGAGTAACCCAAGGGAATATCGAGGGTCAATTTACACACTGTATACCTAATATAGGTACGGCAGATGATAAAGCGAATGAGGTGTGTAAGGATCGTAGCAAGTGTAGATCCATAGTCTGTGCCTACTCCCATGGGAAAGAGGCGTGATAATATTTTTGTATGATGTATGTCTTCTTGTGGGTTCACAATGAGGTGTTCAGAATTAAACAGCGGCAGCATCGATGTGTCAATTGTTGCTACTTGTCGAAAATAATCCAATGGCGGTGGCTTATCGAGGTGGACGCCTCAGTGATGCCTTCTGGCGGTAAGCATTTCAGGAAACCCTCATTGTCAAGGTCACTTAACCATCTAAAACAATTTAGCGGATATACATTGTAGGTACCAATCTTATTAAGATACAACTACAAACAAAGAGACTGAGTTCATAAAACCTCAGCTTATCTGTAATCTATGAGATTGTTAATTTCAGTTCATTTTCATTAGAAAAATAAAGGAATATTATATAGAAACGGATATCTAATTAATAACATACAAATTGGACGATTTTAATGTTTACATAACAATATTGTATAATATTCATTGCACAGACGTTTACTTAGACCATTAACTAGCCAAGGATTTATGCTCACAAAGTTGTTCAAAAACTAAATATTTATAAACCTCATTCTAAAAGGTAACGGTAAGGTCCGCACGCCTGATCGACGTTTCTGGTGACCAAAGGGCAGGCGCGCATTTTGGCCAAAGGCTTAGTTTGGCCATCCAGCGTGGAAATGCCGCCAGCCTTTCGGGCACCCTGCCCGCTGACCACAGTGATTTGGCTTCAATTTTTTATTTATCTTAATGTTATTTTTTATAGTTTAGTTTTTATTTTAGGATTAGTTTTTGTTTTTATCTTAGTTATCGTTAATATTATGTTAGTTTAGTTCCTTATTTTAAAAGTGTGAATAAAAGCATAATAAATTAAAGGTAAATTAAAATCATCTGATAAAAAACTGAACCCTAAAACCTATAAAAGTTGCCCGTGAAGATATTCCCTCGGCGTTGAAGCCCGAGTAATTCAAAGAAGCCCTTTCTATATTCTCACCTCCGGCGGTTTGTACATAATCATGTCGTACGGCTATTTTTATAGCACAACCTTTGATCACATTTTGTTGAACGTCAATTTCGCTTTTAATGGTTTTATACGCAAATTGCTTATATTATGAGAGGATAATTCCATTGAATAGTCAAAAGCGAGGTCTATTCTTCCGATAATTCTAATATGTTTTGATTCAAAATAGATTTTGACATCACAAGTCGTATGACTTGGATGATTCTGATCCAAGCTACGTAGGCACACAATGAAGCATCTTTAGATTAGTAGCTCGACAACCGACCTAGTAGCGTTGTCACCACTTTGATATGTGATTACAAATATAACTACACAGTTCCTGGCAGAATAGAATAGGACCACTCCAAGTCTTCCCGTGGATGTTGTAGAAGGTGACTTAGGAAACACAAGCTTTAAACAAAGCTTATATCAAAGAGACCCCGCCCTCCAACCCGTCTGTTCAGGAGTGTAGGTCAAATCCTCTGACTGCTCTGGCTAATATGTTTTGTTCTGGCTAATCTGGCTGACGTTGGTCCCTATTGTCATACAGAAATAAATGCAAATCACACAGATTGAACTAGCCCCACAGTAAGTTGTGAACTTGTGTCGTAGAATACTACTCAACGATACTATATCCTAACTTCCTAACTAATATTATAAATGCAAAAGTGACTTTGCTTGTTTGTTTATTTGTTTGTTTGTTACGCTTTCACGCTATCTACTGAACCGTTCATCATGAAATTTTGCATACACATATGTTAGGGTACTGAGAAGGACATAGATAAAATATCACGCGGGCGAAGCCGCGGGTAACCGCTAGTTTTACTTATATAAATAAACAATATCCAAGACCCGCTGTGTTTTCACTCATTTTTGAGTTTTAAAGTTAGAATACGGTCTAGCAAGCCATATAAGGGCAATATTTTAATAATAATCCATCATTATAGTTGCCACCAACGATATCAATAAAGTGGATATTTTTAATTTCTCACCACGCATAACTTTTTACAGAGAAGTTCGTTTTTTTTTATTGGAAAGGGTAAGTTGGTCCTGAAAATCCTGGGATAACTGATGTTTTGCTTTTCGGCGGATTTTATTTGTATTAAACTGCCAAAAATATCACCAGTCAGCGATAAAAAGTTTTATTTTCACCAATCCGTTACTATGTTGACTTCATGTCAACATTTCAAAACCAACAAGAACAAGCTTCACCGATACTTAGTATCTCATTCATTATACTGGACATTGGCAGAATCACTGAAATTTCGGTGGAAACCATAATATAAGGCAGAAGAAGAACAAGCTATTGCATTTGTAATGCTGTCTTATACTAATATTATTGTTTGAATTAAATAGGCTCTAAAACTGTTGGACCGATTATCAAAAATTATTTTATATAGAAAGCTAATTTATCCGTAGGTGACATAGGCTATAATTTACGGGAACAAAGTGGAAATCGTCAGAATGATTAAGACCTATAATTTGTATAAAAAACGAGCTGATCAAAGCTAGAAAAGTTTTATACATACGAGTACAAACGTGAACCTACGTGTGTTTGTCCATTATATTATTCACGGCCTTCGCTGGCCTTGGATAAGTCCAATTGTATTGTTTTTACTCTCACCCTAAAAAAATAAAAATATTTACTCACAGGCAGTAAACTTTCAATCTCAAGTATAAAATGGCTTGAATCTTTAATTGATGGAACCGTATAAGTTCTCCGAAATAACTGCAGCTTCATGTACTTATAGATATGTGATTTTTTCGCCTTTTGTTTTTATTTTTAAGTGTGATAAGAGTCTAACATTAGTGTCATATTTTTAAAGCTGTCTAAAGGCATCACTGCCATCAATGACGAAAGTTGGGTTAAACACCGGTGTAACGAGCTTCCCCAAGCATGGAAGAGCTTGAGATATATTTATGGCAAATTGCCATAAATATATCTCAACAACATTATCAACATATCAGCAACATTTGCATGTGTGACCAGAATTGCCATTGGCAATTCTGGTCACACATGCAAATGTTGCTTTACATACATAAACGCATAAAATTCTTCTGTCAAGTAGGCGTCTACTAGACAGTTGAGCTTTTCCTCTTCTGGCTCAGCAATTTTTCACTATTAAATTAGTTATAACTTCGCAAAAAGTAAAGAAATAAGTTATTTCTCTTTACGAAATAAAATAGCGAGCACGTTATAAGATTTGAATCCTCTTTTGTCTCTTCAATAAAAATGCTCTTTGGGCGATAACCCGAAGGAACTAGACTAGAATTAATGGGCTGTGCTCCGAAAAATTGTTTGACAGAATGCCTAGGACTACTTTCTTTCATCGCGCCTTTCATCAAAAGAGAATTCATCCTTGCGTCCAGCACAAAGAGCATTAAACCAGTATTTCTTGTATTCTCTTTGGTACTGTACGTTTTAAGAGGAACCTACTTCCACATACACTAGATAAGATAGACAAAATTCTTATAAAATTATTTGTACATCTGTGTCACACAAATACATACAGTGACATATAAAATCAATAAAAGTAATAATAGTATTAAACAATTGACAGAAATTCGTAGATCTAAGTATACATCTATGTGCCACAGCAGCAGGAGCCTGATGGCCTCGTGGGCGTGAGCATCATTAGCGCTTTCGCATGTTAAGCAACCCCAGGCGCAGTCTCCACTTGGATGGGTGACCGCAAGTGGCTTAAAAATATCTCGTACTCCTTCGTGCTTCGGAAGGCACGTTAAGCCGTTGGTCCCGGCTGTCATCATTGATGGCAGTTAAGCACCTTTAGGCAGCTGAAAAAATCTGACACCAGTGGTGGCCACTTACACACACAAAAACTAAACCAAGCAGCACAAAGGGCTACAGCTCGGTACAATGTCACTTGGTGAGAGTAACATAGTCGTCACAAGTTTATGACACAATTTCAAAGTTGCAAACCCGCTGAAAACTGCATCCACGTAATGTCATTGTTCAGGCGTCTCTATGTGTACATAATTACGCAAAGCACAAAATAGATCGAGTGCAGATGTGACTCATCGAACAATGTCAGCTGTACACACTAAATGTTAGCTCCGGCGCCGTCGATAGGTCGCACGCAACCAGTGGCGCTCGATTGACTTAAAACACTCATAGCTACAATGGTTTTATTTTTCATCAAATACTATAAAATGAAAGTCTTTCGGACTTCAAAGCTTCGCCAGCCGCCATGACAGATATCACGTGACCCTTACCCTTACTTATGCCACCGAACTTCAAATTCAACCTCAATAGGTACCTACTCAGCATGCATATCATACTTCGTTCCATATAATTATAATTACTTCTTCCATATTTGCTTGGAGGAAATCCATAATTCTATGGATTCCAGCTGCAAATTTTCCATTGGCAAAAATCTCAGTATCTTAGGAGATACGATTAACCCATCGCTATTTTAATTCTATTTTATATACATAGGTATATTCTACCATCACGTGACTAGACCTGGCTTTTATGATTATGAGCGTAGGCACTGTAACCCTTACACTTAAGAGGTCTTAGAATATTAAGTAGCGGTGTAGCAACTTTACCACCTCCTTTCCTCACCAATACTTCTTATCTAACTAATTCCTAGTAGATAATTAAAAGCGAACCTTACACATTTATCTTATTAGTAATAAAATGTAGACTTACTAAGAGATACTCTAAACCTAGTAGCCAACGAGATCGATATATTTTATTGCACTCTGGGTGAATTCACAAAGGTATCTTTAAAGATAATTTGTTATAGATTGTAAGCAAAAATGTATTCTTTTAGCTACTCTATCGCAATAGTTCGACCTGTAATGATAGATGTACTCGTAAGGTGTAAATAAATAAAAATAAAGATACTAATTTAAATTTACTCTTATCCAGATACATATACAGATGTTACACAACATCTGTATCATTATTATTTTGGGTTAGCTCATAGCGTGCAGCGTGGGTGTATTCACAATCTCCACGTAGATTTCCGTTAGGAAAGCAAAGTCAGCACGAAAAGTGAACCAAACCTTTAGATATATCTATCCAATGCAAGTTAGGCTAATTGTTTGTCAGTGAAAGTAGTAGGTAGCACTAATAAACATTCATGCCAAAATTTCAATCGCTTTGGTTGGACCATTTAAAATGAACCATCCTTTCCTTCTTTTCCTTATTTGCGTAGTGGTTGTACGAAACTTTATTGCGAGTCAGATATAAGCTGCGAGTTGCGCAGTACGCGCCCGGCCTTCCCTCGCACGCCCCGCTTAACCTGATATTGTGTACTGCGCACTGCGCATCGGATCGTGCAATGTTCGGACTCGCAAAAAAGTTTGGAGCGGTCTGTACCTGCAAATATCGTACTGAAGTCAAAGTAAAATCTGAAACGGCATAAACAATAAATATCATTAATAAATAATATTTTAGACATTAAAATGTCTTAAGCCATTTCAATGCTAACCATACTTTGTTTCAAATTGTTACATAGCTTGCAGCCGCAGGAAGTTTATTAACATTTGAATAAAATCATTGACAGAACTTTTTTGATTTAACTTTTATTAAACCTTTTTGACAGAATATTAAATTTTATTACAAACTTAACCTTATCCGGTCATTGTCAGATTCTCGTCAAAGGTAATACTTAAATAGTAATAAAACTAAGTAGACCGTTAACTTAATAGACTAGTGAGTTTTATGGGATAGTTAACGCAATATTGCGGGCCTTGGCAAAAGGGGTTAAACCCAAGGGGTTTTAGTTGTGATAGAGCCACGCTACCGGTGAAATCACTTTTGCTAGCAGCATGAATGGGCCGGCTCGTCCGGGGAAATACCACACTTTCACAAAAACCAACGTTCGAGTAGTACTGCCGGCAACTCGGGGTCTTGCAGTTGTCCATGGGCAGCGGTGATCACTTACCATGAGGTGACCTGTTTGCTGCCCTAGGACATAAAAAGAATTAAAAAAGAATCAAGAAATCCCATCTTTACTTCGTGGGGGATAATCACACAGCAAGAATGCCTTATTGATCGCGCGATCTAATTGAAATTTCTTGCCCTGTAGGGATGATAAACATGGGTTGTACTTCCGCTGGGCCCAGACAGAAGACGAAAACCCAAGAAGGTTTGATGTTGTTAAGGATAATGTGCGTGCTAATGGTCTCGCAACCAAGGACCAAAAACCGTACGGACTGAAGGAGTAAATGCTGGAAAGCAGACTCCGGTCTCCGAAGCACCCTAGCTGAATATACAACCGGTAACACGCTCAGACAATCCCTCGGTGCTATTGACCAACAAATTTTAACAAAAACCATCACCCTTTATTCAGGCTACTTTTCAAAAGATAAGTAGCTATCACACCCGTTCATTTCCAGTAAAAATATTTTTCTATAATATTTGGTTTATAAAGACTAATTTTGGGAAACCGATAAGGATAATAAATAGCATAAATACCTCGAGGATGCCGTGAGCAAAATAAATGGAACTTTAATTAGAGTTTCTAATCTTTGCAAGCCGGAAACAATTTCGGAACTGTCATTAACTTTGACGCGTTCATCAAAGCTGTCCTTAGTATCCCTATAAGAAGGCTAATGCTTTGTACACGTCTTTCGTTTATAAAAAGCTGGTATAAAATAAAAATGAAACCTTGTTTCCTTTGGCCATGCCATAACTTGAAATTTGTTGAACCGATTTTATGCTACTCGAAAGTGTGAGATGTGCTGAACTGAATTTCTCAGTTCACGATATCTCTTTCGCAAATATGTGGGTAATAATAGTAGTAGTAACCAGTTATTCTCCATAATTTCTCAATAATTATCGCACTGGAGACGCATGAGAAAAAGAAGAAATTCCAAAGAAAAAATTCCAACTCGTTCCCTCCTAAAATATAGAGACAGGACAACGTCTGACGCTTGGTTCCACATAAAAATAACTTTTTAATAAAAAGATTTTTAAGTGGGAAGTCTAGCGGTTCTGTTGAGGTTTGCATAAGATAATTTTGCAAATTGATGAAAGTGGACTTTATAATATGAAATTGGTGTAGTTTGATGTTAAAATGCTCGTGCACATGTAATGTGTGAAGTAATTAAAGTTGACTGTCGATTAGACTTGTATAGATTTGGTACCAGAAGATCCCATAAAGCAATCTAAGAACTTACGCCATATTTGATTGCTACTTTGTATGTATTTAATCTAGATATTGGCAGAATCACCTCGGTGGAAGCCATAAAATGAGTAGAATAGAACTGTATAAACTTAATGATAATATATACCTACTCTACATAGTGATTATTATCAGATTGGATCCGGACCAATCAATGCCAGATTGTGGAATTCCCCAGGGAGACAATCAATTTGTATCGGGATTTACTTATTCATGGCCGGATAATTATCCTGCCAGAGACATAGTGAGTAACGTCCCTTGGGGGGATTCAGGGAATTACTAACAAAAATGAGAGAATAATAAATTGGTCTTTCACGAAAAATATGTAAGGACAGAGTACGTTAGTCCTCTTTATCAGAGCCTTTCCTCGGTTGAATTCTTAGCTAAGTTCCGTCAGAGTCTGCAATACATACAAATATTATCACGCTTTTCTCCCTCCACGTTTAGCGTGTTAGTAGGCATTAAGGTGGAAAGTGGAATCAAAATAGTGATGGGTTGCTAGCCGCATCGCCTATTGACGTGATTCTCTTTCCTTCTAAACCAGCATAGAAGAGAGTCTGCTATTATGATAGTATTCATGTGTCCCGGGTTCGATCCTTGGGCAGGTTAAAACGATCTTTTTTAGATTGGGCTGGGTCTTGGATGTTTGTCTTCCTTGACTAATTGTGTGCAGCTTGTAAATGGACCCTGGACATACCCTGAAAAGGGTGACTTAGCCCGTCAATATAACCAACTTTTGCTATGGGATCAATGCTAGAAACTCAGTCAACAATTAACAAGTCAACCATCATCATCAGGTCTTTGTAAGTCTCCACAGCACAACCCTCTCTGTACCACCCAAGCCATATATTAGCCAGAGCTGTCAGGGGACTTGGCTTACACTCAAGTCAACAATCAACTCGAGAAAATCGCATAAATACACACACTTACTCACATATATCATCATCATCATCATCAGGTCCTTCCAGTCTCCACTGCAGGAGCACGACCCTCTCTGCAGAGAGGGTCGTGCTCCTGCATTATGTTTATGTATGTAAGTATGTCTGATCTATTGTGCCTCCTGAAGCCCAACGGCTTGATCGATTTTAAACTTTCAAAAATGGCAGTCGCTTTTTTTTAAACTTTTTAAATAGTGTCACTTGTATTTAATTTTATTTTTAAATTATTTTCACTTGAACAAACACACTTAATGTTCTAAGCAACTTACAAATTTGAGACCCGACACCGTTTGAATGGTCCAACAAATAAGTACATCGTCTTTGACGAGGGTCTACACTTGTCAGTACTTGTAGCGTTGTGTCAAAGCCTACGACTTACATTGTTTTTACCCGACTGCCAGGAGGGTTATGTGTTTAGCGCGTATCTTGTATGTATGTAATATTCTTTATTACCTTGTATCTCTAGAACCGTTGAATGGATTTTCACATTTGAGGTATCGTTAGATTTGTCTTAATAGCCCGAGTGTTCTTAGGTAGGTGAAATATAAAATAATTGTAGTTATCCATGCAGGCGGGTTTTTTGTTTTTTAAATTATTAACTTGTTACTGTCTTAAAATGTTTTTACGATGTTCGTCCTTAGGAGACAAGATAGCTTATTATATTACATTGATGTTACATGTTAAAAAATAGGGTCGCCTTGGAATGTCACGAAATAAGATCGCTCCTTCTATTCCTAAACATGTAAACCGACTGTCTAAAGAATGAAAACTGAAACGTTTCATGAACATACTAAAACACACTAAAGAAGTGTGGGTTTAAGGCAGGCGGCTAATCGGAAAAACCCTGTTTTGCATAGATATGATTCCTTATACTCTTAAACACGTCGAGCAATAATTGTACCCGTCTTGTGACGAGGGTCTACACTTGTAAGTACTTGTAGAGTTGGGTAAAACCTTACGCCTTACATTGTTTTCACTGTCTTAACATATTTCTACTATGTTTGTCTTTAGGAAACAAAATAGCTTATTATATTAGCTATATTATTTTAGAGTAATGTTAAATATAAAAGATAACTTTTTGAGTGGCCTAAAAACTTATCTTCCTATACATGTCAACCGACTTTCTAAAGAACGAAGACTGTAACATTTTATAAACCATACTACAGTACCTATAGACGGGTAGATATTAATCCTGACACTCTTAAACACGTCTGGCAATAATCGCACCCGTCTTGCGATGAGGGTTTACATTTCTTATGTCTACACTATCTTGAAATGTTGTGAGAATGTTACGAGATAGGGGCTCATCCTCATACCTTAAAACCTCCATGGTTACGTTAACTTTCTTCCACGTACCCTAAAGTTATGAAATGAACTGCTATAGTTTTTCCGAGAGACGAAAAAGACAAAATAATATATTAAGACAATCTAAAAAAAGATCATTCTTTATCTTGGACTGACTGGAATTCAATCCGGGTAGACCTTATTACATTAATATTTCATATGAAAGATAGCTTTTTTTGAGTGACCAAGAAATAATATCGCTCCTTTTCTTCCTATAAATGACAAACGAGGTACCTACTTAAGATTAAAAGAGGATGAATTTAAGGCAGGCTGCTGGTCGAAAAAACCTTTTTGCGCGAAGATATGAATACCGATACTCTTAAGCACGTTGGCCAAATAATCGTAGCCGTCCTGTGACGAGGGTCTATACTTGTCAGTACTTGTCGCGTTGTGTACAAGCTTACGCCTTGCATTGTTTCCGCTGTCTAGAAATTGTTTTACAATGTTCGACTTTAGGCGAAAAAAATTAATATTTCACACTTTATACATACTCCATTATTGGATACACTTCTTAATATAAATGTTAGCTGTTCGTTTTCTTATAATAACACCACTATTTCTTACCTGAATATATGTTCAAGCGGTAACACATTTACGCCGAATCCAGTATAAAGCTCTCTGGCCCGCTCTATGAGAAATAAATGAGAAATCATCGAGGAAGAAATTGAGATATCTTTTGTGGGTTTCGCATTTGCCACTAGGGATTTGTACTATAACCTCGTGTAAGAGTAAGATAAAATAATTTTTATAGAGCATGATGAGTTAGTATCAGTATACTGGGTGTGTATTTTAATGGTTGAAAATTCTTGAACTTGTGTGTGCTCTTCAATCAATCTACATTGCCAACGGCAATGCTGCATGTTGCAATGCTGCAACTCAAAAAAATAATTCATCTTTATCGAAAAGTAAGTGTATATTCGATCAGACATTAATTGTATTATAGTTGAAAGTTTTCTTAGGATACCAGCTTAGGCAAAGCTGTATAAATTTTAAATTAAACGGCTTACGCCAGCTAGTGACATTTCATCGCATTTATACACCGTGTAACCTTGTCATATATTCAAACGTGCCGGTACTGATTATACTGAATAACTTTCCCCGAGGAACATGGTCGAAATGTAAATAAAAAAGTTCTCCTTACAAAACTGCAAATTAGGTAATGAAGAAACATTACACAATTTACATATACATAATGAAAGTTGTTAAGTATAATCAATATACATACGTATGAACATACGAAGATATCGCAAGTATGTTTAATAAGGGTATCTTTAGACATATATTCCGTTTTATAACCATAACAGTTCCCTGAACAATAATTAAAGTTCAATGACTCTCAGGATAAAGGTGGACGTGAAAATCCGACACGCGTGCCAAAACCGATCAGCCCTGGATTTAAGTAACAAATATAAGTATTAAGAGGGTATACTAGCAGTGCGTTTTCCATACAAATGTATGTCTCTATTTTCTCGCTGAAAACTGCTTCTAGAAGTACAATTCTTTTTACATACAATCTATTACTAAAATAGGTATGCCCCTATGTTTTATTTTTGTCTAAAAACCTGTTTAAAAGAAAAAAAAATGTACAAAAACAGTTTTTTTGGAAAAAATAAAAAAATAGGGACATTCCTGTTTTAGTACTAGATTTTATGAAAAAAGAATTGTGGCTCTAAAATCAGTTTTCAGCGAGAAAATAGAGAAATGCATTTGTATGGAAACCATATTGAAAAAATACTGCTAGTATACGCTCTTAATCCAGAGTGTATGGTGTAACGAGTGGATTATTTCAAAATATAAAACACCCCACTGCCTTTTTGACAGTTTACGTCCACCATATTAATTTATTGCTGACGTCACAAGGCTATGTCACTCCGTTGACGTTTTCTCTTGGCAATACAGCAAGTATTGGAGTAACGTGAAGATGATTAAAAATACAAAGTACCTATATGTTAAATGTAGAAGGGTATCTTTAACGTCTTTTCTGTTTTACAACAATAGCGGTACTCTGGACATTAATTAAAGTTCAGTGACTGTCAGGATAAAGGTGGCGTCGCGCGTGCCAAATCCAATCTGCCCTGGATTTCAGGGACAAATATAAGTATTTATCCAGAGTGAATGGTGTAACAAGTGGATTATTTCAACATATAAACACTGCCTTTTTGACAGTTTACGACCGCTATACTATTAGTTTTCTGTTGACGTCACCATAGCCTATGACACTACGGTGACGTTGTCTTTAGGCAATAGAAACCATAAAGTTTTTTTTTAAATTAAATCGACAAATCACACAAATAGAGCCAGCCTCACAATAAGTTGTTAATTTGTGTCGTATGATACTAACTCAACGATAATAATAAGGAATAGCCTATAATAGATGCATATATATATTAACATTCAAGACCCAGGCCAATCTGAAAAATGTCGGAGACTGGAGTGTTAACTACTGCACCATGGAAGACATTGGAGTGGCGTTAACATGATAAAAATAGTACATACTTAACTATAATTTAATTAAAGTCAATTGAGTTTGAATTTACCCCACCGCGTGTTCTTTGGCCTAATATCAATAAAGCCAGTTTTCAGCAATGCTAGTAAGGTTTTATGACCTACTTATTCATGGACCAAACCCCGAAAATCGCTGTTACTCCAAGTAAATTACAGACGAAGGCACGAGTGCTTTAATAAAACTCGTAATGCTGTCGTAAATGGCAGTTAAAAGTTTTTTTGCCTCATAAAACCGTCGCTGAAGATCTGAGGCCAATTTAGTAACGAATAAAGTTAAAACTCTGGTAGTTATGAAAGTTTTGGAGCTGGTTATTTAGTCAGCTATTGGGTGTAAAAAGTATGTAAAGATTTAAGTTAGTAAAAATACTAACTAGTATTTTGAAATTCAACCTCTATAATGTTTTTCTAGGAAAAAATATACGATCGTTCAATGACAAATAACATGTTTTAATCAAAAATGCAAAAGTTTTTATTTCAAAATGTATATAAAGCTTACCTTCTTGTGGCAAGAAGATTATATCCCGTGGATATCTCGCTAACATACAACACACTGAAGACAAAGATTTTTACATTAAATAGTCTTGACCATCACATAGCTTGGAGGTAAAGATATGGCCTTAGATAAAGCGAGCTTACCCAGAAGAAGCTTAATCATTCAATTTTAAAAATATTCCTGTAATATGCGTTTGGAAATACAGACGCAGGCAATGGATTCCAGTTCCTAGCTGTGCTCATATTAAATATAAGGAGAAGGGCTTGGAATGGATTATTGAAATTTCAACCTGATAAGGGTGGCAGTGCGCCTAAACGTCCAAAAGAAGAAATAAGAAGACTGTTGAGCTTGTACAGCTCTTGAGAACACTCTCCAAAGAATATCCTATAAAGGACACACAGGCTTGGAACTTTGCTTCTATGGTTAGAACTAGGCAGTTTATATTTAAAACTATATAATTAAATTAAATGAATAAAATATAAAAAGAGGCTAAAACGATTAACCAATAATTCCTAGATATTTTTATTACCTACTAATGTCAAAATCAAAATGTTATACGAGTATTTGCAACAATGGCATATCAACACAATAATCTAGAACAATAAAGCAATAAACTCTTGAGTAAATTTCCCAGTAACTAGTCAGAAACCCGGTAATGTTCAGGCGACAACGTGAGTTTGCAATTAACCGGTACTTGCTGTCATGGACAAATTTAGTACGGTTTGCCTATTTTATAACAGGTTTTGTCTTCGTAGCAATAAAAATTAACTAGACAATGAATTAACAACAAGAAAACCGGGAAAATTTGAAGCTTTATTTATGTTTTTGCTAGAGCTTCTAATTTTTAAGAGAGATCATCTTACTTTAACTAAGGAAGCCGTACACGATTTGAAGAATTGGCGAGCCCTTTAAGTCTCATAATCATTTAAAACAAAACATAATTGTTGTAAAAAATTTAACACTGAAAGAGAAGAAAGCTGAATCAATGTCGTCTTTTAGTTTTTATACCCCCTCTATCTATCTATCAGCCACGGACGTCCACTGCTGGACATAGGCCTCCCCTATAGATCGCCACAAATTGCACAGTCTTGAGTATGCTGCATCCACCGACTCCCGGCGACCCTGATGAGGTCGTCTGTCCACCTGGTCGTTGGTAATCCCACGCTGCGCTTCCCTGTTCGTGGCTACTACTCAAAGACTTTAATGCCCCAACGGCCATTCGTCCTCCGGGCTATGTGTCCGGCCCATTGCCACTCTAAACGTGCAATGGCCATCCGTCCTCCGGGCCAATTGTCGGCCCATTGCCACTTTAAACTTGCAATCCTGTGAGCTATGTCTGTTACCTTGGTATTACTGCGGATGTCCTCGTTTTAGATTCTATCGCGCAAAGATACTCCCAGCATTGCTGCCACCATTGCACGTTGAGTAACTCTGAATCGTTTAAACTACAAAATTAAATATAAAAAGCAAAGGTCTATCCAAAATCAACAGAACTCACAGTGAATGAACACTCGGCTAGGACGACAAAGTGATAAACTGTAAACTGAATTTCCCAGAATCCAGTGTAATAGGGAACTTTTGTAATTTACCGTTGCTTGTCCCGGATTCATGGATAAATAAACTAGATGAGCGTGCTTTTACGACTTTTTCGATATTTGAACTGGACGTGTTTCGTGCATTGTCGATTTTTTCTAAACAAGTTAGTCACGAAATGTGTGTTTCACAAAATTAAAAAAAAAAATACCTTTTCGTACAGTTACGATTCGTGCGCCTAAAATAAAATCAGTCACGGTTCGGGCATTCAATTTATTTTTGATCAACGACTTACAAATCGCAACTGATAGAGACAGGATGCCAGAAACGCGACTACTGGTTGAAGACATTTTTTATAGAATTTTCAAGAACGCCTATCGCGTCTAACTATTTTTTGGGCACCCGTAAGAAAATAAAAGGTTCGTACTAAGTGGCTAGTTATTGTTAGTATACATCCGATAAACATAATCATGAATAAATTTATGAAGCAAGCTTTTTGTTTTTGAAGTGAAAACTTCTTTAGCGGCGCTGTGCACGGTACAATCTGACAGGTCACTTGGTCACGTGACCTGTCAGATTCTACATATTGAAAATCCGTTAGACGACGCATGTAGCTTGCACGAATGTGCGTGTATGTTTGTGTTACACCGTGCTACGCACATTCATGGATGGATGTTTGTGGATGGTGACTACTGTTAGGAAAGGAATTTAACTTTAAGTAAAAGTATTTATGTTTTCACTACTGCTGGCACTCCCGGAGTGCAACTCGTTGTTTTTGATCGACTCGTTGATACTGAACGGTAAAAAATAATAAATTAAGGTCATGAGTTTCAGATTTTATTCATTTTATGACGTTCTTTCCATATTATCATCATTGTGATGTTGGATACATTTGATCTAAGGTCGAAAACAATACTGTTTGAAATACCTCTTATGTATCGAAAGTAAATCAGGTAATTTCTCTCTTTAGCGAAATTCTAGTTACGCCTATTATCAAGTTCGACTTAAAAAGAAAAGCAGAAGATATATTTAGATTTTCTCTTACTTCCAGTTTATTAAATTATATGTAATAATAAGATTCATGCTATTATACCCGTTTAATAAACAACAAATGGACTATTTGACAACAGCAGTATGAAGCACAAAAATGAATACAAATTCTTTAGCCTTCTTTTTACAAAAATAACAAAAAACTGACACTGGAGACGCTCACAAACTCATATTTCATCGTTCTAATCGCTAGCCGGCTTTTAAAGCACTGAAATGAAATTTTTCAAATGCTTCTTGTATTTTTAATACAGCAAATATCATATTTCCTGTCGATTTACTGTTGGTGCTTTTAAAAGCTCAGCATTGCACTGTATAGTATCACAAGCATCAAAAGAAATTTTGTGACACATTTTACTGAGAACCTATCACATTTTTAGGTTTGGGATTTACATTGTTATTTATATTCAATATTCATGTATAGGTGACATGGTGTACTGTCACGAAAAAAACTTTTTATACACATTATTTTTTTTGTATACTACACCTACTCAGAAAGTGTCTCATTGGTCGTTTATAAACGGGTTACAAAGTTCGTGATTTATCCCTTAAAAATATGCGGCGGGAAAAGTTATATGGAAAGCCATTCCTTCCCGGAGGGCAAGAATGTTGTACGAAAATCCATTCCTGCCCTGGTAACGTTCCGTTTTCACGTTACGTTTTTATATCAAATCATGAGAAAAAAGAGGGATTCTTTTTTTTGTACTAGATTTCCAATGAAAAGAGGCGGGCAACAATTTTCAGCATGATGAAATCGATACCAAACAATACGGATGATGACTTAATTTTTTTCGTTATTATTTGGAAAGTCCTTCCAAATATAGACACATCCGCAAAAAAAAAACGCCATTCTAAACCTAATACTCTCTTAGATATTACAGTTTTAATAGCACCTTTTTTGGGCGATACCAATACGCTCCCCAGAAAATGCTGGTGAATCGTGACGTCACAGTTTAGTAAAATGTATGGGACGTATAAGTTACTTGTTTGACAGCTATATTAAATATTGCGTTTATTGTAACGGTCTAATAATAAAAGTTGCTTTTTATTTAAAGGAATAATGGTAATATGTATTTTTACTGTTTTCATACTTTTAAAATGGACTTGCCCAACCAACTTTAAAAGATTATTAGTGGCCAGTATGTGTGCGTAGTTTTAAATTGTTTGTACGTTATCCTGATAGTGTCGTTGTATTTGATTATGGTACGATATGCATATAAAACATTTCTTGATACTTAACAAAGCAAAAAAGAAACACTTACCAGCATCGCGACATTTCAGTGCCCGTACACCCGGTAATCGCCGTGAAAACATTTCATCTCAAACGATCTCATTTGTTTGCCAAGCTGTAATGGCATTAAGTCGTCATAATGAATATAAAGTTGGTGAGATTGATGACATGATTTCCTCATCAAGGTTAACTCACCGTTTTTGTTAACATTAAGAAGATTTGCGTTTTAGTTAATACTATACTTATGACAAAAGTATCAAGAGTAGAAATACTTTTTTTTCATAAAGCGAACTGATTCGTAACGTACTTCTTGCAGCAAAATCTTACTTAAGTGTTAGACATTAAACACTGACACAGACAGAAGGTAAGAGATAAATCTAGGTAAAACTGCTGGAAACTCGTTTTTTTTGTGTAACAAATAACATTTATTTGTGTTCGAATATTTAGCAGTATCTTAGAAGAATAAAGAAAGTCAAATATGTATACTTTTATTCTGAAAGCAATATACATTTCTTGTCGTGTAATAGTATCACAAGCTAAAAGAAAACAATCACTGTCGAGTTACATAACTGTTCCACAGCCTGAAAACATCATCATTTTATGTAAATTTCCCTTTTACCCACGCAAATTCAAACAAAGAGTGGCTTCAATACTACAAAATTAAGGTTCACCTAATATTCTATCCAGCCCACACAATACTTCATTCAAAATTAGACTTCAAAGCTAGCAGATAAAGACAAATTTACACATGAACTTTAGGACATGGCAGGTAAAATAAATTTTTGGGTTTATTTTCGTGCTTCTAAATCGTAGAGTATGGTCAATTTGGTCTTTTGTTTCATTTGCAAAGAATAACTTTTGCGCGAGGAATAAAATATGAAATTTTGATTCCGGTTTGACTCGTCTACACTGAATACATTTGAATTCAAATTCAATTCAAAATTGCTTTATTTTTCTCTCCAATCTATATCTATACCCACAAATACAAATTTTGGTACAAATTGTATACTTATGATAAGATCGTGAGAGACTGGTGGCTGAACTAGGCAGAGCCTGTATCTCAGTACACCAGCCTCTCCGTCACGAATAAGAAATCAGACTTTATCTAAAACAAAAGGTATGGTTACAATACACGGGGCGTGTGCAGAAAAAAAGAAGACAAAAATAAGACAAAAAATAAGTTTCTCATCTAAGTGAGTTCGTACTTACAACCTATAAACTAGTTTTGCATTATTACAAAGTGTTGAACGCAATATCAACTGTTCTATCTAGCTGCAATATACGCCTTTGATCCTGGCTGCTCGCGGTATTTCAAATTCCACTTACTTTAAGTAAGAATCTAGGCCGCTAGAATAGTAGCTACGATTAAATCCAAATTAAAAAAAAACACTTCTCAGCCCTCCTATTTCATGCCTACTGCTGCATAGGTACTAAAACTCACACAAAAACGCTCTAATAAATGAAATTTATTAAACGTCTCTTTTCGGACAGGGGTTAAAAAATGTAGCACTCTCTATGTTCTTTATCGGACCCCCAAAGCTGACCACAATATAAGTTTTTCGATACCTATACTAAAACACACACACAAACAAACTAATGGTTGAAACATATAAAACTTTTGGCTAGGGATTAAAAATGTAGCGCTCAATGTTCAATATCGGACCCGAAAACTAACCGCATATAAAATTTTTCGATGCGTGTGGAATAACGAATGTATATTTTGGTCACGTCAGCTCTGTTATAGTATGAGCCTGACGATAAAGCTCTTTACTGAAAGATGATAAATAGAAAAGTGTACGTGCAGAAGTATACATACTAATCAAGTCTATATCTCTTACGGAGCAGACAGAGCCCAAGGCCGTAAGATAAATGTACATTCTGGACACGTCGTCAGCTCGTGTTAATGTTCTACGTGACGAAAAATTGAAGAATGTGCCGGTATTACCTTCCATGCTGGTCTGGAATGGAAGAAAAAACACGGAAGCAAAAATTGCTTCTCTTCCATCGCAGACCGTAAAAGCCGGTCAAGGATTGACTAATTGACAAAAAATCTGAAGGCTAAAGTCATAGGCCATGCGGCTAGCTAAGTGTAACAATACGGTAGTTGTCTAATGTTAAGATTATATAAAATTTGTTTCCAATGATACTAATTTCTATTTAAAAACACTATAAAGAACACTTTAAATTTGATATCGATTAAAATGAGGACATCAGTGACAGGCAGCTCCACGTTTTCGCTGACGCAAGCGAAGAAGCATATTCCTGTGTCGCTTATTGGCGCTTCACATTCGCAAACGGGTCAGTGAAGCTGTCTCTGATTGGTGGTAAAGCACGCCTTAGCCCTCTGAAACCTACATCTATACCACGTTTAGAGCTTCAGGCAGCCCTGATTGCTGCTCGATTTGCCAGCACTGTTTGTATCGGTCATGTCATAGATCCAAACTCAATTTATTTTTGGTCTGATTCCACCACTGTTTTGAGTTGGATTCGCAGCGACGCGCGAAGATTCAAACCATTTGTAGCTAACCGTGTTGGCGAAATCACGGAAATAACGAACGTCAGCAACTGAAAATATGTACCGGGTGTTTTGAATGTCGCTGACGACGCGACGAGATTAAAAGAGCGTACCGATTTGTCACGGTGGTTTTCTGGTCCCGATTTTTTGTCGCTGTCAACCAAAGCATGGCCCAAGGAACCATCGAAGTCCGAAGCTACATCCACCTTGGAAGAGTTGAAACCCTCTAAGGTGCATGTAGGGGCAATCCATCTGGACACATTTTCATCGGTGGTGCCAGATCCCTCACGTTTTAGTGAGTGGTTACGTTTGATTCGTGCGACCGCGCGTGTTTATCAGGGCGCAAATAATTTTCGGTCACTTTTAGCATGCAAAAACCAAAATTCTAAAAGCGTCATTTCTCATCCCTCATTTTCACCTATATCATCATCTGATATGCACAAGGCTGAGATTGCCATTCTGCGAAAAGCGCAGACCGACTGTTTCAGTGAAGAATTTCGTTTGCTACATGAAGCCAAGCCCTTACCAAAAACAAGCAAGTTATATTCCCTATCTCCAGTACTCGACCAATATGGCATCCTGAGATTGGACAGTCGTATTAAACATCTTAAAAATTCAGATTACGCCACCACATCACCAATTGTTTTGGACAACCGTCACCCTGCAGTTCGTCTCCTCATTCGTCATTACCATGTGAGAGCTGCTCACGGATTCAACGAGCTGGTGGTCAACGAACTCAAAGAGAAATATTGGATATTTCGATGCCGTAGTGAAGTGCGCATGACGGCAAGAAGATGCCCTTTCTGTATTAAGCGCAAAGCAAAACCTCAAGTCCCACCTACTGGTGATCTTCCTGACGTGAGGCTCGAGCACCACAGCCGCCCCTTTACGAATACTGGCCTGGACTATTTTGGCCCTGTGGACGTGTCAGTTGGCCGCCGACGAGAAAAACGTTGGTTAGCGCTCTTTACCTGTATGACGACGCGTGCAGTGCACCTTGAGATAGCCGGAAGCCTATCAGCTGATTAGGCTATTATGTGTCTACGACGTTTCGCTGCGCGCCGGGGTTCGCCACGTAAAATTTTATCAGACAATGGGACAGCTTTTGTTGGAGCTAATCGGCACCTACGTGAATTTTATAGCGATGCTATACAGGATTTTGCTGCTAACAAAGGCATAGAATGGTGCTTCATCCCTCCTGCTTCGCCGTTCATGGGTGGATGCTGGGAGAGACTTGTTAAAACAGTGAAGTCCGCACTTCTTGTCACGCTTAAGGACAGAGTCCCTAGGGAGGAACTGCTACACACCCTTCTTCTTGAGGCGGAAGCTCTGGTGAACTCAAGGCCTTTAACCTACGTCACTGTAAATCAAGAGTGTCAGAGCCTTACACCTTTCCACTTCCTGGGGGGCTACCATAACCTCTTATAGCAGTATTATTTCAATATTACTTTTGAAATTCGTACCATGACGTATACAAAACAATATTACTTTAATGTTGTTTTTACTAGCAGTTTTGATGACGTCAGAGCAAATCATTCATTCATTTGGTACCATGAGCCGCTATTTGACAGTTAGCAATATTGTTTTTGTGTCAAATTAGCGATCTTAAAAAAGTTAGTCGGGTACGATGGAAACAAAACTTTTTTCTATTTTAGTGTGATATTTTCATTATTATTTGTACCTTTACCACAGAATACATAATAGTATAAGCCTTTAACAACACTGTATTGTTCACATAATATTGAATTTGTGAGTGGAATTGTGTTAGGAGTGTTTAAATAAAGTATAAACAAGTGATTTAATAACAATCAATCAAACAGCTTAATTCTGCGCAAATCGTCATAGCAAGGTCAAAGAAATGGACAAAACTGAAACGCGATGCGGCTATCGCTGTTTTATTTTCCACCACCTAGGTACACCTACGAGAGAATCTTTAGGTTAGAACCCAGTTGGAAAATACTCACAACAATTATGATTGTAGATACCTATTGCAAGTTAATAAAGATCAATATGTCTAAGAAGTGGTTTTCTTTCTTCCATCAATTACATTGGACTTTGATTAGTAAATATCACATGTTTACCAGGGATGTTTGGTTTGTTGTTGTTTATTTCATTGATAAAAATACCTGCGGCAGATTTTTCAAGGTGCATAGAAAGGCATTTTACTTAGCTTAACGACTGGCATCAAAAATACAGTCGTTACATCGCCTTAAAGTGCCTACAGAAGGAATATAATACATTAACTACCCTGAAATCTAGATACCTAACTACCTACTGTATGTACTTACATTAAACCACAGATACTAGTATATACCTACTCCAACAGAAGAATTGCTTCTTTAATCTGATTGAAAATTATAAAAAGGACACAAAAATAAACAATACAACAATAATGTTCTAACAATTTTATTAAAGTAACACTACAACAATCATTTTGTTATTGTTTTAGGTTAGGTATACGCCGTCGCTATTTCTCTATGAGAGTTTCAGAATTCCCATCATCATCATCAAGAAATCAAGATCACTTTTTTTTCTCGTAGATAGGTACATGACACGTTATACGACTGAAAAAAACACTGAAAATTCCCAAGTGAATACGAAAATAACTGTAAGAAAAAATTGTCGTCTTTGTATTGTGTCGTTTTTCTTCTTAAGTAGGTTCATTCAGATTTTCACGAAATCACGCACACAATAGAGAATTCACTTATTCATTTGGTTTTAGTATCATACTTTCATGGGAAAACTACATTAATTTTATCATAATTAATTATCTTCTAGATCGAGGCTAGGTAGTACCTACAAACAAGAGGCGCGCGAACTGCACGTCTTGAAAAAAAATGCTCCGTTTTACGCTAACAAATACAATTTTTGTTTAAAACTATAAAATTATTTTAAGTATTTAAAGTTATGTTATAAAAAATACATTTAAAATATTTAAATTGGATTGTATAACTATTAAACATTATTTATTTATTAAAATTCAAATTGTATTTGTATAAAAGACGACCAATGTTGGTAATGGATCGGAACGCCGCGTAAAAAGGACGGAGCTATACAAATTGCATAGCGTTGTCCCGCTCTCTCAATCGTCAAGGAATAGAAATTCATTCGTTCTTTACCATCACTAGGCAGGAATAAAACAATCTTGTTTTAAAAGTTCATGGTACGATTAGAATCAATATTACAATAAGCTTGAAATAAAACGGACCGAAACCATGATGGTTTTGTAAAAGTTCATGGTAGGCCCCCTGATAGGGGCCTCATCGGCCCAGCAATTGCCAGTACGCTTGGATGACGGTGTTTTCTCTCTAAGGAAAGAGTGGCAGAAAGTACTACGCTTGTCTGAACATTTCTGGAGTAGGTGGCTTAAGGAGTATTTGCCCTGCCTCAAGCAAAAGAGACCTCAAAGCGGGCAACATACTAATTTAAAAGTGGATGATGTTGTCCTGCGGGCCTATTCACTAAAATTGATAAGCACGGTGGCTATCAAAGCTCGGTTGACAACTCGAATTTGATAGTCACGGTGGCTAGCATGAAATTGGCATACCGTAACTGTTTTCACGGTAGTGGCTATCGACATAAATAAAGTGGCTTTGAATATGTTCAAGTTGGCAGCTCTTTTTTTCTGTCGACATTATCATAGAGTAAATTGAGATGCTATTCTCAAAATTTCAACTCAGGGGTACTATTTTTGAACGTGTGACACTCGTCTTCGAAAGATTTTTATATGGAAAATCGTTCAAAGACGTGTGCCACGCGTTCAAAAATAATACCTCTGTTTTACCACTAGCGGCGGCCACATAGAAATTTTTGCGAGTACATCAAATCATCTTTTATTTCTTTAGTTGCATAATGCATAGTGTTATGAAGAGTTTTTATTTGACAGAAATATATATAGGTACTATTTTGCAGCTTGGCGCTCCATATAATTTCTACAAGTAAAATGTTCTCTCGCGAGATTGTATCGAGCTTTTGTGGATTAATTTTGTTATAGTATTATGAGAATATGATTGTATAGATTAGGTACTGTAAGTATCTAGAAGAGAGACATTAAATTTAAATACTCTATACTATCATTCTCCTACTAAAAGGACCTCAGAATATTAGGAAAAAGAGCTGTACAGGCGAGGATCGGCTGTTTCTGTCTCTACTAATTCCCAAATCAACTCTCACGACACACACCTCCTAGTCGCAGGGACACAAAATCATGATGTTGACTGAACTTTTTAGGTTAGGTTTAATGATGAAGGATTTAAAATTTAAAGTGGTCATATTGTATTATTAGGTACCTATATTATAAATATAATAGGCGAACACGGTCAGATTTACCTTTAATGCAGAAAAAGCAAAAGAATAATTGCCTCTAACCTATAACACGGTGAAAAAAAATAATTGAAAATATCTTCCTTATCTAACTTCTTTAAAAACCGTATGAGAGGAAGAGGAGTGTCTGACCAAAATCCCCTCGCCAATTCCAATAACTTAAGTCAAACCAACTTAGAACATTCTTTTAAAATACAAACTAACCTCAAAACTCAAAACCAAAATTTTACGAATATTTTAGGAACCATGTATCTTCGAAGGGGTGGGTTGGTTAAGGAGAATTTAAATTTTATTTAGGAGACTTATATTTTAGAGACAATATTTGTTATTTATAAAACCGATGATAAACATACAAAAAGAAAAAGTTTCTCATTTTACGGTAACTTGTTCAGCTGTCTCGTTTTCGTAAAAAAGGATGGCTCCGTTTGGTTAACCTACTAAACGCAATAGTAGTCACTTCTCTACATTTAAACAAAGACTTGCAGCATCTTTACTTTGGCGTATAATAGTGTGTATCAATAAAACACTGCTCTTGACCCGTTGCTATGAAAAGCTGTTTGATAGATCAAGTGAAGATCGATTTGATAGCCACTTCAGTTACAAAATGCCGTCTATAGCTTATCGATACGGAAACAAATGTCAAAATGAAGGTGGAGTTGCTATCATGGAGATGACGTCATTTCGGTTGGACACTGACGATAGTGAATACAAAATTTGAATTCTGACAGCCGTTTGATGTCAACTTATTAGTTTCATAGCCATCGACACTTGTCATTCGAGTTAGTAAATAGGCCCGCTGGTAGTAGACCCTAACCTGCCACGAGGCGTTTGGCCCATGGGGCGGGTACTGGAAGTCTATCCGGGCAAGGACGGAGTTGTCCGTGTTGTCGACGTAGCAACGAAAGGAGGTATAATGAGAAGGCCTACTAAGAAGGTGGCCCTCCTGAGCAGAGAAACGGTGTAGCTACGCTACACGGGGGGGCCGATGTCGGGGACTATTTATACCTCTTTTTATATTTGTCTATGTTTTTTATAATATTCTGTTTTCCTTTGTTTTTCTATAAGTCATAAAATTTTGTTGTCAAGAAAATATAACTGAGAAAGACCTTCGTATTTTCTTTTGATACCAAAGTAATGGTCTTCCCATATATTATGCGTGATCCTAAAGCTTCTTTATAGTTGGGTGAATAGGACCATTTTTAAAAGTATGAAAATCTTTAATTACACTTATACTGTATTTTAGTCCGCTAAATTTATAGCAACTTTTATTATGAAGCCATTACATTAAGCTTGTGACATCACAAATATGTAGGCATTTCAGCAGCGCGTTTTCACGTCTAAAAACATGTGACTTTAAAACATTTATATCTGAATGAGTTTTTTGTTTAGAAATGTATTTCTGTCACTATTGTGTTTATTTTTGGCAGGTTTTTACATAGCAACACGAAATTTTTTTTAGTCAACGTGCCCATTTAGATTCTCTATCTACCGTAAGAAAGGGATAAAATCCGCAAAACTAATCCCATATTATATTTTTCACGTTATTTTGGTCACGTCTAGTTTTGGTATTGAATGAGCCTGAGGATAAAGCTGTCTGCTGGGAGATGATGAATACTAAATATATATAGCTGAAGATATAGCCACCACAAAGTCAAGCTATGGGCTTATTTAACACGCTAGTGTGCAAACATGCAAAATCAAAACTAAAATACGTATAATATATTAGTATATATTATATATACTATTTTTATTATAATATATTAGTATATACTTTTTATTATATACTAGCTGACCCGGCGAACTTCGTACCGCCTAACAGTCAATGACATAATTTCTAAACGCACACATTATTTTTAAGATGTATTCTGCTATTCGGGGCGGATACAAATCCAACGAATCAATAACCATGAAAATTGGTTCAACAGATCTTGAGTTATAAGTGTTGTAACAAACCCGTCTTTGTTTTATATATTTAAAGATATTAGTATATAGTATAATAAAAATAAACCGGTAATTTTTTTTAAAAATATAAAATCCTAATGCCTTTTTGACAAGTTACTTCCAAAGAGATTTTGTTGTCGTCACTATCAAAAAGCATAAAATCACTAGGTTTTAGTCACTATGGCATATAATACTACAGGGAAGAATACAAATCGAATGACACCTACACTTAAAAATCGCTTAACCTGTTTAGGCTATAGGAGGCGAAAATGGAACAGACATACAATACAATACCCTACATTGCACAAAATGGAACAGCTTACATAGATGTTGTTTTATAATTTTATAAATTGTGCAAAAAGGCAGCCTTATCTTAATGTTTTTTCTTCCAGGCAACCTTTGCAGAAAAGAAACAATATTTAAAGAAAAAATATATTGCGTAAGCAATCTATATGACATCATCGAACCTACAATAAACATATACCTACTATACATAAATACGTTCAACTTACACAAAACTCACAGAAAAAGAAAAATCTCCGACGCACGCCGGTCGGTTTATTACATCCATTCTTCATCATCAGGTCTTTTTTAGCCTCCACCGCAGGAGCACGACCCTCTTTGTAATGCCGGAGCCATATATTAGCCAGAGCAGTTGAAGGATTTGGCCCACACTCTCCACGCTGGCCAAACAGGTTGGAATTACATCCATTACGATATGGTTTTTCGGAAAAACCGGTACAACAAGTAAAACTTACATTAAATATAAAACACAAAGAAAAGCGAAATGAAAAATTTTACCATGAAAAACAATCTATTTTAAACACATTTCATATTTTGTAATCTCAAAGTTTCCCACGCAATATTATCTAAGTCCATACGTAATTGCCTGTGTGCGGTTAGGCCTTTTTGTGGCTTAAGGTTTAGGAACAAATTAAAATTGCTAAGCTAAAATATCGAATATTACACGAGCTTTAATATTTACTTTGTAAGACCTCACGTTATTACCTTCCAGTGAAAAAAGATAAATAAAGTGGATGATTTTTTTTAAATTAAATGTTGTGTTCGTGTGAAGTATATTTAGCATATAATATTTTTTTTATGTACTTAACGATGTTTAGTGGGTTCGAATCCCACGGGAAGCATACTTTGTTAAGTTGTTTCCAGTTTGGTTAGGACAATGCAGGCATGAATCACCTGATTGTCTGATGCGAAAGATGATTCCGTGCTTCGGAAGGCACATTAAGCCGTTGGTCCCGGCTGCCATCTGGTAGTCGTTAAAGGAACCACGTCAAAGGCCGAGAGTCGGTTCCGAAAAACTCTGACACCATAAAATAATCTGCTCGCACCGGGAACAACAAACCAGTGTACTTCGTGTAGCAAGCTGGCTACGTGTGGTAACAACCACCACACACTTGGCAGTAACCAGTTGGCCAGTGTTAGAGTTGCGGTATTGTTAGCTACCACAACCAACAAACATCCGACGACTTGAAAAAGAAATATACTTATGTACTTATAATGCATTAACATATTTTATCAAAACATTGTTCTTACTCGTATTTCAATTTTGTGTATTTTCATAAACGGCTGTCTCGTAAAAATGTAAGCAACATGAATGAGCTACAAAATTCGCTAAAGTACGAATACCAAAACAAAATAATTCAAAATAAACTCCTTTGTATATTTAAATAAGGTAAATCTCAAATTATTTATAGAGCTAAAGGTTTCACTGCTCACAGAGCGCCCCGCGACTGGTCGACTAAACTTTCTAATTCATATTGTTACATACCTACTTATATTCTCTCTCTCTCTCTCTCTCTCTCTCTCTCTGACTTTGTATGATGTTCTGTGCCTAAGGGTTCTTCATCAACAAGGATCCCGTGAGCACTTTAAACTTTTATAATTAAGCTTCCGCTATCCTTCTCTGACACCGAACTGCGTTCTCGATTGAAAATCACTGATGTAGCTCTAACGGCAGCCTGGCTGAAGTGGGACTGGGCTGGATACGTACAACGTCAGCCAAACTACTCCTGGGCAAACACCACCACCTGTTGGGTTCCAACATCTAAAAAAAGACCTGGTAGGCCGAGAATGACATGGCGAGATGAAATCGACAAATTCCACGACGACTGGAAAAATCTAACTTTAGATCGGACCGAATGGAAAAAATTGAGGGAGGCCTTTGACCAACAGTGGGACAGTTAACGGCTCGAAGTGAAATGAAGTATCCTTCTCTCTGTTAGCGGGGTGAAACGTGATTGGTAGGTACACATGCGGTACAGTTCCCTCGAAGGGGTTGATGGGCTTTCACACAAAATGTCACGGTGTCCGTACACTTTTGTATGAAAATTTCCATTTTTTTTTTTATTTCTCTGCAATCACCATAGGAAGTTGTTCATTTTGAGGGGCTGAGACTGAATGTTAATGGTTAGTTTACACGCTTTATATCAAATATACAAAAATTAAATAATGTTGAAATTATAATAATATGTACCACCTTAAAAATAATACGTTGTCCAATAAATAAAATTGGCTTCAAAAGAAAAATCATTTAGAACCACATTAACAACAGCAGATACCTGATGAGAAATGGTGCTACGACGTAATTAGGTAAGTACATTTAAAATTCATCTATTACCCAAAATTAATCCCTCCATTGATACCTCCTACGCAAATATACCTTCGATAATTACATCAAAGGGTTTGAAATTAATAACTTATTAAGTACTAAGTATTTATTTATAATTCTGGTTACATCGTGAAATTTGAAACAAACGGTTGATTTTGTTTGTTGACCTTATCGGTCAGTCACCTTGGAGTATAGGAATTTTTTGCATTGACAACAATAGATACTGAAATAGGAGCTTGTATGAAATCATTCTTAGAAGGACACCTTTAGGAACTTCTCGATTGTTCTGCCGCTATTGTCCATATAAAATTACTATAACAGTATTAAAAAAATTAAGGTAGTAATACCCACGTCACTGTTTCACGACACGTACCATTTAGTCATCATCATCACGTCTTTTTAATCTCCACTGCAGAAGCACGACCCTCTATTTACCACCAGAGCCATATATTTGCCAGCGCAGTCAGAGGTCCTAAACTCTCCACAATTGCCAGTCGGGTTGGACGCACTCAAATTAATTATAATATCGGCCAAGTGCGTGTCGGGCCACGCATAGTGTAGGGTTCCGTAGTTGCGAATGACAACTTTTATTTCACACTGTTCACACTCGCGCCTCATAGTTTAACGACTAAAAACATCTAACAATGAAAATTGTATGAAATTTTACATTTTCGAGTACATTTTTTAAGTTGGTTGCCTATAACTTTTTAGTTAGTACTAAGTACTCAGCTCTGATAGTTTTCCTTTCAACTTCAGTATATATACTACTGTTGTAATTTTTTTCACGTATCCATATATAACCGTTTAGCAGATAGAGGGGGGGGGACACTTACCTCTAACAAAAATTTGCAACCAAATATTTCGGAAACGGGTCCCTAAATCGAAAAATGGTGTACTCAACCTCACAATATTTTTAAAGACCTATATAACGATACCGAACAAGATGGGTTTGTATAGAAAAAAAAAATTACTCCCCCTTATTTGTACGGGAGGTACCCTAAAAATATTATTTTTTTTTCAAGATTTTTTTTCTACCGCTTTTTTAGCATGATTAATATACATACCCATACCAAATTACAGCTTTATAGTACTCATAGTCTCTGAGTAAAACCGCGGACGGACATACAGACAGACAGACAGACACGGCGAAACTATAAGGGTCCCTAGTTTACTACGGAACGCTAAAAAAGATCATTATAATTCCAGTTGAAAATTACCGTCAACATAGCCTTTCAGGGGCGATTTAGCTCGTAAATATAAACAACATTTCCTTAGGGATCAATGCCGGAAAATGCAAAAAATTTCAACATTCCCATACTAATTGCTCAACCAACTGAACCGTTTACATCTGTATATGAGTTGATTCTATATGTATATCTTGAGAGCCTTATAATAAAAAGAATGTGTTTTTTCATTGCCACTAAGTATACCTTCCATGCTGGTCTGGGAGAAAAGTAAAAACGTAGAATGTACCAGCTGCTTCTCTTCCCGCGCAGACCGTTAAAGCCGATTGAGGGAATGGGCATCAGGAATCATGTTTATAGGCGATGCGGTTAGCAACCCATCACTATTTGATTCCGTTCTCACCTACAAGCCCACCAACATGCTAAACGTGGCCTCAAGGTTTTACAGACCTGGGCTCTGTCTACCCCGCAAGGGAAAAAGACGTGGTAGTATGTATGTACTAAGTATAACAAGAGCTTACATAAACAAAACAAAAAAAATTAGATTTCTTCCATACAAGAAACAAGTTATGTGACGATATTTTTTTGTAGGAATATTTGTAACCAGTTATTGTTATATGTGTCTTTGAAATAAATAAAATAATAATATCAGCACAGAAATAATAATAGTACTATCAGTACAAAACCCTTCATGGGCGACTTTTATTTGGCTGGTTTTTTTTTTCGAGTGCTAAGAAAATTATGAGCAACATGTATAAATCGGTACTACACCTTACTAAATTCTCGAACGTAAATAAAAAAAAGAAATAGTTTATTTTTCATATTTTTCTTCTTCTTCTTCTGTTTTATATTATGACTTCCACCGAAATTTCAGTGATTCTGCCAATGTCCAGTATAATGAGATACTAAGTGTCGGTGTTGTTCGGTAAAGTTTTTCCAAGTAGCATCAAAGATGGCGTATGTTCTTTGACGCCTCGTGGGAGCTTGGGGCGGCAAATCTATACGAGTCCATTTATCAGTCCACTTTAACTATTTCACAAATTGTTCATGAGCACGAGCATTTATAACACCAAACTACACCAATTTCATATTATAAAGTCCACTAAAATCAATTTGCAAAATTGTCTAAGGCAAACTTCAACTGTACCCCTTGACTTCCCACCACAAACTCCTTTCATATTTGTCTACGTTTGTTCCATGGGACAGAATTATTCAGGTTAGTTGGTACGTTCAATAATGTGGCATGGTAGCAGTTTTACACCTTGTATAATCACATACATACATATTAACACATCTTTACCCATGGAGATGACAGAGTTTAAGGCCATAAGACCCAAAGGCCACTTTAGCGTGTTGGGCGTATAGGTGAAAAACAAAATTAAAATAGTGATAGATTGCTAGCTGTATCGCCAATGACATGATTCAAGGTAATCACACATTTCCTTGGCCGGTTTCTACAGTCTGCGCGAAAGAGATGCATAGCTGGTTCCGTACCCAAAGGGTAAAATGGGACCCTTTTATGTATGTCTGTCAACAGGCTGTATCTCATAAACCGAGATAGCTAGACAGTTGAAATTAACACAGATGGTGTATTTCTGTTGCCGCGATAACAATAAAAACTAGAAACAGAATAAAATAAATATGTAGGTAATATAATAAAATATGGAGGGCTCCCATACAACAAACACGATTTTTTGCAGTTTTTGCTCACAAGTCTAATGTTGTATAGATAATGGTACGGAACCCTTTGTACGCGAGTCCGTCTCGCTCTTGGCTGATTTTTTTATTTTCTCCCAGTCCAACATTATTCACATTCGATGTTGATTTATGCAGCCAAAATAGTCGAGTCCCGTATTCCGTATGCCTGGTAAATGCACACGTAATGCAGATGGCAATCATTTGTTGTCTAGACAGTTATTATGGTTGACTATTAATCATAGACAGCTATATGTAAATTCCATTTGACAACAAATTTAAATAGGTGACAAATTGTGCAAAATTATATGTTATACAAAACTGCTAGCAGGGTTCAAGTCAATAGTCATCTTGAATCCTAGTGGAAAGAGTGTAAGAAGTGTCAGATATGTGGATACCAAATTGATTTTATTTTATTTTTTTATATAAAACAAAATCTACATAGTTCTGGTGTTAAAAGATTTTGGGGTGTAAATCACCAGTACTGATATCCAGTTTGATGTACATAATTGGGGTGACTTTGCAGATCCCAAATTTACTGAGGTAACTTCGATATAGGTAGTATATGTTTATATATTCATAAAAATAATATAGTGTTCGAATGATTAATACTATTTAAATTAAAACTTATTACTTAAGGGGGAACACTAGGCACAGTAGCGACGCCAATCATTTTATTCCTAATACTTTACAAATAGAAAGGAATTCAAGAATATAAACAATACAAGCCTTAGTAAATAACCTGAAGTATTTTTTGAATCATGTTTATTACTATCGGAATCAGTGAGAATTATGAGAATCTGATTACCGCCAAAAACGGCCGTTTTTGGCGGTTATCACTTTTTCTCTCAATGACTGATTCTCATAATATCAAAACATGATTCCAAAAATACTTCAGGTTATTTACTAAGGCTTGTATTGTTTATATTCTTGAATTTCTTTCTATTTGTAAAGTATTAGGAATAAAATGATTGGCGTCGCTACTGTGCCTAGTGTTCCCCCTTAAACTAAAATATTAAAGTCTACTTGTTAAAAAAAAACTTACTGCTCTCTACATTATAGATATGATGTCTTTAATGAAGAGATTAGTTAAACAACCCATGAAAAACAATTTGTTAATGTTCAACCACCTGAAAGTTTACTATTCGGAGTGTAACTAACCTTTGTTATGAACTCAATAAAAAAATCTGTAATAAATATTCCCGATCCAATTCTTAGTTTATGAGATGCGATAAAATTCTAGTTCGTAATAAACGTTAAAAAAAGACATTTAATAGGAATGTAGGGTGCTGTGTAGTAATTTAATTTGTAGCTGTGAACTAGCCAGTTTACTTTTACGAGCTACACGAGCTTTATTACGAACTTTTTCAAATTAAAAGATACAAATTAAACTGGTTTAAGACAACTATTTTACTTTGACAATATAAACACAATACAAAGAAGACAGACAGTTGATTGTAAAAACTCTATAAAGAAATTGGACGAACAGAAAAATAGTTAAATTAATCATACTTTGACCACATAATTGTATTATGGCATTAAGTCCACCTATTTATACATATTCTCGAGCAATAAAGTTTAAATAAAATAAAATACATAATTTTTCTACTTTCCTATTAGAATTGGACAAACAGAAAATGGTTAAATTAGTCATACTTTGACCACATAATTGTATTATGGCATTAAGAGTCGCCTGGAAGCGCATGTCTCCATACAAACGGAAAAAGGGAATTGTGGCAATATTTGATAATTTTGAAGTAAAATTAAACATTTAATCAATTAATCTCATTATAATCTACGTACGTTCCTATACAGCTTGGTTAAAATACCAATGGTTTGGTTGGTTGGTACAAATGGTTGTCCCGTGCAATAAAGTTTTAATAAAATGAAATATATAACCGTCATGGCGGAGTCGCTGGAGGATCTAAGTACCATGCTCAATGACCTCAACGAAGTTTCCCAACAAGTAGGCCTTAAAATGAACATGGACAAGACGAAAATTATGTCGAATGTCCATGTCGCGCCTACACCAGTTATTGTTGGAAACTTCACCCTTGAACCTGTAGAGCAGTGCATCTACTTGGGTCAATTGATCCAGGTCGGAAGCTCCAGTTTCAAGGACGAGGTCTTTCGTCGAATCCGATTCGGCTGGGCAGCGTTCGGGAAGCTCCGCAGTGTCTTCTCGTCCAAAATACCTCAGTGCTTTAAGTCGAAAGTCTTCGACCAATGTGTGTTACCAGTGATGATTTACGGGTCCGAAACGTGGTCCCTTACTATGGGCCTCATAAGAAAGCTCAAGGTCGCTTAAAGAGCTATGGAGAGGGCTATGCTCGGTGTTTCTCTGCGAGATCGAATCAGAAACGAGGAGATCCGTAGAAGAATGAAGGTCACCGACATAGCTCAGCGGATTAGCTCTTTGAAGTGGCAGTGGGCGGGGCACATAGCGCGAAGAACCGATGGCCGATGGGGCAGAAGGGTTCTCGAATGGCGACCACGTACCGGCAAGCGCAGCGTTGGACACCCACCGACCAGGTGGTCGGACGACCTGATAAAGGTCACAGGAAGGCGCTGGATGCAGGCCGCTTCTAGCCGGTCATATTGGAAATCCTTAGGGGAGGCCTATGTCCAGCAGTGGACTTCTTGTGGCTGAGATGATGATGAAATATATAATTTTTCTAATTCCCTATAATTTTAAAATGAAAGTGGTGAGATGCTTATTAACAGCATGAACATTTTATAACTTACATAAAAGAAAGACCTTTCCTTCGAGGGGTTTGCGTCACGTAAGCAGCCGGTCGTAAAAGGGTTTGCCAAATTTGTGACATCATTTGGCAAACCCTTTTACGTATTAAATGAGTAGCTCTGGTTACAGCCGGGAAACACTTAGAAGAAGAGGAGGAGCTAGGAGGAGGTTGACAATACAGGTATATTAATTTCAATAAAAAAAATGCGTCTTATGGTATATTATAACAATATGTGAAAACGAACCACGGGCTCCAAAGCATCCTAGCTAAGAATACAACAAGGAATGTTAAAATGAGAGAGAGAGAGAGAGAGTGAGAGTTGCCCTATACCAGCTCAATGTGTGTAATATTCTGACTAACTTTCGGCCACTAATTAACAAAACAGATATAGGAAAATCAATGTTACTTAACAAAACAATATTAGAAAATTAAATCTTATTATATTTGGAGCTTTGAGGAAATCTTTTCCAATTTTAGAAACTTATCACAAAGGTGTTTCAACGATTCAGAAAATTATTTTGAACAAAGATATCACGCACATTTCGTGTCATGAAATTGCTTTCAAAGCTATTTCAAAGTTTATTATCTGCAGTGATCGGTTCCAAAGTGACAGTTTTTAAAACGTGAATTAACATTTTTAAAATGTGAATTAACGTGAAATAGTGACTGCGAAGGCATATTTCCTTAACAATTCTTTGACATGATTCAATGATACTGAGGGGCAAAATTTATTTTACTCAGCAGACAGCGCTCGTAACAAAGTTAGCACTTCCCAATGCAATCTTGTCTGCAGTCTAGACGATGTCTGGCAGGCCGCCACTGTAAGGACCTCGCCAAATCTCCCTACGGCATAAATACTGTCTTAATAGCGGACCCCTAGCTCTGTCATGCTTCTGCTGAGGATACATACATTTATTATCACGTCTTTATCCCTTGCCGGGAAGACAGAGCCCAATGTCATACAACCCAAAGGCCACGTTTAGCGTGTTAGTGAACGTTATGAACTTAGATCGTTTTATTATTATGTTTACGCAGTCATGGAGACCCGGTCCTTCGAGAGGCTTGGCTGGGAACACAGGTCCAACACTAAGAGTTTTAATTTCATGATTTTCTCCTCCCAACACCCGCTTCCTGATAGGTATCGATGAGATCTTAATCTCTGGCTACCGTCTAGAGAGGAGTTGTTAGAGCTGTTGCTCCCGAGGTAGCATTACGCCGCGAGTAACATCGGAGAAAGTGTAGCACACCTCTCTGCCCCTGAGTCACTCGTACAAGTGTTACCCTTTCTGTCGGCAATAATTGTCAGCTAGTTTGAAGGGCCCTAGTGGGCGGCAGGCCACCATTTGCCAATTTTAGACAGTTATTATGAGTATGGCAGGTATCCGGCCCTTTTAACAATCCAGGACAATTTCACTCACATTTCAACTTAATTATCTTTTAACCGGGCTCCAACGCATCACAGCTGAAGATACAACTGGGAAAACAAGCTCAGACAAATAATAAATAATTAAATAAGAACAAATCACACCCATCAAGTAACTTGTGAACTTATAGGATACTAACTCAATAATACACTATTTTAAAGTATGTATTCAAATAGATCTCCAGGACCTAGGCTAATCAGAAAAATATCGTTTTCCATCATGAGATGGCTGGGAATCGGGAATCGCAACGGAAGCGAAGATGAAAGAGGTCACGTCCAATATCACAAAATAAAACAAACAAACCAGTATCACAGATTCAATATTCATTAATGAAGGTTCGCCATTAGCGACGCAATATCGCCGGATTGTCCTATATTGGCTTGGTGTGAGCTGGTTTGAGCCAATTTCGTGGACACAAATATTTGTCAACGCTGGGACAGTCGGTGATTTTGTTATCTACAATGAAAAGGGTTGAAGAGCAGATATACCCATACCTGCCGAATTAAAGGAACTTATATAGAATATTTGTCACAAGTGTTCAGATTCACAGATGACTGTATCGGTGGTACCAAATAATATATACATTTATTAGATTAGCATGGTGTGAGCTGCTATGGACCAAATTGGTGGACACGAATATTTGTCGACGCTAGGAGTGTCGGTGATTCGGTTTTCTACAATGGAAGGGTTGAAGAACAGGAAGGGTATACTTGCCGTATTCAAGGATTTTATATACATGAGTTTATTTAGTTTTAGTAAGTTTTATTTGTTATTTATATATAAATTATTAGGTATTTATATATAAATAAAAGATTAAGGTGTAACTTAAAAACTTACAGATTTACAAACATACATGTGTGAGGAAAACATTACACTTCTTTCCTTGAAAAATCTTTAAAAACAAAATCAAACCCAAGAACCAGACATATGAAAACCAACATACGTACATACGACCATGTGTCCGGTACACATGACACTCTCTTCCTCGATCGTATGAAAATAAAATCAAACCGGACAGAAACTTAAACTAAGGGGGCCAACTTTATGCAAAGAAAAAGTAGGACATTCTTGGGATATGGGTAGATAGGTTGGCCACACCATGCACAAGATGATTTAAAAAATCATTATATTTGCGTAGCATTAGTTTTAGCATAGTGGCAGCTTTTTTATCTAATTTAGATTTTTTAATGTATGCAGTGGATTCATTGCGGCATTGATTATAGTCATCCGTAATTTCTTATGATCTACCAATAAAGAATTACTAAAAATTGGGACGATGCGCGAAACAGTAGATTAGTAGCAGTTAGCAGTAGATAACGGAACAATTAAAAAAAAAACATCCGGTTGCACTCCGGGAGTGCCGGCAGTAGTGAAAACTTGAATATTAATAGGGATACTTCATCTCCCATGCCGCGCCGGCGGTCTCCGGCTTCAATTTAAAAAAAAAAAATTTAAAATTCATTTATTTCAGGTATCTAATGACAATGACATTGCAACAGTTTTTCGATCAAGTCACTCGACTTGACGAATCGTCAATCACGTGATCTGTCGTGAGTTTAACATTTTTTCCCCATCACAAACAGTGCAAAGCGCCGCTTAAGAAGATTTCACTTTAAAAAAATGCAATATAACTGCCATAACGGTCCCGCTGTATGCTGGACGTTTGGTCGCCTCAACTTCGACATCGATCGTCTAGACTGCAGACTGCTGTTAACTTTATTACGAGCGCTTTGCTGTCTGCTGAGTGAAATCAATTTTATACCATCTTATAAGCTTACCTATCTGTTCCACCAGAGGAGAACCTCCTCTTCTTCTTTTTTCTCCTTCCTCCTGGGCATAAACTACCATGGCTAACCTGGAAGTCTTTAAACAGACTTCGGACACGTAGGTCGGACGGAGCAAAGAAAATATGTCCAGATGGAGGTTTTCTGATGGCACAGACTTGAGCTGTTTGTGTGGTGCGTTGCAAACAATGGCCCACCTGACCTCGTGCTCTGCGTGCCCGAACAACTGCACGCAGCAGGACCTAATGGATGCCACCGACAACGCAATTGGGGTGGCTAATTTCTGGGCTGCGACAATTTAATGTTTTTGCCATCGAAACGCTAAAAAAAAGACAATATATCACAACAGATAACCACTTTATGATTAAATTTAAAATATTTACGAGCAATTCTGAAACCAAACCACATCATATTGCTCGTTTATCATGTTGCTCGTTTCAGCTAATAAAATTTTATGGTGGATTAAATCGATTGAAACAGTAACAGAAATTTGTAAAAGGATGGAAGGAATACAACCCTTTGTTATTATTCTACTACTCATATATCACAACGGATAACCACTTTATGATTATACTTAATATATAAGCAACCCCTGGTGCAGTCCCTACTTGGATGGGTGCCGCAAGTGGCAAAAAAATATCTCGAGCTCCTCCGTGCTTCGGAAGGCACGTTAAGCCGTTGGTCCCGGCTGGCATCGTTGATGGCAGTCGTTTAGCTATGTCAGATGCCTTAAGGCAGCTTGAAAAATCTGACTACAGTGTTGGCCACTTACACATACGAAAAACAAACAACAACTTAATATATTTAAGACCTTCTGAATCCAAACCACGTCATAAAGACGTAATACTTGTTTCAGTGCATGATCAGCGTTTACAGATAGCGACGCCAATAAAGTTTTATGCTGTATTAAATTGAATGAAACAATAACAGAAATTTGAAAAAGAATGGAAGGAATACAACCATTTGTTATTATTCTACTACCTATACAGCACAACAAATTAGTTAATACTTAATATATTCACGAGCACTTCTGAATCCAAACCACATCATAAAATCGTAATGGTCGTTTCAGTGCATGTTCAGCATTTACAGATAGCAATGCTAATAAAATTTTATGGTGGAATAAATTGACTGAAACAATAACAGATTTTTGAAAAGGAATGGAAGAAATACAACGCTTTTTTATTATTTCAATACCTATAAATCACACCATAATAAGTTTATACTTAATATATTCACGAGCACTTTTGAATCCAAAACACATGATAAAATCTGTTGCTCGTTGTAGTGCATGTTCAGTGTTTACAGATAGTGATGCCAGTAAGATTTTATGGGGGAATAAATTAACTGAAACAATAACAAATTTTGAAAAGGAATGGGAGGAATACAACCCTTGGTTATTATTCTACTAGATACCAATACCTTTAGTTGTGGTACTTGTGGTAGAGCCACGCTTCCGGCAAAAATCACTTTTACTAGTACCATGAATGGGCTTGCTCGTCCAGGGAAGTACCACACTCTCACAGAAAACCGACGTTCGAGTACATAGTAGCTTTACCGCTGTTATGCTTCGTTCGGTGAGTGATAGAGCCGGAGGCCGATCCCCTCTCCCCATTGGGATAAAAAAATAAAAGGTCGGCAAGGCTCTTGTCACACCTCTGATGTTGCATTTATCCATAGGCAGCGGTGATCACTTACCATCAGGTGACCCGCCTGCTGGATGCTGTCCTATGACATAAAAAATACATAACAACAATTAACTTTATACACCCTTATTTTAAATTCAATACACAAACTTTAAGAGGTGACTCAGCCCATTAACATGAATAATTTTTGTTATGGGAGCAATGTTGAAAATTTAATATTATTTTTACTTTACACTTTTTAACCTCCATACATTTGGTCCGATCAGCTGGACACTTTTGTATGGATATGTCAATTTTTTTTAGTTCCTTACATTGATACGGCATGAAAATAACAAAGTGTTCCTGATTTAGATTAAAATACGTACCAACGGTAAAAAAACAATTGCTTGCCTATTTGCCAATTTGCGAATAAATTTCATAACGATGAGTACGGTATGGAAATCAGATTCTGAATCTTTGCCTTATATGTCAACTGAAGTAAATAATACATGCGGAGACCCAGAAAACATATTATATGGCTTGTTTACTCCGCTGTTTATCCGCTGTAAATCTCATCAATCTATTAAATATTGATTTTGTACATGTTTTTAGGGTTCCGTACAAAAAATGAAAAACGGAACCCTTATAGGATCACTCGTGCGTCTGTCTGTCCGTCCGTCCGTCTGTCACAGCCGATTTTCTCCGAATCTACTGAACCAAATTAGGTGAAATTTGGTAAGATGGTGTAATCTTATGACCCAAACACGAATGTGCAAACTAAATAAATATCTGTTTTAAATAAGGGTCGTTTTCGGGGGCCCAATTAGAAAATTAAAAAAAAGGCACAATGTAACAAATAACTCCAGAGTAGTTATATTCTGAGTGTATTTGTTCCATTACACAAAACCCGCAGGCAGAATATTCCTGATTAAGATAAAATTACATAGCAACAGTAGGTAACAAACGCTTGCTTATTCGTCAATTCGCGAATAAATTTTATCACGATGAGTACGGTATGGTAATTGGAATCGGAGTCTTCGCCCTGTTTGTTCACTAGAGTAAATACATACTGCCGTGGCCTATAAATATTATACTCAAACATGCTTGGAAGTTCTAACATTATTTTGACAACCTTCTTTGGGATAAATCGATATTGCTGCACTGGCCACATACACGCCAGCAAAGTATGTATGAAAATCCATATCTGTCGTGTTTTAGCGGCCGGCAAAGTTATCTCAAACTAAGAAGAAGATACTAGTTACTATCAAAACTCATATCTGTCGTGTGATTTAAAAATGGAACAACAGATTTGCTACGAAATAATTCAACAAAGGAGGTAACAAATTCGAATTTCAAATTTGACCTGGCCAGTAACTAAAAAATAAAATAAAACATACAATATTTTGGCGCGATAAATTCGACATATTTATGGATATTTATTTATATATTTTTTTCTAGCTACTGGCCGACATGTTTCGGCCTTATCCGGAGGTCTTCTTCAGGGCGAATGTGAATCGAGACGCGCGCATGATGACGTCCCAATCCGCACCTGGATTGGGTCCACATCATGCGCGCAAAGGAAGACCTCCGGATGAGGTCAAAATATGTCGGCCAGTAGCTGACTATTTACGTGAGTAACCCGTTGTTACTTTTAATAAATAAGAATGTATCTATCAGCAGCTACCTTCATGATAACATGTTTTAAAAGCTCCTTAGTGAAATAATTATGTCATAATCTATTTAATACAAGATTGAGCTATTAAGGACGGAGCTTCGAGTGCACTGTAATGCATAATTAAGTATGAAGATTGGTACTACGGTGGGTACTTATCGTAAATTTTGTTTTGTGTACGTAATTGTTTTAAGATGATGTAATTACTATGACGCGTTGTTGAGTTGTCTATGAAGCATTTATGGAAATTACAAAAAGTCGTTTTTAATTATCAGATAAAAATTGTTTGTGCTAAAGGTTAGGTGGTACTTATATAAGTGTTAAAGGTATTTCTTATTATAAGTTATTTATAAATGTAAAAGATAAGCTCAAAAAATATTACTGTATCGCTCGCTGAACATACGTAAAAATAGTTTAATCTGAGTCGTTTTTGAAGTCGGTTAAAAGGACGTAAGTAACTTCAATAATAAATAATATATAAATATATACGGACAAATAACACAGATTGAGCTAGCTCCAAAGTAAGTTCGAGACTTGTGTTATGGGAAACTAACTCAACGATAATATATATTTAAAAAAAGACACTTATATAGATAAACATCCAAGACCCAGATCAATCTGAAAAAGATCAATTTCCATCTTGACCTGACCGAGGATCGAACCCGGGACCATCCGTATCGCAGGCAGGCGTGTTGACCGTTGCGCCGATAATATCTCAGCCAGAAACCGACACAACACTTATTCAAATGATCGCTACTTATCCGATTGAATCAAGTCAATCATTATTGGAATGTATAGACGATCACATGACGCTTACATATATAGATTATACCCGTATATGTTCAGTTGTCGAGTGGGTGCAGCCGTGAACCGCGTGCAATGATCTCGACTTGACGCACAGGTTTTGAAGATAAAATATTACTTTTTAAAGTGTTTCATTCAGAATCATTTAAATCTAGGATATCATATCCACAAGTAAATATCACAGATATAAAAAAAAATGTTTACTTACCTTCTAGATATATATCTGTTTTAAATATACACTAAATTGGTGTAAAGATCTAAATCGCACTCTTTTTCGCTATGGTATGATCGTGTTTCTTGTTGTACTCTGCTGCTTAAGAGCGTATACTAGCAGTATTTTTTAATATGGTTTCCATACAAATGTATTTCTCTATTTTCTCGCTGAAAACTGATTCTAGAGCCACAATTCTTTTTTCATAAAATCTAATACTAAAATAGGAATGCCCCTATTTTTTATTTTTTCCAAATAACCTGTTTTTGTATTTTTTTTTCTTTTACACAGATTTTTACAAAAAATAAAACATAGTGACATACCTATTTTAGTAATAGATTGTAGGTAAAAATAATTGTGCCTCTAGAAGCAGTTTTCAGCGAGAAAATAGAGAAATAGATTTGTATGGAAAACGCGCTGCTAGTATACCTTCTTAAGATCCTTCTAGTTCTGTGCCTAGGTCAGCTAAAACCTCTGTGAATTCATACAAAGAAGTTTTAACACCTGACTAAATACTTAATTAAGTCTCCCTCATAATCCCACTTAAAATTCTTATGGACCTACACCACCGGCTACCCGAGGTTGCTCTTTTCAGGTCATATAGGCTATAAATAACAACTAGATAAAGCCTAGATAGACTCTTTTAGCCTAAAAGCGTAGAAAAAACTAGTGCCCAACCCATAGTCGGTCGTGCACACACTCAACTACCAATTTGACGGATTTTGAGGGCATAAATTGACAGGACGCGTGTGATAACACAAAGCTGTCACGCACACAAGCATTGAAAACAGTACAGTTTTTTAATCATTGAAATAAAGGCGGTGTCTAGAGAGTACCTATATAGTCAAAGTTAACTATGTGATCCTTTCAATATTATAGGCAATTTAAGGTCTCTCATTCGTTTTTTCTTTTCTCATATAAAGATAAAAATCGGAGTTTTTGGTGGGAAGTCAAGGGGTTCAGTTGTCGTTTGCCTTATACAATTTTGCAAATTGATTTAAGTTGACTTCATAATATGAAATTGGTGTAGTTTGGTGATATAAATGCTCGTGCTCGAGAACAATTTGTGAAAAGTTAAAGTAGACTGTTAAATGGACTCGTATAGATTTGTCGCCAAAATCTCCCACGAGGCTGCCAAAGAACATACCTATGCCATCTTTGATGCCACATACCGTATAACACCGATACTTAGTATCTCATTATACTGGACATTGGCAGAATCACTGAAATCTCGATGGAACCATAATTAAAAAAAAGAAAGAAAGAAAGATAAAAATTTGAATTTTTTGTGTTAAATAGATCTCTCAAATAGCAAATACAAAACATAAAAGAATAAAGCTACGCGTAGCAAATACAAAGATAAAGTTTATAATGATTAATAGATACAATCACTAATTCAATATACCAACAAAGTTAATTACCGAAATTGCGTGTCAGTTACCTACAAATACCTGTAGTTATATCGCATCCATTTACATAACCGGTCAGTAGCCTTTACATACATAGTCACGAGACCTAAGCTCGTGATCAGACCCTAGTTTCTTACGGAAACCGGTAAAGGACACACTTACTTGATTGTCCATTAAAATTCTTTAATTAAAGTATAAAAATCATCATATTTTTTAAAATTATGTTATATTTTTTTACATGACCCAAATATATGGAAGTGTCTTTAATTAGTTATTTTCAACTATTCGTGAATTAAATCCTTTTATCCAAGTACAAAAATCAACTTTTTTTCTATGGGAATTTATGTAATTCCTTTTTTACTTAAAATAAAAATTAGGAAGTGTTAATACCTACTTAGTTATTAAACAATTCGTGAATTATTTTTTTAATTAAATTATATACATATATATATATATAAATTATAAACATTTTCAAAAATTGTTGCCATAAAAGTTCATAAAAGATGGTTTTGAAAAAAGTAAATTTCAATGAATATGAACTTGTACCGTTTATGGATGAAGACTTGTTTGAGTAAGTAAATACATTAATAATTTAAACCTTAAGTAGTTTATTATTATATTTACATTAAATTTTTAGGTCAGGTAAAAACTCTTTTTATATTTTTGTGGAGATTTTATCCGTTCATCTAAACGCGATAATTCTTGACCCGTTGCTCCAAATACGATGAAATTTAATACATAAGATGTAGATTACTAGTACAATTGTCAAGATTAATGGGCATCCAAATCAGTTCAGTAGTTAATAGGTATTAAAATAAGTATGTAAATGTTAACAAGGTCAAAGTTTACGACGAACTACTAACAAAACCCTTAATTCAAATTCAATACACAAACTTTAAGAGGTGAACAACTGTTATCAGACCAATGCTGAAAATTCAATATTATATTTACCTTTTTCATACATTTGGTCCGATCAGCTGGACACTTTTGTATGGGTATGTAATTTTCTTTTAGTTCCCAGCATTGGTCATGTTTTTGGGCTGAGTCACCTCTTAATGTTTGTGTACTGAATTTAAAATAAGAGTGTATAAGAAGATTGCTAAGATGAAATATAATGTTTTCTTATGTTTTCGCGATTATTACACATTTAAATAAAATTATTTTAATACGGTTTTTATCGCGTTTATTACATTATTTATACACCTAACGTTTCGAGCACTTTACAGTGTTCGTGGTCGCAGGTAGACTAAGTTGACATTTGTCTAGTATTTTATAAGAACTGCAAAATCTACCGCCTAAAATATTTATTTGAATATAAAATATATATTGAAATATAATATTATATTTTAACTAACTAGTAGTTCGTCGGGAACTTCTGAACCTATTTTGATGCCCTATGAACTTTAAAATTGTACTAGTAGCATATAAGTTTTAGACTTCACCATGATTTGGGCGCCGGTTTGAGAGATATCGTGGAACAAACAAATTTACATCCATATAGAGGGAGATTGTGAACAATCTGGGAATATTTAAAGATGAAATCAGAATCACTGATAAAATATATTTGTACATCCGCAAGAAAAAAGAAAACAATATTTGGACTTTCTATAGAAATTTTATGAGGTGATCAAATTTGTATGTGAATATGTATGGGAGGTCCTATTTTATTTTTCACCATTTTCTTTTGTCTTGCCCTGGTCTAATATTTTATTAGGTATTCTGACTCCGACATTAAAATATAGCCAGGTTATTCAGAATCAACCTGTATACTTATGTATACAGGTTGATTCTGAATAACCTCAACCTGTTTACTTATGTATACAGGTTGATTCTGAATAACCTGAAAAAATAACATAAAAAAATGTGTCCTTTCCCCAATTCAATTCAGTCTATAAACTGCTATTAAAATGTTTATTAATCTAAGTTACGAAGGACAGGCTGATATTATTCAAGCGGATAAAGTCAAGGGAAAACAGCATATATTTTTATAAAATTATAATATCTGTACATGTTATATTTTGTTATTTGTAATATATCTAGGACTTATCGCGTCGTCATTTTAATAAAAATGTCACTAAGATATGAATGTATAATTTACATATGTGTAAGAAAGAAATATATCTTTAAGAAATTGAAACGTTAATTTTATCATACTTTATTCATGTAGGCACTTGTTTACTAAAAATCTCGCTTCCAGCAGTGAAGTAGCAAGAGCTCACTTGGAGTCATTAAAAAAAAAACAATTAATTTTTTTTTCTACTAATCGGTGCAGAAGGCCAATTTCTTTATGGCTTTTTGAATTTATTGTGATCCAAATTCTGAGGTAAATATTTTTTTACAATTTGGTGAATAAGGAGTTTTAAATATTGCCACAGGATCCAAATCAACTTGTCCGCATGTAAATTTATACACTACTTAGAATGGGCAATTCATCCCATGCAATGCCAACTACTTTCCTTATGGGACGAATGCTGGGAACTCGAAAAGATTTCCATCCCATACAAGTTGCCCGGCCGGCCTAACAAATTTGTATGGGAATGCAAAAAAAACATACCAACATAAGATCTCTACAAGGTTATGTCGTGCGTGTTTCCATCTGATGAACCCCTGAACCGTATCAAACGCGTACAAAGATGCCAGACACTCGAAATCTCAGGGAGCAATTAATCTCCCCTTTATTGCGCCGCGTTACCAAATTCTGGATTTCTTCCGGAAATAACCTCTTCTAACACGCGCCTTGAATAACTTTTGATTATAGGGATAATGCCTTTGAAATACATTTTTAATTTTTTCGATTTTACTAATACTTACTTAACAGTATGATGATTCCGGTAATAGAGAAAACAAAATAAAAAATATAGAATTTAAAAAAAGGAGAATGCCCACTGATCTATGGAATCCAGTAACTCATTAAAAAAATTACTACATTGTATGAATACCAAAAAAACAAATAAAAATAAAATTAGAACTAATTAAAAATAATAAAATTACTGTAAAAATGTATGAATTTAATTTAAAACTTTATTTTATGCTCATACACGATATTTAAGGGGTGGGCCCGAGAATGGGCATTCCCATCATTTTAATCTTTTTCAACTCTTTTTTTTTTCTTAGTTCCTATTTCATTTTCTTTTTGTCCTGGTTCCAAGATTTGAAATTAAATATTCCCAGGGACAAATTAATCCCCTTATATTGCGTCGTGTCTTATTCTGGATTTCTGGGAAAATTACCTTTCCAAACACGCGCCTTGAATACCTTTGAATATAAGAATAATTGCCTAGAAAACATTTTTGATATTTCTTAGACTTTATTTATAGCGATTTGATGAAATTATAATATTCATTTTATATTTATGTTTTATTCGTTCATCTTGAAGATAATGTTGAAATCGTGGTCGATCTGAATTTTATTAATGCTCTATATTACAAGACCGGATCCAAGATCTTGTAGATGTGATAATAGTGACGGTTACTCACACATAGTAATGATAGAGACGACGAAACAAAAATTGACCAAGTGCGAGTCGGGCTCGCCCATTAAGAGCGTATGCTAGCAGTATTTTTTCAATATGGTTTCTATACAAATGTATTTCTCTATTTTCTTGCTGAAAACTGATTCTAGAGTCACAATTCTTTTTTCATAAAATCTAGTACTAAAATAGGAATGCCCCTATTTTTTATTTTTTCCAAGAAAACTGTTTTTGTAGATTTTTTTTTCTTTTATACAGGTTTTTAGAAAAAAATAAAACATAGGGACATACCTATTTTAGAGATAGATTGTATGTAAAAAGAATTGTGCCTCTAGAAGCAGTTTCCAGTGAGAAAATTGAGAAATACATTTGTATGGAAAACGCACTGCTAGTATACCCTCTTAAGGGTTCCGTAGAAGCAAGCTTAGATTAGCCAAAAACCTCTACAATTTTTCGCCAACAAAGACGTAGGTGATGTATTTCAAAAATTGCTTACGTCTGAATCAAACTTGTTTTTTGAATGGACCACGTAGCTAGCTCCAAATGAGCTTTCGCTATGGCTGCTCGGATATTAGCAGCTGCAGCTAAACGTGCGCAGAACGTGCCCCGCCTCCCCTCGCTTGCTCCGTTGTACCTAATATTGTGTTCTGCGCATCGCCTCGCGCGATGTTCGAGCTGCCATAGTGTTTGATTCGGACTGTATCTCGTTCAAATCATTTTGCTTTTAAAAAGTTAATTTGAGATCTTAGCATATATTTCTTATACATATTTCACTTTATTATTTTAAAAGTTAAAGGGACCTTGTGAACACACATTTTATCAATTTGAAAGCCATCTTTCAAGCGATTGACTTTGAGATAAAATGGTTTGAGGAAACTCAATGTTATTTTTAGAGACCCCACAGGTTTAGTATTAGTTTTTTATTCCACCGTAACTTCGAAATGCCATAAATTCGGACGAATGCATATAATAATCGACAAAGGCTATAATTTTTTGTGCAGAGCAGTCATGTTTATATTTTACTGAGGCGCTTAATGGTCCAGCATGCATACGTATTGTTAATGCTTACACTAAGCAACCGTGGGGTGTGGTTCCCATTGCCATGGGTGAAAAGTGGCATAAAAATGTATTGAGATCCTCCCTGCTACGGAAGGCACGTTTCGAGTTACGAAAAGCACGTTAAGCCGTCGGTCCCGATTATCATAATAAGTAAGCTATTGCTAAGCTACGTCACATGCTAAGCAACTTGAAAATCCGACACAGATGTAACCACTCAGATGTTACCAAGAATTTTCCTTATGCCATTCCATACTATCCGTAAATTGTTATTGACAATGGACCTTCTGGGAAGCGGACGTAATGAGAGAAAAGCCAATTAACACATTTCTTGAAGAATTTTGGTTTGCGTATTTCTGAAAGAAAACTTCTTTTCTAGTCATTGCTTTTTTTTCTTTTCTGTTTATCCTAACTAATATTATAAATAAATAAATAAATATATACGGACAAATCACACAGATTGAGCTAGCCCCAAAGTAAGTTCGAGACTCGTGTTATGGGATACTAACTCAACGATACTATATTTTATAATAGATACTTATATAGATAAACATCCAAGACCCAGGTCAATCTGAAAAAGATCATTTTCCATCTTGACCTGACCGGGGATCGAACCCGGGACCATCCGTGTCGCAGGCAGGCGTGTTGACCGCTGCGCCACGGAGCTCGTCATAAAAGCGAAAGTGAGTTTGTTTGTTTATTTGTTACACTTTCACGCGGTATCTACTGGACCAATAATCATGAAATTTTGCGAACACGTTGTCTGAAGTACGGAGAAGAACATAGGCTACTTTCATCCCGGAGAAAAGCACTGTTCCCGAGGGATCGACGCTAACGCGAGCGGAAATATTTTACCACTGTTTTTATTGCTTCAAGGTCAAACAACTCTTTATTTACTTACTAGCTGCTACCTGCGGCTTCGCCCGCGTTATTTATATCCTATGTCCTTTTCAGTACGCTAACCTATGTGTATGCAAAATTTTACAATGATCGGTTCAGTAGATTCAGCGTGAAAGCGTAACAAACAAATAAACAAACTCACTTTCGCCTTTATAATATTAGTTGGGATTGGGATTCATTTATGTATACACAGAAAAACAACACAATATACATACAGAAAATGAGTACAAGGGAACTACTTATTCCTAAAGAAATTTCTTCCAGTAGCCGCGAGAGAGGAGAACCTAAAAATAAAGGCAGACTGGCGTGTGCATAAATAATAATTTTAATAACTATAAACTTGAACACAATCATAGATAACTAATAACACACATATAAATATATAAATAACCTACATACATACATATATTACCTACGAAGATCCAAAGAGAAAGTGATCTTTTAGTCGTCTTTTAAAGATACAAATAGATTGAGATTCACAAATAAAGGCGGTAGAGAATTCCATAGCTGGACCGCATGTACAGAAAAGGAGTAGGAGAAGAAACAAGTGCTATGAGTAGGAAATTTAAGTAAAGAAGGCAAATGAGATATACAAGAAGAATCAGGTCCTTTGATTATTCAACGCAGTTTTTGTTCTGACTTCTAAACATAGATTTAAACAATGAATTACAATATCGCAAACTTTAAATATAGGCCGGAACAAAGTTTTGCTTTGAATACAAAAGCCAGTCCATTAAATGGGCCTAATTTAATCAGTGTTTCTGAAAGTTAGTCTGCGGGTTTTGGTTTTAGGCTTACTTGGCTAGCTCTAGTAATTATCGCTAATGGAAACTTGCGTGAAGAATAGATTTTAATAAATTTAACTGATTATGTAGGGATCTAAAACAGTCATGGGACACTGTTTGTCTGATATCGATAAAAAAATATTAAATTAAAAGAAAGTAATAAAATCATGAGAAAGCTTTCAAAATATATAAGAACTTTTCTTATAAAACCATTTCCATAAACGCAATATCGCATCGCTGCCGACCAAAGTTCTCACATCGCCCATACATGCTGAGAATGTGACGTCACTTGTTTGTAGATTTTAGTTAGCGGCGTTTACGCTGAAAGAAAAAAAAGGTGACTATTTACCTTTATATTTTGAAGAGAATTGTGGCTAAAAAGCTATTTTTTTCACTGACTTTTCAATTTTTATAAGCCGTTGTCGTGTTACGACGAAAGAAACGTTGGATAATCAACAAAACAACGTTGAATTTTAATTTTCTTTATTGGCGGAAGATATCACACACAGCGTTACAAAGAGAGAGAGAGGCAGTGTTGCCACTGCAAATTAGTAATATAACTAAGTATTGTGTCTATGACAATTTTTGTTTTTAATTCACCTTTTTTATGAACAAGAAAAACTGTGCAAGTTCCAATTGTGAATATTAATAGATTGACTATCAAAGTGCATGATGTGATCTTAGCAGGTAGGATAAACAAAATGAGAGGAAAAATATACATTAAAACAAAATGCGCCACTGGGTTTTCTCATATACATTTTCCCTGTGGAAAATAATGAAACGAATCATGTAACATTTTATTAATATTTTCCAGGACTTAGCTCAACTATTTATTTACTTCCACTGACGTTTCAATTGTGTAGTCTTAAAATAATCTTAAATAAATATGTAGCACTTTGTTTTTACTACTACAAATAATATGTTCTTGACACTTCTAGAGTGTATCAAAACTTTTGTAATTTTATCTATCTGTCTATTTAGCAGCTAGGGACGTCCACTGCTGGACATAGGCATCCCGCATAGATCGCCACAAATTGCGGGTTTGTACAAACTGAGTCCACCGACTCCCGGTGATCTTGATGAGGTCGTTCGTCCACCTGGTCATTTGTAATTACTTGAATGTAATTACGCACTCCTAAAGTCAAAGCTGTGAGTAAGATGTACGCTGCAAGTAGCACTGGCAACACATGCAGTATAAGTCAGTTTCATCATCATCATCATCATCAGGTCTTTTATAGTCTCCACTGCAGGAGCACGACCAGAGGGTCGTGCTCCTGCAGTGGTCCTCCTCCTGTACTACTAGAGCCTTATATTAGCCAGAGCAGTCAGAGGATTTGGCCTATACTCTCCACCCTGGCCAGACGGGTTGGAGAGGTCTCTTTGATGTTTATGAGCTTTGTTTAGCTTGTGTTTCCTAAGTCGCCTTCTACGACATCCACGGGAAGACTTGGAGTGGTCCTATTCTACTCTGCCGGGAACCACACTGCAAATTTGTTATTGCTTTAAATCCGCCTACGACACACATTACGAGCACATAACTTTGTAGTGTTTGCTTTGCGTCGAACTGCGACCTTCTAAGTTATTACGCACAAACAGGGCTGCCAAATAAGTCAGTTTGAAAAAAAGCTATTATTGAGGCTGGCAGAAGGATCTTCATATAGCGGACAGCGTAGATAGATAACTTTTGTTTCTTAAATTAGATTGGTACAGAAATACAATTTTTGTATTATTTTATTGTGCCTAACGTGACAGTCTGTGATGCTTCGGAGCCCAGAGTCCTGGAGGCCCAGTATCCAGGTTGAGTGTGTGATTGAACCACGGGAAAAAAGGAGGTAATTTAGCAATAATATTACACGTGCGTATACTGATCTGGGAGAAATAAAAAACGTAAAATGTACTGGCCGGAGAAGCAGTTGGCTGCTTCTCTTCCCGGGCCGAGAGAAAAGGGGCAAATCTAAGGACAAACCCATCACTATTTTGATTAATCTAAATAGTGATGCTTCATCTCTCCATCAATAAGCCCATCAACGTGCTAAACGTAGCCTTTTACTCTTATGGCCTTAGACTCTGTCTATCCCGTAAGGGATAAAGACGTGATATGTGATATATTATGTGTATGATAAAAATTAAATGTGAAAATCACATTTTGATCCTACCAAGTTTCATTTTAATCAATGTTAACCGGATTACTTGATTAATTTACTTCCAGTTAATTAAACTCTTTAATTAAGGCGTGGAGCGATCAGATATTTAGAAGGAAGACATTCTGTCGTAAGTCTCGGGTTTGTTACACGAAATTTATTTGCCATTTGCTTCATTTGTTTTGATCCCGTCTTACTAAGTTAATCTAATTTCTCTCAATTTCTCCGTGGCGCAGCGGTCAACACGCCTGACTGCGACACGGATGGTCCCGGGTTCGATCCCCGGTCAGGTCAAGATGGAAAATGATCTTTTTCAGATTGACCTGGGTCTTGGATGTTTATCTATATATGTATTTGTTATAAAATATAGTATCGTTGAGTTACTATCCCATAACACAAGTCTTGCTTAAGAACTTACTTTGGGGCTAGCTCAATCTGTGTGATTGGTCCGCATATATATTTATATTTATTTATTTATTATTATTTATTATTCTGACTGGAGTACATATAAATAAACATTTAATAGCTTAGCTAGCTTTCGCCAGTGGCTCCGCTCGCATTAATGTCGATCGCTCGGAAACAGTAACTTTACCCGGGATAAAAAGTAGCGTATGTGTTAATTTGGATAGTAACCCATCTGTGTGCAAAATTTCATCTTAATCCCCTGAGCCGTTTGGTCGTGATTGAGTAACAAACATCCGAATATACAAACCTTTCTCATTTATAATATAGGCTGTAGGATTATTAGTGAAGTAGGACAAGTAACATAAGTAGGACAATCTTGTGCCCGCAAAACTTACTAGTTCATGATATATTAATTTACTATCTTTTTCTCGTGAATTCATCTGGATTCGATTTAATTGGCCGGTTTCGTCATCATGATCGATTTGAACACAAGTGTGGAGTAAAATATATATTTTACGAGACCGCGGCAACAGATATTTGTTTAATTTTTTAACAACAATAAAAGGCTTCCCTTTACGAAAAAAGATTCGAATCCATTCAGTGTTTCCGAAAATATAAAAAAATCGGTTTAAGTGTTCCTATCGCGATGTAAGTGAGCACTAATAAAGAATTTTTAGAAATGTAACCCCTAGGGGGGTGAAATAGGGGGTGGAGTTTTACGCGGATGAAGTCGCAGAAAATTTGCTAGTATGTTATATATAAAAATCCGCCTACGACACACATTACGAGCACATAACTTTGAAGTGTTTGCTTTGCGTCGAACTGCGACCTTCTAAGTTATTACGCACAAACAGGGCTGCCAAATGGCTGATATTATACAAGTCAACAGATATAATATACAGCGTCTAAATAGACCCTTGACACACCCTTAAAGGGGTCACTCAGGCCGTCAATATGAACAACTTTTCTTATGGGATTAAATTTTCATACAAAAGTTTTCAGCCGCCCGGGCAATTAGTATAGGAGAAAGTCCAAAAATGTATCGAGTTCCTAGGATAGGAACATAGGAAAATTTATTCAAATCGATGGTCTTAGTCACCGTTCAAGGGAATGGGCTATTTTCCTAAAAAAATATAATTAGTCCGTTAGTTAGATTATCAAAAAACATTTAACACGTGTTTTTTCTTTTGTCAATTAAACAAAATATTACAAAGATATAGCCTGTTAAAATTGTGTGTGACGTCACTAGCCAGTACACTTTTTAGTGGCCTGTGATGTCACAAGCCCCCACTTATGAACTTTGACACGCTTTATCTTTAACATTTATTATTTAATTAACGAAAGAAAAAATACATGTCCAATACTTTTTGATTGTCTAACTCTGACGGTCTAATTTTATTATTAATATTTTGACCCAGGAAAATAGCCTATTCCAAGGGGCGATTTACACGCTGTATTAATGATGGGGTAGGTTTTAGCCTACGCTTCATTACATCAAGGGAATGGGCGTGAGTCTAAGGAATCATATCAAAAGGCCGTGCGGCCTACAACTCATTGATTCTGTTTTACGAAGCCCTTTGATCTGATGGTATATAAATAAGTACATATACTTTGCTCAGCCCCAAAATCCCAAAGTCCTTTAATTGGTCAACAATTTTAAAACCCAATCAAAAAAGAATGGACAAACGGACCCATTCGGATGTCTTTATCCGGAAACCGTAAAACTATGAGGTTGAAAAAGACTTTTCTCGCATTTAAAACACCTCCAATAACTCTATTATTTATCTCAATTTATCTCAACGGTAATTTCCATTTACCAGATAATTCGATGAGGAATTGCAAATGAGGACTAGTGGCAGATATGGCGCGTCACATGCATTAGCATAATTGATCAAACAGCCACTGTTATTCGTGTGCTGGTTACCACGAGCCACATTCTAGTTGGCCATCCTAGCAAAAGAAGGTCATATTTATTTATTTCGAGCCATCACGTGTCCCACTGCTGGGCAAAGGCCTCCCTCCACTTATTCCATTCAGTCCGGTCTTGCGTTATCTCCTTCCACTCTTTGTTAAATTTGTCCAGCTCATCGCGCCATCGCGTTCTCGGTATACCGAGTCTTCTAGGATTATTAGGGATCCAGCAGAAGGTGATCTTTGCCCAGAAAGAAGGCCATAAGTCTTATATAGTCCTATTCCACTAAAAAATAAGATATTGGAAAAAATTCCACGTAGGCAGGATTTAAACAACTGTATTTAGTCTTTGCTCGACTAACGCCTTACCAATTAGGCCACAGCGCTTTAACCCTATACGTCGAATTTCTCTACCATTGCATTACATTAATGCATGCGTCACCTAACATTACGACCTCACCATTAACTACAAGAGAAGTATTTTGATTTAACTCGTTCATTATAATACTTTATATGGGATTTTATTTTGCATTCACAGTGCTATTTTACCTTATTTATTAAAGAAAGAAAATAAGAAATGGAGAAAAAATTCCACGCGGGGAGGACTTGAACCTGCGTCTAGATCTCAGTACGATCTATGCGTTGCCAATTACGCCACCGCGCTTCAAGCCCCGGCGCCGAATTTCTCCACCATATCCCATTCCTCTTACACGCATCTAAGCTTGCGTCACCCAACAAAACTACCCCACTTTTACAAGTGCGGTATTTGATTTCAACTCATTTTGCAATGAATTTGGAAATCAACTAATCGTTCATTATAATTTGAAAATCAAATGTAGGATGCTATACAACTTGACATATATAGTGACTTTAGCAAAAAATAAACGTAATTGGTTAATATATCACTCTAGAGTACAGAGAGAAAAAAAAGACCGTGATGATGATGAAACTTAATTGATCGAGCGAGCGCAAAACGCGAGCAAAGCATTCTGTTTCATATTGGGCAAAAAAATCATTCGTATGTTGAGTTGTTCCCCTCTACAGGTCGCAAACCGAATCCCATGTTATTTTGTGAGCAGATTTCATAATTAGAAGAAATGTTATGACGTGTCGGATAATTGAAAATCTACATGATTACACACTACATACATCCTTAATATGTCTGATAGAAAATTCAAAGCATATGTTAAGCATACTCGTATGTAAGGCAGGACTGATGATTTCCTAAACGACAAAAATATCTGGCTGGAGCTTGGCGCCGGACCCTCATAATGGTTTATGTTAAATTTCACGAATTGGTACATTTTGTACTTATCATATTTTGATTTGACATTATATTTACATTTAACAAATAATTTCTTTATTCGAAAATTATTATTTGACGTCACTCATTGAATTTTAAATTATTATTTGACATCACTCATTGAATTTTAAATTATTATTTGACATAACGAATTGAATTTTAAATTATTACATGACAATGTAAGCTCACGTCCACATATTAGATTCTAAGTAGGTTTTCGTATGTCGTAGATTGTAAGATAACGTCATTTGGACAAAATGCGCTGTGCAGTTTGTTGCCGCTTCTTCTGCACTCCGCCTTGGAAGCGGTGTAAACTTAGCTAGTAAATTATTGACGTCAACAATAACATAACATTGTAAACCAATTGTAAATGTAAATTGACGTTCACTAAATGATATTGAAAATATCTTAAGATAAATTTTTGACTATTGATGGAACTAGTACAAAGAACCTAAGCGCCGTGGCATTAATAATGTAACTGTGCTAATAAACGCGAGGTCTATACTAGACTTACTAGTGAAAACATAGGCAGCCCTACATTCACTAAATTGGACACAATAAGTATGTACGGGGAACTTTCAAAGTGGCTGAAATACTTCGCCTCCGTTGGTATGGTCACGTAATGCGACGTGGTAAAATGTGATAAGTTGGCACTGGGGATAACGCTGGGATTGGCAGAGAATCGTCAAGTTTGGAGGAAATGTATCAGGAGGGCTGACTTTACTTAGGAAACAAGCCAGGAGATTGATAGTAGGCAGCCCTAAGAGTAGAAGATGGTATTCATCAAAGGTCGGTTACACACAAGTACCTACATACGTAGTCCGTTGTGTAATCAGTGAGTATTGAGCGGGAGTCGACTATACCGTAGATCCTCTACAGGTTACATTGCTTAACCAATTCCTGTGTTGTTTTGTGAGCAGCTTTCATAATTAGAAGAAACGTCATGACGTTTTGGATTTCTTTTAATCTATTTGCTGGAAATGGCACAAAGAAACTAAGCACTGTGGCATCAAATTAGGTAATTGTAATATCCGAGAGCTTTACAGCTCACAGAGCAACTAGTTTTATTAATAGAAATATAGGCAGCCCTGAGAACAGAAGATAGTAGTCATCAAAGGTCGGTTACACACACGTATTATTCTAATATCTATGGTTACACACAAGTACATACGTAGTCCGTTGAGTAATCAGTGAGAATTGGGCGGGATTCGACTATACCGTAGATTAATTCGATTTAATACGAACAGATCGATTGGCTTCTGTCGACGGCATTTATATGGTTGTAAGCGAATTGTGTTAGGTACCTATATATAATTAATTATACCAAACAATATTTAATATACCGCATACCTGTGTGCGTAAGAGCTTATGTTGATTTTAGTCGTACCTACACAACTTATTTGATGAAATCATAGAGCGCAATAAATCTAATAATCAGTAAACTTCAAAGAAATGGATTGGGTTCTGTCAAGTGGACCCTTAAAGTCGCACGGAACATAATCTAAAAAAAAGATAAAAAATAAACTTGGATGTGACATATAGACCTATAAAAAGGCTAGAAAAAATATTTTAAAAAATCCTTATTTTGTAGATTGCGAGATATTTAATGTATATTATAGTATACATTGCTCCTGATGTCTCTAAACATAACGCGTCAGGTATGTATAGTATAATATGCAAAGCTACGGTCCTAGTCATTCTATTACAGATCTTTCTATATAAAAATAAAATGTGTGAAGGTATAAATTATGGGTTTTTGTATAATAATAAAATAAAGAAAATTAAAAAGAAAATATAGGACAGTTTTGACATGGAAATAAGAAGACACCATTTACAATATTATTTATTTTATAATTCAGAATTTCTATGGACAGGTAATTTCTATCCTTGACTTGGTACCCTTATCAAATCTCTTTATGGTATCAAGGGGATACGCGTCTACGTAAGAGCTGACTAATATCACTGGCCTGTTATCGTACCATTTTACAATCGCGACCTTATTCTTGTTGCAGGTAACTTGAGAGAAGGCACCCCGTCATTTTTTCTGTAGAACTTTATCTGAAAGTAGTAAGGCATTGGCTTCATGCAGCCTGTTTTTCCTAATTGTACCCAAGCTAAATATTCCATAGTTGTGTCTCAATATATAAACAAGCTCTAGAGTAGAAAACCAGTTGTCGAAATACACAACACAGGGTTTATTGCTTATAGTTTTACATAAAGCCAAGACAGTTTTAGCACCAACTCCAAGATCTTCTTCCTCAGGTTCGAATTGTATTCTGCTGAAACTATCATCACCCCCGTATAACATAAAATCATATATAATACCGGAGACCCCAGCCCTTACAAGATTTTTAAAACCCCATTTACAGGGTTTGTTTGGGTTGTATTGCCTCCTAGAACCAGCTTTTTTGCCCTTATAGGGTATTATCATTTCATCTATGCTATATGCATTTTCTTCTTCGACGGACAGACACTGTGTTCGAACTCGTTCTAAAAACGGGCGTAATTTGTTGTAACGATCCGATTCGTCAGCCTGAGTATTGTCGGAAAAATGTATATATCGCCTTATCTGCTGAAACCTTTTCAAAGGCATCACATCTGCAACTTTTCCATACCGATAATTTGTCTGCCAGTAGTCTTTGTATGATGGCATAATAACCACTCCCATCAACATGTTAATTGCCAAAAAATCCGTAATTTCCTCTTTCGTGACATTTATACATTTTCCAGATACCTGGATGCTGTACATATTGGTATGGTAGACAATATCAGCAATTAACTCTTCAGGAAAAAATCTATAAAAATAATCAATGGCCGTCCAATCAGAAGGAACAGGCTCCTTGAAATCAGTTCCAGGTATCGTGGCAGAATGCCGAAACTTTTTCTTTGTCCATTCGTAAGAAATATTAAGGTTTTGTTTCTTATTCTTTTTTACTTTGTTAACTGTAATAGTAGGTCCTCTTCTTTTCCTTGTGGCAGGCGTGCTGGAAGGAAGAGGGGTTGATGGCGATGGTTGATTAGAGCCTAGTGAAGGAATTAATGCTATTGATGGTATTGCATTGTAATCACACTGTGTTTCAGAGGGAAACACAGTGGCAAGAACTGGTGTAAGTGGCGGAGGTTCTTCTGTTACCTCAACAACAAGGTTTGGCGAATCTATTGTTGGTGTCAGTAGTGGTGGTGGATGAGGGGACAAATCTTTTGGTACATCGGTAGGTCCTATCGTAGGAGCTGTTACGTGTTTAGTGGTAAATTCAATACATACTGGATCAAGAGTTGATGGAGAATCTTCAGAATCTTCTATGACTGAGTTCCAAGATGGAACTGGGCTATTAGATAAATCAAGTCTTTCTAAAGACGTATCTATAAACGGGGCAGGAGAGGAGTTCAAACTATTTATTTCGTCTTCGTTGCTTGAGTTTCCGCTTATATCAGAACCAGCATTGATTTCTGGAACGAGTGCTAATATGCGCCTACAACGATCACGTTGCCCAAGCTAAAACAAATTAATACAAACATGCATTCAAACAAGCCCACACCACATTATGCAGTAAATTCAACTTTGGACAATTTTTAGTACCGTTAGAAATAAATAAAAAACAAAACCCATTTTAGCAGACATGCGCAATGTATAGAATAATATACAAAACAGCCAAACCCAACTTTTAAAGGAAATGGATAAATGTATATTATAATATACACAACAACCAGGCCTCATTTTAAGGAGGCGGTCGCAACGTACAGTATACTATACATCATTAAAAAACCTCATAAAAGCGTCGAAATTGTAGTTTTCAGATAGATGTTTTAGCATTAAAATGTGTCTAAGACATTTACTTTTTGAAACTGCTATGCACACTATCAATTTTAAAAGTAATATGAGAAATATATTTTTTTTTACCTTTGAAAGCGCAGAGTTCCGCCGCATTGTTACGATTTCTCGTCACAACTGTCAAAACTGTCATTCGATGACGTTTATTTTACTTTTTTTAATTTGAGTTGCGTTCAGAAATCTTATTTTACTAAGAAAATACTACCTAAAAGTTGAAGTGTGACTTGTAGATTTTTTTGTTTTGAGTGTATAGTATTCTAGACATAAAGACTTTAAGGGTTAAGTTCCTAAAGCACTTGTATCGTGCGCGCTTTTGTAAAATTGTAGGCACCTTTTAGGTAGTCACTCTCGCTATTTATCACTCGACTTTTACGTCTATGCAATATGTTTATATAACCCTGTTAATCCATCCAATCCATCCCAAGGGATTGGGCGAAAATCGAAGGCATCACATTGATAGGCGATGCGGCTAGCAACCCATCACTATTTTGATTCCGCTCTCCACCTTTACGCCCACTGCGATGCTAAACGTGGCCTTGTAGGTTTTATGACCTTGGGCTCTGTCTACCCCGCAAGGGATAAAGACGCGTTAGTATGTATGTATGTATGTATGTTAATCCATCAATATGAACAACTTTTCCAATGGACTAATTAATAACTAATGCTGAAAATACGAAAAAGCCGGCCAGGCAATTCGAATAGAAAAAGCGTTTTTTAGATTTTTCTAGTATTTGTCCTATTTACTACTACTATTTACGTAATATGAAAATAAGCTCATATTGACGGGCTAAGTAATAATAAAGATAAGGAGTTCATACAGATTTATGGTATTATATTCCGTAATTGGTAATTTTTAATTATTGAGAGTACTCTCTAAGATACTAATAATAGGTAGGTACTAATTTTAAAACTTATGAAAATGGAGTATGTATTTTACTTGATTTATTTTATAATTATTATAGATTATATTTTGTTTGCCCACAGACCGTGGAACATGGAGACGAGAGCTGATGACGACGAGGCGCCAACCGACCCCGCGGCCAGGAAACATACGCACCATGACTACACTGAACAGGATTTTGAAGGTACTTATTATAACCATATTTTCAGACCATCAATATGAACAGCTTTTACTATGTAACAAAGGGCTGAGAGCTTATTTTGTTTTTTACTTTCCGTTACTAATAGGCTATTTTCCTGGGTCAAAATATTAATAATAAAATTAGACCGTCAGTTAGACAATCAAAAAATATTGGACAATAAATGTCAAAGATAAAGCGTGTCAAAGTTCATGAGGGGCTTGTGACATAATAGGCCACTAAAAAGTGTACTGGCTAGTGACGTCACACACAATTTTAACGGGCTATATCTTTGTAATTTTTTGTTTGATTGACAAAAGAAGAAACAAATGTTTTTTTGATAATCTAACAAACGGACTAATCATATTTTTTAGGAAAATAGCCCATTGCCCAGGCGGCTGAACATTTTTATATGTAAATGTTGAGTTTTTTTTTTTTAGTTCTCAGCATTAATTAGTAATACTGACAGGCTGAGCCACCCCTTTAAGAGTAAGTCGTCTATTTCTTTAAAGCAGTTAAACTCAACTGATTAAACTGAAATTTGTCATATACAAGTGATTGTGCCGGTCTGATGATGAAAAATTCCCAAATGCTGAATAGCATTGTCAAACGTAATAAATATTACAAATGCATTGATATGATTTGCGTTGGTTCAATTCACATTATTGTAGGTAGATATATTTTTAACTGATCGATCATGATATAAAAATAGACGAAAATTTGGTAAATTATAATATTCTTAACAACAAAAAAAACAGCCGCTCAGCGGAATACTCAAGAGACTGACGGCTTTATGGATGGATGGATACCCAAGCTTTCTATTTCCAGCCTAACAGAATTTGTGGCAGTACAAAAATAAAATAAAACACTTTCAAATCTTAAATCTTCTTATTTAATTTTAAATATAATTAGAAACGAAACTTGAGTTTCTAACATATGAGGAGTTAAAGACAGACAGGGATATATATTTAGATCTCCATCTATAATATTTAGATATAGACAGGATAAGATATATTTTTGTACCTACAATACAACGTAACCTTGTTACAGCGATGTAAGCCTAATAATCACTATACAAAATACATCCGTTCCGCTCTTTAAAAAACAATAAGTGTATTGAATACACGACAAATTATTTAAACAGCAACCCATGTCTACAAAGAAAGGCGTCAGAATTGCAGCTGCGATAGTACATTATGTTATGATACAAGTACGGTAAGCTGGATATTATAGTCGAGGTGTTTATAGGCACGAGTGCTTATAATAAACCGACAACTATAATAGACAGCTTACCGTACGAGTATCATACGACGTTTTTCAATACATTTCCGATTACCTTAAACTAAAACAAGATTGAATTTCAGCAAATACCTAAGAAATTTATAAAAGTTAGGAACTAAAGAAGTTTGTAAAAATACATATATAATAATTAGGTACATTTACTCAGGTTTATTTTCTCCAAAAAAGTACATTGATAACCTTCTCCTTTTCAAAGTCAGTTAAAAAAATCACATCTTACGAATCAGAAAAAAGTTCTCATGCTGGACTTGAAACTCTTTACTCGGATTCTATGAAAATGTTTAAATTTTGCATCTGTGGCATTGGGCTATTGAGCGGTTGTGATTGGTGTAAAGTAAAAAGCACAAGTGCCGTAAAATATATCATTACGATACAGACTTCGATGTCATAAGAACCGTATTATTCGCAAATGTATTGAAAAATATCTTAATCATTTTACAACATTAATAGAGTAGATACGTAGGTACATAATTAAGTACATGCTGTTATAATATCGATCCTGGCTCTGAAATGCTGCGTCTGAGGTTGGCGTGAAAACACTCAGACGAGGAATTATCTCCACAATATACAATTTGTAGAGAACTAGATCGACATGAATGTAAGGCAGTGTTAACCCAACATAATTAGAAGTTAACCCCAGACACGGCGAGGTATGTTACTTGAATGTTACCTTGTAACAGTGATTTAAACATCACCGCAAGCAATTAGTTACTATCCCGAATACATTAACATAGGCTGAGATTCGGGCTTTTGTAGTCTTTCTAAACTTTTTACTTATTTGTTGAGCCTCTGTGGTCCAGTGGTTTTTGCCTTGTGGACCCAGGGTTGGTGGGTTCGATTTCCACGGGAAGCATACTTTGTTAAGTTGTTTCCAGTTTGGTTAGGACATTGCAGGCATGAATCACCTGATTGTCTGATAAGAAAGATGATTCCGTGCTTCGGAAGGCACTTTAAGAGGGTTTACTAGCAATGCGTTTTCCATACAAATGATGTTTAAAAGAAAAAAATGTACATAAACAGTTTTTTTTGGAAAAAACAAAAAATAGGGGCATTCCTATTTTAGTACTAGATTTTATGAAAAAAGAATTGTGTCTCTGGAATCAGTTTTCAGCGAGAAAATAGAGAAATACATTTGTATGGAAACCATATTGAAAAAATACTGCTAGTATACGCTCTTAAGGCATTGGTCCCGGCTGCCATCTGGTAGTCGTTAAAGGAACCACGTCAGAGGCCGAGAGGCGGTTGCGAATAACTCTGACACCAGGGTGTGCATGGTCGACTGACCGTGTCACCTACACGAAATGATGTTGATAAGTTAAGATAAGTTATCTCTACAATGATTTTATATGAATAATGATTACAATGAGGAGAGAAGAAACTCATATCACAAGAAAGGCATTAGATTTGAAAGTAGATGGTACGCGGAACAGAGGAAGACCTAAGAAACGATGGATCGATGGTGTCAAAGAGAGTATGAACAGGAGGGGAGTGACAAAGGCTATGGTAGATGATAGATCAAAGTGCAAAGAGCTGACATTCTGTGCCGACCCCACATAAAAAAGTGGGATAAGGTAAAGGAAGAAGAAGAAGTTATCTCTACAATGTACAATTTGTAGAGTACTAGCACAACATGAATGTAAGGCAGTGTCGACCCAACATAATTGGGATCTAGGGACCGGGCCACGGCGAGGCATTTGTGTACAGTACAATGTAACCTTGTTACAGCGATGTTAGCACCTCGGTAATCACTTAGCAACCCGAGTACATTTACAAAGGCTGATATTCGGACAATCGTAGACATTCTTAACTTTCTACCTAAGTGTTAGAGCACATAAACATTAACGTTTATTAAGAAAATGGTCATTTGCAAATTTTTTATACATCAATTTCTAAAAAAAATAACTAAATTTACAAATTCTAATAATTTATTATTATACTATCAACAGACAACATCTTCATCTAGGAACACGCTCGAATCGATCAAAATCTTTACAATGTACAATTCTTAGGTACTAATGGTACTATCATGACATAACTGTACAACAGTGTCAACCCAATATACTTAATTGGGAGCTAGGGACCAGGCTACTCCGAGGCATTTGTATATGTCGCAGTCATCTGGTTCAATCTGCTGTTGTGATGAATGACTAGCGCGTTCATTGAATGACTAAAGGACAACTCGTCAAGTCGTTGAATGTAACGTTCAACATCTTGACTGAATGAACGTCATTTAGCGAAGTCGTTAAATCTTAGCCGACTTGTAATATTTGGTGGTAGCATGATTTCCAAAGCTTTATTTAATCTCAAATTTTCTTAGTATTAAAGTAGCCGGCGGCGGCGTAATAATAGGTAAATCCATAATGTCATACTATTTTATTACAAATAACGCGCTTTTATGTAAATTTAATCAAAAATAATATCAACACCGTGCCATCTGTGCGAGCTGTTTGACGCCATATTTGTTTTGGTGACTACTAGCGCCGCAGTGGGAAAAAATGAACTAAATTTGAATTACCTGACTGATTTGATTTTATATCCGCTCTGTTCAAAGGGCTATGTTACAATCCGCTAACTAATTGGAAGTTGAGCGACGTTTGTTCGATCAACGTTCAGCCTAGTCATTCAATTAAACGTGGTCATTCAATGAATGCGTAGTCATTCAATCAAATAGCAGATTCAACCAGATGACTGCGACATATATAGTACAATGTAACTTTGTTACAGCGATGTTAGCACCTCAGTTAACACTAATGATTACTATCCCGAAGTTATTTATACAGACTGAGGTATATCGTATACTTTCTAGGACTTAAATGTGTTTGGGGTAAGCCAAAAGAATAAAAGGTGGTTTGATATTTTTATAATACAATATAACCTTTTATAACGAGGTAGGCGTATGACTATCCCGAGTACATTGACTTAGACTGATATTTGGGTATTATGTTTGTTAAATTTAGTTCAGATAATTCGTAGACTTTCCGATATTATCATTTTTTAGTAGTAAGAATACAAATGGTCGTGCTCCTGCAGTGGACTAAAAAGACCTGATGATGATGATACCGAGTACCCAAAAAATTCCTTAATGAGGTTATGAAAATTGAAAAAATGTAAAAATCTCTAATTTTTTTCCACGCAAAGATTGGTGTCACGTAGGTAGTAATAAATAAAAATTTTACGATATGAATAGTTTAAATTAAGACTAGCATAACACGCTGTCATACTAGTGGTCACCACAAAACCAAAATACCATGTCTGAGGGTTTGATTATATACTTCCTAGTGATTTTTTTTTAATTCTATGTTCTAGAGTCTGTGCCTCTATTTCAATAATTAAAGGTCAATTTTCAATTCATGTGTGCGTGACAGCTTTGTGTTCAATACATGCGTAATGAGCTGAGGTAATGAGAACTCGATGTGTTGCCATCATAGATATAGCATGTGTTTTGCTAGTTGGCATCATAGTCTATGGGTTAGACACATTTTTTTCAATGCCTTTAGGTTAATAGTCTATCTAGACTTAAAATAATTTAAGGTCGGAGGATGCTGTTAAGAATTTATCTTTACACTGTACAATTTGAATAGGCAGAGTACTAGCACATAACCTAACATAATTGTGAGCTAACGACCGGGCCACAGCGGGGCGGGGCATTTGTGTACAGTACAATGTAACCTTATTACAGCGATGTTATCTCCTCGGTAAACACTCTAATGGTTAGTATCCCGAGTACATTTACATGGGCTGAGATTTGTTTGGTCCAACACTTTCTAGGACCTAAGTGTTATGGTAGCATTTTATGTTAGGGTGTTAAAATATAACGTAAGTGGCAAAGTGGAGGTAAAGATAGACTGTTAGCCTAAAGGCTTGGCATATTTTTGATTACATGGGGGACGGAGTTTTTACGTGGTGATGAATCATCATCATCATCATCATCAGATCTTTCTAGTCTCCACTGCAGGAGCACGACCCTCTCTGTACTACTAGAGCCATATACTAGTCGAGAAGTCAGAGGATTTGGCCTACACTCTCCACGCTGGCCAGACGGGTTGGAGAGGTCTCTTTGATGTTAATAAGCTTTGTTTAGCTTGTGTTTCCTTAGTCGCCTTTTACGACATCCACGGGATGACTTGGAGTGGTCCTATTCTACTCTGCCGGAAACCACACGACGGTGATGAATAAACTATTTTTTTTTGTAAAAATATATACTTAAGCTTGGGGAAAGGGAAAAACCTTTTTACTTTTGTTGACATGACGGTTTCTCCTCTTATCAGGGGTTAAAAGAAGTTGATATTTTACTAACTTTTTTTAATGAATGGACTACGTATAAAACACCAAGTGAGCTTTCGCTTTCCGTACGTTTGAGGTGATGACAAAGTATCCACAACTTGTAAGGCAGACATCAACAAAGATAAAATAAATAAATAATAAATATATATGTACAAATCACACAGATTGAGCTAGACCCAAAGTAAGTTCGAAACTTGTGTTATGGGATACTAACTCAACGATACTATATTTTATAATAGATACTTATATAGATAAACATCCAAGACCCAGGTCATTCTGAAAAATATCGTTTTCAATCATGACCTGACCGGGGATCGAACCCGGGACCCCCGTGTCGCAGGCTGGCGTGTTGACCGCTGCGCCACGGAGCTCGTCAAAGAGCCCCCAGGAGAGATGGACCTCGGCTTTGGTAGTTGTCTGTGTGTGCAAAGCTTGGATAGACAGCAATCTCTCATATGCCACATCATCATCAGGTCTTTTTTAATCTCCACTGCAGGAGCATAGCCCTCCCTGTACTACCAGGGCCATATGCCACACTGGCCGCTATTCAATGCATAGCCTGAAGAGCTAAACCAAAAAACAACGGCCAAAGCCTTTGGAGAGCAGCTAATCTCATATTTCATATCTCATACACCGTCAGCTACGATTCCAGAAGGGTCTATTAAGGGTGTAAGTGCTAACATAATTAATATAAATCAATCATAAATCAAAACGTTTATTTAGAACAAACTTTTTCACGTCTAATAACATTTTAAATTATCATATTATGTATTTTAATAATTAGTAGTTTAAAAGCTACGGATTACTAGCGTTTCGGAACCTGCCACTGCAGAGAAAAAACACCAGAAGAAAATTTACTTGAAGTCTAATAAAACTACTTCGTCATCATCAGGTCTTTTTATTCTCCAATGTAGAAGCATAACCCTTTCTGTACTATTAGAGCCATATGTTAGCCAGAGCAGTCAGAGGATAATAAAAATACTTAGATGGCCCCTTCAATAGCGTAGAAGGTTAGTCCGAAAGTAGTTTAAAATAAGTAAATCTGTGTTATATAATCAATTGCATAACATGTTTCTAAACAGTACCTATGTGTATCAAAGTTGCATAGTAGATGAGAACAGGCAAAAGAAAAAACAAAACAAAAACAATCATACAAAAGCACTTCTTTTTTCCGTTTCTCCCATTTTGTCTTCTCTGCAGTGGTATTTTCTGATGCAAGTCACAAATCTGAAAAAAAAAATAGTAGTTCCCTCGAAAAAAATAATAATATAGTAGTTAAATAAATATATGTACTTACCTAAACAAGATTACTTAAAATGTGAATGGACGTGAAAATGAGCATGCGATAGAAGGCATATTTAAATAAACGCTTGAATCTTTGGTGAGTTAACTAAGCTATTCATCTCATCATATTCACGTTTTTCCCCTTAAATTTAATAAAAAATTTAATATAATAAAAAAACAAATATAAAAAAGAAGATGCATTTACGTGTAAAGACTATAAGACTAGTATTAAATGTCACGGTTCATCTGGGTCATCATATTGTATCTGTTTCAACTATATTTTACCAACGTGTGTCGAATTCATGAATAGATTTCATGAATAAATTAATATCCTGTCGATCATAATCAGTAACATGCATGCATTTAAATAAAATCTTACATAATTTCTTCATTGAAAAACTGGTTTCCCAAGTTATAAGCGTCGCTTAGTTTGGGAACTCCTGGTAATACTTATTTCATTTAAATAAAACTAACATGTACACTCTTGTAAACTCCATCTAGAAACCTATGATAAAATTGTTATGTAGTTGTGAACCTCTAGTACTCAACATCAATATGTTGTTGATTGTGTTAGTGTGAAAAAATTGTATCAATACAAATATGTAACTGTTTACATGTTCACGAAGTGTAAAGTGTAAAATTCTTTTTTAAATAAACTTATTTTATTTTATTTTTATCTGCCTCTGTGGTGCAGTGGCAGCACCCTTAGTTATGCAGTTATAAAGACATATACATAATCACACGTTTGTCGTGTATTCAAGGTCATAAGTTCCCAATTACACGGGAGACTGTGTTGACGATGGCATTTGTCACCATAAACAATGTCAAGATTAATTTATAGGGCGGTGGTGACAAGGAGTTGCGCGAAAGACGACCCTTTGAATGCGAAAGAAATAAGTTACTAGAGAAAAGTTGATCGGAAGATTCTTCTGTTTTTAAAATAAGTCAATATTAATAACCACCCTTTGGTAACCATATATATTAGCGCTCGTAGTTCCAAGTTTCAATAACACAGACATAAACACACGTTCATCTTGTAGTCGTTCTATTTTACAGCTGTTTTTTAATTTTATAGGTTTTTGACATAATTTTGATAGATCACATATTAACTAATGTCTATTAGCTTTTTGTTTTAACCTACATAGTGAACATAATCATTTTTATCTGTATCTCAAGGCAGGCTCGCAAGGTCTACAGCTACAACAAAGCCACCAGATTTGCGATGACATAGACATAAATACTCGTATATTGTGTATTCAAGGTCCTAAGTACTCAATTACATGGATTCTGTGTTAACGATGTCATTTGTCACCATAAACAATGTCGGAAAATTGATAGGGTGGTCGTGACGAGCAGTGACTTATGCGGGAAAGACGATACGTTAGGACTAACTATGCGGAAGAAATAGGTAACTAGAAAGAACTTTAGGAGTGACATTTTACGATGTTTTACAAATCCTATAAAGGAAAATAAATATCTACGTATACTTATTTGTTTGTGCTAGGGACTACAAATTTTTGTCGTAGAGATATTAAACTTAAGCAATTTCAAGTCAATATCCATAATATACGTCGTTTAATAAAAGAGTTTTGGTAGAATTCTTAGAATCTTAATGATTCGAAATTTATTTGGCACAACACACATTTTATTTAAACGAATATTTTTAAGGTATAAAAAAATGTTCAATATAATTTTTGTGACAGGCAAAAGTTTTTACGTACCTAACTTAGAATTTACCATTGTAAATACTACTATAAATACTTTTAATATAGCCGAATTTTAATTTGGCATATACATAATTACAATGCCGGCAGTTTTTATTCTTTCTTTACTTGTGCCCAAAACTCGATTGATTCTGACTGTTAACTTTCTGCGATATACGTTCTAATTTTTTATTCTAAAAGATACGAAATTTATTCCCAAAAGACGATTCTGATTAATACAATTTTGAGTTTTGATAAATGTATGTGTGCCAAACGATTCTCTGCAGCATGAAGTAAATGCTTAATTTTTTTCTACTCTTGAATATTATGACATTAAATTTTCTGCTTTAAAGTGTATATCATAGGTTAGTAAAAAATATAAAAACAATTGTAATACATATGAAAATCGCATCTCTTTATGTCTCTACCCTATAAAAGTGACAATCTAACCCTCAGTATTTGCTCTGTACTCCCGAGTGTTTGTAAATTTGTAACGGGACCGAAAGTAGGTCAGAGGGACGTTAACGGAGGGTCGACTTTGGGAACTCGCATCCCTATACCGGGATCGATGAAGGAGCCACGCTGGGTACACTTACCCTACGATTAAAAATTTAGGGGACATCTTTTTTTTTGTCGGAAGATATTATTAGATATTTTTTAATTTTTGGAAGACAAGATGAAACTCAAAACAACATTTTATATATAACTTGAGATCGTTCCGCGACATGTCCGCGTAAATTATAGCTTATGTATGATAAATTAGCTTCCTATAGGTGAATAGAATTTTGAAAATCGATGCATTTGTTTCGAAGCCTCTTCAGTGCAAACAAACAAATAATTAAATCTATATCCTATTTATAGTATTGTATAGATGACACGTTCAGCTGAATGGTAATACTCCAATCATTGAAATCGATTCATATCACATGAAAGCGTTTGTTTAAACTTAATTGAAGCACATAAAGGGACGATGAAATCACCTGAGAGATCAAAAAATAACGATAATGAAACAATGTTAAAGTGCGGTTCCGAGAGAAACTACAGTGTTGAACATTGTTAAGTAACAGTGTTCAACACAGTCAGTTTCTTTCGAAACCATGCCTTGACATTGTTTCCGCACGTGTCGTATGCGGTAAATACCTATGCTGGAGTTATTTCAAACTGATTTACTGATAACTTAATACTGAAGCGTCAAATAATTGAAAGTTCATTAAAAACTGGGTCCCGTGTATAATTCAATCCTAATTGATTGAAAGAACGGCACGAACAACATAAAACATTGATGAATGGAAAACCGATCGAACTTCAATACAAGAAGGTGGTGTGTTGTGTGGTGTGAAAATCACTCTCAATGTCACTTCAAGTAAGCTGATGAGATAATACTACAAGATAAACAAACCAATGTTAATGCTAATGACGATAAAGGCCTAAATACAATGATAATAATTTTGTCGAAGTGCTTACAACATAACTAAAAATTTAAATGTGATAAGTATTTACTAAAGATTCAGTTGTTATTGGATAGTAGAAATTGATTCTGAGTATAATAAACATATTATGACCGTTTGTTCTTATAAAATTTTATTTAATTACAAGTCATTATTTGATTAAAGCTAACCCAGTGTTCTTTCCAATTATTTAATACTAGCTGTTGCCCGTGGCTTCGCTCGCGTTATATATAGCCTATGTCCTTTTCGGTACCCTAACCTATGAGTATGCAAAATTTCATGACGATCGGTTCAGTAGATTCGGCGTGAAAGCGTAACAAACAAACTCACTTTCGCATTTATAATATTAGTTGGGATGGGATATAATAATATTGTAACATTCAACTATTCCTTAAGGATCAATTCATTAAATAAACGTCTTTTTTTTTGTTCTTGAATTTATATTTGTTGATTATTTCCGTGCGGTCTGCGGCATTGTTCGGAATCATACCTTCATCGATGAAAATTCTGCTTTATTTCACGCCATTTCACAACAAAGACATGAAAATGTTTTTTCCTGTCGCTTTAGTGTCGAGTTGATTGAATCGTGTAAATTTTATTGTTTTTAGGGTTCCGTACCAAAGTCCGAAACCCTTTGTGTGCGAGTCCGACTCGCATATGGCCGATTTTTTTTTGTTCCGTTCAAATGACACTACTGCTTACTACTACCGTGGGCTATTTTCCACACTTAGGCCGCCTATTCTGGCCCATTGTGTGCGAACAGACGGCGCCCTTAAACGACACTATCAGTAAATAAAAAGTGAGGTTTCCCAATGGCAAAGGATAGTAGAGCAAATAATATCATAACACATATATAACATCTTGTCCGCCGATAAAGAATCATCAGATAAAGAAAATTAATTGAGAGAATGCAGCCAGTATACCCAAACTTTGGGCCCGGAACGATCCGAGGCTTTTGTATTGAAAATTAGACGAAGCATGTAGCGGCGCATCCGCTACATGCTATTTGAGTAGGTATATAGATATTAGCGTTGCGCATGAGAGTATATTTTGGCAAAGCATGTTGCGGATTAATTTCTGTAAACTTTTGACAAAGCATTATTGATAGTTAGGTACCTACTTTATATTAATATTACTATTTCCACTATCTAAGTGACGGAAGCACAGGCTTAAAACATATGTTAAGTTATAAAATTGATTTGTATATCAATTTACAAAGGCTTTTGATAATTTGAATTAGTTGATTGATTACAGGACTTTTAAAGTATCTTTTAATAAATAAAATTACATAAAACAAAGTATATCTAAAATCCATGTTATGTTCAGCCTTATTCTATCCTGGAATTCAAGGAATCCCTTTCTTCCGCCATATCCCAAGTCAAATTACTTCGTCATAAATCGTCTAGCGCCTTGTGAAATTCCTTTCATTCACCACACAACAATAGAATGTAGGCAGCTTGCGTCAAGAATGAACTGTCTGCTCAGAGCTCGTTCAGAGTAACTTTTGACACAAAGTCTTGAGGACAATTTTAACGACTTTTCTCGGGATACAAGTTGCATCATTTAAACAAAAACAAACCGACTACGATGTTTGACAGTTTATGTCCGCCATATTGTTTTTGCTGACGTTACATAGCCTCTGGAGAAGAATAGAAATAATCGAATGACACCTTTTTCAAAATCTAGGTATAAGCTGTTTACGACAACGTATTCACAGCTATAGGCTGCTGACCAAAGTGCCGCATTAGTTAAACTTAATGAGATATTTACAGAATATCTGCAGAGTGTGAAAAGGCCGTGTCGATGTAACTACGGATCAAAAACAGTCGAAAGTATCTATTTAAGTTATCGAAGAAGCTTGACTCCGCGCAAAATTTTCATCTTGGACGGACTGTACACGATTTTGTCTTAGACTGGTTACCACAGATTTTAATTTATTATCTCAAATTAATAACAATATAAATTACCTTTAGGCGTCTCTGCCTAAACTCTGAAGCCAAGTTTAGTCCCACACTTATATTAGGTAAAAACATAAAACATACATAAAACTAACAAATAAGCTCTTTAAAAAAATATTAAAAAATGGTTACCTGTTACCATTTAAAAGCCCCAGAGAACCAACAAGCAAATATTACGTTTCCTGATTCCATTAAAAGCCCTAGATACCCAAGTGGAAAATACTACTTTCTCTCCGCCCAGACATAAAGCAAGGTTACGAGGTGCCTAATAGAATGAGATCCTTGAAACGACTACATTAAAAAGCAGGAGTCATCAAAACTGTTTCTGGGTCAAGTTATCTGAAGGGCGCTGGAGATAACCTTTATTTTGCATATCTACCTCTACAACTTTGTTCTTTTTTCTTTACACTACTGCCGAAATGGAGTATGATTTTATAGTTCATGCGTATGTAGGTATGTGAGTTTCTTTATTCCAAAATGCCTGAACAGTTAATATGTAACGATTAGTATGTACTTATGCATATTATCTTGAGTAAGGAGTAACTCCATTTTTGCACAAGCTCAATTAAACATAAACAAATAATCGACCGGCCGGGCGCGAAGCGTTTGGGTTGGCCAAAAATTTTTTCGTATGTTAGAATTTAAAAGGACCTTATAATGGCTTTTAAAACCATTGTGTTCGCTGTGATAAGTCTAGCGCTGTCTACAACTCACACAGCCATTAGTTATTCAATAAGTTGACATCTAATTTTATTAATGAACTTAACTAAGCTCGATCGAAAGCTCACCATAAATAGCACCTAATGCTCCTCTCGCTGATAAAGAATTCAGCGCACCTGTCGATAATAACCCTGAGCTAACTTCGTGATCGCGGTATTGATAAAGGGAGTAGATCAAGATCCCAGGCCTGTGGGCCCACGTCATTTTAGCATAGCTGGTTTTGACATACAGCGTGTAAATTGACCCTCAACACAACCAGATTGTTTTCTTATGTATAAGTATGGTGTAATGGGAAAGTCAAACAAAAATTAGACTTCCCATCATCGGTCCTTTAAGAAAAGTTGTATACATTGACGCTCTGAGTCACCCCTTCAAGCCGATAATAACCCTTAGCTAACTTTGTGATCGCGGTATTGAACGGAATCCCATGCCTGTCGGCCCTACGTCAGTTTAGCATAGCTGGTTTTAACATATTCGAAGTATAAATAACCCTCGACGATAACCTTGCCGTTGATACTCTGCTCGTCATCATATGCACTTTTCGTATGATAGCAATACTGGGAAGCGAAATGAAATTTCGACATTCGTGTAATAAGTTAGTTTTGCGAGTGACCTACTGTTTCGAAAGCTCATAGCACCTCATACTTCTCTGATTGAGAATTCAGCGCACCTGCTGATAATAACCCTGATAGAACTTTGTGATCGCGGTATTGATTTAAAGGGAGAAGATCAAGATTCTAGGCCTGTCGGCCCTTCGTCATTTTAGCAAATCTAGTTGTAACCAAAGAATATATAAATACTTGATCGAAAGCTCACTATAAATAGTACCTCATGCTTCTCTAATTGAGAATTCAGCGCACCTGCCAATAATAACCCTGAGCGAACTTCGTGATCGCGATATTGTTATAAAGGGAGTAGATCAAGATCCCAGGCTGCCGGACCTTCGTCATTTTAGCAAAGCTGGTTTAAACATACAGCGTATTAATTTACACGCTGTATGTTTATTCTAGACAGATATGTCAAAGCCAATATTTTTGTGAAGGAAACTTTACAACAATATTGCCTTTTCCATAAAAAATATTCAGCTGCCAGGTCACTTTGTATGGGAAATAATTTTTTCATGAGGTTCCAGTGGCTTTATAGAAATGTAGTACATATCGACGGGCTAAAACATTCCTCTGAGTGTCCAAAACATTCAATATTTCACAGGGTATAAATATCTGTGAAAATGATGTTCAAGTATTTGCCCACGCTGGGAATCAAACCAATGCACGCAGGTCGTAAATCTAAAAGATTATAAATACTGATTAAGAGAATGCATATACCTATTAAGAAAAACAACTACCTATATCAATTAAAGTTTTGGTAACTGGAAAATAACAAGAATCGTAAGTTAATCAATTTTCAAGTTAATTGATCAACTTTCAAAAAATCGTAAACGGCAGTTGAATGTATTATTTAAATCATAAAATATTAGTTAATTGATAAATTTACGGTTGCAAGCAATAATTTTTAATTAAGCCACAATAATTTTTTGCAAAGATTTTCACTCTGGTCTGGGAGAAAAGAAAAAACGTAGAATGTACCAGCTGCTTCTCTTCCCGCGCAGGTCGTAAAAGCCGATTGAGGGAATGGGCATGACGAAACACGTCAATAGGCGATGCGGCTAGCAATCCGTAATTATTTTGATTCCGTTCTAATTTATTTTAAATATTTTATAATAACTTTATATAATATTTTAAATCTTGGTTTTAAAGACCCGGGCTCTGACTTCCCCGCAAGGGAAAAAGACGAGATAGTATGTATGTATGATATATTTATGTAAACAAAATAAAAATACAAACTTTTGTAACATCTTCAAAGTGAAGAAAACAAAAAGTGAGACAATTCTGTAACCTTTAAATTGTTGATTTTCGTATTTCATGTTGACTCTCGTTTATCATTATTCTCTCGTCTCCTGACAATTGGATTGCGAAGTTTGAGTTTCTTTGGTATTAAAACTTCATAAACGGACTTGATTTCTGAAGTTTTTGTACATTGTTCTTATTTTGGGACGATTTGAATATTATTGATGAACTTACTAAAAAAATCGCATTGATTCAATAGGGTTATGCTTATAGCCTGAGTTGTCAGAGGATATACATGGCTCTGGTAGTACAAAAAGGGTCGTGCTCCTGCAGTGGAGACTAGAAAGACCAGATGATGATGATTGCTTATAAATAAAAAAAATATATGAAACATGAACTAAAACGTAGTAAATTCATATATTGCTAGGATTTAACTTTAGTTGTTCAAATTCCACTTAGCCTTATAATTGTGTAATAAAAATTAACTAAAATGGTTTTAGGTACTTTACTAAGAATCTAACGCCTACATGGAGCATTTCTAAGGCTTACTTAATTAGACTGAGTACCATTGGATAAGGGCTGCCAACATTTTTTTTTTCAGAATATAGTACTTTTTATAAAAAAAGCTATTAATATATAGGTATAGTACGCTTCAAAAAATATATAGTACTAGCTGTTACCCGCGGCTTCACCCGCGTGATATATAGCCTATATCCTTCTCAGTACCCTTACCTATGTGTATGCAAAATTTCATGACGATCGGTTCAGTAGATACGGCGTGAAAGCGTAACAAACAAACTCACTTTCACATTTATAATTATAGTTGGGATGGGATAGTTGGGATTTTAGTAGCAAAGAATAAAAAAGACTGAGTGATATTTATTCTTTTTAAAACTTTCGCGCTTTAAACACATAATTATTAATATTAACAGGACTTAGCACGAACCTTTTACTTATTTATTTCGCTGACGTTTCTATGGAGTTACATCCATCGTGGTCGCAGCGAGACTGATAGTCCATAGAAACGTCAGCGAAAATAAATAAGTAAAAGGTTCGTGCTAAGTCCTGTTAATATTAATAATTAAGAGTGATATTTTTTACTCAATTATTTTCGGTTACACGCACACGCACAATACGTCTGGCGAAGAAAGGCGCGTTAAAAATTTTGGGGCCTGTTTTTTTTTTACTTTATCAGTTTTAGTGTTGCAAAATATAAACATTGTTCTATCGTACTGAAATAAAGTAATGTCGCGTTCTATATATTCCTTCAACAGTATATAGTACGAGTTCTGAAATATAGTACAATACTATATATTATAGCACGGTTGGTAACCCTAATTGGATATCCAGCCAGACTAGATCTAGATATCAAGACAATACTAATCAAATTTAATGTTTGAGGCACTCAAGGGAATTAGGATTCCCCTTCAACGAAGCCATATCTAACTATGATTTAATTAAATATAATATTTAAGGTTGACACTAACCACTATATTCGAATTACTGTTTCGCAACAGTTTTCGTTTTTTATTTACCTTTTTTTCTTGTGATTCTTTCAAGTCTATTCTAGTCGAGCTCCGTGGCGCAGCGGTCAACACGCTAGCCTGCGACACGGGGGTCCCGGGTTCGATCCCCGGTCAGGTCACTATGGAAAAAGATCTTTTTCATATTGACCTGGGTCTTGGATGTTTATCTATATAAGTATATATTATAAAATATAGTATCGTTGAGTTAGTATCCTGCGACACAAGTTCACAACTTACTGTGGGACTAGCTCAATTTGTTATGTCCCTATATATTTATTTATTTAATTAAGGATTTTTTGGTGATTAAGAGTTTCAAAATCCTATATAATAAATCTCTCTATATGGATGTATCGGTTTTGTATTTCTTGGGGTTGTTACATATTAATTTATCCACATACATTATTTACCATACTTATAACATCAAGATCTATTAAATAATTCTTAATTAGTCTTTGTTACTATGTACTTAGATACACTTAGATTTATTAATAGAACTAAGATATAAGCGATTGGTGAAGGTGAAGCATTAGTGAGGCTTCTAATTCATGGCGAGACAGACAAGGAAGTCCCTATATATGGAGGTAGTACCTATTTCAAGGAGGATATACTTAATACCTACCCGAGCAGAATTAGTACGTAACTCGAAGGTAGATACTCTATCTATGTTATGCTCTCCTGGTCAGTATCTTTGTGTAATCCTCGTAATATCTGAGCTTGTTTCTTGTCGCACCATCAGATGTGGTGTTTCAGGGCCCGGGGTCAAATGTTATCTTATTTTTAGCCTACTCCAAATAGCGAAAGTTATGAATTAATTCTACCTAAGTATTCGACCAATTCGACCACTCCAACTCCTGTAATTTTCATACAAAAAGCGATAACTCTTCCACCCCCTAAACCTTTACGAAATGAGGAAATTTTGATTTCATTCTATTTAGCATACCTTAATCTAGGGCTAACCGTTTTTTAGGGTTCCGTAGTAAACAAGGAACCCTTATAGTTTCGCCATGTCTGTCTGTCTGTCTGCCGTCCGTGGTTTTACTCAGAAACTTTAAGTACCTACTAGAAAGCTGTAATTTGGTACAAGTAAGTATATTAATCATGGCAAAAAAGTGGTAGAAAAAAATCTTGAAAAAAAATTTTTTTTAGGTTATCTCCCATACAAGTAAAGTGGGGGAGTATTTTTTTTCTCTATTAACCCATCGTGTGGGATATCGTTAAATAGGTCTTTAAAAAAATATTGTGAGGTTGAGAGCAACATTTTTCGATTTAGGGATCCGTTTCCGAAATATTTGGTTTTAAATTGCAAATTTTTGTTAGAGGTAAGTTTTTGGTAAGGTAACCCCCTCTCTATCTGCTAAACGGTTCTATATGGATACGTGTATATATATACTGTAGTTTTAAGGAAAACTATCAGAGCTAAGTACTAAGTACAAACTATAAAGTTATAGGCAACCAACTCATAAAATGTACTGGAAATGTAAAATTGCATACAATTTTCATTGTTAGATATTTTTGGTCGTGCGAGTGTGAACAGTGTGAACTCAAAGTTGTCATTCGCAACTACGGAACCCTATACTGCGCGTGGCTGACACGCACTTGGCCGGTTTTTTTTTCTTTTTTATTGATTCAGTTTAGATTAATTTAAATAAATTAAAATGCCCCGGGTATTTTTTATGTAAAAAATATGGATATTTACTTAGATGCTCATAACTTTTGTTGTAAGCAATATACCTATCTTGAATATCAAAACGTACAGCCCTACTTATTCAATTTACCAATAATGTGTAAAAAAAATATTGAAATTGGACTATGTTTAAGGGGTGGGAAGCGTTATCGCTTTTTGTATGAAAGTGTATAGGTAGTCTGTCTTCATAAGTGAAGACATAGATTTGAACTTTGTTTTTTTTTTTTTATTTAACTCAAATTATAACAACGACTTGATTTTTTTATGGATGACGAATCACAGCTTGTACTTATAACTACATTTAATAACTTTGTGACCCGCCGTAGGATCATGTCGTAGCTATAACCCGTGGTAAACAAACAAATATTCTGAAGTTTGAAGTTTTTTCTTTGAAGAATGTTTAGAAATTCTCTTAAAAGTAAACCGTATTTTTGTGAGAATTTCCTGGAATATCCTTAATATTATTAACTTTTCGTGTATCTACCGAAGAATCTAATGGATTTGATTATCATAAATTAAAAGCTCAAACGTAGAATGTGGGCGTTTAGGAAAATTGAGGTACACCTACGTATTTTACGTACCTACAAATTTTTATTATTTCTCAATAAATTGTATGTGTCAGATTTGAACTCGTGAGATAATCTACCACTTACTTCGTAATCTGATTGATTTCTGATGAAATTCGATTGAGTAATTAATATCAAAATTTAAAAAAAATCTGTAAAGTGTAACTGCACATAAAGGAAAATAGCCTATGTTTTTTTTTTATTAAAAAAAAAACAAGACGTTTATTCAGAAAATAGGCCTTTGCAAGCACTTTTTCACGTTGTTCAAAAGCTACGACTACTAACTAATATTGTAGATCACACTTCATAAATCTGTTAGGTAATTTACATTTTGCCAATAATTCTATATGGATGTTATATCTGCTACATTTTTTTTGTATCGCGTCTATTGAAACTCCATTAAAATATGTGACGTAATCAGTACCCTGATTACGTCACATATTTCATATCAAATGACAGCTGTCAGATACACCGATGCAATATTTCTGTAGCTGAAATAAAAATAGAAACTGTCGTTCTAATAATGGTCATATTATATCGTATCGAGTTAGCTTCAAGTTCTGAATATTTTTATACCTTTTTGGCGAAGTCATCACCACGTAACTAAAGATAATTGATAGCCCGCTTAAGTGGATGTTGATACCGTGGTCACGATCACGACCTTCGTAGTGCGATATTTTTATACTGCCTTATAGATTTGAAAGCTTAGAAATTAGAATAAATTAGTCGCGAACGATGCTGAGCGCGATATATATATATTTTAGGCACGCTTTAAGCAGTTGATCAAAGCAGATATGTACATTGAAACTGCTCGCTCAAAAGACTTCGTCTTTTTTTAGTTCCACTGCAGGAGCACGACCCTGTCTGTACTACCAGAGCCATATATTAGCCAGAGCAGTCGGAGGATTTGGCCTACACTCTCCACGCTGGCCAGACCGTTTGAAGAGGTCTCTTTAATCTTTATAAGGTGTATAGGGTTCCATAGTAAACTAGGAACCCTTATAGTTTCGCCATGTCTGTCTATCTGTCTGTCTGTCTGTCCGTCCGCGGTTTTACTCAGAGACTATAAGTACTAGAAAGCTGTAATTTGGTATGGGTTTGTATATTAATCATGGCAAAAAAGTAGTAGAAAAAAATCTTGAAAAAAAATTTTTTTAGTGTAGCTATTTTTTTTTCTCTACTTACCCATCGTGTTGGGTATCGTTAAAAAGGTCTTTGAAAAATATTGTGAGGTTGAGAACACCGTTTTTCGATTTAGGGATCCTTTCCGAAATATTTGGTTTTAAAGTGAAAATTTTTGTTAGAGGTAAGTGTCCCCCCCCCCCCCCCCCTCTATCTGCTAAACGGTTATATATGGATACGTGAAAAAAATTACAGCAGAATTATATATACTGAAGTTGAAAGGACAACTATTAGAGCTGAGTACTAAGTGCAAACTGAAAAGTTATAGGCAACCAACTTATAAAATGTACTGTAAAATGTAATATTTCATACAATTTTCATTGTTAGATGTTTTTGGTCGTTAAACTGTGAGGTGTTACACTCACACCTCACAGTTTAACGACCAAAAACATCTAACAATGAAAATTGTATGAAATATTACATTTTACAGTACATTTTATAAGTTGACTCAGTTGAACAGTGTGAACTCAAAGTTGTCATTTGCAACTACGGAATCCTACACTGCGCGTGGCCCGAAACGCACTTGGCTGGTTTTTTTGGCTTGTTTTTCCTAAGTCGCCTTCTACGACATCATTCAGTGACACACGAATTGCGTGTGGGCCACTGGGCATATCAACCAACATTAAGCGCAGCGTCCCAGTGAGGATTATGGTAACATGACTACTTGGTAAACTGAATTTTGTTTCTAATAAATTTATTATAAAACAATGTTATGTTATATAAAGTATTCTTGGTAAATAAAGATATCAAATACGGTAAAAAAATACAAGCTGGCAGGTCTTGAAACGTGCCCTGTAAGAACCTATTTTAGAGGAATGATTATCGAATAAATATTCGACGGGGGTTCTTGGCGGGAATTTTAGCGGACAGCACGGTGTTTGTTTAAAAATTGTTTTGCATATTGATTTTAGTTGACTATATAATGTGAAGTCGTTGTAATTTGGTGTTATAAATGGGGTTTATGAACAATTTGTGGAATAACTAAAAAAACTGTCATGTTGCGGCTGTATTAAGATTTTCTTAGCTGGTTTGCAAAGAATTGACGCCAAAGTCTCGTTTATGAAACCTTGATTTCGTTGAGCTAACTTACAAAATAAATGATGGAAAGGCACTAAATCTAAACTAGGACCGTAAAAGAATTTTAAAAAATGTTTGACGCGTTGGACAGGTAGTTGGCAGAGCGTAGGTCGTACATAAACCTAAGGTCACAGGTTGAAGCCCTGCCCGCGTAAATGTTATCCAATCCACCATACTAATTTTCTGACTTAGATAATATAGCATTGAAAATGCTTTAAAAACCTTTTAACGTTATTAGGTTGCAATTAAAATTAGACATTTTCAAGTACAAAACTATGTTCATAACCTTTCGTATCTATAGACCTAGACTAGCCACCCAAACTTAAAAGCTGGATCCAACCTTCGTCATCATTATAATAGCGACCCTACAGCCGTATCGCGATCCCAACTTCAAGGGGATATCGAGAAGCATTGATCCATTTATCTAATAGCTTATTTCGATTCCAGGTGGATTTTCAGATAGGTATTAATATTTTTAAATAAATAGGTAGTGAAATATGAGATCATATGCCAGTTAATGTATAAATAAATTGAATGTATACGAAATTATTTACTACGTTATTAAAACTTTTATTTAACTAAGTTGATGTATATAAATTATGTTAATAAAACTGTCCGATCCAAAGGGGCGACTCGGCCCGTCAATATTAGACACTTTTCCTATGTAACTAATGCTGGATATTCGAAAAATAAATATGGACATTCCCATACAATTTGTATCAAAATGTTGTTTTTTTTTTCGTATTCAGAATCAGAATATTTATTTGCGTAAAATATGGTACATAATATGGTGTTGAAATAAATAAATACAGTCCTGCATATTTTACCAATACTGGCATGCAAATATAAAACAGTCAATTTGAAATTATAGTCTAGATAGTAATAAAATTATCATAATACAAATCAATGAAAAAAATAATAAAAGGTTAAAGAACAAACTCAAATTGGATTTAATGCATGTCATTTAGTAAAATTTTCATCAAATAATCCATTAACCGAATAAAAGTTTTTTCCTTTCAGCCATTTCGTCAGTCGTCTTTTAAATAATTGATTCGGAAGAATTCTTATAGTTGCTTTGTTTTAAATACAATGTCAATTTGGGCTGTATGTGACATATTAGTCTGTTTGGTTTTCTTCTTAATGCTGACACGCACTTGGCCGGTTTTTTTTTCTTTTTTATTGATTCAGTTTAGATTAATTTAAATAAATTAAAATGCCCCGGGTATTTTTTATGTAAAAAATATGGATATTTACTTAGATGCTCATAACTTTTGTTGTAAGCAATATACCTATCTTGAATATCAAAACGTACAGCCCTACTTATTCAATTTACCAATAATGTGTAAAAAAAATATTGAAATTGGACTATGTTTAAGGGGTGGGAAGCGTTATCGCTTTTTGTATGAAAGTGTATAGGTAGTCTGTCTTCATAAGTGAAGACATAGATTTGAACTTTGTTTTTTTTTTTTTATTTAACTCAAATTATAACAACGACTTGATTTTTTTATGGATGACGAATCACAGCTTGTACTTATAACTACATTTAATAACTTTGTGACCCGCCGTAGGATCATGTCGTAGCTATAACCCGTGGTAAACAAACAAATATTCTGAAGTTTGAAGTTTTTTCTTTGAAGTATGTTTAGAAATTCTCTTAAAAGTAAACCGTATTTTTGTGAGAATTTCCTGGAATATCCTTAATATTATTAACTTTTCGTGTATCTACCGAAGAATCTAATGGATTTGATTATCATAAATTAAAAGCTCAAACGTAGAATGTGGGCGTTTAGGAAAATTGAGGTACACCTACGTATTTTACGTACCTACAAATTTTTATTATTTCTCAATAAATTGTATGTGTCAGATTTGAACTCGTGAGATAATCTACCACTTACTTCGTAATCTGATTGATTTCTGATGAAATTCGATTGAGTAATTAATATCAAAATTTAAAAAAAATCTGTAAAGTGTAACTGCACATAAAGGAAAATAGCCTATGTTTTTTTTTTATTAAAAAAAAAACAAGACGTTTATTCAGAAAATAGGCCTTTGCAAGCACTTTTTCACGTTGTTCAAAAGCTACGACTACTAACTAATATTGTAGATCACACTTCATAAATCTGTTAGGTAATTTACATTTTGCCAATAATTCTATATGGATGTTATATCTGCTACATTTTTTTTGTATCGCGTCTATTGAAACTCCATTAAAATATGTGACGTAATCAGTACCCTGATTACGTCACATATTTCATATCAAATGACAGCTGTCAGATACACCGATGCAATATTTCTGTAGCTGAAATAAAAATAGAAACTGTCGTTCTAATAATGGTCATATTATATCGTATCGAGTTAGCTTCAAGTTCTGAATATTTTTATACCTTTTTGGCGAAGTCATCACCACGTAACTAAAGATAATTGATAGCCCGCTTAAGTGGATGTTGATACCGTGGTCACGATCACGACCTTCGTAGTGCGATATTTTTATACTGCCTTATAGATTTGAAAGCTTAGAAATTAGAATAAATTAGTCGCGAACAATGCTGAGCGCGATATATATATTTCAGGCACGCTTTAAGCAGTTAATCAAAGCAGATAGGTATGTACATTGAAACTGCTCGCTCAAAAGACTTCGTCTTTTTTTAGTTCCACTCCAGGAGCACGACCCTGTCTGTACTACCAGAGCCATATATTAGCCGGAGCAGTCGGAGGATTTGGCTTACACTCTCCACGCTGGCCAGACCGTTTGAAGAGGTCTCTTTAATCTATATAAGCTTTTTTTGGCATGTTTTTCCTAAGTCGCCTTCTAAGACATCCACAGGAAGACTTGGAGTGGTCCTATTCTAATCTGCCGGGAATCACACGGCTAGGTTTATTTCGCCCGTGTAAAAGTGACACACGAATTGCGTGGCACATCAACCAACATGAAGCGCAGCGTCCCAGTGAGGATTATGGTAACATGACTACTTGGTGAACTGAATTTTGTTTCTAATAAATTTATTATCAAACAATGTTATGTTATATAAAGTATTCTTAGTAAATAAAGATATCAAATACAGTAAAAAAAAAAGCTGGCAGGTCTTGAAACGTGCCCTGTAAGTACCTATTGTAGAGGAATGGATTATCGAATAAATATTCGACGGGGCTTTTTAGCGGGAATTTTAGCGGACTACACGGCGTTTGTTTTAAATTGTTTTGCATATTGATTTTAGTTGACTATATAATGTGAAGTCGATGTAATTTGGTGTTATAAATGGGGTTTATGAACAATTTGTGGAATAACTAAAAAAACTGTCATGTTGCGGCTGTATTAAGATTTTCTTAGCTGGTTTGCAAAGAATTGACGCCAAAGTCTCGTTTATGAAACCTTGATTTCGTTGAGCTAACTTACAAAATAAATGATGGAAAGGCACTAAATCTAAACTAGGACCGTAAAAGAATTTTAAAAAATGTTTGACGCGTTGGACAGGTAGTTGGCAGAGCGTAGGTCGTACATAAACCTAAGGTCACAGGTTGAAGCCCTGCCCGCGTAAATGTTATCCAATCCACCATACTAATTTTCTGACTTAGATAATATAGCATTGAAAATGCTTTAAAAACCTTTTAACGTTATTAGGTTGCAATTAAAATTAGACAGTTTCAAGTACAAAACTATGTTCATAACCTTTCGTATCTATAGACCTAGACTAGCCACCCAAACTTAAAAGCTGGATCCAACCTTCGTCATCATTATAATAGCGACCCTACAGCCGTATCGCGATCCCAACTTCAAGGGGATATCGAGAAGCATTGATCCATTTATCTAATAGCTTATTTCGATTCCAGGTGGATTTTCAGATAGGTATTAATATTTTTAAATAAATAGGTAGTGAAATATGAGATCATATGCCAGTTAATGTATAAATAAATTGAATGTATACGAAATTATTTACTACGTTATTAAAACTTTTATTTAACTAAGTTGATGTATATAAATTATGTTAATAAAACTGTCCGATCCAAAGGGGCGACTCGGCCCGTCAATATTAGACACTTTTCCTATGTAACTAATGCTGGATATTCGAAAAATAAATATGGACATTCCCATACAATTTGTATCAAAATGTTGTTTTTTTTTTCGTATTCAGAATCAGAATATTTATTTGCGTAAAATATGGTACATAATATGGTGTTGAAATAAATAAATACAGTCCTGCATATTTTACCAATACTGGCATGCAAATATAAAACAGTCAATTTGAAATTATAGTCTAGATAGTAATAAAATTATCATAATACAAATCAATGAAAAAAATAATAAAAGGTTAAAGAACAAACTCAAATTGGATTTAATGCATGTCATTTAGTAAAATTTTCATCAAATAATCCATTAACCGAATAAAAGTTTTTTCCTTTCAGCCATTTCGTCAGTCGTCTTTTAAATAATTGATTCGGAAGAATTCTTATAGTTGCTTTGTTTTAAATACAATGTCAATTTGGGCTGTATGTGACATATTAGTCTGTTTGGTTTTCTTCTTAATGCTGACACGCACTTGGCCGGTTTTTTTTTCTTTTTTATTGATTCAGTTTAGATTAATTTAAATAAATTAAAATGCCCCGGGTATTTTTTATGTAAAAAATATGGATATTTACTTAGATGCTCATAACTTTTGTTGTAAGCAATATACCTATCTTGAATATCAAAACGTACAGCCCTACTTATTCAATTTACCAATAATGTGTAAAAAAAATATTGAAATTGGACTATGTTTAAGGGGTGGGAAGCGTTATCGCTTTTTGTATGAAAGTGTATAGGTAGTCTGTCTTCATAAGTGAAGACATAGATTTGAACTTTGTTTTTTTTTTTTTATTTAACTCAAATTATAACAACGACTTGATTTTTTTATGGATGACGAATCACAGCTTGTACTTATAACTACATTTAATAACTTTGTGACCCGCCGTAGGATCATGTCGTAGCTATAACCCGTGGTAAACAAACAAATATTCTGAAGTTTGAAGTTTTTTCTTTGAAGTATGTTTAGAAATTCTCTTAAAAGTAAACCGTATTTTTGTGAGAATTTCCTGGAATATCCTTAATATTATTAACTTTTCGTGTATCTACCGAAGAATCTAATGGATTTGATTATCATAAATTAAAAGCTCAAACGTAGAATGTGGGCGTTTAGGAAAATTGAGGTACACCTACGTATTTTACGTACCTACAAATTTTTATTATTTCTCAATAAATTGTATGTGTCAGATTTGAACTCGTGAGATAATCTACCACTTACTTCGTAATCTGATTGATTTCTGATGAAATTCGATTGAGTAATTAATATCAAAATTTAAAAAAAATCTGTAAAGTGTAACTGCACATAAAGGAAAATAGCCTATGTTTTTTTTTTATTAAAAAAAAAACAAGACGTTTATTCAGAAAATAGGCCTTTGCAAGCACTTTTTCACGTTGTTCAAAAGCTACGACTACTAACTAATATTGTAGATCACACTTCATAAATCTGTTAGGTAATTTACATTTTGCCAATAATTCTATATGGATGTTATATCTGCTACATTTTTTTTGTATCGCGTCTATTGAAACTCCATTAAAATATGTGACGTAATCAGTACCCTGATTACGTCACATATTTCATATCAAATGACAGCTGTCAGATACACCGATGCAATATTTCTGTAGCTGAAATAAAAATAGAAACTGTCGTTCTAATAATGGTCATATTATATCGTATCGAGTTAGCTTCAAGTTCTGAATATTTTTATACCTTTTTGGCGAAGTCATCACCACGTAACTAAAGATAATTGATAGCCCGCTTAAGTGGATGTTGATACCGTGGTCACGATCACGACCTTCGTAGTGCGATATTTTTATACTGCCTTATAGATTTGAAAGCTTAGAAATTAGAATAAATTAGTCGCGAACAATGCTGAGCGCGATATATATATTTCAGGCACGCTTTAAGCAGTTAATCAAAGCAGATAGGTATGTACATTGAAACTGCTCGCTCAAAAGACTTCGTCTTTTTTTAGTTCCACTCCAGGAGCACGACCCTGTCTGTACTACCAGAGCCATATATTAGCCGGAGCAGTCGGAGGATTTGGCTTACACTCTCCACGCTGGCCAGACCGTTTGAAGAGGTCTCTTTAATCTATATAAGCTTTTTTTGGCATGTTTTTCCTAAGTCGCCTTCTAAGACATCCACAGGAAGACTTGGAGTGGTCCTATTCTAATCTGCCGGGAATCACACGGCTAGGTTTATTTCGCCCGTGTAAAAGTGACACACGAATTGCGTGGCACATCAACCAACATGAAGCGCAGCGTCCCAGTGAGGATTATGGTAACATGACTACTTGGTGAACTGAATTTTGTTTCTAATAAATTTATTATCAAACAATGTTATGTTATATAAAGTATTCTTAGTAAATAAAGATATCAAATACAGTAAAAAAAAAAGCTGGCAGGTCTTGAAACGTGCCCTGTAAGTACCTATTGTAGAGGAATGGATTATCGAATAAATATTCGACGGGGCTTTTTAGCGGGAATTTTAGCGGACTACACGGCGTTTGTTTTAAATTGTTTTGCATATTGATTTTAGTTGACTATATAATGTGAAGTCGATGTAATTTGGTGTTATAAATGGGGTTTATGAACAATTTGTGGAATAACTAAAAAACTGTCATGTTGCGGCTGTATTAAGATTTTCTTAGCTGGTTTGCAAAGAATTGACGCCAAAGTCTCGAAATTTATGAAACCTTGATTTCGTTGAGCTAACTTACAAAATAAATGATGGAAAGGCACTAAATCTAATCTAGGACCGTAAAAGAATTTTAAAAAATGTTTGACGCGTTGGACAGGTAGTTGGCAGAGCGTAGGTCGTACATAAACCTAAGGTCGCAGGTTGAAGCCCTGCCCGCGTAAATGTTATCCAATTCACCAAACTAATTTTTTGACTTAAATAATATAGCATTGAAAATGCTTAAAAAACCTTTTAACGTTATAAGGTTGAAATTAAAATTAGACATTTTCAAGTACAAAACTATGTTCATAACCTTTCGTATCTATAGACCTAGACTAGCCACCCAAACTTAAAAGCTGGATTCTACCCTCGTCATCATTATAATACTGGCTCTACAGCCGTATCGCGATCCCAACTTCAAGGGGATATCGAGAAGCATTGACCCATTTATCTAATAGCTTATTTCGATTCCAGGTGGATTTTCAGATAGGTATTAATATTTTTAAAGTAGGTAGTGAAATATGTGATCATATGCCAGTGAATGTATAAATAAATTGAATGTATAAATGAATGTCTACGAAATTATTTACTACGTTATTAAAACTTTTATTTAATTAAGTTGATGTATATAAATTATGTTAATAAAACTGTCCGATCCAAAGGGGCGACTCGGCCCGTCAATATTAGACACTTTTCCTATGTAACTAATGCAGGATATTCGAAAAATAAATATGAACATTCCCATACAATTTGTATCAAAAAATTGTTATTTTTTTCGTATTCAGAATCAGAATATTTATTTGCGTAAAATATTGTACATAATATGGTGTTGAAATAAATAAATACAGTCCTGCATATTTTACCAATACTGGCATGCAAATATAAAAGAGTCAATTTGAAATTATAGTCTAGATAGTAATAAAATTATCATAATACAAATCAAAATTAAATATAAAATCAAAGAAAAAAAATAAAAGGTTAAAGAACAAACTCAAATAGGATTTAATGCCATTTAGTGAAATTGTCATCAAATAATTCATTAACCGAATAAAAGTTTTTTTCTGTCAGCCATTTCGTGAGTCGTCTTTTAAATAATTGATTCGGAAGAAATCTTATGTCACGCGGTAGGGCATTAAAAAATTTTAGGCACATATAGTTGCTTTGTTTTAAATACAATGTCAATTTGGGTTGTATGTGACATATTAGTCTGTTTGGTTCTCTTCTTAATCGTGGATTTATTTCTGAAGCATTCTTAAAGAGATTGATATTGTACTTTACAAAGCAAGCTATATCTAAAATGTACATACAAGGAAATGGTAAAATACCCAAATGTTTAAATAAAGGCTTGCAAGATTCTCGTGGTGATTTACCACACATTGCACGAACACATTTCTTTTGGACAATAAATATTTTATTAGCATCTACATTATTATATATTTCTAGCATAAGTCCACGAGAAGTTTTTAATATAGACGGAATGAGTCACCTCTTTAAGGATCGGTCAGGGTTACATTAACTTATTGTATAAATGTTACTATAGTGAAGTAAAAAATACATACATAATATCCCTTGCGGGGTAGACAGAGCCCTAGGTCATGAAAAACAAAACCCGCGTTTAGCGTGTTAGTAGGTATTAAGGTGGGAAGCGGAATCATAATAGTGATGAGTTGCTAGCCGCATCAACTATATCGGGATTCCTTAGCTTTTCGCGCAATCCCTTGACTGGCTTTTACGGTCTGCGCGGCACGAAAAACAACCTGGTATATTCAATATATTCAAGTTTTTTTTTAAAGTATACCGACTGATTCAGAGGGTATACTAGCAGTGCGTTTTCCATACAAATTTATTTCTCTACTTTCTGGCTGAAAACTGCCTCTAGAGGCACAATTCTTTTTAAATAAAATCTATTACTAAAATAGGCATGTCCCTATGTTTTATTTTTTTCTAAAAACCTGATTAAAGAAAAAACAAATCGTAAAAACAGTTTTTTTGGAAAAATAAAAAATAGGGGCATTCCTATTTTAGTATTAGATTTTATGAAAAAAGAATTGTGGCTCTAGAATCAGTTTTCAGCGAGAAAATAGAGAAATACATTTGCATGGAAACCATATTGAAAAAATACTGCTAGTATACGCTCTTAAGATGAGATTCGCACACGTGTCATAAAAAAAGCTTTGATACGGCGTGTGTGCAATACAAAAATGGTTTTCATAGAACGTGATATGATTAGTGAATTTTTATGGGACTGGGACTTTCATGTTTTATTTTCACATTTCAATAAATTGGAAAATGTGTAACACCGCTTACACCGCTGCTCAGCAATCTTCTCAGGTCGTGAAAATTGTCAAAAAACAAGCATAAACTAATAGTCCCGTTATTATGCTCAATCTAAGCCAGCTTGGGTTTTAATCATGTGCCTGGCTCTATCTATGCCATGAAGTTAAAAATCATGATACTGCTATGTAGTTCTAACTTCATCACCAGTGATATTTCTTTTCATGACCAAGTTCATAAGACCAAAATCAAAAAGATTTTAATTACTATTTTTGAACTGTCTTTGTTGTATGTTAAGCTTTACTTAGTTATCTTAAGCAGTGAATGTCTTCGAATGAAGGGCGTGAAAAGATTTCTTCAGGTTCAGCAACGCACGAGTGGCGTCCCTGGTGATGCAGGCGTTTACAGGCAACGGTAACCGCTTTCCATCAGGTCAACCGTATGCCAGTTAATTTAGTTGTCACTACATATTATAAAACAGTCCTCTGCCATGTCTGGTGCGTCTGTCTGTTCGTGATAAACTCAAAAACCACAGCACGGATTTTCATGTGATTTTTATTAATAGATAGTAATTCTGTAATTGTGATATTTTAGTAATTCATCAGGAACGTTTTTATGTATAAAACATGCCCGGGCGCAGACGTGGAGGACTGCTAGTATAAAATAAAAGAGTAGGCCTTTTTCCTTCATTAAAGAAATATTTCTTTTCAGGTCACCGCGCTCACACAGTATTCGTCGGCGTCCATGTGCCCGCCCGCCGTCACTCCCACCGAAAACACAAGCACCACCATCGCAATGGTGAAAAAGAGGCCGATAGACCTGGTACGTATGAGTTTAATAGGCTGTCATTTGGTATTTAAATTGAAAGACCTAGTACGTATGAGTTTAATGGGCTACCATTTGGCATTAAAATCTTACGACTCAACCGTGTTTAAGAAGCCATAAGTCATAAGCTGAGGAAAACATGTAATATGTTCTATTTTATATTTTATTTTGGAACGGGATGGTACCTAACATTATCGGGATTTAACACGAACCTTTATTTATTTCCGCTTACTTTTCTATGGAGTCCATCGTGGGCGATAGATGTTGCGTAAAATGGAGTGCCTCTTATTATTATCTAATGATTATTTAACATGAAATATGTAGTTCAGGCAATAATCTGTTATCCACTTTAAAAAAAAGAAGTCTGCTTTAAATCTGTTCAAAACATATGCATAAAACAGTCCATTTTTGAACCTTCAGCTGCCTTTGTGGTCCCCTGGTCAAGGCATTAGGTACTAGGAAATACGCTTTGTGACAGCTGTTTTCACACTGCTTAGAATATTGCAGGCTTAATTTCCTTATCATCTGAAAAGCTTCGGAAGACACGTTAAACTATGGGTCCCTCTTCAAACTCTTATTCTTTCTGTCTGATGGTACCAGTAGTCTCGACAAATCACCTAGGATCCCGAGCTCTGAAGCGTTGCAGCAAGGATGCAACCTCGCTCAAAATGATGACAAAACAGAAAGACAAAAGCGTTAAACTTACACCATCCACGTTTTTGGTCGGGGCTTAATAAAGATCCTTCCATCGTGATATTAATATCAATGAAGGCTGTTTGGCATTCATTTCAAGGTCCTCAGTTACGTAAGGGAGACATCATATCATTATAGACGTACCCCTGAACTTCACTCCATTGAGTCGCACAAGAGGCTTGTTAGGCTTTGATATAAAAACGGTGTATTAGGAGTTCATACGAATGCAAATGTCATGACTCAGAATCGTATACTTTCAAAATAAAATGTATAAATATGAAGGTGTGAATTCTTTTTCTCTCTATTTATTATTGATAGTGTTGCTTTCGCTGAAAGTTATTTTAACCAGTAAAATACTCATTAAAATATATGTGGTTCATGCACATGTTAATTTTTTCAATATTTTTAAACCACGTTTATTGTGGATTACAAGTATCTGCCTTTACACGGATAAGTTGTCAATCTTTCTGAAAGTAATGAGCTAGATAACAATATCGAAATGATCATATAAGTCGATATTATTCGCAAAATTTTTAACCAGTACATCATTACATTCACTTCAAATACCATTCTAATACTCCCTTTATATGATGTCGGTAACATTTTTTCTATTTTTCTAAAGCGACTGTTTTCTTAATAACACGCCTTGTTTCAAAAAATATACAAGATCAACCGTAATATTATATCCAACTTCATAAATTACATTTTCCAAGAAAAACAATTTTCGATGCCTTTTGCGTCTGTTTTAATTTAATGAACCGAAAGGCTTCAGACCCTTCTCTTTGTTTATGTAGATTTGAGACAAACTGTTCCTAATTATTAAATTCTTAGGGCCTCCAATTATGGCGCGAGTTAGGAGACTCAGCGTCACTGATGACGGGGAAACATGTAAGATATTTACACGAAGCCCTTTTTCCCTATGGGCTGAACATCCTCATTTATTTTTCGTATCTACACTTCTTGTATCACGGTCACCTATCAGCATGACTTCTTGCGTTTAAAGCAAACTTTTTCTTACTCAATAAATTTCTAGAACACGCATGAACCTAGATTGAACATCTCTTTAGTTTTTGCCTAGATCTTGGTACAGTCAGAATCAAACTTTATGGCGGCTCGGAAAATCGCGCGAGTCGATGCGCAATACACAATATTGGGAGGTGGGGCGCGTACTGCGCAGCTCGCAGCTAATATCCGAGCCGCAAGTTTGATTCTGACTGTACTTACTACAAACTTACCAACTGCATTTCAATAAATCGTTAAAATCCCAATTTCATTCTAGATTTAATTAGAATTAACATTTTGCTTCCTATTATTTTAGCTAGTCATTTACAACTTTTACTTTTTACTTTTAACATTTACTTTTTTTAACATTTACTTTTTTTAATCTTCATACTTACATGTCCACTTCATTTCCTACAATCTTACTTCATTCGTATCCCGTCTGGGATAATAGTTGACCTATAGAAATTTAATTTTATCTAGAAAAGCATGTCTTGTACTAGATAACGCGCATTAGTAATACTGTGTAACTGTAAGTTAATTTACTGAAATAATCCTGACTGAAAGAAAATCATACATTTTCAGTGACACCACCCGCTCAACGAGTCCAATTTATACTAGGAGAAGATGTTGACGATGCCGCTCTGGAATCACATCCCTTATTCTCCGAAATGGAAGAGTTGGTCAAAGACGGTGACGAACTTGAATGGAAAGAGACGGCTCGATGGATTAAATTTGAAGAAGATGTTGAAGAAGGGGGCAATCGATGGTCAAAGCCGCACGTGGCAACGCTCTCCTTGCATTCACTCTTTGAACTGAGAAGTCTGATTTTAAACGGATCCGTTATTTTGGATATGGAAGCGAATTCTTTAGAGCAAGTTGCTGATAGTGTACTTGATAATATGGTAGCTGATGGTTCCCTAGGATACGATAGTAGAGAGAAGGTTAAAGATGCATTATTGAGGAGACATAGGCATCAACATGAGAAGCGAAATCACAACAACATGTCCAGGCTTCCTCTCATTCGCTCACTTGCAGACATTGGGCGGAATCATTCATCATGTAAAAGTAAGTCTCATAATTATACCTTTAATTTCGTTTAAACTAAGTATCTCCTATTTTTAATCTACAAAAGTAACGCATGTTTATATAGCAGAAATTATAAGGAAATTCTGGCGGTATCCTATCAGATTTCCAGGAGGGTGGCTCTCGACGCTCTAGTTCGCGGAGCTGTCGGGGGTCTACCACGTCTCCTCACACAGCTCTACTCGAAGCCAGTGACACCAGGGGATCCTATCTAGCTGTTCCAGGTTAGCCGTCCGAGAGAAATGGTATAATGTGTACAAATCAGTCCACTGGTCTCACTCTGTACCTGATAATCACAACGCACGCACTGGATGCTAATTTGACAAATGTAAATATATGTGTTGTCCTAAAATATAACCTCTGTGTCTAGAACACTTATTTTGATAATGTTAGTTTCTTCAAAATTATCAAATTTATTTATGTAGGATAAAACAAGTTTAATAAAAGCTTGTAAAATTGGCATTATATTGTTAAATTACAGTGGAAGAAGGCGGCTCTACAGGGGGACATTCTCACAAAGGAGATTTCACTCGTTTCCTAGGCATCCCTAATGCGGGTAACCGCTTCTCCCTTTTAAATGTCTTCAATGTTTTTTCTTCTGCCTTAATTTGATGTCATCAACTTAATTTTCTAAATTATTTTGAAATGTTACGATTTCTAAATACCTTTCTCATGCTTCGTCTTCGTTATTATTTTCAGCTAAAATGCTAAACCCTTTAAACTGCTAACGTCCATTTGTAGCTTTGCTCGTGCTTTTTCAATCGTCTTCAAAATATAGTCAGTATTAATCTAGAAAAATCATAGTTAATAGGTTTATTTAAATTATACAATAAATTACACATTTTGTATTAAATTAAGAATAGGTAGGTTTAAAATTTACACTTCTTCACGTCAGAAACTTATATGTGTCTGATGTCACAAACCACAGCCACACGTAGCACAGTATTTTTTCACGTAGGTAGTTTAAATTAAATGTTATAATGCTTTCAATTTTGTTATTTCCATAAAGATACTTTGAAAAGATAATTAAAATATATGAATATTTTAGGTTCTACTCATGATGAAGGAATGGTAAAAAGTCCAAGTAGCATATCAATGCAAAGAAACCACAGTTCAGGTGATCTGCCCAATGGAGATATAAATCATAAGAGCAACACAAACTTTATGCGTAAAATACCACCAGGGGCTGAAGCGTCCAACATACTAGTTGGCGAAGTCGATTTCCTTGAAAAAACTTTATCAGCATTTGTGAGATTGAAGACTGGAACGATAATGGGAGACCTGACTGAAGTACCTGTGCCAACACGTTTTATGTTTGTACTTCTCGGACCACCGAATAGTAATTCTAGTTTTCATGAGATTGGTAGAGCGATGGCTACTCTTATGTCTGATGAAATATTTCATGAGGTAGCTTACCGCGCTAGAAAAAGAGATCATTTACTAGCAGGAATAGACGAATTTCTTGATGCTGTAACTGTATTACCACCTGGAGAATGGGATCCAGCAATTCGCATTGAGCCTCCGGCCGCAATCCCATCACAAGATCCTCGCAAGCGACCAAATGATAATAATCAAAAAGAGGAGCCTGACGAAGAAGAAGAAGAACAAAGGCAAAGAGAGGAATCAGGTTTAGCCAGAACTGGCAGGCTATTTGGAGGATTAGTTAATGATCTAAAGAGAAAAAAGCCGTGGTACTGGTCTGATTTTAAGGATGCGTTAGCTCTACAATGTATAGCGTCGTGGATTTTCCTTTACTTTGCTTGTTTGTCACCTATAATCACATTCGGAGGACTACTAGGTGAAGCAACCGGAAAAAATATGGCCGCAATGGAGTCCTTAGTATCAGGATTTGTATGCGGTATGGGATACGGTTTCTTTTCAGGACAACCATTAACGATTTTAGGATCGACAGGGCCCGTGTTAGTTTTTGAGACAATTGTGTTTGAATTTTGCAAGCAGGTGGGCTGGGATTACATGTCATTTAGGTTTTGTATTGGGACCTGGATAACTATAATTCTGGTTATATTGGTAGCGATCGACGCTAGTGCATTTGTTTGCTACATAACCAGATTTACAGAGGAGAATTTTGCTACCTTGATAGCATTCATATTCATATATAAGGTGACGTATATTTTTTTGTTTTGTATTACTTTAAATATTTGAGAAACTGATAAACAATTATATTTGTTTATATTTGTATTTTTAATATTACAGAGAAACTCTTTAATTTGTAAGTTAATATTTTGATATTTATAGGCAGTTGAAAATGTAATTTCTATCGGAAAGAAGTATCCACTTAAGACACGCCCTGATGAGGTCCTCAATTATGAGTGCTACTGTTTGCCAAGCAATTACTCGAGGGTGCCAGACAACTTTAATTGGACCGCCGTAGACAAAGTGTCATGTCAGGTATCAAATTTCATTAAAACTGGACGTTCGATCAATTAATCATTTATTTTTTGCTAGTTGAAATAATCGTTACTTCTCAAATTATTTTCGTTTATTGCTTGAATGTCTATGGGCGATATATTTCTTACATCTTAGAGGTTAGGTAACTAAAATCTGGATGACTAAAGTAATGCCTCCTACGCTTTTGGATGAATTATCGGGACAATATAATTCAAAAAGACATATCATCAATATAATAAAGAAAGAAAGTCTCTAATGGGTGAATAATAATTCAATGTTAACGTAGAGCTGAATTCATTGAATATTATTTCTGAAAATTAAACATTTTGGATTCCAGAATCAAAGATAATTGGAAACATAGAAAAAACTCGTATTTAACTAAAAATCCAAGCGGGCAGGATTTGAGCTGAGGATTTCTCCACCATGTACCATTCCTCTTATACGCATAAGGACATGCATCACCTAACAAGACTACCCCATCATAATACCGGTGTGGTATTTGATTTAACTCATTTAAGAAGTTGAAAATAAATTAATATTTAGGAAGCTAACTATACAATTTTTTCATAGATGTTTTTATGCATTAACAATGCTATTCTAATAACTCTTATTAAACATGTAGCCAAGCCTTAATTCGTATAAGAGGAATAGGATATGGTTATGAAATTCGACGTGTAATTTTAAAAAAAATATTGTTTAAATTAGCATAGATATGTAAAATCATCATTTGTATCGTGTGATGTGTTTTATTTTATTTTTCTTGATTTCAGATATATAATGGAACTTTGGCTGGAGGAGGCTGTGACACAAAAGTTTACGTGCCAGATGTTTATTTGATGTCGATAATACTATTTTTGGGTACATTTATTATTTCTGTTATACTGAAAGACTTTAAAAACTCGCTCTTCTTTCCTTCTAAGGTAATGTATTTTCTATATTTTATTTCTCTCATTTTCCAAATCTGTATAAAAGATATAAATAAAATTAACTTTATTTTAGGTCAGACAAATCATCAGTGACTTTTCCGTGATCATTGCAATTCTATCCATGTCCTTCTTAGACTACAAAGTAGGGGTCAAAACACCTAAACTGGAAGTTCCCTCGGAGTTTAAACCAACGTTACCGTCAAGAAACTGGGTGATTACGCCTTTCAATGGCAATCCTCTGTTCTCTGCTTTAGTGGCCATTTTACCAGCACTTCTGGGCACCATTTTGATTTTCATGGATCAACAGATTACCGCTGTGATTGTGAATAGAAAGGAGAATAAACTAAAGAAAGGATGCGGATACCATTTGGATCTATTTGTTCTGGCAATTTTGATACAGATATGCTCAGTGATGGGATTACCATGGTTTGTAGCAGCAACGGTGTTAAGTATTAATCACGTTAATTCTTTGAAAGTAGAATCGGAATGTGCTGCACCAGGAGAAAAGCCTCAATTCTTGGGAGTTCGAGAACAGAGAGCCACACATATTTTAATATTCTTGACGATTGGATGCTCTGTCGTCCTGACGCCAATATTGAGTCATATACCTATGCCAGTTCTGTTTGGAGTATTTTTATACATGGGAGCAGCTTCCTTGAAAGGACTGCAATTTTTCGATAGGATTTTGATCATGTTTATGCCACAGAAGTATCAACCGGATCATATGTTCTTAAGACAGGTAATACTACTCCTACCTTAAAGCTTTTTACTCTATAACTTCAAACGATGATTAAGATCTAGTTTTGATTAATATACAAATTTCAGGTGCCAATTCGTCGAGTCCATGTCTTCACTGCTATTCAACTGACTTGTCTAGTCTGTCTTTGGGTTATAAAGTCTTTCTCAATGACATCAATATTATTCCCGTTAATGTTAGTCGTGATGATCGGAATCCGGAAGTCCCTAGATTTCTTTTTCACGCGGCGAGAACTGAAGATTTTGGATGACGTAATGCCAGAAATGACGAAGCGGAACCAGGACGAGTTGCGAGAGCTAGGCGACGCTGAGGTGGGATGGCATGCAAAACTTTTAAGATTTTGCCGATGATCTGATTATTGACAGCATTATTTCAGTTTCCTCGCCAACCCGCCATTAGTAGCGTTATTTTTAGTTGTTCATTGTACTCGTAATTAGCTGTTTCAAATAAAACAATTATATGTTCACGCACCGCATTTTATTTTGCCACATATTACTTTCCTTATCCATAGTGTCTTTTGCTCATCTCAATTTTCCTCTATTGCATCTACTCTTAGGTAAGTTTAGCAATCGATATCTTTATTATTTGCTTTACTTTGCCTTAAAGATTCTTAGACTCTCCCGTTGTAGGACGCGACAAAAAGTAACCCACCGGCGTATGAAGAAAACCTCCAGATTCCTCTGATTAATGGGAATATTATGAATATCCCGTTAGCATCTATAAACATATCTGAAGAAGTCAACAAAACAGGAATTTGGAAGCAAGTAAATAATAGCAACAAGAGTAAGAACAAAAATGATGTGAAGGAACTTAAACATAAGCCTGGGAAGAAAAAGTAAGTAACTTTGTGTAGATTTTAAAGAATAATTGAAATTCATGAAACTGTTATAATGAAAATCCAAAGGCATTATGAATCATTGTAACTTTTCAGCTAATATCGTTAGTCCGACGCTTTCGTTTTGTCTTTAAATTAATTTTTCATCAAGGCTTTCCTTTACTTCAAAGGATTTCTTAAAAATAACTCGTCAGATGGCTGGTACTATATCACTATTCTGCTTGTATGAATAATTTATTCGATATATTTACGTCACTCACAAATCTAACATTTCATCTGGCTTATTCATCTAAATTAAGGGTTTTATTAATTCAATTCATTGGTATTATAAATTCATCTAAATTGGCTTAACGAAATACATTTTACACCAATTAACCACACAATAACTGGAACTGGTTATATAATCGTAGTTATTTTAAACAATAAGGGTTAGGTTAGGTAGGTATGTGGGATGGTGTAAGATTTGTATCTAATGGAGGCAAAAGCTCTTAAATAATTATTTAGGATTTAATAAAGTTTACTTTTTCACACACAGATTCCTTGAATGAAACAAGAAAATACGTTACCCTTGACATCGTGAAAAAAATATCAGTATAAAAAAATACTAGCTCTAATCATTTTATAGGCTAAATAAGGAAACCACTATTACTATGATATTATTATGAACACCTAACTGATAGACACCCAATAACAATCTGATCTATATTCAATAATTGAAGTTGCCAAGAGTATACAGCGTGTAACATGACTTTACTTGACCCTCGACATAGTCTTAAAGGAGTGACAAAGTCTGTCAATATGAACAACTTTTCCGAATTTATGCTAGGAACTCAAAAACAAATCAATATTTCCATACAAAGGAGTTCAGCAGCCCGGCAATTAGAATGGGAAAGGCGAATTTTTTTTTGAGTTAACGTTGAGTCGTGAGTGAGAAGGCTGAGTCACCCTTAGGGGTGAATGTCGAGGGGCAACTTACACGCTGTATATACCCGTAATTTCTTACAACTGCGGACTAACATTTTATTGTCATTCCAGTAACAAGCACAAGAAACTAACAAAAACGACCTTATCCGAGATCGAACGACGCCTCTCGACCATGGACGAATTGGAGGAGGAGGAATCTTCAAAGGTTAATGACACCAAGTTTTGAGTGGTGCACAGTAGCCCCGTGTCGTTACCACTGGACACGCATGGACGCATGGTACCTACCCCAGACACGCATGAAGTTAAGCATACCTACCCTCTTTGTGTCTGAACACACTTTGCCGAAGGTACGCGTCCGAAATTCCGTGGCTGATTTTGCGTTCTGACATATTCGGCTGATATGAAATTATGTGGCAGAAATTCTGTAACGCAACGTTAAGTATTGGGCAATTTGGGCTTGCAGTATGCCTGCCTAACTACCGGGGGATAGGCAAAGGCCCCAGTCCTTACCCGACAATCGAATAAATCGGCGATAGATTTGTTCGATTGTCGGTTAAGAACCGGATAATGCGTTGCTATAGAATACATTGCCGCCAAATCGCCGCCGAACTAGCGCCCGACCTACGTAAGTTCGGCTGTACGCTATAACCCGACGACGAAAAAGCATTGCAGGACGCTGAACTTCGGTCGCGTATTTTCAGCATAGTGTTTTTATACACTTTAAACACCTTCAATGTTCACTATACTACGTTAACACTTCTATATACGTAGTTTACCTTTCGTATATCGTCATGGTATAATGGGACCGTTCACCTAAATTTTCCAACATCGTAGAGCAGAAAACATTTTCTTAGATATTTTCATACCACATTATATATTTTCTCTGAGTAATTTATTCAGTTTAATTAAATTTTTCACAATATACAATAATTATTATTGTCTCCATTATAGCTACGTATCTACGTAATTTTTTGTGTACATAAAGCTATTTTATACTTCTATTTTAAGTATCTTACAATATTGTGTATGTATGCATACATAGGTTTATTTTTAAATGTTGTGTGTGGCTAGATGTACCTACATTGGTAGTTTTCTACTCCACCTTTTTATATTATACTAAATAAAACATCACTATACTAAATGGATTTCTTAAATACATATAATTATTACCTATATTATATTAACTATCAATTATTTTTTTAATTTTTACGAAATCTCCAATATCATTCTTTAATCTATGCTTTCAGTGTTATTAAAACGTATAAACACTTAAGCATGCCTCTTACTTTTTATTATAAAATCTTGGTATTTTTTACTAAAATTTTCAAAATCTAGGATGGATCCCAAACAGTAACGTATAATTTAATATTGAAACAGCCTACTTTATAAATTCATATACCTTAGTACTCATGTCTAAAACACGATCCATCCTGTATTTCAAGATGTCCTGTGTGTTTTAATTGCATATTTTACTAAACATCCGTTTCAGAATGAACTGCTGAGGCGTAAAGAATCTTGGAGTGGGAATAAAAAGAGTGATTCTAGGAAAAATAGTACTTCAGCTGAAACATCGGTCTAAAACATAATATCGTAAGCCCTATCTTCATGAATGTCTATTGCTATAAATTACTTTGGTATTAAAAATCTTGGAATAAAAAGTTAATATTTTCTAGTCTTATCTTAATGGCGATGTAATATGAAACACCTGGTCTAATTACAAAACTAGGTTTAGACAATTATCTTTCCATAAACATTTGCAATGTGCGTTGAACGTTGTTTTTGGAGGAATGGTCGAAATCAAGGCATACCTAACATTAGTCCAACTCATTATGGAAACCCGGCTTGAGTCACGTTTTACTTCGATAGATCCGCCGACTAGTTTCGTTCTGTTACGTACACAGTCAGTGCTTTGAGGGTAAAGGCTCACTCGCTCTGATGGTCTCCGTAATAGAATGAAACTAGTCGGCAAATCCGACGAAATAAAACGTTATTGAAGCTGGGTTACCATAATGAATTTATTTCTCGTAAGTTTTAATATTATTATTAGTCCGACTGATTAAAAATGACATCTTCATTGATTAAATAAGCTCTGATGTTTTAAAATTCAGCTATGATGTTATTATTAAATATTCAATCAAGCATTGCGTCATAAGATCAGTAGAAAATGAATTAAATTAGTTTTATGTCGATAAGATTTATTTTTATATTGTTCCTTAGCGAAAGCACAAAGTAATAATAAAATTTAGTCATAGTGAGTAATACATAAGTTGACACACCTTCTCCCATTTATATGCTAGACTAAAATATGTGTAGATATTTTGGTATAGATTAAGCCTTAGAACTGGACGTCTTGAATATTAGGTATTGTCTGGATTCGATCCCCAGTCAGGTCAATGATAAAATCGATATATATCAGTTTGACCTGGGTCTTGATGTTTAATTTATAAGTATATATATTATAAAATATAGTATCACTGAGTTAGTATCCCACGACACAAGTTCACAACTTACTGTAAGGCTAACTAAATTTGTGTGATAAATATATGTATTTCATTAATTATTATCGCGCGATAAATGAATTATTTGAAAATCCACAATCTTAGAGCTACATATGTACTTGATGCCTTTGTCATTATCATGTGAAGGAATTCTTCTGACCTATTTACAACTCCAGTGCGTAGTTCAATAATTTATATAAAGCCATAAAAATAGTTTAACCTAATTTGGAACAGGCCTTTCTTTAGAATTTCGATTTTGTCGCCTAAGAAAAATTAATTGGTATTAATGAGTACATTTAACCTTTACCAAATAATTTTGTAAGGCCCAAACGCATTTTGATTCCTGCCCTAACCTCTACTCACCAAGCAATCTGTCAAGTTGAGATATTGGCCACTTGTTGCTGCAAGCAATATTTCATACAAAAGCGGAATCTGTCACGATGTGTACTCGGTATCAAACGGTCCTATTTTAGATTTATAGCGCATGAAACAGGTTGTTAAGGCAACAGGAGAGTTAATTTTAGGTAGGATAGGTACATAACTCAGTATAGAACAGGTGTAGTAGTGTTACCCAATGCTACGAGATTTTCGTAGCGGATGCTACGACGTAGCCTACAGCCCGTATGAAGTCGCGCCAAAAATAGGCCTAAACGGCGACGTTTTGGTTGATCAAGTCCGTTGCGGTTTTAGGAAGTTTGAACTTAATTTGTCTATTACATTTAGTTTGTTTGTTTTTCGTATGTGTAAGTGGCCAACACTGGTGTCAGATTTTTAAGCTGCCTTAAGGCATTTGACATAGCTTAACGACTGCCATCAACGATGACAGCCGGGACCAACAGCATAACGTGCCTTCCGAAGCACGGAGGAGCTCGAGATATTTTTATGCCACTTGCGGTCACCTATCCAAGTAGGGACTGCACCAGGGGTTGCTTAACATACGTAAGCGCTCATAGAGCTCACACCCACTGGACCATCGGGCTCCTCATTACATTTGGTTGCTCTTGTGAAAACCAAAGCGTCAGCGTTAATGGTCTGTAATTTGCGGGGCCCTAATACTGTTGTAAATGCTTACATGAAATTCAGCTGCAGAAAAGAATAAAATATTATTTTTTTCTGCAGCTGAATTTCATCTCGTATTAGAGAATAGTTGCACAGCGGTAAGACATTTTTGTTGTAAAATATTTTTTAAACAATACGGATCATTCTCGACTAACAAACCACAAAAACAAAAGTCTATAGCTATATAGTTCATTCAAAGATTGTTTTTAAAGATTCATACGTTTGTTGTTCTTAAATTTAAAATTAATGTATTCGATAAGAATACATTAATTTTAAATTTAAGAAACTCATAAAATACTTATCATATTTTCTCAAGTCAAAGAAATAATCTAAACTTATAAATTACATTTAATATCTTCAGGACATTTTACTTTTCGATAGGAGTCCGTTAGAGAAATAATTTCTCCTTTAATATCAAAGGTGTGGTCTGAAAGGATCCTGTAATTTTAATGTACCTACTTATGTAGTCATAGCTATAGAGTAGAAAACACACGCAAATTAAAACGAAGTGCCAACAGTGTAACACCATTTAGATTAGGATTTTGAGTAACATTTTCTGACCTGCATTTTGTAATTCAGTAGAAAATATTTATATGTGGATAGGTGCATCCCTATATGTGGATAGGTGCATCCCTATATGTGGATAGGTATATCCCTATTAAAATTGTCTAATCCGTAGGTAAAAAAACATAAAAATCGTTTCGTAATTTACTTATAATGAGTAATAAATATACGTTTAAGTATATGCCATTGATAATTCATAATTATAATGATCTTTGGAAGTGTCTTTTGTATAAGAAATTATTTGTTAGAATTGTCAAGGTACTGAAAATAGTAGTTTTCAGAAATTGAGAGCAACACAAATCAATGCTTGACTAAACCCAAAACGCCTACTTCGCAAAACACCTATTTCTCAAAATACACTCTTTCTAAAATGCCAGGTAAAGTCATCATCACTTTTGACTCTAATATGTAGACAAGTACCTATGTGAAAATCTCTCCCTTTTATAATTATTTAAAAAATGATTTCAAAAAAAGACATTTTAATCATTCGACTTCATTTTTATCACGAGCTAATTGTCGAGTAAACACCTTTTTAATGGCATAATAGTATACATAGCATAATAATTTTATTTAAGTTTATATTTCTTAAACAGTAATTTTGAAGTAAATTTTAATCAATGGTAATATAATTTTATAATGTATCTTCTTTTAGTTATAAACTTAAATATCGTTTAAGACGGTATCCTAATTTTAATGTAATAATAACATTATACACGTAATAATAAGAAAGCAATTATTATTATTGTACCTGGTGAGTTTGTTACGCGGTTTGTAAGGTTTTTGAATAATATTTGTGATCTGTGTTGAGAATAAATGGATTTTTATAAATGTCATGTCTCGTTTTATTAAATTTTAGCAAAAACCCCATTGTGAAAAGGACGCAGCGATACTCCGGTGTTTCAAGAAGGCTACGAGAAGTCGCTACGATACGTAGAATTTCGTAGCAACACATATGCTACGAAAAACTAAAAAATGAATATTTAAGTTTCGATCTGTAAACAAAATACCGAAAATATACGACCGAAGTTCGAGTGATCACGCCTGCAATGCAATACATCATACGCGACCAAGTTTGGTTCGATGTTTGGGGATAAACCGGGGCGAGGGGTTGCAGGAGGCAGGCATGTCCAACACAATGCGTTGCGCAACCGAATTTACAGCGTGATTTGGGCGCTTATAGTGCGTAACGAGAAATCAGCCGCGGAACTTCGGACGCGTACCTTCGGTGTAGTGTTTGGAACACAGGGATTAAGAAAAAAAATCTAAACGATCTGTGGTATGGACAATTAGCTACGATCATTACGGGGTTATAATACAGGTGTCATAGTGATGGGTCAGTAGGGAGACATTGTTTATCTTTTAGAGATAGAGATAAATTCTCAAAGTAACTATCTCGAGAAAATAAAAACTGCATTCATAGATTTTCAAAAACTATAAAACGTGCCCCAGGAATCAAACATTGTTTTTTTTGGAACAACTTATTGTTTTTAGGGTACATTAGGGTGCTGGCACTGGTTTATTTACCCATTCTAGATAAAATTTTATCCACTGACACGCTATATGTTTCGTTTTCGTAGGTTAGGTATTTATCTGTGGAAATGTACCGTAAAACGAAAACAAAGTAATGTCGACAGTAAAGAATATAACTGATGAGCTTTTAGATAAAAACCGACTGCAACCAAACTTACTGAACCGATTTTGCTTGAAAGCATACCGTTCAAATAAAGTAAGAATTTTCCAATTCAGTGGAGTCTTCGAGTAATCGGGAACGTATATAAAAAAAATATGACCCAGAAATAACAACTGATTTCTGGAACATAATATGAGTCGTGTGGTTTCCGGCAAAGTAGAGTAGGACCACTCCAAGTCTTTCCGTGTCGTAGAAGGTGACTTAGGAAAAACAAGCTAAACAAAACTTAAAACATCAAAGAGTCCTCTCCATCTCGTCTTGCGTGGAGAGTATAGGCCAAATCCTCTGACTGCTCTGGTAATACAGAGAGAATCGTGCTCCTGCAATGGAGATTAACAAAGACCTGATGATGATTAAGATAGCCTGCATGTAATTTCAGAAGCAATAAAGTACCTATTGAATGTCCTACCGATTGTCTGTCATTTAGAAAATACCATCGAGATCTGTGCATCGAACATTAAATGTTCGATGGTATTGACCAAAAGACAGATATCGTTAATCTACGAAATGGTATCCAATAGGTGACGAATGTGCAGCAATTAGGAAGCACTCACAAGATTAAACGTAGTACAATGGTTCAATTCCATTTGCTACGTTGTACGATGACGGCGAGGGTTGTGAATGATGAATATATAACGCAGATCAGATGTTGATATAAAGTCACATCAAAAATAACATTTTAGGATTTTTTTGCGCTGTGGTATTCAGCGAATTACAAGTAACATTCTGCGTCACGAACAAAATTAGATAAATTTGTCTTATTTACATAACATTACATTTAATTACACGCTTTTATTAGCTTCACTTGTAACTATATATGTAAGAAAATCTTGGAATCTTAATTTGACTCACTTCCCGGCCTTCGCTTAGGATGAAATTTTGCACACGCTCCGAGTTCTGATGACAATACGTGACTAGTTAAGAAACGTCATTACAAAGCGTGTTTTTTAGTTTATTATACTTATTATTATTAATAAAACGTATAAATTTAATGAAGTCCAATTTATTAACCCCGCTTGATGCGCCGCCGTACGTACTTGCGTTTTCAATTCAAACAAAAACCCCACTTCTTGTATTAGTCAAAGTACCATACAACATAAAGCATAAAACTGAGATGAGTATGGAAACGTCATAAGCTTTATCTATACTAATTTATAAAGAGAAAATAATTTGTTTGTTTTTTTGCATTGAATAGGCTCCAAAACAACTGGACCGATTTTCAAAATACTATAGATATAGAACGCTAACTTGTCTGCGGTTGACGAAGTCGCGGGAAAATTGCTAGTTTTGTTAAAAATATGTAAGTTATAGTATATGTTAAAAGTTAAGGGTTAATCTGGCTCTGACGGCGGTGTCGCCGCGTTACGTCGCTCCAGTACGACGGTCTTAAGTGATAGAAAAGGATAGATAGCATAATAGTACAATGAGATTCCGTACCGCCAGGTGTAGCTCTACCCTTATTGTTTGAATGCCAACCGACTATTAATGTAGCGATTTACTTAATTTAATTTAAAACAAATATTATTAGTGGCACAGAAAGTATCGGTAGGTACTTACAGTCCGAATCACACTTTATGGCGGCTCGGATGAATCATCGCGCGAGCTGATGCGCAGTACACAATATTAGGCTCAGCGGGGCGCGCGCGGGGAGGCGGGGCGCGTACTGCGCAGGTCGTAGCTAATATCCGAGCTGCCATAGAGTTGGATTCAGGCTGTACGTGCTATTAAAATTAAAGTTTTGCTAACAAATAAAAATAAAACCACACATCGATTTGATTCACGTATAATTTAATTTACCATAATTATATTACACTTAAATAAATAAATTATTCTAAAATAAAGGCGGTTAATTCTTCTTCTTCTTCTGGTCGGGTAGTAAGCCCATCTCTTCCTGGTACTTCCTGACGAGCTGTTCCTGCACGTCCGGGAGACACGGCGAGTATCTGCTGTATTCCATGCTGAACTCACCCTTGCCTTGCGTCATTGATCTGAAATTAAATTATAAATAAGTATACTATACTGGCCAGCGTGGAGAGTGTAAGCCAAATCCTCTGACTGCTCTGGCAGTACAGAGAGGGTCGTGCTCCTGCAGTGGAGACTAATAAAGACCTGATGATGATGATGATGATGATGATACTATACGTTCATCGACCGTGTGTTTCCCGGCAAAGTAGAATAGGACCACTCCGTGGATGTCGTAAGAGATGACTTAGGAAACACAAGCTAAGGAAACACAAGCTCAACAAAGATTATAAACATCAAAGAGACCTGAAACCGTCTCGCCAGCGTGGAAAGTGTAGGCCAAATCCTCTGATTGCTCTGGCTAACCTGACCTGACCTGATGATGATACTTTAGGTAAAGTACAAATAAGGTACAGAAATAGCTCACAAATAAGGTACAGAATCTAAACTTTAGTGTGGCTCAGAATATCGCTTAGCGTAGTGCACAATATTAGGTAGGGTATAGGGTAATATTGGGTAGGCGGGACACGCGCGGGTGACGGGTATTTTTGACAGTTGTTGACAAAAATACTTCTCGACACAGGAGTGCTATTTTTGAACGCGTGACTCACTAAAACGGAAGTCGTGCACGACTACAAGTCACACTCGTCTTCCAAGTCAGGAAATGCCATTTTGCCATATTTTTGAAACCATCGCTTGAACTGTAGTGCTGCCAACCTTCAACGAAAAATATTTCATTTCTTCTTATTTCACGCAGAATTTTTTATAAACTTTTTTAAGGTTATTATGGATTTTTAAAATGTTTAAGAAGTGTAGCGACAAACGGAACGTAAAATCATGGCATAGGAACTTCAAATGACAGGAAGTGACTTTGACATAAAAGCGTTCGTCGCCTGCGGAAACGAGCGGTCTCAACCACTCGTTGCAATCACTCGCCAACTAATGATTCAAAAATGCGGCCTTTTGGAAACACTCGCGTCAATCAGACCCAGCACCCAGCTCAGTCAAGGTATTATGTCTATTATTACTAGCCATTGATCATCGAAGAACCTACCTAAGTTCTCCAGCGTAGCCAAACATGTTATTCAGAGGCACTTCAGCGTACAACGTGGTCCAGCCCTCAGCGCCCTCTGTGCCCGTGATGATGCCTCCTCGCTTGTTCAGCTGCCCTAGTACAGCGCCGTGGAACTCGTTCATAAAATCACAACATTGTCGCGTCTTCATGCTTTACGGGATAGACAAGACCAGCAACATCAGCTCGGTCAAGGTACTATGTCCTTTACTACTATCCATTGATTTTCGAAGCACCTACCTAAGTTCCCCAGCGTATCCAAACATGTTGTTCAGAGGCACTTCAGCGTACAACGTAGTCCAGCCCTCAGCGCCCTCTGTGCCCGTGATGATGCCTCCTCGCTTGTTCAGCTGCCCTAGTACGGCACCATGGAACTCGTCAGGTAACGTCACTTCGACGAACATGATTGGTTCGAGGATTTGCCATGCGCCCATTTCGAAAACTGAAAAAAAAATGGATCACGTTAAAATATTACTTTTTTAAGTTAATGATTAATTTCTGTTAATGTGGAATGACTAGTAGTAATAGAAATTTTTGTCCAAGATTTTTTTTATTTTTATATAGTACTATCATTAATTTCGGTTAATGTGGAATGGAATATTACAAAAATAATTAATGAAACTGTTGCAGATTGCCGATGTCTTATTTAACCTTTTTCCATATCTCTTACTAGGAGACAAATAATTTCTCACAAAATTTTCATTTTCCAGAAACGGGATTGAAGACTAGAAAACATGAGATTTTGCAATACAAAGGAACTCGAAAATATGACATGAGTGAGTAAATTCATATTCAGTACGGTTATCGATTAGATGATTCTACATAGCGTCTTTTACAGCCCCTAACTAAGCAAGATCTAACTAGAAAATTAAGCAACACTTATCATCTCTAAGAGCTCCCTTAGCAGCCAGGAAAAAATCTTATTCACTTGAGTCCACGACATTATGGGCACTGTCTGTAACCGAAACTTGACACCGGAGATTTTATATCCCGAGAGGTAACCTTTCTAGCAGGTGTCCAGATAGCCTTCTCTCTCTCTCTTTTTATGCCACGATAACATAAGAAAACTAAGCAAAAAAGGCACTCACCATCTTTAACAGCCCCCTTAGCAGCCAAGAAGAAAGCCAATTCACTAGAGTCCACGATATGGTGGGCACCGTCCTGTAACCGGAACTTGACTCCGGAGATCTTGTGCCCCGAAAGGTAGCCTTTCTGGCAGGTATCTAGGAAACCTCTCTCGACACCAGGTACGAACTGTTTCGGCACATTAGTACCTATCGTCTCGTCAACAAACTCTAGACCTGTAAGAAAAAAATAACAAATTGATACATAGACTTATTTTATTCATACAAACATACATAGTATCACGTCTTTTTCCCTTGCGGGGTAGACAGAGCCCAGGTTTGTCAAACCTTAAGGGGGCACACTAGGCACAGTAGCGACGCCAATCATTTTAATCCTAAAACTTAATGTTGGTGGGCTTGTAGGTGAGAACGGAATCAAAAAAGTGATTGGTTGTTCCGCATCGCAGACATGATTCCTGACGCCCCACCCTCGATCGGTTTTTGCGATCTGCGCGGGCAGAGTACAAAGAAGAAGAAGAAGCAGCTGGTACATTCTACGTCTTTTCTTTCCTTTCAGACCAGCATGTTATTTAAATTTTCTTTTCTGTTCTTCTTCAATGTCAAAGTACGTTTATCTAGAAAATAGGCCTTCCAACCCATTGGCTTAGCCAAGATTTGTATTTGAGAGGAGGGATCCCTCCCTCCTCTCAAATACAAATCTTGGCAGTATAACAGTAATAGCCAGAGCCTAGTTGGAGGCCACGTTTTGAAATGCGGTAAAAACGGCAGCGATATTTTGCGATGGTTCCCGGCTGAATAGAATAGGACCACTCCAAGTCTTCCCGTGGATGTCGTAGAAGGCGACTTAGGAAACACAAGCTAAACAAAGCTTATAAACATCAAAGAGACTTCAACACAACTAGCCAGCCAGACTGCCCTGGCTAATATACAGCTCTGGTAGTACAGAGAGGGTCGTGCTCCTGCAGTGGAGACACAAAAAGACCTGATGATGAAGAGGATACAGGTATTCCACAACAGAGAGGAGATAAATAAATAAATAAAAAGAGTATCTTACTTGTGTTTTGGTGTGGTGGAAGTGGTTCCATGATGCCAGAAACCCTGGCGAACTGTCCCGCGCCTCCGGACTGCTTCTTGTGGAGGTAGTCGAATGCACACGGCGACATCATAGTTTCCCTGTAAAAACGACACTTTTAGTACACTATTAAAATCACAAGCTTTTCAGAATATTTGTAAATACAATCGTGTCTTTATAACTTAACCCCTAGCTTCTTGGATTGGAGATTATTCCGAAATACTATTACTTTTGGTTGCTTAAGCACTGATCAGTGCTCTATGGAAATCGCCTAATTGCCAGGCACGCGAATTTTCAAAGTTTTCTGTAAAATATTATGTCATTAGGTTTAAAATTTCGAAATCCGAATTTTCCCTAGATCGAATTTTTCGCTTTTTTTCCGCAATTAAAGAGCCTCTAGATTGCTTGCGGTATTTTCAAAAAATGTCAGACGAACGATTTAAAAAAACCATAAAATATCATGACATAAGGTCCAACATGTGTTACATTATATCATATTTTTCCGCATATTGAAAATTTCGAATTACCGCCTTCTTGCCGCAACCAAATGGTGTCATAATAGCCTATTGTAATGGTCATTAATGTTAGGTGACGCAAGCCCTAATGCGTGCGAGAAATGGGATATGGTGGAGAATTTCAACGTGTAGAATAGAATCGAACGTGGTGGCCTGACTGGTAGTCATACAAAGACTAAGACGTAGTAGGTTCTATATATATTATCCCTCATCTTATTTCTTAATTAACCTAATAGGGGTTAGATTACAAGCCTCATTCATACCTAAAAGCCACCTTAGGTTTTCCAAGCTCAACGGGACAGTTGTACTCCCTTTCCATTCTCTGGGCGTAGATCTCTAAATGCAACTCTCCCATGCCGGAGACGATGGTCTCTTTGTTATCACCGTCGTAACGAAACTGGAATGTTGGGTCTTCTTTGGTAAATCTGGAAAAATAAAGAAAACAAGCTTTTACTAATAAAATAAATTATTACTTTTCTTTTTGAACGACTGCAAAAAAGGAGGTCAATTTGACCCGTCTTTACGTAATATTCTCAAAATTGCGCAGTTTTTGTATGTTCGTCAATTCCAGCTTTTAGCCATGTGTGCCATATTTCTTAAGTCATATATTTCATAATTATAATATGAAAAATATACAAACATACATACATACATACAGTATGTATTTTTGTATATGTTTCATATGGCACATATCTCAAAATCTATGAGTCAGATACAAGTCTAGGTATTGTCCAACTACGGAGTTTACTTGTTGAGACGTCGCTGGCGTCAATGAAGAGGTCTACCCGTTAGGGCCACATAGGCTGTCTGAGGACCGCTCCGACCCCTCACATAGACAGGGGAGGTGGGGCTGCTAATAAGTAGCTGACGCGCCGGGGCTGTGGTGCATACAGAAGCACACGGCCCCGGCACTATGAGGATAAGATTATGACACCGTGTAGGTTAAGTTTCATTAGAATTGGTTCAGTAGTTTTATAATATAGTATAGTAAAATAGAGAGTAAGTAAGATAGAGTAGTTTGAGTAACCTAGTAGTATTTAGGAATGAGAACCAGCCCCATTTGGCGTACTACCCCTATTTGATTCACTCTAAAAAAAACTCTGATGAACTAACCTAGCAACAGCCTTAGAGAAGTTATCTCTATCCTTATTGTTCTTCGGCTTGATGGACATCGACACGACGGGGTCGGGAACATGTATGGACTCCATTGACAAGTTCAGCTTGCTGTCGTTCACGAAAGTGTCGCCGGATGCGCAATCTACACCGAACAGAGCGAAGATATCGCCGGCTAGGACTTCGTTGACTTCCTCCATGTTGTTTGAGTGCATACGCACGAGGCGAGAGATTTTTACCTGAAAAGATATTATGCTATCATAAGAATCAATGAGGTAAAAATACAAAGAGTTCATAACAGTTAACTATTTTCACTTAAATAATACCGCCGTGTGGTTTCCCGCAGAATAGAATAGGACCATTCCAAGTTTTCCCGTGGATGTCGTAGAAGGCGACTTAGGAAACACAAGCTAAACAAAGCTTGTAAACATCAAAGAGAACTCTGCAACCCGTCTGGCCAGCATGGAGAGTGTAGGCCAAATCCTGACTGCTCTGCCTAATATATGGCTCTAGTGTAGAGTGTCGTGCTCGTGCAGTACAGACTAAAAAACCTGATGACGATTATATCTGTGTGTATTGCATTAACATTAAAGTTTGAGTTTACACGGCAAGGAAATACAGACTGGAAGAAAATTATATGTGATATTAATTTTAAAATGATATCATAATGTGTTTTTGAGAAAAAGGGACGAACAATGAAGTGATCTACCCTGTATAACTATAGATAAACATTCAATATCCAGCCAATCTAAAAATGATCATTTTCCATAATGGCCTGGCCGGGGACCGAACCCAGGACCTGGCGCGTCGCAGTCAAGAATTTTAACCACTGCGTCAGGGAGGTCGTACAACCCATATTGCCTCAAATCTCTCTTAAGAAATTCGATTACTTCATGACCGAAAAAAAAATATAACATGTTATGGTCAAAAATCACACATACCTTCTTGCCAGTCCTAGCATTAAAAATATTCTCTCCTCTCTTCAACATGCCCTGGTAACATCTCAAATACGTCAGCTGTCCGAATTTACTCAACTCCAACTTGAACGCCAAGCCCACAAATGGCTTCTTTCCATCTCTTGCGGGATCTAACAGGATATTCTGAGCATCCGAATCTTCGTTGATAATAGCGGTGTTTTCTACCTCCCCTGGGTGTGGAAGGTAGTCTAGTACGGCGTCAAGAAGGGGTTGGACGCCTTTGTTTTTGAGGGCTGTGCCTAGGAGGACGGGAGTGAAGCTTCGTTTGAGGACTGTACGGCGAATGGCTTGTTTGATGTCCGATACGGCTGGCGTCTTTTCTTCGAGGAATAGTTCACCTGAAAGGAAATATTTGTGTATTAGTTTAATACAAAAACATACTAACAAATAACTTTTTTAATTTTTTTTAATACTTTTTAAAATAGAATATAAAATCTCAAAATTACGACACAATTTCCTTTCATTGAGTTAAAATTTGTATGTAATTCTGATTCACATAATATTACTTAGTTAAAATACAATTAAAATATATTGTCTCTCGATTCTATTCTTCGCGTCTGTTAATGAATAGACACCCTGAGCAATATAGGTATCATCAAACTTTTAATTAAGTTATCATATACATTAATAAGATTCTACAAATTGAATTGTCTTTGACCTAAGCGCTCAGCTATTCATAGACAGATAAGGCTTCCATTAACTTATATTTGAAAGGTTTTATTCTCCTGTGTAACAATTTTTTTTTCATTACAGTAGCACAAATAAAACTAAAATACTTACCAAGAGATTCATCAACATTAGACAGATGTTCAATCAACTCATGCCTCCTCTCTTGCACTTCTGCTCTTCTGTCTTTAGGCACTTCATCCAAGCGAACCTTCTCGCCATAATCGCCGTCAAAGTACATAGCTTTCTCTTCCACAAGGTCCAGAATCCCTTGGCACTCCTTCTCAAGCCCCATTGGCAGATGGAGGAATGCAGCATTGTGGTTCATCTTTGATCGCATTTGCTTTAGTACTCTAGAAATTGATGCAAAATTGTAAATTTTAGTTTTGTTAATTTGACCAACCACCAATTTAGATAAGATTTGGTAAGGTGATAGTTTGAGAGCCTGGACAGGAGAAAGAATAATATTTTTACATACATATACATACGACCACGTCTTTTTTTCCTTACGGGGTACATAGAGCCGAGGTTCTATAAAACCTAAAGGCCACGTTTAGCATGTTTGTGGGCTTGTAGGATATTTATGGTGGAAATAATCTCAAAACCGGTGTAAAGGAGGGTACTGCTTCTGTCAAATGAAGCACACTACTGTTAGCAAAGACAAGAAAATGAGAAACATACGAAACATAGTATTATGTCGTCATTAAAAACCGGAATGACATTTTGTTCATTTTTCTTTACTTCATTTCCATCATGAAAGGACCACGTACCCCTGTACGAAAATTCAGTTTTCTAGGTACAGTATAGTTTCGGCTGTGCATTAACTTATGGGTCTGTCAGGCTTGCCTTTTATATTTCTTCTTCTTCTGTTGTATAATATGGCTTCCACCGAGATTTCGGTGATTCTGCCCATGTCCAGTAAATTGAGATACTAAGTATCGGTGTTGTACGGTAAAGTTTTAACAAGTAGCATCAAAGATGGCGTATGTTCTTTAATGCCTCGTGGGAGCTTCTGGCGACAAATCTATACGAGTACATATATATAACACTCTACTTTAACTATTTCACAAATTGTTCATGAGCATTTATAACACCAAACTACACCAATTTCATATTATAAAGTCCACTAAAATCAATTTGCAAAATCGTCTAAGGCAAACCCCAAACTGCACCGTTTGACTTCCCACCACAAACTCCCCTTTTATATTTATACTAGCAGCCCTGCCCGACTGCGCCCGGGCAGGTTTTAAACCTTAAAACCTTCCTCGTGAATCACTCTATCTATTGGTGAAAACCGTATGAAAATCCGTGGAGTAGTTTTTGAGTTTATCGCGAACAGACAGACAGACAGACAGACAGACGCGGCGGAGGACTTTGTTTTATAATATGTAGTGATATTTTTGGCGGCTAACATAAATTTCATAGAAACTGACCTCTCAGGATTAGCTGCCAACCTGTCCAACTTGTTAATAAATGCCAAACATGGAACATTATATCTCTTCATTTGCCGATTCACTGTTAAAGTCTGACTCTGTACCCCACCGACAGCACAGAGCACCAACACAGCTCCGTCAAGCACCCTCAAGGCTCTTTCTACTTCTACTGTAAAATCTACATGGCCTGGTGTATCGATGATGTTGATGTTGTGTTCTTTCCATATGGTGTATGTGGCTGCTGATTGGATTGTGATACCCCTTTGTCTTTCAAGCTCCATTGAATCCATAACTGCACCCACATTGTCTTTACCTTTAACCTAGAAAGTGAAATTATGTTTTTAACTAGCAGTCCGCCCTGGGTTGAGCCATGCCACATACCAAACCTATGGCACTCGGGGATAACGTTCCTATATGTAAAAGAATTTTTGAAATCGGTCCAGTAGTTCCTGAGATTAGCATGTTCAACCGAACAAACAAACAAATTTATTTATTTATAAATAAAGTTATCAATGAAAAGTATTTTTTTGTGTCTTGATATTTGCTGCCAATATTCTCCTTTCTCTATCACTATTTCATGCTCAACGAGCAAATTTCTGGCACATCCTCAGCTATGGAGACCAAGATGCATTATTATGACTGCATGTTACCTAGTTCATGCTTTAAATTGATTGGCCTATTTTTCATAACACATATTTCAAAAATGCAAAGCAGTGTCTATAGTATAACTATAAAGATCTCAGAATAATTGCTGGCAAATAATTTGTCTGTTTGATGAAAATAAGAAAATAAACCAGCACCATGCCGCACTTAATCATTACTGAAATACCCACTCTTTTTACTAGCATCACAGTGGAAGTCCATAGGTCACCTGGTTCCATGGGTGATTTTCCACACTTAGGCAATTCTACATAGGTCAATTAGCTGATCAAAATACAACAATACAAACCTCATGCATTTGATCAATTCTACCAGTGTAGAATAATATTCGTTCTGTCAATGTTGTTTTGCCAGAGTCAATGTGGGCTGATATACCAATGTTCCTGATTTTCTCCAATGGTTTGTGTTCTGCATATTTAACATATGAAGAGTATGCCTGAAATTTAAAAAAATATGTAATATTGAAATTGTAATAAAAAAACATTCTACAAATGCTTAAGAGAACTGATTGAAATTAAGACTACCAAAGTGAATAAGGATATTGAGATTCTTGAAGGATATTAAATCTTTAAAAATTCATGATACAAGGTATTATTTCTTACAATAGTTAACAGCTTTAATTTGTACAAAGGAACAGTTTTTTATGTTGAAGAACTGAAAAATTACTGGTGTACATTATGGATGTGCTCCAATAACTAAAAACATTTCACTTATAATACATATTCCTCAAGAGTTTCTAAACATACCATGGGACACCAATGATATGTACTTACTATAGAAATGGATAAAAATGTTTTCATGTATGAGACACAATACAGGGAATAGTCATGAAAAGATGGACTATATCTCTATGCTATTAATTAGGTAACATCTTTCCTTTACTAAAAAGCAAAATACCGTACCGGTTACGTAAATATTATAAGGAAAATCAAAGAAATTGCTCGAAAGCTTGAGCATCATTTCACTTACCTTAACTTGAAGAAGGTTTGTTTTACCAACATTTTTAAAGGCCTTTGCTACTCGCATTAAGTCTATTATCGTCATTATTAGTATAAAATTAACTAAAATGGATATCACAGAATTAAATTTCCATCAGATTTACAAATTTGAGGTTATTGAATTGATTGATGTTGAATTTTGTCACATTGACTTGACATTGACAGTTTTGTTTCGTATGTTGGTCTGTCTGCTGCCTGAAGTTAGTCATCAATTTTTTTTACATAGGGCGCTGTGGTATGTGGTATGTACACTAGCGCTACCCCGCCAGCTTATTTTTAGATCCATATTTTTTACATTTTTTAAAACCAGAATTTAAAGTTTTATGATTTTTTAAAAAAATAGGGCACAACAAACATAGGACTTATAAACAAATATCTGTGCCTTATTTCCTTCTTCTTCCTTCTGTTTTATATTATGGCTTCCACCGAAATTTCAGTGATTCTGCCAATGTCCAGTATAATGAGATACTAAACTAAGTATGTATCGGTGTTTTACGGTAAAGTTTTTCCAAGTACATAGCATCAAAGATGGCTTATGTTCTTTGATGCCTCGTGTGGGGCTTCTGGTGGCAAATCTATACGAGTCCATTTATCAGTCCACTTTAACTTTTTCACAAATTGTTCATGAGCACGAGCAATTATAACACCAAACTACACCAATTTCATATTATAAAGTCCACTAAAATCAATTTGCAAAAATGTCTAAGGCCAACTTCAACTGTACCCCTTGACTTCCCACCACAAACTCCGTCTTATTCCCTGTTATTGTCAATCTGACGTAAAATAATGTAGACAGGACTTTGACAGTCTAATTTGCCAGATTTGAGAAATTTTACCCGAGAGTCTGGAAATTTTCTAAAGGCCTTGCCTCTCCCAATGAAGTTGTTATGTTTTCAGAATACTCGTCATCATCATGTCCTTTTCAGTCTCCACTGCAAGACCGCGACCTTCCCTCCACCACCAGAGCCATATATTAGCCAGAGCAGTCAGAGGATTTGGCCTACACTCTCCACGCTGGCCAGAAGGGTTGGAGAGGTATCTTGATGTTTAAAGCTTTGTTTAGCTTGTGTTTCCTAAGTCGCGTCTCGCTTTCAACGACATCCACGGGAAGACTTGGAGTGGTCCTACTCTGCTCTGCCGGGAACCACACAGTAATACTATAAAATGTATTAGTTTTAAATCTTTTTTTTTTTATAAACGGTTAAATAATTTGTCTCTATTATTATGCACTCATCATTATTTCGTGTAGGTGACATGGTCAGTCGACCATGCACAGTTCAGTGTCAGAGTTCTTCGGAACCGTCTCTCGGCCTCTGACTTAATTAAAGAAAAAAATAAAGAACGTAAGTAATTCAGCAACATCTACAATTAGCTTTGCGCTCGCACCCCTATTGACTTGAATGACATATGATCAGTACTTTTTGAGATACATAAAACACTTTTTATAAACCACAAAAATAACATTGTCATTCATACAAACACTGAAAAACAATAAATTTTGCTGGCGAAAGATTATAGAGGTATTTGGTTAATCTAAGCTTGCTTCTACGGAACTCTTCATGGGCGACCCTTGTTTTACGAGTATATTCCGTGGGCGAACGGTGAACCTGACTCGCATAAAATACAATGCGCGAACTTGAGAACGAAGGTCACCGACATAGTTCAGTGGATTAGTGGACTCTTTGAAGTGGCAGTGGGCGGGGCATATAGCGGAGAACCGATGGCCGATGGGGCAGAAACGTTCTCGAACGGCGACCACTTAGACACCCATCGACTAGGTCGGACGATATGACCAAGGTCGCACGGAAGCGCTGGATGCAGGCCGCTTCCAACCGGTCATATTGGAAATCCTTTGGAGAGGCCTATGTCTAGCAGTGGACTTCGTGCGGCTGAAATGATGATGGTGAATGCGCGACACTTGCTTGTCGGTGTTGCTTAACTTCAACATCATCCTACGGAAATTAAATAATTCATTGGAGGCAAAAAAATATCACTCTCACGCACGCAAGAGTCTTGCAAGTTTTCGGGAAAATGAAAATCGTTTTTGCCATTACCATAAACTTACCATTCTACCTAGAACCGACGTGAAGTTGTTTTTCTATGTTACGTTGGTACACAGACTAAACTCTGTCATAGACAAACCATTTTTTCGTTTCGTTTTCAGTTCAAAAAGAATATGGCCGTGTTAGGGCCGTGTGTGAGTGTAAATATGAATGGGCACAATAATATTCATAGTCAGCTAACAAAATCTCTGGAAAGAATTTTGGAAGATGCCTACTTAAGTGGTGAATTAAAACTTAGTGGACGAAAGTTGAGGGAGTTCCCGAAACCAGTGAAATATGACTTGAGTGATACAGTTGTGGCTGGTAAGTCGAGATTTATAAATAAGTCTTGCTGCATTTCTCTCCTATTTACACCTAATTATTCTATTTTTACATTTATTTAAGTGTAGAGCGCGGGTAAAGTGGTTTTTGTACAGGTTTTACCTCATCATTTGTTTATATGCCGGCGAACATCGCGTCCCATGTCGAGTGTTTGTCATCGATCGAATACGATAACGCGATTACCTTTATTTTTTCTTAGAAACTTTACTGTACTTCTTTTATTACGTCTGTGATGACTTAAAAAATGTCTTATTTTTAGTTTAAACGAAAAGAATCAATATTTTCTGGTCATAGGAGTTGTATTTTTCATCACGACTCTCATTCAGTTCTAATAACATACATTACCATTTCCTAGTATCTCTTGAACTTTCCATAGTACCGCATACTTTACCGGAACAAGCTCTTGTTAATATTAACACTCACAATTTCCTTATATAATTATTTCAATGAATGTATGCCATCTTTTGATTGATTGAAACGAACTATACCTAGCCTTATCTATACACTAATATTAAATAAGCAAATAAATATATACGGACAAATCACACAGATTGAGCTAGCCCCAAAGTAAGTTCTTAAGCAAGACTTGTGTTACGGGATACTAACTCAATGATACTATTTTTTATAACAAATACATGTACCTATAGATAAACATCTAAGACCCAGGTCAATCTGAAAAAGATCATTTTCCATCTTGACCTGACCGGGGATCGCACCCAGGACCATCCGTGTCGCAGGCTGGCGTGTTGACCGCTGCACCACGGAGCTATACAATAGAGAGCAAAGATTTGTTTGCATTGAATAGGCTCTGAAATTTTTGTACCAATATAAGTAAGACACAGTGGGTGACAGCTCTGTCTACTCCATTAGGGATAAAGATGTGAGATTGGACCTTGTATTGATATGATACTATTCAAAATATGATTATTCAATTGTAACTCTCAATTGATAATTTATTTATTCTATGAATGATTATCAGACAGTAGCCAGTGGCCCTATGATGAGAGTAGACAAGTGGAGGAGGGCAAGTTTGAATAACTGTCTTAATACATTGCCTAGTCTAGATAATTTAGTGTTCTACTTTTAGAAGATTGTAGTGGGTGAGCTTGAGCTAATAGCTTAAGCACTTATTGTTTATTTCTGAGGATTGGATCTGATAGAACTTGCCTTGCTCTTTTCAACAATATGATTATAAGGCTTGGAGATTTACCTACCTAATTAAATTTTTCATACAAAATAGGTAGCGCTTAAATTTTTACAAGTAACAAAAAATTTGCGGTTTCGCCCTAAGCTGAGGAAGCATGCTCGCTTCACTTGCTTACTCTGTTTTGATCACAAGGAAACCTAACCTACCTTCTGTCACTTCCTTATTTTTTTGTGGTAATTTTGTATGAAAAATATGAAAGTTAAAGAGCTTATAATTTAAAAATGGTGTGACTCCACTCGTTCTAAATTGTGTCTTTATAAAGAGGAAAGTGAGTTCTATCGATTCCAATCATCTACTGATTATCTAAATTTGTGCAAAGCTATTTCAAAGTGCAGTCATAATGGTTCTTAAGATATCTGATCTGTTTATTTATTATGCAGGCACAAGGTCTTATTGTTTACTTCATAGGGAAGGTTCTCAATACTTTTCTGACTTTATAATAGCAAGGGAGAGAGTGTATGCATATTGTGAATGTAATCTCTGACTCTTGTAAGGCCTGTTCATTAAAAAAAATGTGTCCTGATTTTGTTTTGTTATGGATCTTTGAATATTCTTGTAACTATATTCTGAGCAAATTTGAGAAGCACTGCTTTATGAGTAAAGCATAATGTAAAACTAAGGTCGCCTTATGTGTGGGCGTGGGGTTTAATAAGCAGGAGGGCAAGTTTTAATAGCTGAGTAAAGCATAATGTAAAACTAAGGTCGCCTTATGTGTGGGCATGGGGTTTAATAAGCAGGAGGGCAAGTTTTAATAGCTGACTAAATAAATAATATTTTCATTGGAAGTTTCTAGCCATGAAATTACAGCTTAATAAAACTGTAAATTCAAGAGCCCTTATCTTATATTGTTTACACAATAAGTAAATACAAGAAGAAGTTATAGAATATGCCATTTACAAAATTGTTGGGGGCAGACAGGGGGAATTTTCAGTAGCTGTCTACATTACCTAGCTAGATAATTTAGTTAGGGAGTTTCAGACAGTGCCTATTTATTGAACAATGTTCGGCTAACCAATTTAATCATTCGTTTTAACTTTCCTTGTTCACAATTAAGTTATCAGTCACATCACATCATGTCAGTTTCAGTTGGAAGGGAAAACATTAAAACATGTTTTACTTCAATTATAATATTTAATTGTAGTTATCGTAAGTTTTCAATCTATTACATTTTTAAAGAATAAATTTGTTTTCTTATGAACTTAATTAGGTACCTATTTAACTTTCATTTGCAGAAATTAATGTCATTAATTATTATTCTTATGTCATACAATTTGAAATTCTACAATTCCGTCTTGACTCGAAAAGAAGAAGAAGAAGATTCCATCTTTAGTTCCAACTTTGCTTTTTGCTTTTTAAATGTTATGATTTACAAACCTCTTTATTTTGGTGCATTCTATTCTCTCTTAAAGTTAGGTTTATTAAAAGGGCAGTACACATACACTATGAGGGTCTTTGTAGCAAGCTTCATTAGGTACAAGGAAAATGTATAAAATATTTACTGATGTTTGATTGTATTTGTTTTTAAATTAAACTTTATAATGACTATATATACATTTACCAATTAAGAAAAAAGACAGAAGGTCAGAAGCAATCGATTGGCATGTTATGGCCTCTTTATGAGCAGCAACTGCCTAAAAAATGCCATGAAAGTGGTTGTAATACAGGTAGACATAGGTCAAAACTGCGTCGGATAATTTGTATTTTGAAGGGGATGGGAGTGCATGCAGGAATGGTAGAAATAGGACACTGTGGAAGGAAAATACATACCTATTACGCCAACACCAAGTACCTAGATGGTGGAGGGTCGTTAGCAGGTGAGGTAGATGATGCTGTTATTATAACATTTATTGCAGCTTCATGCTCACAACATTAACTCCATAAGGCTATAAATGTACAAGACTATGCCATTTCAGTCTCCAGATGTTAGCAACATTTTAGGTAATAACACCATACATAGTCCAGTGAACTCCATATTTGATTTAATGGGCGCGGATGGCGCCAGCATTAACGACTGTTCTAAATGTGTTTATTTATTTCGGCATTTCGCTTCTTGAGTGGGCGATGGACTTAAAAGTGGCTACCATATTTTAGCTTTCGTCACTCGCGCCTATTATTCGTCCTCTGACGTTAACATTTAGTTTTATGTAAGTTCATGAAATTCAAATAAGCGTGGTATCTTAGGATTTCAGGGATCATCAATAAATTACGTGAGGTGTTGGGGGGGGGGGGGGGGATCCAGTAAAAATCTAAAGACATAGGGAAGGGGCCCCCCCATAGTGAGATATCTTTAAATTTCGAAGCTTGAGTTCTTTTGATCGGGGGGTTAAACAAAAAGGAGTAGTCGAGCTTGTAGAGCGTCTGCACTAGTCTATAAAAAACTGTCTTTTATTTCTTTCTAATACGATCTTGTATCCAAAAAACATAACTAATATGAATGCGAAAGTGAGTTTGTTTGTTTGGTTCAGTTCTTATACTAAAATAATCATTACGAAATTTCTTATAAACGTTGTCAAAGGTACGGAAAAGGCCTATAGCTACCTTTTATCCCGGAAGATGTTCCGTTGCTGAGGGATCGACATCAACGATGGCAAAAGCCGCGGGCAGTACTAGAATAAAATCATCATCATCATCATTTCGTGTAAATGACACGGTCAGTCGACCATGCACACCCTGGTGTCAGAGTTCTTCGGGACCGCCTCTCGGCCTCTGACGTGGTTCCTTTAACGACTACCAGATGACAGTCGACCAACGGCTTAACGTGCCTTCCGAAGCACGGAATTAACTTTATTAACAGACAATCAGATGATTGATGCCTGCAATGTCCTAACCAAACTGGAAATAAGTTATTAAAGTATGCTTCTCGTGGGAATCGAACCCACGAGCCCCGGTCAACAATGCAAACGCCTTAATCACTGGACCACGGAGGCTGTTAAATTAAAATTAAGTATCACGGAAAAGTTCAGTTCTCAATCCTGAGCATAAGTATTCCTGTTCAGCAAGTACTAAGTACCTAACTCAATAGTTAATTGTATTCCACTTGTTAATTTATTAAGTTAGATAAGGATACTATCGTTACGCACGCGATTATCTAATAAACAGCTCTTTGAAAGGTTTCCACTTGTGTTAGTTAAAAGACCACTTGTAGATGGGTAGAAAGCTTGAGCTTTACGAGCTTTACGACGCACGTTGCATTTATAGCTTTTATTTCTGTCTGAACGTTTCATGTTGCCAGTGCATCGAAATCTATTTTCGCAGAAATACTTAACAGATTGATAGCCAGTTAAATAAATATAGATATATAGGGACATATCACACAAATTGAGCTAGCCCCACAGTAAGTTGTGAACTTGTGTCGCAGGATACTAACTCAACGATACTATATTTTATAATATATACTTATATACTATATAATACTTGGATGTGTATATAATATATACACATCCAAGACCCAGGTCAATATGAAAAATATCTTTTTCCATCTTGACCTGACCGGGGATCGAACCCGGGACCCCCGTGTCGCAGGCTAGCGTGTTGACCGCTGCGCCACGAAGCTCGACAAAAAGTTAACTATGTCTTCACACTAGTATTAGCCATGTAGGTTTTAGCCAAGAATTAAGAGTGATTGATTTGTGTCAGGCAATCTAGTCAATTCACAGGTTAGTTAATTGTCATTTAGTGATATCGGACTAACGTCTTAACTTGCCTCAAAATAACATACCTATATATATATATCTTAGTTTATTCTCCAGGCAGCCTTGCCTTAAAACTTGACTGTATGGCGTTTGAAACAGTCCCGGTTATTGCTGTTCCACATGCATGAAACGCACGCTTTTAAAGAATGCGAAAGAAAGGACATAGAAGCATGTATACACATATATATGCTTCTATGCCCGACAGAAGGTTGCGTATCATCTGTCAGTGACTTGAGTATTGTAGATTACGAAATACTTAATGTTATCGTAAAGCCGAACGGACACAAAAGGTCTACACTACTCGAAGATTCTTATAAGACACCCACGCGTCGGTAGAAATGTAAAGAAGTTTGGACGGAACGGCAAAACTGGTTCCATTCATAACTTCACATGCATGCTGCCTTGCTGCTATTTGCATTCTTTTAACGTTGGGATGTTTTGGGCGTGTTAAGAATGCGTCAGTACTTAAATATATTATTTAAAAAAAATTGCTAGACAAATGTAAAGTTGAGGATCAAATTGTCCTCGGTCAGATAGGGTCAAAAGGGGAATTTAAAAAAAATAATATACTTAATTAATTTAAATTCCTAGAGTTCTCCGGTGAGATTTAGTTTCAGATAAGCTAAACTCTTTAATAAGTAAAGCTAATATATTTTCTAAGCACCCGTTTATCGAATTCATCGACCAGAAAGACTTTCAGTGTGAATGTGTTTACAGAGACCGGACCATGTCATACCTTTTATCGTGTGTATCGTGATTCGTGCCCCAGTAACTGCAAAAAGTACGACAACTATTCTTCAGATAGTGGCGTGGCTGTCGCAAGTTACTGAAGGAACAAAATAATTATATTTTTTAAATATTTTCAGCCACAGACACTAAGAACACAACGCACCATTCACACCATATTTTCTGATTGGCCTGAATGCCTCATGGCATTAAGTCCGCCAACTCTACTTCAATGTACTGTGCAATAAAGTTTAAATAAATATACTAGAAGTAAAGTAGGTATGTGGATTCACTTGGTAAATATTGTTTACTCGCTTGACGAAATGTTACGCTATCTAATTCCACTATTAACTCGAAACAAAGCAAAAGAAACTATCTTCATCGTTACCTAAGTTAATGCGCATTTAAATCAGGTAATTTATCATACTGTTCTAGCACTTAACAATTTATTTAACGTGGTTTGCTCTCTGAAAGAACATTATAATAATGAATTGCGCAAGCAAATGATGCTGCAGTTTCGCAAATGAAGTAATATCTCAGTAACACTAGAATGCTTTGAAGAGACTGTGTTTATTGTAAAGTGCAATTTTTTTTGGCCGCCTTACCCAATTTTCGTGAATTCAGTGCAATACGTTGTTCTAGCGTCGAAACTCAATAGAAATGATATCTGATTATGCTCTGATGCCAGGAAAATTTTATAATACTCCAATCAAAATTTAAAGGCAGAGCAGGAACAATCTGACAAAGAGTCAAGAAAGTCCATACTTAAAGCATATACCCATCCATACTTTGATATCTATCGATGCCATTTATGTATTTATAATTTCATAGATTGCGTATCATGGCCAGTAAGTAAATGCCAAAAAGAAAGTTACCACAAATCCGCAGTGTACTAAAAGTTTCTGCAAATAGACAGTGGATTAGGATGTTTACCATATAAATGCGAAGACAGGTGAAAGAAGCTCTACAAACGTTTCCTTTTAAGATGACTAAAATTGAGAAATTTCACATATAAGTGCTACATATATGTGGGAACGTTCCAAAATCCAGGCAAAACACTTCGTATTTTCGTATAAAAACTTTTATTAACCAAGACAACAATCTTAATTCTTCCAATCTGACATCCGATCAACGTCAAGCCCCTTTCACATTGACAACTTCGAAACACTTAGAAATGTTGCTACAGCTAAGTAAAATTAAACAAAAATATTAAATGGGAAATTAGTACATAATTTATCCGACATATATTATACACATAGTTACATACTTTTAGCTTTCGTTCGCGGTTCCGCTCGCATTAAAGTTGATACCTCTATAACAGTACTTTTTTCAGGATGAAAAGCAGTCTCCTCCTTTACCTATCCCAGACAACGCGTGAGCAAAATTTAATGTTCAGAATTCAAGGCATGAATTGAACAAACAAACCAACAAACTCACTTTTGCATTTAAAATTTGGTTAGGATAACATAACAAGGAGTAACTAGTCGGGAGCCATGAAAATTTCACGTACACACTGAAACGGGGTTTCTGCTATTTCCGGAAGGGTCTGCCTGTTTTGCTTCAGGAATGAATATTCACTTTATGAGGAAGTTCCGGTACGTGGTCACACAAGGTTTTGTGCTAAACGGCCATATGTACCATGGTCTTTACTTTAACTACCGAGAGAAATTGGGTATGGGAATTTGCTTCGCATTAATTTGACGACCTACTCGTCTAGAATTTGTTATACGCAGTAATAATCTCAAGGAAAAGGGCATGAAAATTTGTTAGAAAACGTCCATACATATTTTAACAATAGCGATTTAATTTATGGCCAGGTTGGCATTTGACAAGAGGTGAGCATCGCCTGTACAAGTGTACAGCTCGGTCAGTAGTAGTAAATATCTGATCATTAGAAAGATATTTCAGCGGAGATGCACCGCACACAAAATAGGTATTAGTTGGCGATAAAATGTTATTGAAATATGAATAGAAAGATCCACAACCAGGTACCAATAAATTTTATAATATAGCACCCATTGTACTGATAGTTTATACCACGTTCCCTTTTCCACAACGGGCAATATTGCTTTGTCAACCACAAACAATACCGATGGGAATAGTTGTTCCAGATAAATATTGATCGACGGTACCGTTGTAGAAGACTGCAGTTGATCGCGGAAACGCATTGATCGTTGAACTTTGCGGGATTAGTGTTGTGATATGCGTTGTATGCTTTGATCGAGACTAGAAACTAAACATTTGGTTCCAGACATCAAAATTTTGAGTATATTTAATTAATGTAATCTTGCTGTAACAGAAAATAATCAATGCACAGCTAAAGACATACTGCATATTTTTTATGATAACATTATTTTTAATAGGGTAGGTATTTTGTTCGTTTCTGTTATTATGATAATCATAAAACTTAACGAGGTAAGACAAATTCAGAACTGAAAAAGAACCCTAGATTCTATTTTCTTGTTTTTTAGGGTTCCGTACAAAAGTTGAAAAACGGAACCCTTATAAGATCACTCGAGCGTCTGTCTGTCCGTCCGTCCGTCTGTCACAGCCGATTTTCTCCGAATCTACTGAACCAAATTAGATGAAATTTGGTAAGATAGTGTAATCCTATGACCCAAACACGGATGTGCAAAGTAAATAAAGATTTTTTTGAAATAAGGGTCATTTTGAGGGGCCCAATTACAAAATTAAAAAAAAAAGTTTTGCAAACCTTACTGTGTCATATATCAAATGAAAGGGCTCATTATGAGGATCTCAAAAATATATTTTTTTGTTCGGGTAAAATCAATACTTTTGATTTTATTCACGAAAGAAGGCAAAAATTGACCATTCCCCCCCCCTGATCTCCGAAACTACTGGGCCGAAAATTTTGAAAAAATTACAAAATATAGTTCATTCCTTGAAGATTACAGGAAAAATAATCAGAATTCTATCACTTGAAAATTAAGAGGTAAACTCACAATAATAAGTTCATCTCGGGAAATAGTTCACTAAAACACCACTAAATGGCGCTAGTCAATTGAATAAAACAGTTTTTGCTCATTGTGTGTGTGTTCACGAAGCATATTGTACGGAACCCTCAATGCGCGAGTTTGACTCACACTTGGCCGGTTTTTGAATTTATTTATTTAATTGTAATGCAATTTGCGAGTTTCGAGAAATCTAGTTGTTTTGAATACGGTAATAAGAAAAAATAATGACCTTCGAAAAGACCTATAATTTGAATAAAGTCGTTGAGTTCGATTTTAAGTCTATTTGAGTTAACTCGAGTCTTTTACAACACTATTGCGACCGTGTGAATCTGTACGCCTCAATTGTTCAAAGTTTACCGCTTATGTAATTGAAGACATTAAAGATGATGTCATTATCAAGGTCTATTTGTTTGGATCTTACTAATGTTTAATAGTTTCGGAACATTTAGTAAAATCACACTTACTTAAATTTTTAATTTATGCTATAAGAGAAAAGAGATCATCATTTATATTCAAGTTTATTAACAATTTACTTTTTAATGTAAAATTGACACGAACTGTTAATAAAATAAATCTTAAGCAAATCTTAAGAAAGTAAATTTTCATTACTTTCTTACTACACTCTAGCTACGCGGAATTCTTTGACTTGAGCACCAAATTCTGCTGATTCTCGAGACTCTTTTAAAAGTAGGGTATTTTTATTAAATGTCTTCAATTGATACGTCCTGCATGACGCATATGATTCTTATGTCCTCAGATCATAAATATCACCCATTTCTTGATTGAATGTAAGTACTAGTTTATTTTTATCATTCATGTCATGTCTTTATCTATGAGGTACCACTTTTATTTTTTTTATTATTTATTTATTAGTAAGATAGTCAAAACTTCGTTTACTTGTGAGCGAAATTTCATTTAATACCTGTTTTGGCGATTAAATAACAATTCAAATGTAATAAGAGTAAAATAAAATTTATCTCTGGTTCTTAGAAAGAAATCTGAATATCCTATATCGAAATCTATCTCATTTTAAAATGAGCATCAAGCAGTCATCTCAGGCAGTCATGTACTTATGAGTTAATAACCGTTCGATATCTCTAATTTCTCGAAAGCTCCAATTGCTCGTGATCGGTGATATGTTCTCGATGAAAGTTCCAATTAGATGACTCGATTCCTTATCTGACAATCTAAATAGGAAACTGTTTAAACTAGAATGTAATTTACAATTTACCTTATTTACTTTTTCTTGGTAGATAAGTACCTATTTCCATTAAGAAGCTGATGAAAAGTATTCAGTATCTAATTAGGGTCTTAGTGTCCCAATTTCTATTAAAATCAATTAAGCTTTTCGGGAGTGAATATTCATCTATACAAACTAGCAAACCTATCCAAATTTCAACTTCACATTACGCAGATAAAGTTTAATTGGCGTTAGCATTTCATTAGTAAATCCTTGGCGCTAACCCCGCATCCTCGCTTCTCTATTCACGATTCCCTTATTCAACGGGTTCCTGGATAAAGTTTATTCATTAGTTGCACAAAACTCTGTTACAACTAACTGCACCGGAGCACAATAATGGCGACAGGTGCACGAGCGCACCCAAGCGTTACATACTCTCCGGATACACGGGCGCGATAACACCCACACCACACCAGCCAATTCCACTCCACTGCTCATATACCGTGAACCTGTAGAAAAAGTTAGCTCTTAACACCTAAGTCACAAAGACTATAATCACCACAAAAAACGGTGATTGATATCTAAAAGGAACGGCTTTTAAACACAGGACAACCACGCGAGGGAAAGAGACGTAAAACTAAACATCCCATTGAAATGGTGACAGGCATTACGCAGGTAAAGCCAGTTTGTGTGGGCTGATATGTGGGATGTTTGGAAAAAAAGTAAACAAACCAGGATGAGAAATGGGGTGTTTATCATTCACCAAGTTAAATTGAGTGGAGGTAACTTTTTTCCCATAGGACGCAACCTTAGAGTATTTAAAGCCACAAGGACTATTGTCACCGATGTGACCCCTTTAATTTTCCACCTGATCGCTTCGCTTGGTAAATTGACACTGCTATGAAGATAAAAGAGTGGCTTTATTTAATTCTAGAATATTCATAAATCTAATTTGGATACTGCGAGGGCAAAGCACGCCATACGTTTGGCGATGTCGGTTTTACAATACGTCATTCTTATTCCACTTCCATACGCGTTGTTGCTAAGAATACTGATTGAGTTTATGCGACCAGTGATGTAGAACTGCGGCTTGTATTGCTAGCAAAGGATTGTCCTTACTTTTTTATTGTATTGGTTGTAATGAATTAGTATGCAGGAGGAGGCGAGCTTCCTCCATGCTGAGTCTGTCTGGTCGTGTCGTTTACATTGCCAATGTTCCCTTGGAAATACATCTATTTGAATTGCAATCTTGCCTATGAATTGTTTAGTAATGAGGACCTTTTATTTCTACCTGGATAATAAACGAATCAATTAGAAGTTGGCATTCTGCTGTACTAATTAACTGTTCCTCGATAAATTGCGTGCATGGTTTGATATATTCCAGCGTGGACGAAAAACAATTGTACAAGCCGATATAAAAGTTGATGACAGATGGTTCCCATTCATCAAATTCAAATTCAATCGTTTATTTAATATAGGTTTCTTTGAACACTTATTAATTGTCATATTTGTGTTTACAATTTTTACAACAAAAAATTTTGTTGACGTCAATAATTACTTATGGCTAAGTTTAGGCCGCTTCCAAAGCGGAGTGCAGAAGAAGCGGCAACAAACTGCACAGCGCATTTTCTCCAAGCGACGTCAACTCACAAATCTAGTTAGACCTTATAAACTACTTATATATATGTGGACTGAGTGTGCATTGTTTTAATTAAATGTCATGATAAAAATTGAATTGGAAAAAATTTATGTCATCATTGAAATGTTAAATAGGTAAAATTTAATTAGCAAAATGTCAAATTGTTGAAATTAAATAAAAATGTCATATTATAAAATATTATGTACCGAACGTACCAAACGTAATATTTCTGTGCATACAGAATTACGAGGCGTCTGCGCCAAGCTCAAGCCAAATATTGCCATCAGTAAGGTAATCTTCAGTCCTGTAATATGCCTTTTTACATAATAATCGTTTCACATAACTTTTGAATTTACTATCAGGCATATCAAGGACTGACTTTGGCAATTTGTTATAATAGCGTATACAGTTCCCCATGAACGAATCACTAACTCTGCTTAGCCGAAACTGCGGAAGAAATAATCTATGATTGTTACGCAAGGGTCTATCAATTAAATCACTTACTTTCTTAAACTTAGAAATATTTTTTCTTGCGTACATTATATTGTCAAATATATACTGTGAGGCTACAGTTAAAATATTTATGTCCTTAAACAACTCTCTGAGTGAGTCCCTCGATCCTAAGCCGTAAATGGCACGAATTGCCCTTTTTTGTAAAATAAAAATAGTTTTAATGTCGGCTGCCTTTCCCCACAGAAGTAATCCATATGACATTAAGCTATGAAAATAACTAAAGTATACGAGCCTAGCAGTTGCCTCATCTGTCAATTGTCTTATCCTCCTCACAGCATATGCTGCAGAACTAAGCCTATTGGAAAGTTTAGAAATATGGGCACCCCATTGTAGTTTAGAGTCGATTGTGATCCCTAGGAAGGTAGTATCATTTACAAAACCTAGTTTTTGACCGTCTACTAGAATATCAACGTTGGTCTGCCTCACGTTCGGGAGAGTAAATTTAATGCATTGGGTCTTAAGAGCATTTAGCAATAAATTATTGGCTGAAAACCAGTAAGAAATTTTAGTCAAAATGTTATTTGCTGCGACAGCGTCTTCGCTTTGTCGATCTAACTTGAATATAAGAGACGTGTCATCAGCAAACAACACAATGCCCGCTTCATTCTCAACCATATAAGGCAGGTCATTGATATAAGCTAGAAAAAGAAATGGTCCTAAGATCGATCCTTGGGGCACGCCAATTTTTAAATTAGTACCATTTGACTTGACACCGTTAATTTCTACAGTCTGAGGCCTATTTTTTAAATACGATTCAATCAAATCTAAAGATTTATTTTCAAACCCGTACTGACTGAGTTTGAGCAAAAGTGTTTGATGATCAACGCAATCAAATGCTTTAGACAGATCACAAAATACTCCAATAGCATCTTGTGAACCCTCCCATGCATCGTAAATATGAGTAATCAGTGCTACTCCTGCATCGGTGGTCGATTTTCCGCCAGTGAACCCGAATTGTTGGCTATGGAAAAGGTTGTTAGTTTTAAAGTAAAGTTGCATTTGGTTGAGCATTATCTTTTCAAACACTTTGCTCAAAACTGGCAGTATAGAAATAGGCCTATAATTTCCAGGGTCTGTTTTTTCTCCTTTCTTAAATAATGGTATTAGCTTACTAACTTTCATTAAATTAGGAAATATGCCTTCATCAATGCATTCATTAAATATAAAAGCCAAATCAGCGGCAATAACATTTATAATATGACTCACTACAGTAACAGACATACCCCAGTAATCTTCAGATTTTTTTGAGTTTAGCTGTTTGAATGCATCGATTATGTCACTGGGGTTAATATGATTAAATTTAAATTTGGAACTACAAGGGGGGATATTATTTTTTAGTAGCTCCTTAGAACGCTTTGGACAAGAGTTAGTATTGGATGTTATTTTTAAAGGAGTGTTGGTAAAAAAATCCTCAAATGTATTTGCTATATCTTTAGTTGAGGTATTAATCTTATCTCCGCATTTAATTTTAGTAATGTTGTCTCTAGGTTTAATTTTACCGGTTTCCTTATTTATGACGCTCCAGGTTTCCTTAATTTTGTTTTGAGCGCTATTTATTTTCCTATTAATGTGATTGGCTTTTGCTTGTTTACAAACTCTTTTAAATATTTTGGAATAATTTCGAACATACTCAATAAAAGTTATTTCAAAATTATATTGCTTCTGGGCATACAGATCAAATAACTTATTTCTACTTGTATAAATACCAGTGGTAGCCCATTCACTGAAAGTTAATTTATTACGAAACTTGACTTGTTTTTGTTTCAATGATTTTACATATTCAGAAGAGACCATATTAAATAATGTGTTATAGTGGTCATCTGGGTTGATTCCTGTGTACATAACCGAACATAATTTGTTTTCTATATTGCTTTTGAGTTTACATAAACTTTTGGAAGTAATAGGCCTACACAAAACTATGTCCTCATTTATTGTTTTAATCTCTTTGACAAAAGATGTGAATTGGCCAGTATGATCTGAAGGCAATTTATTAATAATAGATTTACTTAAATAACCATTTTCACAAAAAAAATTATCTAGACAAGTTGCATCAAAGCCATCATCGACATAAAAACCGATATCACATTGTTGAAGAACATCGTAAATTGCGACCGTGATCTCACGCGAGCGCACTTTCTTCAAACGAACGGACTCGAACAACTTGTAGCACAAAGTACGTGGGAAGCCTGAAGCCGCATTGATTCGATTAACAGGATCGAATTAGCTCATGCAGATAGATCTGCGTATGTGCAAGCTGCACATCAAGGCGTAAGGTCAAAGAGCTTAGAGTCAAGCGGAGATTGCAGCATGAGCAAAAAAAGACATTTAATTGCGTGCGACATTAGTTTATCATGCGCCGCGTTTGCCTGAAAATTCTTGGATCTCAATCTTGAGTATGAAAAAAGATGGAACTGCGATCAAAATTGTCATGATTGTCATCGAAGTACCGACTGACGTTTTTTAAGTAATAGCAGTTTTTAATAGCTCATATTCGTTTAATTTATATGAAGATATGAGATCTTGTAAATGAATTGTATAAATAGTTATTATTTTTAATAATACTACGGCACGAATACTATAACAGTAATTTCATTGATTTATCTGTGAGTTTTCCTCATGTTTGGCTGTAAATAAATGTCTTTAAGTTTAAGGATCAAATTGCATCTGTTTCTAAGGTCATGGTGCAAGTTTATCGCTCAATACAGCAACACAAAGAGGTTTTGTTTCAATCAGTTGGCGTCTTTGAAGCTATTGAGTGAGTGCTTGCGATACTTTGAGTCATGAGATCATCGTATTTTTAACCGACTTCAAAAAAAGAAGGAGGTTATCAATTCGTCATAATCTTTTTTTTTATGTATGTTCCCCGATTTCTCGACGCCTGGACCAATTTAAGAAATTCTTTTTTTGTTCGATAGGTCATACTTTACAGATGGTTCCATTAAATTTTTACCGAAATATGACGTGCGCTTTTGCATTTGCACATGTACCTATGCCGTTCGGTTTACACTTTTTTAAATTTTATTCTTACGCTTATTTAAATAAATTAATAGGGTTGAAGTCGGTTTTAAATTTTTGTTAAAAATATCTTAAATTTTAATGCATATATTTGTAACTACTGTTGTATGTCTTGTAATAGAGAAGGAACTTTAAATCAGGCATAAAAATTAGGATAACCTTAACTTCTAGAGTTCTTATTCTTTTAAATGTTTAATGTGTTGAGCGAAGACAAAAGGCATGAAAACAATAAACTCGACTGCGCACAATAAGTGAATTATGTTTACAGCGTTCATGTGTGTAAGTCCCATTGAGGTATCACTTGAAATCCTAAGTTTATCCAGAGTGACAAAAAATATTTTGGCGAAGTTGTCTTGTTTTGTAATATATATATTATTACTTATTGATCTATAAAAGTAACAAAAGCTTTCAAATTTTTTAACATGAGTTTTAATTTTTTTATCGAAGCTCTAAATCACTTTCTTGTTGCTGTGTACTTAAAATAACTCTTGTAACATTACGCTCAATTCACAAGTAACTATTGTTTCAATTTCACCTAGTTACATTGTTTGATCTAGAAACGAAATAGTTGTTAAGTAACATCTTAATTAACGCTGTGTAATAGAATTGTCTATCTAATATATATTCAAATTTAAACATATCTAGAATGATAAATGGGAGCTTGAACGCATTTGTTTTCATTGTGCTATGGAAAGAGCTAAAATAGGAATAGGTAACATTAAAAATATTACGTTGATAACCTGATTTTTTAAAATGCTGCCTCTTTGTGAAATAGATAATAGATAATCTCTTGTAACCTTCTCCAGCTTCTCTTAGCGTATTGTTACCATGGTTGATACGAGCGAATTTTTGTGTTGAACCGAATTCTGTTAGTGATACACAGCGTAATCAGTGGCATTATATAAGTAATAGTGGTAGGACACATAGGGCAAGACAATAAGTGTGCCATGGCCTGAAGAGTGGCACCACACGAACAAGAGATTTCCGAGCTGTTCATATCCTTGCTTCTCGAGCCCGGAGTTGCTACCGTATCTTCTGCCGCAAAAAATATGTAGTACATACATACACATACCACGGCTTTTTCCCCTTGCGGGTTAGACAGAGCTCAGGTCTATAAAACCTAAAGGTCACGGTTAGCATGTAGGTACGTTTGTAGGTGAAGAAATCGAAATAGTGATGGGTTGCTAGCCGCATCGCCTATCTATTGATATGATTCCTCACGCCCATTTCCTCGATTGACTTTTAGGTACTGCGCGGGACGCAGCTGACAAAATTCTATGTGTTTTCTTTTTCCCAGACCAGCGTGGAAGATAGTAGTACTATTTTCTATAAAATCAATCAATGCCACCCCTGCTCCTCTCCCCCTTGCGTTCTTCGCGTCTCACTGCATCAAGCTGCAGACTGCAAAGTTGTTGACCCACATCAGGTGTTAACTCGACATCATAGTGACCATTAGGGCTGGTAATAATCATAATTCACACTAGCAGTTAAATATACAATACTTTCTAAATTACTTCTTTGCTACATTTGCAAATAAGGTCAATGAATACCATCCCTGTTACCTCTCTCACTTCGCCCTTTGCGTCTCACTGCATCAAGCAGTAGGGACTGACCCACGTAATGTGCTAACTCGACAGCTGTTTGGATACTTAACACGGCCTCCACTCTGGTTGGTAATAATAATAATTTATAGTAGCAAATAAAATTTATTAAATTCTATTATATTTTAGTTTTGCCACTAAGCACGCGACACGATTAAGCTAAATTTGCCATATAAAGTCAATGAATACCACCCCTGTTCATGCCCTCACTGGACCCTTTGCGTCTCACTGCATCAAGCTGTAGCGATTGACCCACATCGAGTGCTAACTCGACAGCAGTTTCGATACTTAACAGCATCCACTGTGGCTGGTAATAATATAAATTTAAAAGCATTACATTTAATACATTCTATTACATTTTAGTTTTGCAACTAAGCATGCAACACATTTAAGCTAAATTTGCCATGTATAAAGTCAATGAATACCACCCTTGTTCATGCCCTCCTTGCATCCCACTGCATCTAGTTGCAGGGATTGACCCACATCGGGTGCTAACTCGACAACTGTTTCGATACAACCTAGCATCCACTATGGCTGGTAATAAATATTATTTAGTTTTGCCATTAGGTAAGCGACACATTTAAGCTATTGCCATATAAAGTCAACGAATATCACCCCTGTTCGTGCCCTTACTGGACCCTTTGCGTCTCACTGCATCAAGCTGCAGCGATTGACCCACATCGGGTGCTAACTCGACAACTGTTTCGATACAGCTTCTACTAGGGCTGAGTTGAGTAGGCTGCTAATTATAATAATATATATGAGTTGTTTGAGCGTTTTATAACTACTGGTTAATAATAAACATTTATGTGGTTTATAGGGTTTACTACTATTAGCGTATTGGCATTAAAAGTTCAGGTATGTTTATAAATACTAACATCGATGCCACTTTTATCTGAATAAACATCTATCAATATGATTTTAAACCGTTATAAATATTTTGTAATTTATAAAGCTGTATTGCAGCCGGCCGAGGGAATAGGCGAAAATCTAAAGATGGCAATAGACAATTCGGCTCGCAACCCATCACTATTTGGATTTCCTTTTCCATCTATACGCCCAACCAACCTAAATGTCTGTGGTCTTTGGTTTTATGGTCTTAGGCCTGTCTATCCCGTAAGGGGAAAAAATGTGATGCATGTATATTTTTGTTACGAAATATTTAACGATTCATAGACTATTTTCCAAGCTTAAAATTTCTTGTCTTTAAAAATTTGTGTTAACTACAAGAGACAGACGGATAAACATGATGAATCTATAAGGGTTCCATTTTGGCTATTTAGGTACGTAACCCTAAAAGGTTTAGATGTTGAAAACAAAGAACACTTGCACAGATCTATTTCTAAAGTGATGTTATTTTCGTATGCTTCACTTTCATGATGGTGCATCTGATGTCCATAAACTTCATCGCGATGTTGTTATTTGGTACAACTTGAAGTCTCTGTTATTTTTAGACCGTCCAATTTCTCTTCTTTATGGCTGACATTTACTTTATCATCAATTTAGTTAGATGGAGCTGCTATTTATCTTCAGTTTGAGATGAAATGTATGTGAGTGTTTGTAAACAACATCTGCAAAATGGATTGTTAATTCGTTTCAAAATATACTGCTAATAAACTGATTATTAGTTATTACTTACATTAAAGTTACTTAATGTGAGTAATTATCATTTTATTAGAATTATTATATTAATTATTTTTAGAACGTTCAATTTCTCTTCTTTATGACTGACATTTACTTTATCATCAATTTAGATAGATGGAGCTGCTATTTATCTTCAGTTTGAGATGAAACGTATGTTGTTAGTGTTTGTTAACAACATCTGCAAAATGAATTGTTAATTCATTTCTAATATACTGTATATTGCTTATATTAAAGTCACTTAATGTGGAAGATCTGTTTGAGGCAAACGATCGTGCCAATGAGGTGGCTAAATTTTGGTTAAGACTAGTGTAAATTATAGCCATTTTGACTCGAAAAGAAGAAGAAGAATGTGAGTAATAATGATTTTATAAGATTTATTAGATAACTAATAGTTTTATTACTGGTAAGATAAGACACAAATTGTATGTTTGGTAAGTGATACTATTATTATAATAATACAATATTATGCCCAAGTTTTCAAAAGCATTTGATCCAAAAACAATCAATGCTCATATAGATCTATAATTATTAGCTGCGCTGCGCGTAATAAAATAGCAAGAAATACTTAATTCACGCAAAACATTAGCCTTAAACTTATGGTTAAATAGTCGGCAATCCCGACAAATAGCACGTGAGTGACCCGTTGTTATATATAATATATTATGGTTAAACGGTCCATTATTTATTTAGTACATTCTTAAACCAACCTCATTATCTACTGACTGTTACTTCAATTGCCAGCCAAGTGATTGAAAACGGAATAGCTAGCAAGCAACTAACGGTATTCCCAAGCTTTCTATCTCACCAGGCCTATCAATAGCATGATAAGTCGACGAGACGACAACAGCTTTCAAAGCCCTGAGTGCTGCTCCTCAGCCAGTTTTGTCAGCATACTTTGATTGGCTGTAAGTAGTATCCATAGTGCGATCATTATCACTTTGTGATACTAACAACATTCTAGACTACCATAGGCTTAATTATATGCTTGTCCTTTTTCCTTCTTCTTGTCTTAATACTATAGTTCCCTTCTGTGACATAAGAATCATCAAGCGTGCTGATTTTTATAATTCTATTAGCACACTGTTTTTAATAAATTAATCAATTAAAAATATATGTGCTATAAATTTTTGGACATAGGTTTCATACTATAAGTTACACGAATAAACTTTGAAGACAAAGTTTATTTTCTCAAACCCCTTCACCAAGATGGACAATACAAAAGTTTGTGATGATTCTAAACGGTCCTATTGTTTAATCAGTTACAACAATATTACCAAAGCAAACCTCACATTCATTAGACTGTTTACACAGGTGTAAACCAGATTATGCAACGAACAGGTGAAGAAAGTACATCAAACTCCCCAAGTCATTGGTAAGCAATTTAATGGGACGTTAACACAATTAAGCATCGTAAACGATTTGAGGGGCTTGCACAAGTAAGCGAAACGGGCCGGGGCATAAAACACAATAACATGAAGGCAGCTTTGAAAGCTGTCGCCGCCTCTTGAAGTTAGGCACCTATCTATTCTACTTCGAATGTCAACACTGAGTTTTAGACGGTGTGACCGAATTTTAATAGTTTTGAGCTAATTTCTTTGGTGCATGTCGTCAACGTAGAAAAAATTAAGCGAGATCGAACGAGAAAACGCGTCCAAAATAGCTGGAAACAGGGGAGTAAAGGATTATATTATACGACCATCGTTCCCTACTAAGATCTGTGATCATTCGTTTTCGAAAAGAGGATGGTTGCACTTGCGATAATTAAACTATCCTTTTATAAAATCTAGAGTATATCGTTTCGATAACACCGTTACTAATCAAACAAAATATTCATCAATAGCAAGATTAACATTAACAAGATTTGAAAAACCAAACTAAGAAAACTAGAATGAGAAAATCGTGAGCGTTGCCAATGGATTTCCTTGCCAAGATAAATATTTATCTAATGGTCCGAATGAGAATTCATTTTCGAGACATTTATCTTTTACATTCATTCCAATTCGAGCATACGAGAAAAATCTATGATAAATTACTTACAAAACCGATAAAATATGACGGTTTAGTATCAATTTCGTTAATTCTGTATCTTCATGTGCTAATTCTAACATCTAAAATTTACTTTATCCAATGTCTTGATAAACTGTCATCATCATCATCCAACCGTATTTACGGTTGCATCCTCAGTAACAGATAACTGAACTGACATCATAAGTAAGTAACTTTTAACACAAAATTTCACCTAATTTTTATAAGGATAAGTGCCTAAAAGCTGAATTGCATTGCAACCTTAACAAAACTTCTAGCAGACTAAGTTAAATAAAACCTTATAATGATGGTTTATATAAAAGTCAAATTCGTATTATAAAACCTCACTTGTAAATAGCAAGATTCTCTGCGTTGGACCGCCTCTGGTTGGCCAACGAATTGCGCAAATTCTATTGTGCTGTGCAAAGGACATTTTGCTCGGCTGAACTTTATTGTAACCCTCTGCATTGCGGAAGGCTTCTCGGCGCAAGTTTAGTTAGATGACGAATAAGTGTCTTGTCATCTGAAATTGACGATGGTGGAATAAGTTCGCTTTATGTACAATACTATATTTTATTTACAGCTGCCATTTGTTGTGGCCCGGAATTTTCGGATGTTTTCTGTGCCTAAAGTCATCTCAGAAAACTTATTCCATAATGTCTCCGTATACCTTACGTAGCACGGGGGATAGATTATAATCACCACTTCTTTTCGCGTCGTTATTATTAACCACTCCTCCATACTTCACAGATTATTGTCCCTTTTACTTTTACAGTTATATTACCTCATAGACACTAGCTAAGCCATCGATTTTCTCAACTATTTAGTAGTCATTTAATTTGATTTCCACTGCTTGTACAATATACCTCACAAACATCCCAAAGTCCATATATTTATCGGGTTCCGATAAGAGACTCGTGTCATAAACTTAATATGAATTTAATGTGCCCTCAATTCTCCAATAGCTGTATAATCCTTCTTTTATACCCCGATGCCGGAAGAGTTTGTTTTGACGACTTTTTAATGATTCGCGTTCAGATGTTATCGTATTATTACTTTATGGCTAATTTCTGAATCGATTAATTTAGCTTTGCCTTTGTTCTCTGTCCGTCTATAAGAGACGTTTAATACTGTGCCCTCTTGTATAACACTAGGTAGACTGCAACATACATGGTTTTATAAGAAAGCTGAGAGATGGATGCTGCAACAACAAAAGCTAGACTGTAATGGAAGCCGGTGATACTGATAACTTGATAAGAAAGGTTTAATTTTTTTTCTAATTATTATTTAGCAGACTTACCAAAACAATATTTGTCGGAATCAATTTTTTATTGCATTTTTTTACATGAGAATGCAAAAGATTTGATTGAACACTGGGAAATCGGTCAAGTTATGCAATGTTTGATAACCTGAAGACAGTTAAAAAGAGAGCAAGAAAGTTGAAACTCAGTAATAGCTTGTAAAATGAATTGAGGACACTCATGATATCTGGATAATCATAATTATACTCAAAATTATTTAGTTTGTTTAATGAGACACTATCGCAAGACAAATACCTGTCTCCAACAAAATATTTGTTCTATCAAATCGTCCTTTAACCCCACCAGCATGTCAGCGGATAATTTCCTGGCGTCGCTCCTCGTATCCTCACACTTCACTCTTGAGACGGAACTGCGCTTCATTCCTTTTCCAGTCGGGTGGCTTTGTTGACCCGCGAACTCTGACTGCTATTGTTACAGGTTATTTTTAAAGGATTGAAGGCACTTCCTGTGATAACTAGTATGTTTTGACGGCTGAAATCTTTAATCAACGTGGATTTAGATTTGACCCAAAATAAAATAAATAACAAGTAATTCTTGCATTTTCAAAATGTGGGGAGTAACGGAAATAGATGATTAAGTTTTGTGAGATCCAACACCAAAACTGCAATTCAAAAGTTGGGTGTTCTATAAAGTTAAAAGTATCTAAATAGTTTCATCGGTATTTATGTAAGCCGTGTATGGCTATCAAGCTGGTCTTATGATGAAGAAAGAGTTCGCACTCTATAATAGCACAGACATAAAATTTATGAAAACATCTTTGTTTTGTGTTTAGATCGAAGACGAGGCAAAATGGCAGACACTTACATACCATACCTAAATTGATCCCTCATAACCAGGATAAGCTAATGAATAAGTAGATGATTTTCACTGAAAAAAATTTAAATATCCCGATACCTGCCGCAGTATATTGGGTGACGAATTGAGGGTTTTCTAACATAATTCCCTACATCCTGATTCTTAGACGGAACTGCGCTTCCGTCGCTTTCCAGTCGGGTGGTTCTTTTAACCAGCAAACAAAAGGATGGGTAAGGGTTCAAAATAGTGTTATTCAAAATTAAATTTTCAGGGTAAACCGTTAAATGAAATAGACAGACGACCGGATTGCTGCTGATAGATTTGATATGGAAACAGATTTAAGAAATCTTTTTGGATGATCTAATTAAAAAAAACAAAAGGGTTACGGAATAGCGAGCACAAAATTTTGTGTATCGATTCAATACGCATATCTCTCTTTATTGACCATTCTTTTTGAAGAGACCGAAAAGCAAAATTGTCGAACAAAAATAAAGTTTATGCTTACTGCTTTCCATATTACACGAAAAATAAAAAAAAAAGACATTTATACAAAATGCAAAAGCTTTTGTATGATAATTCCTTAGCGCCTCTACCCCGGAGGTCTCTTCTCATTTCATATGCATGTAAAGTTTTGTTAATATGACATTGTGTTTCATAGATTTTCTCTTATTCTTATTGTCTTAAAACAGGAACTTTATTCGCATCTAAACGCAGGTTGAAAAAGCTTGGGATAGTGGGAAAACAGTTTAAACTTCAGCCTAAATGTAACCCCTGGTGGTAGAAGTATCTCAACTGAAGATGTAACCGGCAACACGCTTATATGACAGATTTTCAGATCTTCTATTGTATTATTAAATATTTTCAGTAAAACTTTTATTGTAAAGACAACATTCGTTTATAATTAAAGTTCATTTCATTAGTCATATTCTAATCTTGGCATAGCTCGGAATCAAATTGGGGTCAGAAGCCGTGCCGTATAATCGACTCCTTCGGGAGAATGTTCGCGTGTGCTGTTTACAGTGTACCATTTTATGAGATGTAATGCGGTCCATTATTGAAACGTATTTTATGACTCTTGCCTTTTATAGCCTAATGTTTTGCCTACACCGCGATTTTATGTTCGTTGTGTCATAACTATTATTTGTAATTGTAATTTGTCAAATCATAATATTAATATGAAGATCTAGTTGATATTTGTTAAGTTCAAGAGGTCGTCATTTAGATCTTCCATTTGCATTTTATAGCCTAATGTTTTGCCTACACTTCCATTTTATGTCCGTTATGGCATGGCTTAACTATTATTTGTATTTTTCATTTAAGTGAGGACCAAAGTATCAGACCTGAGATGTTCTAGTTGAGTTGAGGTTAAGTTCAAGGGGCGTCGTATATAATTTTTTGCGTTAATCTTCCATTTCTTGCCAAATACCACACATCAAGTCAAACGTTACTAGGTAGTAAGACAATTTTTAATAATTTAATTTTGTCTGTGCAAAATACTTTGGCCAAGATACTTTGGATTTAAACGGTTTTTTTTTTCTCTTTTAATGCCAACAGTATTACGTGCAGTCAAAGTTATAACAACTGAGATCTTGCCCAACATAGACAAAAGAAATATTTAAATCGAAGTTGCAAACATCAAATCAAACACATTTCTAAAAATAAACTGATATTGTCGCGTGCCCCCGACCAACCGTGTACAATCCCCAGCGCGGGCGCAGTCGTGAGGGAGCCACGCACGTGCTCCATAATGGATTCAAATCAGGCTCGACAAAACGACGAGAACATGATCGCGGACGGATCTTCCTTTTCGTCTACACGACAAATTATTGCTAAGTGATGAAAGTTTTCCGTCTTGGAAACCATTTTGAAACTGCGTTCTATACTAATAGAGTTGCCTTTAGGATTGGCAATTTTGAGATTAGGTCCTCTATTTTGATTCAGCATTTAACAATATTGATGTTAAAGATAAAGTTACCAGATTTTGCTAATATACGATGGCATAGAAAGTCTATATGAAAAATATGAAAGAGCAAAGAAGATATCAATACTTTAATATCTTAAATTAAAAACAAGTATTAAAATTAAACTATTGCGCATTAAGTACTCACAAAATACTAAAACTCGGCAAATTCAGATTCGAAACGACAATAATTAGCTGGCTTTATTGGCTCCTCATCGTAGCGTTCAAAATTACTGGTGTCGCCGGGACTTCTGTATTTTGGTACGAAGGGTGGCTGCATACGACAGTTGAGAATTGCTTCCCAATCGATCCCCTTGAACCATTTGTGATTTTTAAAATCCATCACTCCATTCTTCATAACCCCGTACCGTTTAGTAATATCCACTTGTAACACATTGCGGATGAGGTCCCTTAAATCTCCATTAAAACTCGAAGGGCATCTATATTTTGCAGCAACTATTTTCTCGTACGTTTTCATGGGTTCGTTTGCATAAAAGGGCGGATATCCCGCATTCATTTCATAAAGAAGAACGCCGAATGACCACCAGTCTACCGAAAAGCCATACCCTTTGCTTAATATTAATTCTGGCGCTAAATATTCGGGTGTTCCACATAGAGTCCACGTTCGGCCCTGCAGTATTTTACAAAAGCCGAAATCCGTTATTTTTATGTAACCATTTTTATCTATCAAAATATTTTCAGGTTTCAAATCGCGATAGACTAGATGACAGAAATGCAGATATTCTAACGCTAACACTACTTGACTAGCGTAAAATTTTGCAAGCGGCTCGTCGAACTTTCCCATCCTGCGGAGGTGAGTGAACATCTCGCCTCCTGCCACAAAGGGCATTACGAAATAAACGTAACTATTGTCTTTATAACTAAATTCCATGGAGACGGTAAATGGGAATCTTATGGCTTCAAGAATTCGTTTCTCGTACAGAGTATGATCCACCTGTTTCATTTTGATTATTTTTTCTTTTTCTAAAACCTTCATTGCGTAAAGTTTGCTAGATTTCGTATGCTTTAACAAAATAACTCTGCCAAAAGCTCCAGTTCCTAATGTTTTAATTCGTTCCAAATCAGCAAATTCTACATTGAAAGAAGGTTTCCTTCCCCATCGGTCATCGAACTCAGCTTTTAGTTTCTTTAGATATTTGGTGTATTGCGCTTGTTGCTCTACGGTATAGCCATCTCGCACGTCTGCTGACGTGCCGGCACCTTGTGAATTTCTGCCATATGGAGAGGTTTTTTCCGCCGTACCATAACTTTTACGAGAAAACATTTTCTATATCATAACTATATTCGCCGAGCCATTCCATAGCCATCATGATTTTATGTTTCATCGAAACTTCATGGTTTTCCTTAAATAGTATGTATGCGGTAATTCGCAATCATATTAGTACGTTTCCTATAAAATGGAAAGTAAACGAGGGTTGTAAAGAGTGCGGGGTGAGGGGTGAACGAACTAGCGGACCCCTCCCGGTGGTAAAATCAGCTGTGTTTAGGGTGTCACGCCATGCGACAGCCGGTCGCCGTCGCGATCGCGAGCGCCGTATTGATCAGGCCCCACGTGAAACTTTCCTCCCTTACATGTGTCTTTAAGACGCTGTCAATTCCACGCCGCATACAAAACACGGGGGTGAAGCGGGCATGAGGTGACGGCGGAGTGAGGGAGCGCGATAATATGCCGCTCTCTGTCGCCTCACAGAGTAGAGGAACCCAGAGACAAAGCGTTAAGTGATTGTATCGGCTCTTTCTAATTGATTTGGTACATTATGAAAGTTTATTTACATGATGTGATTAGTAATTAGAAAGGTAATAACTACAATAACCTAATGGTATAGCCCCTTAAAAGGCGATATAAGAGATCTACTAACGACAAAATTTGATGAATGAATATACCGATAAATATTACAAGGGTGGATTTAGTTCAAGATTTCTATGTTTTTATTTGGCACAATAAAACAAAAAACGGCCAAGTGCGTGTCGGGTCACGCGTGCGTCGGACAATGTTGGGTTCACACTGTTCACACTCGTACCTCACAGTTTAACGACCAAAAACATCTAACAATGAAAATTGTATGAATTTTTACATTTTCGAGTACATTTTATAAGTTGCCTATAACTTTTAGGTTTGTACGTAGTAGTCAGCCAGTTCTGATAAATTTCCTTTCAACTTCAGTATATATGTTATGGACAAAGTGATAAATTGGGCATTATACATAATGCCCGGTCATTATGGAAAATGACCAATATGAGCGTGCAATATAATAAAAATTAATCAAATAATCAAATTGACAGGGCATAATCCATATTGTCAATTGCCTTTTGGGCAGAGTAATACAAACATATTAAATCACAATATTTTTTTTTATTATTGTTGTCATTTAACCTGAAATAAACTAAATGTTAAGCAAATTTAAATAATCATATCGGTGTTCAATTTTGTCTGCTGGGGTAGTTGCATCTTGACCGTGTCAGTGTCACCTTCCACCCGAGGGCCTCTTTGTCGAGTGACTGGGTCCCGTTTCCTTCACCCACTTGGCCCTCAGTTTGTCCTGTCCTGTCCAGGGACCGGAAAACCTGTTTCGGGCCTAATATGATTAATAAAGAAACCCTATGATATGGTTAACCCCTTCATATGGTTAACCCCTTCATTGGGTTAACCCTATCATTTGGTCAATCCTATCATTGAGTTAACCCTATCATTGGGTTAACCATATCATTGGGTTAACCATATCATTGGGTTAACCTTATCATTGGGCTAACTCTATCATTAGCTTAACCCTTTCATGGGGTTAACCCTATTATTAGGTTTACCCTATCAGTGTATTAACCCCATCATTGGGTTAAGTTAGTTAACCGTATCAATCGGTTTAAAAAAGGTTTCTATCAACTGTGTTGCCTGTCTTTTTTGCGCATTTCAATGGTTTTATTCAAAGCTCCGGCATTTGTCATAAATGTTCGGAATTGAAAACACGCGGACGGCTTCGCTTAGGTATACTCTGTCGATTGTTGAAAATTTTACAGTTTTTCGTTTAAAAGTTTTAATTTATTGGAATTCGATTTGTGTTTCTAAATAATTAGTACTTATTACACACTAGCTGAAGCCCGCGACTTCTTTCGCGTGGACTTTATGACTCCGGAGCATTAATATACCTCAATACGAACTAATGTCGATACATAAGAAAATACTTGCAGCAGTGTTGTATGTTTAATATAAAAAGTTAATAAATATCAACGTATTTCGCAAAAAAAATATCTTGGAAGTATCCTTTGGTTTAGTTTATTTTGGCGCCTGATTTCAGCAATGATGGTTTTCATTCCATTTCACTTCGCACCAACAAATCAAATCAAATATTTCCATTTGTTCCGCTGTAAATTTGACCTGCTGACATGCTGCTCCGCTCAACCTACAAAGCGCACATCTCTAAAGGGCCTTCGGGAGAGACGGACCTCGGCTTCGGGTGGGCTTGGAGAGACAGCAACTCTCACGTTTTGCCGTACATGCTGAAAGCTACGTTGCCAAAAGGGCATATCCTAGTTGCGAGTGACCTGGGACCGCTGGGCGGTCACCAGAAATATGAGCTAATCGTACTCTTCGCACTCTATCCTCGTGGAGAGCGTGATTCTGTAAAATTGTCCATATAAAATTTGACATGGTTCTGTATCAGATGTTCTAAATCTTCGATTTTTATACCTCTACAAAAATACTAATCAGGCTGAACAACTTTTGCTACAGTGTAATTTTTAGGGTTCCGTAGTAAACAAGGAACCCTTATAGTTTCGCCATGTCTGTCTGTCTGTCTGTCCGTCCGCGATTTTCCTCAGAGACTATAAGTACTAGAAAGCTGTAATTTGGTATAGGTATGTATTTTATCATGGCAAAAGAGTGGTAGAAAAAAATCTAGATTTTTTTTTTAAGATGATAGATAGTGACAGATGGAATTTGGAAGAGATCAGAAGGTGGGAATGAAAGTCTTTTTATGTCAACAGGCAATTCATTCTAGATTCCAGAGTCGTGAAGTTAGGGGGGTAAATAAATTTGACATAAAATTTGTCCAAAAAAGGGGTGTGAGGGTATGAGAGTGTCTACTCTCCATAACCCTTTTTTTGGACAAAAACGCGGCTGCCAGTCATGTTTTTTTTTATGTCATAGGGCGGCAAACGAGCAAGCGGGTCACCTGATGGTAAGTGATCACCGCTGCCCATGGACTAATGTAACACCAGGGGTATTACAAAACCGTTGCCGGCCTTTTATTTCCCCTCTCCAGAGGGGAGGGGGGATAGGCCTCCGGCGCTCTCACTCACCGAACGAAGCATAGAAGCTGTAAAGCTACTACAAACGTCGATTTTCTGTGAGAGTGTGGTACTTCCCCGGACGAGCCGGGCCATTCATGCTACCCGCAAAAGTGATTTTCACCGGTAGCCTGGCTCTACCACAACTAAACATGTCAATCATGTGTCAGAGAGAAATTTAAATTTAGATTTTAAGTAATCGGGAGAGTGAGTTGAGTTCAATTCAGAATAGAAAATAAAGTGCAAAGAAGTCGTAGGTGCCTACGTTGACGAATTGGAAGCCATTTTAACTCAGAACGATATGCAGAAACGATAGTACTTACGAAGGCAGAAAATGAAACGGATATAATTGTTGACGAGACGATCGAACTTATTGAGAAGATGTTCGTTAACATCGGGGCAACACGCATCAGCATAATCCATAATAGGAAAAAATAAAGTTTTCACAAGTAAGATCTTCGTCTATAAAGGCATAAAGTTCCTGAGACGGTTGAGTTGTTGGAGAGTGGCTGTAACAGAACGATTGCTTTCTGTTATATGAGTGACCCAGCTAAGTGTGGAGTCAATGAGCAAGCCAAGTTTCTTCACGGATTTACAAAAGGGGATAGCGTTATTATCAAACTTTACCGGTGAGAGAGCATCAAAGTTAATTTTATTTACTTGTCTTATGCTTCCCACAATTCAGCCTGGCACTTTGAGGGGTTGACTTGTATGCCATAATAATTTCACCAAGATAATATCGATGAAAAGGCTGTAAACAATAAATATATTTGATTCCAAGTCCTCGACTGACGACTGTGCATAGATTTGAAGATCGTCTGCGTAGAAATGATAAGAGCAACCAATTGAAGAAGACAAGAGATTCATAAAAAGACAGAAGAACAATGGTGGTAAGATTCCACCTTGAGGTACGCCAGTAGACAAATCTCCATGCCGACGGATCACGATCCACACGAACCGCTTGCTGTCGGTCTCGGAGGTACGCTGAAAACCAATCCACCACTGAGGACGACAATTGCAGATGATGGAGAATGGCAAGGAGAATATCATAATCAACCATATTGAAGGTGATAGAGGAATCGATTAGAACAAGAGTGGTAACCAAGGTATTCCAATAACCAAGCGGATGTCTTCAGAAATTTTGAGAAGTGCAGTACTGGTCATGCACGACTGCCTCGAGGATTTTGGAGAGGAAGGGAAGGATTGAAATAGGTCTGAAATTATTTAAAACTTGAGGAGAGGAAACTTTGGGCAGAGGTATTATGTAAGCCTTTCGCCATAAAGACGGCAAAGTCCCAGTGGCTAAAGAAAAATTAATAATGTGAGCTAAAATAGGTATAACTAAATGCAGTATGTTATTTATCATGTGCCGACTCACATCGTCACACCCAACTGCTTTGGATTTAATTGACATGACAATTTTACAAATCTCATCCTTAGTAGCTGGAGGAAAAGAGAAAAGTCCTATCGAAGGTTTGGCCATGGAAGAAATTTTAGAAATGATAGAAAATTTGATAATATGTTCGAGGAAACTTGATGAAGAGAAGTGATTGTTGAAATCATTAGGAGAGAAATTAAAAGAGGAGCAAGAAGCATTTTTTTAGCTAGACTCTGCGAACGTAGAAACTTCCAAATTTCGGTCGAAGAAGATTCAGTCAGACAGACTTCACAAAAATGTTTTCGCTTGGCTGCTCTTACCATACTATTGAAACGATTACGCGCAACCTTGCATACAACCCAGTCCTCGTCCGTTCTGTCCCTCTTAAAAGTCCTAAACGCCCTATCCCTCCGTGACCTGGCTATACGAACGCCCCTGGTAATCCAACGAGAGGGTGGACGCTAGATTTTGATGGCTTTCAATGGAGCATGAACATCATAAAGACTAGTTATGGTGGAATAAAATTTTTCAACTTTATCATCTATGGTTGTTGTCTCGATAACTTCTGAAAAGTCCAACTTAGCTGCATCACTTAACTTTTCATGATCAATATTTGTCATGTTACGCATCCATGATTCGTATATGAGAACTAGCCAAGTCAGACCTTAGGCTACAATATATTATCCTAAGTTATAAGAAGAAATGATATTTTATGTTGTAAATAAATAAATTTCAGGACTGACCATTGAACTTGGCACCCATTTAGATCTCACTTCATTTGTCGTCGAAGTTAGCCACCAAGGCATAAGTATATCATAATATTGAACTATGTGGTGCTGGCGACGGCTTCTCAGAATAAGTTGGACAGCCCACCGCAGTAACATCTCCATATCGAAAGAATTACGAATAAAGAAAAGGCTCTCGTCGATTGTGCAGTTACGAATCCTTAACTTCTTCGGTCGTGTCACCCTCAAAGAAAACTCTATGGAGCGTTTAGTGTTTCAGGGTCGTAATGAGGGCAAACGTTCACGTGGTCGGTCTCCAACGAGGTGGCTAGATCTTGTCAAGCTGTAACAAAGTACCAGCAACGGAATGCACCAAGACGGCTGCAGATAGAGACATGTGAAGAAAAATCGCAAGAGCAGCGGCCATGGACCAACAACCCAATCCATATAGTCTGGCTAATGAAAGCTGAACCTCGTCATTTTTTGAGTTGCAACACTGATACAGATGACTTTGACATTACAGTTGTCAATGCCTGATTTTATTCATTCATTCACCCATGTGTTTTTGATTCACCTATGTGTTTTTGATACTCATAAACAAGACTTTGAATAAAGAAGAAAAAAAGTAAAGGAATCTAAAATAAATAAATTTACCGGCACTGGGCACTGTTCTTTTATATATTTTTGATCTTTCCGTAGAAAAATTGTACGTATCGATGAATTGGTAAATCACTTTTTTGATGTAACGTTTTAGCATGTCTTCAATTATGATTTATGAATTACTACTAAATGTTTATAGTATTTATTGCTCACTTTTAAACAAACAAACCTTGCTTAATTTCGGAATACAGTGAAGGTAGGTATTTAGCATGGGCTACGGCCGCAGTGGCATCATCACGAATATCCCAAATACCATATATTAAAAGTGTATGGTATTTATATAATTATATTGAATTGAGTCCTTAGAAGTTAGTATGAAACAAATTAACTTACATGTTTTGGGCAGTCATGTAATAAGTATCAAAAATATTTTTCCTACTATAGACTGCATGGCTCGCCCGTGAATTTTTAAACTTCTCGCGTTTTGTGAGGTTCAGCTTTTGTTGGTCAGACTTTAGTCACGCACGACCACTCTGTCTAGAGCGTACCTACGACTAAGAAGAAGAAGAATATTGAACTTGGCTCTCATTTCACATTTATGTTTTTGATTGGATATTGCCTACCTACGTAGTCATATTGTGACTGTATAATTAATCATATATTTTTTATCTTTACTAATATTATAAAGAGAAAAACTTTGATAGTTTGCATTGAATAGGCTCCGAAACTACACGAATGATTTTCAATTGCAAGTGAGTGACATTGGCTTAAATTTACGCGGACGACGTCGCGGTAAAACTGTAAAAAATACAGTTTGGTACCAAAATAATATTTGAATTATTATACAAAGTGGAAGAGACACACCCGTAATAAACCGAACCACGGGATAAACTAGATCACTTTTTTCATTATATGAGCAGCGGTTGTTCTCGGTGGTGCCATTTATTACACAAATTAATTAACACTTAGTTAAGTTTGTTTAAAAGAAGCGCATTACACTCAAGGTTCGCATGCATAAAAACAACACATGAAGTGTTTAACACTCCGCACCCGAACCTTCCGCACGCGCCAGATGCCGAAACGATTTCGCGAATCTAAACAAAGTTTTTGTATTTTGTGCATAATCCAAATCAATAAAAGGTCCATTATTGTCTGAACTCATGCAGCGTGGGGCCCTACCTAATCCCTCCCCCCTCCTCCCCGCGCCGCGTGTGCTGTCTTGCTAGGTCTTGCAATAGGCTGAATGCCTTTGTCAATAAAGATCGAGATGGCTCGATAGTGTTCCAAAACCCCTTGATAGGGTTTTTAGTATCGGGTTAGCGCGTACCATTCAATAACCGTATTCTTTTGGTTAGCCTTTCATCAAGTTAACCCAATGAAATGTTTACCGTATTAATGAGGTTATTGTTTTGATAGGGTTACAACATTGTTAATACTAACCCTGTGTGCTAACCGTATCGATGGGGTTTCTTTCATCAAGTTAACCCGATGATATGCTCACCGTATTGATAGGGTTACCGTATCGATAGGGTTACAATATTAATACGCTTACCATATCGATGGGGTTTTAGAAAACAATTCAATGAAAAACCCTATCAGAAACCGCGGTTAAGGTAAGCGGTTCCGGTCCCTGGTCCTGTCCTTTCCTGTCCAAAAGTAATAAGAGGTTTATTATCTCTCCCAGCACTTTTTAATATATAAAATTGGCATGTTTGTTCATAAGCATAAATAATTATTTAAAAAAGCCAAAGATATAATATCCCCGTAACACAAGAAATCCGAATAGACTGGTATTAGATATTACTCCTAAATTCAAAAAGTAAAAAGATAGCTGTTTATTTATGTGCATAGAAATTTATAATAAATTGCCAGAAGAGTTAAAAATATGAAATGTCGTATTATTTAAGAAAAAGTGGCGGCTCCCCCTTAAGTTCACTCGTGCGGTATATACAAAAAAATTACATAGATATAAAAATTAAATAAGCATTTTTACGTAAATATATATTAATTATTTGTCAAATGATAATCAGTCAAGTATCAAACAAAATAATTCTTATTTTCGCTTGACAAAATAATTTGCCATGCGCCCGCTCCTAGCGCACGCCCGCGGGCGCCCGTACAGATACTATTGAGAATGCTATTGTCTTACGTTTGTATTTGTTCGTGTTTTACTTTCGCTGTTTTTATGTTTTGTATTACTTTTTAATTTTATCATCATACATTAAGTATATGTAAGTAAAAAATGCCTATCTAAATAAGAGAATTATTTCTGCATATAAAAATTATCCATATTGTTTAGGCATGTTTTATGATGTGCACCACCAGGTCTTTGAGTCACGAGCCGCCACTGGTCTCCACTGCAGGAGCACGACCCTCTCTGTACTAACACAGCAATATATTAGCCAGAGTACGAGTTTATATCTACATATTATTATTAAATATGTTAGCCACGCACGGTTTGCTGCCAGGCCATGTACTCCCTACAAGACAGGGTAACTGCCTAGACCATATCATTCTGAAACTTGACAAAAACAGACATTCAGCAAATATAAGTGTTGAAAATACTTCTGTCACTGATCACTCTACGATATTTTTAATACTTTCAAATTTAGCAAACACGAATACTTACAGTAAAACTAAAATATTTATTTACTTTGAAAAAGCGATAGCTAATCTAAGAGAGGGTAATTTCGCAGCTGATCTAACTTCACTCAATGATATAATGACTGAGTTTTTGTTGCATAAATTAAAAGAATGCCTCCACTCTCATACTATCACTATTGTGATTACGTGCAATAATCGCATAATTAAGCCCTGGATGACAGTGGGTGTTCTTCGTTGCGTCAGAAATAGAAATAGTTATATGCAGAAAAAGTTAAAAACAGACCCAGAAAATTAAATTTAAAAAATAACCTTTAGGAGATATCGCAACCACTGTAACAATTAAATCAAAAAATTAAAAAGAAGTTATGATCGACAACTAATCCAAAATAAGATCAATTCAAAAAAACTATGGCATTCAATTATATTTAAATATTGCTAAAATACTGAAAAAGTTGATGAATAAACATTAAGTTAGCTATCTAAATTCTTTTAACATCTTTTTTCCATCACAATATGGCTTTAAACAAGGTCTATCGACGGAAGATGCTGTCACTGATCTTACATCTCTGATCTCTAAAACTGTAGACAATAATAATAAATGTGTCACTGTCTTCTTAGATATGACACAGTATCAACCACTTACCTTGTGGAAATAATAGGCATGAGAGGCATTCCGTTAAATCTTTTTAAAGATTATCTGCTCAACCGTAAATAGCATGTTAAAATAGGACAGCACCTAAGTGAACTGAGTGATATCACCTTTGGAGTGCCACAGGGAAGCGTGTTAGGCCCCACTCTGTTTCTTATATACATAAACAGCCTATGCAGTATGGATATAGATGTGGAAACATTTTCTCTTATGCTGATGAAACTTTACTGGTTCCTCCTGGGAGGCTGTTCAAAATAGTGCTCAAAAGGTCTTTCCAGGATAGCCAATTGGCTAAACTGCAACCTCTTAACCCTCAACATGCAAACAAATAAAAATATGCCATCTTTTATAAATTGATATCTATCTAGACTATAGTGTGGCTAATGAAAGCTGAACCCCGTCATTTTTTGAGTTGTAACACTAATACAGATGACTTTGACATGACAGTTGTCAATTCCTGATTTTATTTCACCCATGTGTTTTTGACACTCGTAAACAAGGCTTTGAACAAAGAAGAATTAAAAAGGAGGAAAAAAAAAGGAATCTAAAATAAATAAATCGACCTACACTGGGCACTGTTTTTTTTTTGTTATGGACTTAAAATCATATTCTTCTATATATTTTTGATCTTTCGTAGAAAAATTGTACGTATCGGTGAGTCATCTTCTTTGAATGCTGATTTAAATTTCCTGTTTCTTCAAAAACTACTTTCTCAGCTTAATCGCTCTCCATGGTATTTCTGTAATCAATAAAATAGTATAAAAATCCTTCATCAGCAATACAGATCCATGCCTTCATAATATTGCATTGATAGCCGATTCACACATACAAACGCAAACATGCATGTGCGTGCGTATATACACACTTAACATAGTCCTCACACACATACGAAAAGAGGAAGTTGAGTAAAAGCTTATAACAATGAGAACAAAAATAAAAAAGACATGAATAAATGTATTCGTTTTATATCTCAAATTTGTAAAGTTTGTTTAAAATAAAATCCAATCCAACTTCTTAATATCTAAATATATATAACTCAAACGTGACTGACTAACTGACATAGTGATCTATCAACGCACAGCCCAAACCACTGGACGGATCGGGCTGAAATTTGGCATGCAGGTAGATGTTATGATGTAGGCATCCGCTAAGAAAGGATTTTAATCAATTCTACCCCCAAACTATACTTTTTAACGCGAGCGAAGCCGCGGGCTAAAGCTAGTTATATTATAAATGCGAAATTTTGGATGTTTGTTACTCAATCACGCAAAAACGGCCACATGGATTTGAATGAAATTTTGCACAGGGATAGAGAATAAACTGAATATAGGATACTTTTTATCCCGGAAGTATTACGCGGACGAAGTCGCGGGCGCAAGCTAGTAAATAAATAAAATATATTTTAATCTCTTATCTCATAATTAGAAAGTAGTTGTCTAGAATTATTATATCAGTAATGAATGGCTACTTATATACATGAAAAGAAGATCGACTAACTTACTCATCGTCGTGTATGTGTTGTGGTCCTTTATCTATTTCTTTTGTGTGTCCACTTCTAATGATGTCCATTTTTCTAAAATAAATATTAAAAAATACGGGTTGGAATTAAATATCAAATAAGTTATATGATGTGACGAAATAAATTGTACTTACCTACTTAAAATGTATGTTGGGTCATCCATCCATGAGGAAACGACGCCTAGGGTTGCTTGACATGCATAAGCGCTTTTAAATGTGTACGCTAACTGGGCCATCGAGTTAAATATGTACCTAAGTACTAACATTGTTTACATAATAAATAACTGTTTCAATAAAGCTTTGACTCTGATGAATTCGTTTAGAGCTCCTCTGTAGCGACTTTGCAGTTTACTCAAAAATATGATCTAAGCGTACGGCTTTCATGTACATTATGTGTTTATGACGCTTAGCCTTCCATCTCTTCCCCGTGTTTTTTTTTTGTTTGCCATAATTTCAAACACAAGAGTCACGTGATGGACGTTCAGGAGCGCGACACAGGTCCGACGCTCGCAACGTCTCGACAAACACTAGCGCGGGCCGGGCGGCGCGGAATGTCCGTGATATACCGGCTGGTACCCCTACCAGTATTAAAGACTTTAGTAGAAATTTAAAATACTTCTTAATGTTTTTTTTTACATCCTTATTCCATGTATTCCCATGTATTCAATAGTATGTATGACTTATAAAAATTAATATAAAATAAGACATTAAGATATACTGCTTCTGAGTGTCAAACAGAGCAATGTTTGCGATTTTTTTCTATCGAGTGAAGTATGATCTATTATGTAATGAATCTCTACATGCTCTTTCTCAATACGTCTACTATTACACAGTAATTTTTTTTCTATGGTTAAGTCTTAGTTTTTTTAAATACACTGCTTTTCCAACCACTGTTTCTGAACTCACCGCACCTTAAGTACGTAGAGGTTGTACTGTAGATTTGATCGATTTATGTGTATTTTTTATGAAATAGATTTTAGTAAGATCATTCGCCTATACAATAATTTATTTCCTCACTCTGTAACTTATCAATTTAATTGACTTATACTAAAATTGAGGTAGACATTTCCTTTCATGTCTACCTCAACTTTTTTATACGACTTGAGACTCCTCAATCAATGCTGTCCAATCTATGCCATAGATATGAAGTTAATATTTGAATATCACATAACGCCAGCATAAAACTAGCTTGATTAATAATAATACTCGTTTATGTTGTAGGTTATCAACAGTTAAAGTGGGATATTGTTTCTTGTTGATATCACCGAAATGATAAGAATTAAGTTTATTTTGAATTGGCACGTACCAGGCACTCCTTTTGTTTATAATGCAAACATCAGATAGCATGACTCTTTATCAAAATGTCACTCATAATAAGGTTCATAATATAACACTACAATTCATAAATCGTGTACTTGTAATTGTCGAATTAGAACAGCTGTTTGTGGGACACCGATTGCAAATAAAACTAAAGCCGTTAGCATTCGTTAATATACCGTTACCAACAGCACCATTATAGAAATGCTCTGTACTGTCAAATCGTACATACCATTTTTTATAAGCATGACGCATGGTTCATACAAACTATGTCGATACCAACCCATTCATGTTCTAGGAACTACATGGGCCAACCAGATGTTATATTATTAATGAATCTAAGTATTGCATGGATATACAAGGTGACTGGTAAGAGCTATATAAACCGAAAAGTGGTATGTAAGGTATCATATAGACATGCTAGATAAAATAACATCTTGTAAGAAAAGCGTCACAATACCGAGTTAATTAACATTTCATAATTAGACAAAAATCTTAAGGTACCAACCCTACATCAGCTGTTGTCATTCATCATTACGAAAATCTACAATTTTTACTATCATTTGACCAATGACCTAGAATACCAGGAGCTAAGAAATTACAATTACAAAGACTAAACAACGACCATAACGAATAATCATTGCCTAAGATCCTTGTGTCTCTGAGAGACAGATTTTTAATTTAAGTGGTAGTTCAATCACTAAAATTTAAAATCTGTCAATTAGTGATTATCACTAAATGAAATAATTTACTTACGTAAACCATAATCAGCAAACAGCATCGTAATTTTTAAAAATAATTTAACTGCGAATCAAACAAATGGATTTAATTATGCGTGGATTTCTGACAAACTTGCTAGTTGGTTTTGATTTTTATTACATATCAATAACAATAATAATAAAAAAATCCTCATAATGTCACTGGTATTACGGGTAAAGTTAAATCTTCTTACAGAGTAGAAGCCCATCATTAAAAGTAAAAACAGCTGATATCAAATCGTAGGTATGTAAACTCTTGACATAAATTAATGCTTGAATTAACAATAAACAATTAAATTCTATCGACTTAAAATTAAATTTCAAAAGACAAAAAAACATTCATGTAATTTCGAAAGTAGAAACAATTTACCGAGATGCAATGCATTATCTCTTCTGCGAATATTATTCATCTTCATGCACGTAATTTTCTGTCTCGCTCTCTCATTATTCGCTTTATTTTATGATATTTTAGGCTTGGTTCCGTATAAAATTTTTTAAATACCGTTTTTTGCTATCAGATAAATAAGTTTTCTTTAACTGTTACTGGAACGATGAACTAAATGTTAACTTAGCTTTGTAAAACATTATTCGTACATGAATTGAATTAATTAAAATCCTTGAAGTGGCAGTGGGCGAGGCACTAACGCGCAAGACTGACAGCCATTGGGGTAATAAAGTTCTCTCATAACGACCACGTACCGCCAAGCGCAATGTTGGAATCCCACTGACCAGAAAAAGCAGTTATCACGAATTATTTTTAGTTTTTCGCTCTTCACATAAAAACATTTTTTTTAATAGGATTTGTTTTGCACTAAAGAGAATACCGATTCATAAATAACAACAGATACCTCAGATACAAAAAAATGCGTAAAGAAGTTGTAAGATTTTTCACATCTTCAAAAGATTTTTGATATCGCAGCTGCTGTCCAAAAACTTCGGTAAACACGACGGTCAGTTAGACTGGAAGTCTTTTGTCTAATTAAATAAATTACTTTATCCACGTCAAACGCACTTGTGGCGGTTTAGAAACTCTGACACCAGGGTATGTGGGGTCGTAAGACCTTACCTAACTTACCTACACGAAATGAAGAAAAAATACTTTAAAAAAGGTTTTTCCTTATTGCATTGCGGAACCATAATTAAGTAGGTACTAGGCATACAGGATAGATGAAAGAGGTCACTTTGATGTCGCCGCTTGCGCTTGTATCGGAACTCGGAAGAAAGTCAGTCGATCGGTAACATTCTTAGCGAAAAGAGTGATTATCTCACGCGTTCGTGTCATCATTACTATCGACTTTTTCGAACATGAACTACTCAAATTCGGAGTATTATGATATGGTTATGTGTGTGGGGTCATGCGACGGCAACCTGGCGGCTGCTCGTCGTTTGTATGAGGATCGCTACGTGTTGGGTAGGCCCGACGCCCGTCAGCTTCCTTCCTACGCGTGCTTCAGGAACCTCGTGAACCGGCTGCACACCACCGGCAGGCTACAACCGAGCCCTGGCGAGGGCCCACCGCGCGGGCGAAGTGACTTGGAAGACCAGATCCTGGACCATTTTTCGGCGGACCCCACGACCAGCACACGTCGCTGTGGAGCAGTATTAGGAGTGTCACAGTGGAAAGTGTGGAAGACACTGAACACTGATGGGCAACACCCTTACCACTACCGGAAGACCCAGGAGCTCCTGACTCGGGATTTTGCCTCGCGTGTTCAGTTCTGCACGTGGTACGATCACGAAGTCACGAGGGACCCGACGGTGGCCATGAACATTCTGTGGACAGACGAGGCGTCTTTCACAAGAAGGGGCCTCTTTAACTGCCACAACGAGCACGTCTGGGCGCACGAGAACCCGAAGGCTTCCCGCGTGGCAAGTTTCCAGCATAGGTGGCGGATTAATGTGTGGGCAGGCATTATTGGAGACAGGCTCATTGGTCCAATTTTTTTGCCGGAATCCCTTAATGCCGAAAATTATTTATTATTTTTAAGAACTGAGCTGGAATAGATGTTGGAAGATCTTCCAGTAGCAGCCTACAGGAGAATGATTTTCCAACATGACGGCGCTCCCGCTCACTTCGCCCGCGAGTGCCGAGCGTACCTGGACCGGCGGTTCGACGTGTGGATAGGTCGGAGCGGTCCCGTGGCGTGGCCGCCACGATCACCTGATTTAACCCCACTCGATTTCTTCTTGTGGGGTTACATAAAAACAAAAGTGTATGCCGTGGAATGTGAGAGCCCGGAAGAAATGCGTGGGCTGATACTTGCGGCGTTTCAATCTGTCCCGGCGGATATGCTTTTGAACGTCGTAAGCTCAATCCAAAAGAGGGCGCAATTGTGCAGAGATCGTGGTGGAGGACACTTTGAGCCGGAAATTACCTGAATTGTGTACCTAAATCTAAGTGGTGATACATGTCGTGCTCGTGTATGATTCTTAAATTTTCATTTAATCCAGTTTAAAACTCGAGATCAGTGTTTTTTTTTTGAACGCAACAGATTTACAACCTTCGATAGAAGTACATAAGTGTCAAATTTGTGAAACAATGTTGTTGCTAAGTTCCGCAAAGCGTATGCCGCAAAGGAAAGGCGGCTTCTTTGAAAGAGCGGCGCGGCGGCCGGCGCGGTGTCAACAAAGAGGTAGGTGTCTGAATTGTACTAGGCTGGCAGAACATAGCAAGAGTTCGAAATGATCTCAGCTGTGTTTGTGTTTAGAAATAAATTGCTATTATTAGGATGTGTCTACAAAAGTACTAGGAACATATGACATACAAGGGCTTTGCCGCAAGTAACGAAATTTATCAATGAGTCTTTCTTTTCTTTCTAATATTATGCATAATTAGGGGTGTGACCAAAACAAAAAAAATATGTTTTTCTACTTTTGTATGGAAAATATCTTAACAAGATTTTCGTTTCTTTTCACCGCCATATGATTTTCATAACCCTCGGGGTATGGCCTTGTCACGGCTTCATATAGCTTTTACAAGTCGCCTTGTATATAGTTATTATATACACTAAGATACATGCTAAAATAATACGTGCCAATCTCTTTGTACTATTAGCTCATCATCTGTAGATAGATCCTTATCAGAAACATGATATTGATGGATAATATATATTATATATTGTAAAACCTTGTATTGAAATTGTTTTTTAACAATAGATAAAATGGACTATGCAAGTCTCTACCTAGGATTGCTTCTAAATATAATATGAGGTAGCGCTCGATTTTGATATAAGCACTTTAAAACTTGAGCGAATAGAATAATTTTCACCGTTTACAAGTATAATAAGTAACAGTATGATTCATTTCATTCAGATCTGCTTATGCAATTTAACTAATTGTAATTCAATACTACAGTATCAATACGAACAGGGGCAGACCTGTCATGGTACAAATGAGGCTCATACTCGTTACTCGACTCCTAACTAGACCGAATGGCTAAATCGATTTGTTGCGTGCCCTACCGATACTGATTAATATGACCGACCATTAGTTAATATTGACATAGTATCAAAGATCAGTGAAATTAACAAACAATGTAATTGAATTCAATTTTGAATAGCTGAATGATGAATTACTTTGTTCACTTTTTATTATTTAGACTTAGAAGTAAGTTAGAGTAAGAAACGCGTGAATTGCAATTTTCACAATATTTTTGTGCTCTGAATTGAATTTAAATGATAAATTTCTCTCACTTTATTTTGTGGAATTATTTACTATAAACGTCGTCGTTAGTTTCCTAAACAAGAGACGTTCATTATTGATAGCTGTGTGTGTCTACTTAGTCTTTGTTCAAGCCGAGTGTTTTGTCTGTCTGGCGTACCCTTTCACCCAAACTGGTTTTTGAGTCAAGATAGGTTTCAACACGATACATTGCGATGACTTTATTGCGTGATTTAGCTGTGACCTCGATATCGTGACCACCACCTGTGGTAAAGCCACCAAGGTCAAGGAGACTTGAATGGCGATTCCCATAGGTTTCTTATTTTTTTTGTTTGAGGTAATATATCAGTATTATCTTTATTGCCATTATTTTTTTAGTCGTTTTGAGCATAACCTTGGAATTATTCAAAAGCGTCGATAAGTTATTTACACGTTATTACCATACTATTCCAGTCCCATTCTATCTTTAGGACTTCATTTTGCTAAAGATAAGTGAGGTTACTGATGTTGTATTACGTCTCTAATGCAAGTTTAGAAAATTACATTTTTATATAGAAGTCCAGAGGCTGGATGTCTTGTCTACATCATCACCGAAGGCAAGTCTCAAAATAGCTATGCTAGTACCTGATTTTCCAAATGTATATTGGTTTGGTTCAACGACCTAAATGATACTTAAGCAGTAACCAATATGTTAATATCAATGATTTATTACAGAACCACGATCGCACTAGAGAATTTACATGCGACAGAATGTTATTGACGATATACCAAATAAGCTACGTAAAGACGTAGTTAAAAGGAGAGTTTAGCTGTGAGTTCCAAATTGATTTTCTGTTCAATTTATCCGAAGCTATGGCGTCTTGTGGTTGGCTTTGAATGGGATATTAATGAAACGCCAGACAAACAATGCGGGCGATACAATATGAGCATCTGTTTGTCCAGACTCTAGACGGTCAAGGATGATACCTGTAAACAGCGGCTAGTGCAGACTTTGATGTTATAACGAGCATTTTAACTTATGTCATGACATTGAAGTATCGTATTTTACGTCTTTTCATGAAATATTTTACCTTTTGGTCCTTTCTGAAAATTGTTTTAGCGCTGTCACATTTTGCAACTTTCATATAACTATCATCATATCATAATAACACTTGTAGCTCTGTGTGTGCAGACCTCTCGACTCTCGAGTCTGTCTTTGGATAATTAAAACTGAATAAACGTTTACCAAGCAATCTAAAAATTATAAATTTATAAGAGAAACGTGAAAAATACTAACTTAAAAAAAGAAAACTATCCGAAAATTAAACACATTCTGTTCGGAGTCAAGACTTTCACAAACGCTCTGGTAATAAGCTATTTAAATAATAAGGAAGTATAAACTTAAAAAGATATATGATCCAAGAGAAGAAATAATATTTCATGAATCATCGCTGTCATTTTGCCGAAACAGAGATTTTAACATTTTCTTATACTAAAATTCCACCAGATTTTTCTGTGAAACTACTCGAAATAAAATCCACATATTCTTAACAAGAAACTTAACCGCAAATCAAAATATTTGACGTCAGATCAAATGGTAATATTCAAACCTCAAGCCAAACATTTACCTACAAATAATTTGGGCACGCGAACTGCTAAATCTGTTAGTTCAGGTTGTCGGTCGTCGGTCAAGGTTGCCCAGCACCGCAGTCCGCATCGCGACTTGGCACCGCACCAGTTTGGCGCATCGAGATTCTTTGCGATGGCTGTGGCTGTGACGAGAGCATTCCAAAATGCACTCTAGATATTAAATTAGGTGACTGGCGGCGGCAGCCGAGGATAGAAAATATGCGCCTTCTCTTCGCTGTGATTTAAAACTTAGAAATTTATGCTGAATCGCAATCCCATTCCGATCCCAACTAATATTATAAAAACGAAAGTGAGTTTGTTTGTTTGTACGCTTTCACGTCCTATCTATTGAACCGATCATCATGAAATTTTACCTTTCATCCCGGAGAAAAGTACTGTCCCCGAGGATCGACGCTAATGCGAGCGGAGCCGCGGGCGAAATATAATATTGAGTAAAAAAGCAACTTATCTGATTTGGGGTACACTCATGACTTTTTCTACTTTTTGTGAGTTTCTTGATACAAGTTCAGCTTTTGGGTTCTGCTCCTAATCAAAACGTGGAATGGTCACAATGTTGGTAGAATTCATCACTTCATTTAAAGCTTTTTCACTTCATGAAACTTTCATAAGTATTCTTTTATATGTGGAAGTCTGAGTATTAAAAATTCACGACGAGTACAACATACCTCATTAGCCCGCAAAATATTTTGGGTCATGCGTTTTATTTTAAGGTTTCCGGTGATGACTATTTCAGCAGGAAAGTCAAGTGTCGACGAAAAAGGTGCTCGTTAGCACCACGTGCTTGCGACGGTTATTTTTCGAGGACACCAGCCATCGTAAAAACTAGACTGCGAACATGTTTACCAGCGATGCCGGTTGAGCGCGCTACTCATTAACGGACATTAGCTAATGGGTAGCCTCGATTATGGAGGTAATCGGATTAAGTAACTCCAAATAACCTTCAGTATGGTCTTCCCCAAATTTGCCGTATGTGGTTTTAGCTATATCAAATATTATCTACCTACGAACGTCATAAGATGGTTGTTTCGAGCAACTGGAAGAGTTAAGTGGAATATAAGCTAAACTTACTGCTAATAAAATCATTTTTATTTTACTAAAATTTATATTGTAAAAAGTTGCTCCGTTAGTACAAAATTAATGCAGGGTATTGATCTCCATGACTTTGTGCAGTCCCATGTAAATGTACTACATTCTTCAAAACAAGAATATATTAAATACGTCCGGTACTTTAATTATGAAGTTGTAATATCTTCAGTCACACAAATCAATCCTTTGCAATGCAGGCTCGTTCACCACATTATTCAGATTCTACTCGGCTATCAATAATGTTCCAGACAATTCGTAAACTTCACCTAAATAGCTCGCTTTGCAGACATTATTTAATGTTCGCTAATTTCGAAGTCTTACGTCAACTAACAACGTAAATCAAATGACAGCAAAAATACTTAAGTTTCTGAATATCTTCAGTCACACAAATCTAGCCGTTGCAATGCAGTCGTGCTACTGTATGCCACACTCAGCCTAACAAAATGGATTCCACTGAATAGCTCGCTTTTCAGACATTATTTAATGTTCGCTAATTTCGAAGTCTTACGTCAACTTCTAAAACAACGTAGATCAAATGAAAGTAAAATATGCCGCGGGTATTACCGTTCTATTTATAAAACGACCTTTAGCTTTGTGAATAAAGAATTATATTACGCCAAACGTCTCTATAATAACGAAGTTGTCTAACTATATATGGATTTTTACTTATGTTAAGTAATTGAATGTCATAGAGTTTATCAGCTTATTCATTCGCCAAAGCTAACTACTGGACGTTGGAACAAAGCTTTCTTCGATCATGAGTTAAAGTCTTCGCCTATACGACGTAACTACAGTTTTTTAAGCTTCTAAAAATGACTGTGATTTAATTTTATTTTGTGCTAATAGTTTCGTTAAAGTTATTTTAAATGGTGTATTCTTTGCGGAGTCGAGCGTAAAAGCTGTGAAATATGATAAAAGGCAAAAACTGAGATTGATTGACCCCTGATTGCAGATTTGAAGTCGCGAGTAAACACGCGATTGTGATATTAAACGGATTGGAAACCAATCTCCTGCAGCAGCAATTTCAGAATGTGAAACACAAAGCTTTTGACGTTATCGGCCTCGACGCGGATTAACATTTTAAGATAAATCCTCTGAAACTCTAAAGCTTTTACCCTGTTTTGCCTTTGAAGCGTTTTTAGTTATTCACGAAGTTCCATTGTTGTTGCGCCTTTGCTTATTAACGTTACCAGCACTTTGTTAGTCACAGAGACTGGTCTTATTATTTTGCGTTTAAGACTCGTAACATAATCCTTGACACGGTGTGTAATACGTTAATTGCTTTCTGTGGTATTTCTAAATAGAATTGTACAAAATTGAGCTAAATGCCTCGAAGTCGTACTTGAATTAATTGTATCACAATTTTAAGACTTAAGAATTAATTTTAATAAGGAATATTACTTAAAATGCCTTAAAAAATTGTATTAAGAGCTTTACTCTCGTTTCATATGATTGAAATCATCTAGCCTTTAGGAAATAACTATTTAATTGGATGACTGCATGAACAGAAAGACATAAATAATAAATAAATATTTACGGACAAGTCACACACAGATTGAACTAGCCCCAAAGTAAGTTGGAGACTTGTGTTATGGGACACTAACTCAACGATACTATATTTTATAATAGATAAACTTGACCGGCACATTTTTATTTTTGACCGTTTTACTTTATTGAAGTTATTCGCTTTTAGCGTCTGCCATTTGCACGGTTTCAGTCAAAGGTCTTTACACGTAGAGTGCCCTTTACCCTCGTCCCTCCGTCAAACAAAAATACCTTACCTTTCACATAATAAATACACGGTATCTCAGCAACGATCAATACTTACTTGCTCTCGGATTATGTAGGAATTATTCATGACACGACCGTTTTCAGTGCGCGTGTGAATTAGTCCATTTATTATTTTCATGAATTTGTATTCAACTCTTGAAAAATCAGAAATTCAACGTTCTAATATACCTAATACTTCAATTGATTTTATAAATAATGTATCCTTTATTTAGCGATTATTTTCTAGTGGCAGTAGTCGATTCCTAATCTTCCTAAAGGTGTCACTATAAAAGTCCGAAGATCGCGACGAATGGAAAGAGATCTTGAAGAAATTAGACTGGGGACATCACGTGGGTCAGCGGTAAGTAGACAACTGATGAAAGAGCAGAGGATTTGACGACTGACGTTTGTTTAAAAAAATACTCAGAATTAGTTCTACTAACCTATTGTACCATCAATAAATAATAACATCATATATGTCTGGCATTGACTCAAATTTCAAACATAATTGAGTTACTCCAAATAAACAATGAAATCGAATCAAGACAATTTACCGAGTCGCTTTGTTTACACGTCAAATACTAATAGAAAGAAATGAAACGATTTGTGACATTGCCATGGCACACATGTTCTTGTACGTTCCAGTTAACAAAATTAACGATACCCTCGCGCTTTGGAGCCGTTACGTCACCCTTATGAAGTTTACTGTTTTGTTCTTGAAATTATTTTGAGTCATATTTTACTCATTGCCTTGGACCTCACGATACGTGAGACGTGATGTAAAGTATCATTATGCGTGATTATGAAATCTTAGGTTAGATCAATTACATCATGATGCATTCTATTACATCATTAGTATTATTTGCGGTGTTACTAAACGAAGAATATTTTAATAAATTTTCTTCAATATTGTGTCCGATTGTTTATTTTTAATATCTCATCTGTTATTGACCTTGTAAACATTTCATACGCACGCTGCAGTTTGTTTATTTACAAACTGAAACATCTCATGTATGTTTACTCTTGCCTATACTCGAATGAGACGTGTTATCTGGACTGGAGGTTACTCAGCCTTGTTCGCAGTGACTCACTAAACTCCGTAATCTACAATATCCACCGGATATATTGCTATTAACGTTAAAGCGTGAAGTATTATGCTAGCCTAGTAATTCATTGGCTCTAATACTAAGACTAAATATAGCTCAGAATTTTTAATAATATTCTAAGAAGTGTTTCTGCTTCGTATACAAAGTATGCATAGCTTGTGCAGTAGAATCAATACTTAAACTTAAATTTATGTATTGATTGTTTAGTTACATATTTTGTTCTTCTTAAATTAAGAAATAAGATATAGGAATAAATTCCACGCGGTGCAAGATTCGTATCTACTGTCTTTAGTCTTCGCAATGCTTACCAATTAGGCCAATGCGATTCGATCTAACTTGTCGAATTTCTTCACTATATCCCAATTCTTCTATACCTATTAGGACTTGCGTCAATTACAAGTATAGTATTTGATTTAACACATTTTACAATGAAGTAGATAATCAATTAATATGTAGTAGTAGGCCGTACAATATTTATAATATGTTATTTTATGATACGCACCACAAATCACCATTCTAATAAATTAACTATTAATCATTGACTTCTCAAGATCTTTCCTTTAACCACAACAATTACAATCTCTCAACTGTTTATAACTTTCAACGATTTGAAAATAACATCTATTGCTTAGAATACTCCTAAGGCTTTTGTTAATCTTTCAGCGGTATTACACGCTTAAATATTTAGAAGTTCATTAAATCCTAATGCATCTTCAATGTTAAATGAGCTAAGAAAACTGTCAACTTGTTATAACTTTGGATGTCTTGCAAACAGCATCTCCATTTCGCTTTAAAGCTTACTAAAACTTTCATCAAGTCTCAAGTAGTTGGAGTCATCTTCATTGTTCAAAGGCGCCTCCCACTCGACGTTAATGCCTAGGACCTCCCTTTTGTGATGTCAACACCCGGGCACAGATGAGAGATGGAAGAAAGCTTTTATTCTCTGTCGTCTTTAGTTGCATGTGCAACCTTGTTTTTCTTCCTTTATGTCTTGGGAAATAAGGCTTTTGTGTTCTGATTATGTTCGTAGGCATTGTTTCACAAAATTAATTTTCAGTTATTATAACCTGTGTTGTTAAATGTATATTTGTATAACTAGTCATGAAGAGGGATAGATTTGATTGCTTGTTTTCCTTCAATAGGCTCCTAAATTACTGCTAACTACTAATTTCAAAATATCGGTAAGGTATATTTGGGGGTGACGAAGTCGAGGGTAAATTTATAGTGAGTCCGCTATCAGACACAAAACATTCCGAAATTTATTTTAAGTGTAATAACATATGGTAAGGTCTAGGTAGACTTTCATTGGCATAATAACCTATAATACAATCAATTATGAATTCTCTAGCAAGGCCTTTTGGCTTATTTCATTACTTTATTGAAGCTTTTACTTAATAGAATTACGTTCCGTACTTTATGTCAAGGTTTTAAATTTTATTATCATTTTTATGTTGGTTGTATTACTTATAAGACTGTTTCCAACTGTTGAGGTCAGTCGTGCTGCTGCATCATTCTTCCAAAAACTGTGAGTATAAAAACAAGAAAGTAGACTAGCCATTGTAACGTTAAATGCTCAAGGAAATACCGCAGGGTAAGAACCGGTCCGACACATTCACGTTCCGCCGGTCGCTGACACATCTCTACGGGCAATCAAACCATAAAACCTTGTCACACTTAAATTTACAATTCGAAATAAGAGTACTCGTCTATCTTTTTGATGAGTTCCGCTCCGTCGCAGGCCAGCGGTATTGACCGCTGCGGGTCAATACCGCCGGCCTGCGACACGAATGGTCCCGGGTTCGATCCCCGTCCCCGGTCAGGTTAAGATTAAAATGATCTTTTTCAGATTGACCTGAGTCTTGGATTCTACATAATTATACATATAAGTTTGCATTTGCAATAAAATATCGAAACTCGAACTCACTTGCTAGCTCAATCAGTGCGATTTGTCCATATAAGTATATTCATTTATTTATTTTATCTTGTCATTGCTCAATGTAATGATATGCAAGTTAGATAAATGTTCCAAAAGTTGTCGCTAGAACTTCTTCACTTTGCGATTCTGCGTCAATATCGTCCTGTCCTCAGTGACCTATCTGGGTCACTCTGAGGACGATATTATAGATTTATTAGAGTATGCTCTATCATTCTATCATGTAATCTCTTCTCTTGATAGCTCTTTGCAACAAAGCGTGCCTACAGTTATTGAATTCTATTGTTAAATCTTCAATAATTTATTATAGTATTAATTTTATAAAGTATTATGTGTATTTTATACTAGCAGTATTTTTTCAATATGGTTTCCATACAAATGTATTTCTCTATTTTCTCGCTGAAAACTGATTCACGATTCTTTTTTCATGAAATCTAATACTAAAATAGGAATGCCCCTATTTTTTATTTTGTCCAAAAAAACTGTTTTTGTACAATTTTTTTTTCTTTTAAACAGGTTTTTAGAAAAAAATAAAATACCTATTTAAGTAATAGATTGTATGTTAAAAGAATTGTGCCTCTAGAAGCAGTTTTCAGCGAGAAAATAGAGAAATACATTTGTATGGAAAACGCACTGCTAGTATACCCTCTTAAGCGTGATTATCTGATGATTTTTATTTAATTTTTTACTTTCTGTTAATTAAATTGGTTCAAAAAGTCTTTTTAGGACCATGTTTAAATTTGAATTAATCAGAAAAGCGTGAGTCTTCTATCTGATACATGATATCTTGGACCAAGTCATTTCCTACAAAACATTTATTTATTGATCTTGGCAGTTGCATTATCGGAATTTACATTTTAATCATTACTTCAATCTTATCTTAAATTAATTATATTTCGTAAAATTAAATCAGCCCAGTTGCATTATCAGTTCACCGTCACCGCTATAATAATTTATTTCGGCCGCGACTCCGTCCGCGTGAATTGGCACTCAATACCTTTTTTTTCGGAAAAAAATAACCATGTCACGTCGCCACTTCAACATCCATTACGGCTTTCGTATTATTGTCTTTTCTATTTCAGGGATCGATCATCAAAACTTTGTAGCCTGAAGATGTCAAAATTTAGTATTAAATATACTTATAGGCCTGTAGAACTAATCCTAGAATAGGTTTAAATTTTTTTTTTCCTGAACGCAGTGATATTTTATATCAAATCCAACATTGTATATTGCAATTTAAAAGCAATGATCATTTACTCAGCCGGCTAAGGAACTTATAATCTTCCTACATTACTCAACAGGTCTCGGTTTGTCGAGCCTGCGGTTGCTCGTAAGTCGATCTAACCACATCTAACCCCTGCTGCTCGCCTCGCCGCGTCAACGAACCTATCTACTGGTTTACAGATACCAGGTTACTATTTTTGAACGTGTGACACTCGTTTTCGAACGATTTTTCCATACAAATTTAATAAAAATTCCAGTAGAGCGATTTCTGTAACGATAGAGTTCGACCACTCGGATGCAGTCAGCACACTCGTTTTGCATTCACAATATGATTATTATCCGAACGATCACGTTTTTATCTGTTTTGACATTCGAATAGTTATTCGCATGATATTGCATTGGTGTTTTGCTATCAAAATCATTCTGATAAATAAATTTCTGACTAGGCAAAACGTTGAAGGGTCCGGAGTAGTAACAATAAAAAAGAAGCCAATAACATTGAATGACATTTTCGGTAACATACTAAACTTTGTACAATTTCTTTGTATAAAAATATATACTCATAATCAAGCATCAAACCCATCAGGATTTTGACGGTTGATTACGTCATTCAGAACGCTTCTGAGTGATATGGGTTTCAAAAATATTGCCAATTAAGATCAGCATTCTATAATTTACTGACTTACATTCGATGTAGTCCGAGTGTTGTAGAAATCGCACACAAGTTCTTGTGCATACACAACACATACGAATCCTTCCCACTAACGTAAACTATTTTCTTACATTACCACTGAATTAATAATAGTACTACATTACTCAACAGGTCTTGATTTGTTCTGTTTGTGTTAGTAAAACGTACTAACCACCGATGGCAACGCACCCATTTACTAGTTCAAACAGATATCCAGCCAGTTTTAATGAATACATATGCATATTTATCATTAACGCATACTATTCCTAACTAGCGATGTGCCGTTCTTGAAATTGTCGCGATTTTTTTCCCCTAGAATTTATTATTCTCATGTTCGAGAATGTAGAGAAATACTCGAGAAATATTTAAAAATTCCCTCAAATTTCCAAAACAAGGAATTTTTGAGAACCAAAAAATTCTCTTCGGCAAACCACTCCTTCGATTATCCAGTTCAGCCCGTTTCACCACTTTGTAGCACGCTCAGATTCATTTCATATACTACATACTTCATTATTACTATTCCTAACAATGTTGTAGTAAGTGTATTATAATATTCTCTAGATCAATGGTTCCCAAACTATTTTCGCGGCGGCCCTCTTTTAGGAAGCAAAATATTAAAGGTAACCCAAACGATAATTTCAAGAAGAAACTGATACCGCAACTATGCAAAATTACCATTATTGCTGCCGGAAGTAGAACTGCCTCATGATTAAATTTTTCACAGTTTTACAGAGTTGGCTCCAGACTGCTCTAGTCTTTCTATCTCACTCACTGTCTATCTGTCATAAAGCTTCTGTTGTAAAAGCTATAAGTATTTCGTGAAGAAGTACTTCACGCAATACTTATAGCTTTTACACACATTCATCATCATTATCGACCATGCACACCCTTGGTGTCAGAGTTCTTCGAAACCGCCTCTCTGCCTCTATACACACATTAAACTTCATACAAACATCCCATTAACGTTAACATTTAGAATATATGTCGGATAGTAGAATTATGTTTTGGTCACCCCACCTAACCGTCACGATTCAGGACCCTCATGTTTTCTTTGTCTTCATAAGGAAGAGACGTATGCCGTAACCACAAACCACAGTTTCTAATTTATGACCAGCATTCTCATGGTTCCCATTACTTAAGTCGTAAAGTAGACGAAATATTGTTGTTCCCATTACGCCCACCCTTATTCTTGGCACTATTTAGTTTCATTTTCGGAGAAAACTTGCAAGGTTGCATAATACGATTATGATTATGAGCTGGGGTGCATTAAACCATTAGGCTCGCACTTTTATGGTTTACTCACCGAAATAATTTCTTTGAGCTTCCCAGACACATAAGCTATTAAGCTATGACTAATACTGAACATTTTTTTGTTCAAAATGCAGCAAAATATTTCGCCAAGAAAATTATAACACCAATGACCACAAAGTGTCATGTTTTCAGGTTCTGTATGTGAATGCACTATAACTTCTAAGCGCCTGTTTCTTAATGTGTATTGACAGCAAATACTACACGTGAATAGTACAGTATCCCAATAAAATCATAACATAAAACCATGAATAGGTTGTAAAAACAAATGTTTTATTAGTAGCTTATCTGAAAACTGATCTCTGGAATAGTTAAAATCTAGATTGAATGCGAATGGAACGATCACTTATGTTTTTTTTACACTGATTTTTTAATAACAAAGCCTTGCTAACCTCTTCATTGTATTTCATTATAGAGTCACGGTTTTGCTCACGCTTATTTAGTCGAAATCACCATATATCTATCCATTAGTCTCTTCTATTTTAATGTCTCATTATGACGTCTTTTATAGACTCTACTGCAGGAGCACGACCCTCTCTGTTCTACCAGACCCGTATTATATGCCAGAGTAGTCAGAGGAATTCGCCTACACTCTCCACACGGGCCAGATGGGTTGGAGAGGATTCTTTGATGTTTTTGCATTGTTTACCTTGTTATTCCTTAGTCGCATTCTAGTAGAAGGCGACTTAGAAAACACAAGGTAAACAAAGTCTAAGTCCATTTCAAGTATGTCGTAGAAGCCTTCTACAACATCCGCGGGACCGGGCGTGGTCCTATTCTACTCTGCCGAGAACTACACGGGTTCTTTTATGTTAAAGAGTTTTATGTCTAAACTAGCAGCCCTTCATGGCTGCGCCCGGGCATGTATCACGCCTCTAAACCATCCTCATGAATCACTATCTATTGGTAAGAACCAGGCATGAAACACCTGATTGTCTGATAAGAAAGATGATTCCTGTTCGGAAGGCACGTTAAGCCGTTGGTCCCGGCTGCCATTTGGTAGACGATAAAGGAACGTCAGAGGCCGAGATGCGGTTCCGAAGAACTCTGACACCAGGGTGCGCATGGTTGACTGACCGTGTCACCTGCACGATGGTGAAAACCACATGAAAATCCGTGCCGCAGTTTTTGAGTTTATCGCGAACATTGACAGACAGACAGACATGGCGGAGAACTTTGTTTTTATAATATGTAGTGATAAGTTAATATTTCATTCCTCTTTTATCAATCGCCCATTTTAGTCACCAGTCTATAGAATCTATTGTGAATTTAATTAACATGTAATTGTCTATTGTTTCAGATTTGTCCAAGAATCGATTCAGTGAATTGCCCGACGAGCTGACAACCTACATTTATTTAGAAAAGCTGCTACTGTCACAAAATATTATCAGAAGTGTGCCGGAAGCGGTCGGCAGTCTGCAATCTCTCACATATTTAGATCTCAGGTGAGTTGAAAATTATATACTTTGGTTTAGTCTGCCTTGTGGTTTGTGAACTACTTCTGAGCTCAGACGGATACATAAATCATGTTATTTTACTTGCGGGTTAGACTGAGCCAAACATCTGAAGAGACGCATGTTAACCTATGGTCATACCAGTCATACGTTAGTTCATACTTTGATTATATTAATTCTGTGCTGTATATAGACTTAAGGTCTGCACGAAATGAAAAACGATGACACACTTGATTTGCTTAAAGACTACCAGGATAGTAATTTTTTTTTTCCCTATAGTCTAACATAATATACCTATGTTAATTCCGAGTTTTCATTACGATTGATTTCTCTCGTAATTCTTTAAGATTTACTGGTAGGAAGGACATAATGAGGAATTATGGCTTCCACTAGGCATGGTGTTTATATTTACCAAGATTTTTTAGAAACTAAAATAATCAAATCATTGCCAGTCTACGCATAAACAACATTTTATAAGGTTTAGCATTTGAACTTTCTGATTTCACATTCTCAAACCTCGCATTCAGGATAAAAATAAAATATATAAAAAAATTGATATTCTTACTTTAATGGAATGTAACTTACACACTAATAAATTATCCTCTGTAACATGGCTTGCGTGCCAACCGTGCTGGCATGAAATTAAATTAATTCTAATTAGCGTTTTAGTTAATCACCTACACTTACAAGTTATATTAATTTATGGTCCCTCGTACTCATGTAGTTCGCGTTCTTCAACACTTGAAGCAAATCCATCTTTACATTGAGACGGAACTCCTCGGGAATACTTTTTATATGCGGCAGTAGAGATAGCAGGAACAATCTGTCTGGGTCATCATCATTTTTCTGAGGAACATCCACATTGGCAAACACAAAGTCGTCTGGTTTACTGGTTCTTGCTACTTTTGTTGGAATAGGTGCGTCCAAGTCTTGTGCGTCATTGGAATATTCTAAATAGTCTGGTTCGTTCTCAACAGTGTTATCATTCTCATTGTCTTCTTCGGAACTCTGCTCGATTTCGTTCATTAGTTTCAATGTCCTCTTAGTTTTCCAAACTCGCTTTTTACGCATTTGCGGCATGTCTTCGGATTCACTAGAACCATCGTGAGCTGGTAGATCTTGGTTCTTCAGAAGAAATTGCAATTGTTTACTGTAAATGTAAGGTCTCTTGGTTCGGTTCGGTTTTGCAATGTATTTCTGGAAACAGTCGCGGATGCTTTTCCATTTCTTCTGGAGTTGTAATTCTGAAACAAAGAACGAAATATTTATTTATGACACCAATGGTGATAATGATGTGGTGATAATGGGCTGATTTCTTCCAAGCTATTGCTGGTCTGAAAAAAAAAACTACTTACAATGTTATAGTACATTTGTATATTGCTGCTTTTTTTTCTCCTTTCTAGCTTCTTTTCCCGTGTAAACATACAAGTACCTATCACAGAATTACGGAAAGTGCTGCCGGCTTTGAACCCCTCACTATTTTGTTAGGTATTCACATTTTCACATACACGTCCATCGTAAGGAGATCTGTGTACTCCGTAAGCACGTGATTAGTATTTATTTACTATGTTTGGTACAACCTGGACAGTTTTCTAAACTTTCCGAAAATGGCTGACTATCATCCATTACTTATTTCTTATTGTCATACCGGCCCATTATGAAAAACTGCTGACCAAGTTCCACCAAGGAAAGATGTAAACATGTCAACATTAAGATGGCTGGCGCCATCTATCGGTGAAGCGTAGAAACAAAAGTTTGCCCAGTACTTTAATTCATCAATACGCGAAAATACAAACTTGTTTACTTCTAAATAAAAATATATATACCTATACGATATTTACCTAATTCTCGCATCTCGCTCTTCGTCACTTTCAAGTCGGTATGCATGAGTTCCTTCACGACCTCTGTCCACAGTTGATGCCGCACGTTTTTCGCGCGGTAGTCTGGATCTTCGAAGTCCCATATCCCGGGCCGTTTCTTTATCTCCTCTATCAGTTTCTCCGGGTCGTATTCGAACTGCATATCTTCTGAACCCATGAATTTCAATATCTGTAGACTTAGGTAGAAGCAAAACGGCAAAATAGCGTGGTGTACACGAGCGGGCGCGCGCCGGGCGACTGACGCGCGCGGCGGGGGAACGCCGCGGTTTGCGGCCCGTTTCAAAATGGCCGCTAGCGTCTTCAGTGTAGGGTGTGTAACAAGCGGAGCGGAAATTAGTAACGTTTCGTATTTTAGTTAGATAGATTGTTGATACTATAATAATTGATATAGTATTTCATTACTATATCAATTATTTAAAGTTCAAAAATAAAAAGTTTATTCTGCTTCTATTAGACTGATTGAAATGTTTTACAATAAATAAGAAAAAAATATTGATTCACTCTGTAGTAAATAAAATAATACTAGTGTTCTAGAAATCAAATTCATGGTTGTTTAAGCTGTTAGCTGCGATTAGATATGAGCGCCGCGCCGACGCGCCGTCGCCGCCGCCAATTCCCCTCCCGCCGCCGCCGCCGAGAAAAGGCGCCGGCGCGCCGAGCGAGAGGAAAAATTCAACTTATTCAACAAATCAGTGTGAACGAACTCGTTGTTTCGATAGGACGCGTTATACGTGTGCGTCAAAATTTGGGTTTGGCAGAAGTTTGGGTTTGAAGTTTTAACTGCCGATCTCTGGACCGACCGATACAGACGACGGAATTATATAACTTGTACATTTCACTTTATTATTGAAGAAATAGAACTTACATTGGTTACCAGACAAGTAACTGAATAACATACAGGTGAAACAATAAAAGATGAAATTCAAGAAATTCTATAACATTATCTGATTGAACAATCAAAGGTTGGGTTGGTGATTGGTGACAGACGCAGGGAGCAACATGAAAATCACTGCCACTTTGCTAAAAGTGGAAAACCATCTTTGCCTTGGGCATGCACTGCATAACTTGGTATCGGTTGACGGCATTCAAGCACCAGAGAAGGTAAATACCCTTATCAACAAGTGCAAAAAATTGTAAAACATGTAAGCACCACAACTTGAACCTGCTACTAGTAGAGAACATCATGATTTGCTTTTAATGATGAATGAAATTGGAGAACAGCTTGAAAGGTAAGACGAAACGATTGCATTCGGTGAATTTAGTGATGAAAGAGATCCTCTGGAGCAGCATACGACGATTTCTGTACCGCCAACTATTAAAACGAGCACACCAACTAGATACTAAAACTAGCATAGCATACTTATGATGCTGTCAAGTTTAAATCATAAAGCGAATCGCCAGCCTATTAATGCAATGCTAAGAGACATAGGACGCTATAGTTACCAACTCAAAGACTTCGACCACAAGCTCATTGCTGATTTAATAACATTTTTAGAGAAGTTCAAGCCAATTGTAGGAATTTTATGTTTCGAAATCCAACCTACCATAAATTTAGCATTGGTTTTCAAATCGGAGCTCAAAAGATTGCTTGAAGAATGTGACGACAATGAGCACATGATTTTAACAAAACTGAAGAATAACATGCTCTTCAAGTTAGAATACCGCTTTCCCTCGAATGACACAGTTGTTGCAGCATCGTTGTTGGACTGCCGCTTTCATTCGATAAAAGAAATTGACCAATATATGGAAACTCAGGATACAACTAAAGTATCATTCTTAACAAATATTGTTTAAAAATATTGCCCATTTAGTCCTTGTGCAGAAGCCTGGTTCTGTCGTTGAAGTTGATACTGCATCAGCATCAACTTCAACGACAGAACCAGGTCCGAGCTCTGCATCTGCAGTCTCTTCTACATTTTTAGCAGATTTGGCAAGAAGACATACTAGCCAACAAGATAAAGACAGTGTAATCGAAAACGAGTGCTGGATGGAAGTATTTCAGTTGTGCTAGTGCAGTGGATTTAGAGCCATATAATGGGAATGTTTTGCTTTATTGGAAAGACAGAAAAACTTCGTTTCCGTACTTATCAACACTTGCTCGTGCGATATTGATTATCCCAGCTACGAGTACCCCTAGCGAAAGGGTATTCTCTGTTGCAGGACAAGTAGTTACAGAAAAGCGGTCACGATTAAACCCAATAAGGATTAATATCATTATTTTCACACAATTACCATCACTGTAAAAACAGAGATACTTAAACTGATTTTTTTTGCAATTTCTAGTAAAAGTAAAACTATAAAACAAGGAATTAAAACTACTTTGATTTTATTTTGGTAAATATTAACTGTGATTTAGTAATTTTATAGTATACTTTTTTACCTAATCTGATTACCTAAGTTACAAATGTGATTTGATTTTTCATGATCTCATCGAGCCAAGAATTATTTAAAGGTTTTAACAATACTTTAGAAAACTTTTTTTTTATTTTTAATGTTTTAAATAGAAAAGATAACATGTCAATATATATTTATTTGATACGTTTGTATCAAAGATTTATAATTTGTTATTACATTTTAGTTTTAGGTAAAGTTCATTTAAAGGTTTTCAGGTAAAATTTCCAATCGTTTCCTTTCAATAAATAAAAAAACATATGAAGTTCGCATTTGAAGAACGCCGCCGACGGAGCCGCCGCCGCCGACCAAAACAAGTCGGCGCGCCGCCGCCGGCCCTTTACCTATCGGCGCTCATATCTAGCTGCGATTAACATAAGTTACCCAAAAACTCTTATTAAGCAGTTAAAGACCTCTATGAATTGGTGGTTTCTTAGAGAACTTTTTGACTGTTTAACGAGCCGAACGGTGGAGTGGAGGTCCACCGTCAAGCCTTACCGTGACTTATTTATTGTTTGAATATAAAGAACAATGAGACATTCTGATGTAATTATGCTAGCGTATCGCTGATTCCATGCCACAATGCCCACAATATGCTCACCCTAACTTCGTAATCTATTGAACGAACGGCGGCGGCGGGCGCGGCGTGCCGCCCGGGAGGGGGAACTCGCAGCGTGTCGTCGCAGCCGGCAGCCGCTTGCGTGCGTGATCCACGCCACGACTAGACCGAGATTCTGATAACGTGTTGTTATCATGTAGGCCTACGCTTTGGAGATACGTTTTAATCACAGAGCAAGGAATGTTTTGACGCTCGCGCGCTGCGTAGAGCGCATTGAACTTTCTTGCTCTGTGGTTGAAATGCTTCGCTGCCGGAATTTTATGTACATAAAACTATGCATCTTCATTGAGTCGTACGAGTATACTTGTAGTTGGCTACGAACGTGTTCAAATTACTATGTACTTACACGAACTTCTATTATCGTTTCGGAATTTCGGAGGCTTACACCTTAAACACTTCAAAAATTGTTATGTTTGTCCCTCCAGTAGGCAGCAAGTTTTTTTTATACCACTGAGTAGGCAAACAGGCAGTACACCTTTTATCGTGTCCCTTGTGCTTGCATGTACGTTACGTTTGAGTTTCTATCGGGGGCCACAAATTCAAACTCAATTGACGTGTGTTCTATGCCCTAAAATCCGTAAAGGCAGTTTTTCGGCAGTGCTGACAAAAATTTTATGACTTTTGTGACTGTTTTGATTTCTTAACTATTGATGATTGTAATTTATGGTTTCGTTTGAGGTTGTAGTGTAGCCGCGATTGTGTTTTTTTCTTTTTAAAACGGCCAGTGTGATTTTGCCGAAAATCGTAGGTCTGTACAGGCTTCAAGCAACACGGCCATAGATTTAAAAAAAAAATCGATGAACACGGCCTTCCGTTGCTCGAAGGTATCAGCTGTGGTCTGTATTACTCGGTATTTAAAAATAAGTGGCATTTCGAATCTAAGTGAGAATAATGTGAAGAAACATATGTAGGCAATCTTTCTTAGGTAGGAACTTCAGTTTTTTTTTTCACAAAATTGTTTATTTACATCTAATAGACAAAATACATTCATCATCTGCCTTACCTTATCCCATTATCTGGGGTCGGCGCAATATGTCTTTTCTCTCCACAATTTTCTATCCCTTGCCATTTCGGCATCCACCACTACCTCTTTCATATCCCTATTAATACAATCCATCCATCTCTGTTTTGGCCTACCTCTTCCCCTATACCCATCAACCCTCATAGTTAGAACTTTTTTAGTCAGGTGTTCTTCGTTTCTTCTCATCACGTGACCAAACCATGCCAGTCTGTTACTTCTTCCTTTCTTTGTAATAGGCGCCACTTTGGTACTTCCCCTCACATATGTATTTTTTATTCTATCTAGACGTGTCACGCTCACGCCACACATATATAGACAAAATACACTATCATTTAATTATGTACTCGTTGTCATAGTCGTACAAAACTGACATCGGACTCATTTCCTAAGGTCCTTCATTGTTTGTTCGACATAAAAGTAATTCATATTAAAAAGTCCTTTGGTCTCTTCCGTTCTACCATCTGACAAAAATGTCCTCTGTTCCTACAATTTAAAGTTAAGAGAAACAATTCTGGTCTAAATCAAAGACAATATATTACTAACGTAATAGACTGCCCACCTCATACAAAAATATTGGACCAAATTAAGGTTGCGATAAGCAGGCGAATTTATGGCGCAGGAGAGTTGCTCGCTACTCGATACTAGATGGCGGTAATCTTCGTTAGCCTTTAACTTACTAAATATACGGTGTCATTTTAAAATATTATGCGTAAAATATTGTTTTGGATTTTAATAAGATATATTTTGTGAATCATATTTTTATATTCTCATAATACGGTAGATTCAATGTTTTGTAGTTTCGAGTGGTGCCATCTATGCGAGTCTCTAAGAACAAATCGTATGATTAAGGCGTTGAGACCACATGTCTAAATCAAATCCATTACCTCTGTAACCTGTACTCGCAAGTCCTCTTACATTGGTTCTAAATAAGAACCAAAACACGATCGTTCTTATTGACCGTGTACTCTGAACTAATTTTAATTACCGTAGTAACACTTGCGCAATCGTTTACTTAATTTCGCACGCACACTCTGGCCTAGTTAGGGAAACTCCAGATGTGTTGGTCAACATTGCTATGTGATTGTATCAAATTGATCTATTTGGATTCGTCACATATTATGAAAACTTACTAACTTTGTTTCGTCGTGAAATTGTAGTACCGCCAAGGCATCTTGATTAATCATCATGCTCTTTACGCTTTATAACAAAACTAGACTGTTTTTCTTGTCTTCGCCCGTGGGTATCATTTTATCACTGTGTATTGTCTATCCGGACCGGGCCGGGCTTTCTATTGGTGAAAGAATTTTTATAATCCGTTCAGTAGTTTTTTAATTTTATCTTTTACAAACTAACACACACAAATGTTTTCTCTTTATAATATTAGTCTAGATATTTTTATTTTGAAATTCGGCGATGAATATAAAATAAATAATAATAATATCTAAAAGGTTAAGGAGTAAACAGGTTTTTGCAATATAAAAGTAACGATATAAAAATAACTGACGAATAGGTTTATTTATTCCTTAACCTTTAAACTCTTAGATATGTAGTTCTTATAATTATGCTAAGTTGTTAACTAAACTCAATATTATCACACGATAAGTTGTTCACGGAATTGTAGTTACTAATTAAATGATGCTAATTTCGTAGCAACATTATTAATTATATACTAGCTTCCGCCTGCGGTTTCGCCTGCGTGGATATCGGTTATCGCAACCAAAACCTATATCTATCCTCATGGATGGTGGATCGCTAACCGATTTTACATATTTTACAACATTTGGGGATGGATTTTAGAAAACCGGAATAAACGTGTTTGATTATTTGTATTTAGGAGCTATAATAACATAGGTATTACATGGAAATCGGACCAGATTTTAAATATTTCCATACAAAATTTGAACCCGTATCATGAACACATGTTCAATGAAATAGTTTTAAAAGCATGAATCTCATTTTTTATCAATAATTACTACTAGGTATTTATACTACCAATACCATTAACTTCATGGAAGGTTAATTTCTTGGAAATTCATATATATATCCCGACAGTTGTAAATTTTAGAAACCGAAATAATTCTCACTTGTAAAAGTACAACTTTACAGCACGTTTTAATGCATTTGTAGATAGTTTTGCAGTTGGAAAATCAATATCACTTTCACCACAAGAAAAGCATGCAAAAGTGTTGAAAATCAATGCAGCACGGTCACAAATGGAGTAAATTGTTCCGACTATTGTGGATTGTACGGTTGACTCCGTAGGTCGATGTCGTGAGTGATAGTAACGCGAAGTTTCTCATAGGGATTGTTAGGCCCTGTGCATAATTTGTTGCTACGAATACTGTCTGCTCTGCGTTCGATATCTGAATCAGAATTCGTAATAAATGTTCGTTATTTAAGTTGCGAACCAAATCAGGACATTCCAGGCCATGGTTATTGTTCACCTTCTAATTGGTGTTTCACCCTAAATCTCGTAATTAGATACTTATAAACAGTTTTTAGATCTGCTTTGCGAAGATACTTCCCAATCTATTTAATATTTATTTATTTAAATAAATGAAAAACGTTCTCTTGCTGCCCATCAGGTATTGTCACACATTTTCATTGTACTCTCGAGTTCTTCGATATCTTTAGATTCATCTTCTAGTCTTGTTTGATCATTATTTTCATCTTCAAATTTATGTTGCTTCATTTGGAGCAAATAATCTTTTAAATCACCCACAGCATAGAATGTTGTCATTATTTCACCGCCTGACAACTTGAGCCAAGAGCTTTAACAAATGAAGTCAACAAAGACGTTGCCCTTTCCCCAGCCAGAAATAATATCGCTGGACAATTTAGGAGATAGCCGTGGTTTAAATAAACTCGACGGTTTGAGTGTGCCCCGGGCCCAGGCTCTTTATGATTATTACTATTTATGACGCTCCTTGAATGGCTTTCGTGCTTTCAGAATCTCTTTGACTTTAACTTTGAACTTCAGAAATCGTCTGTGTAATCAAAAGTACATTTTCTTAAGAGGGTATACTAGCAGTGCGTTTTCCATACAAATGTATTTCTCTATTTTCTCGCTGAAAACTTCTTCTAGAGGCACAATTCTTTTTACATACAATCTATTACTAAAATAAGTATGTCCCTATGTATTATTTTTTTCTAAAAACCTGTTTACAAGAAAAAAAATTTGTACAAAAATATTTTTTTTGGAAAAAATAAAAAATAGGGGCATTCCTAGTTTAGTACTAGATTTTATAAAAAGGCTCTAGAATCAGTTTTCAACGAGAAAATAGAGAAATACATTTGTATGGAAACCATATTGAAAAAATACTGCTAGTATACGCTCTTAAGCTCGTGCTGTGAAAGCTGAATATGGGAGACATAAACTATTCTACACTAACTTATTAATAATACAGTATCATAATTTTATTGATTATTTATTTATTTGAAAACGTTATGACAAGCTAGTATGTGGCCGATTTAAAGCCAGCTTTATCTACTAACAAACCAGGTAATGCAGAGAATGCCTAGTTATAAAATAAACTCAAATGCATTGATAGGCTTACTAATTGATTACGTTGGAAAAGTATTCAACGTTTTATGCTCCTGAACCATCGTTAAAGGCTAGGAAGATGATAAGACTCAGGTTGTGATGTTATCTTTCAGCTTTTCTGATTTTGACTCTTTAACTTATAATCACAATCAAAAGGAACTAATTTTATTTATATTTTGATATCCGTCGACAGCTGTGATAAAGATTAGATAAGCTTATCAACATATTTCAAAATTTGAAGAGGATAAAATTTTATCGAATCATAATGTAAATATTTACGTTTGGCATAAGCTCTAAAGTAAATGTAAATATGGCTTATGTATGAGTCAACATATGTTTGCATTAGATAACAATACAGAGAATGACATCAACAGAGTTGCTATAAGCAGTGATCATAGCCATACTACGTGGAATGGGGAAAAAAGGGGAATACAGGGACAATTTATAAAGAGGAAAAATACTGCACATTGAATCAATGAACTATAAATAGCTACAAGAACAATAATATATGTAAGTAGCTATATATTTACTTCAGCTATTGAATAAGTCGAAAAAACGATCACAATGACAAACTAGACATTTTCAGCGCCTAATCCATACTATTCGTGCTGATATTAGGGCCTTCGCTGTGTTAAGCGGGCGCCCGACGCGGTTGTCCGCGCCGTGCGCCCCCGACGCGGATAACGTAGCGGCGCTCAATGAATTTGTAGAAACACCTCCGCTCGCGTGCGACGGTTGACCCGCCTCACGCAGCGCTGCTCTATGAGATGACATGAAACAAGCACGCGGAGCGGACGTACGCGCCGTGCGCCCGCTTAACGCAGCGAACGCCCTTATAAATGCGAAAGCAACTCTGTCTGTCTGTCAACGCTGTCACGCCAAAACTACTGAACCGATTTAAAATGAAATTTGGTACACAGATAGTTTAGAGCCTGAGAATGGACATACTTTTAAGCAACTTACTATTCCACGCGGACTAAGTCGCGGGCCCAGCTAGTATAGATATAAGAAGAGCATGATATGTGCATGCTATGCATGCTATGCTTCTAGGCGTAAATCTTGTAGGTCTCCTTCTTAATTATATAACACGAAACGCTAAAAGAATGTTCCGTAGAATGTGATAAGAGCGTTAGTAGGTCGGTTATAAAGATCAGAGCGAGGTGAACGACCCGAGATGTCACGGCCGCCGCTTTGTTGCCGTTTGCCGCAGTGCACGTGGATCCGCGACACAATTGGCTTGCCACTTGGCATGCAAATCTTGGATCAACTTCCTACCGATCAATCAACCGAAAACGGGGAGGGATTGTCAAATTTGCAGTTGCATAGCGCTAAGCGATATCAACGGTCCCCTTTTTAACAATAGTTTCGGCATAATATTTTATCTTAATTTTTACAAGTTAAGGTCAATGCGGATTAACGCCATCGAGTGACGAGTGGAAGACAACTCTGCAGCACCGGCGTCTAATTAATATGACCGCCTACCTTGTAGCAGATTTTAATTTGGTATAATATTTTTGTATTACGATGGCAGTTTATTTATACGGTAGTATTGTCTTTGGCGATATCGTCACCCTAAATGTCAATGCATTATGTTTAAAAATATTACGAGCTTTGAATTTTTGTAATACACCAATCGTGGAACAATACACTTCCTACCGATGAATCAATCGAAAGATGTGACGGATTGTCAAAATTGCAGACGTATATTATATTTGTTGATTATACAGGTGAAAATTCTTTCATCTTTGGTATTAAGCTATATCTGCGGGTGACACAGGCTATAATTTACGCGGAGGAACTCGCGGGATAATTCCTAGTGTTTTAATAATTTAACGAATTTTGTCATTTTTGTGACATACCAATCGTGGAACAATACTCTTCCTTCCTTCCTACGATAGATTTCAAAAATAATCCACTTTCTACCGATGAATCAACCGAAGGCACCTAAATAGCAAATGCCAACAGAGCAAAAATAGCGTTTAGAGTTATCGTTCATCTGAATGAAAATTATTGTCACTCATATCTTGCAATCAAAGCGAACACGTTGATGCCACCATTGAAAAAGAGTACCAAAAATTCATTTTGGTGGTGGAAAATTAAAATAATACGACTTGTAGACGGCATTATAGCGATGAATGACATTATTACCAGAGCATTATTTTCTGCTTGAAAAGTTGCTGTTAGATTGCAGTAGGTATTAAGAAAATATCGCTATTAAAAAACAATATGAAGACATCGTTATACTTGTAAGGTGATATTTATGGTAATATTCAGACCAGGGTGTGAGGCGATGACTAGGGGAGAAATAAATGTATTGGTTTGGTCACTGTAGTGTTATTTTTAATGCCCGAAAACTTCTGCCAATGATTTGGTTAGATGTAGTTTTGTAACCTCATTAAGCCCTTTACGCCATGAGTAACCGTTACGTTGTGTCGATACTATTAATTCTATTTACGGTGCTAATAAGCTACAACTTTTTGTTTTGTGGCGTTGGTGGCTGCTTCACGTCGTAAAGTTAACCGTCCGTGGGTGTTAATTGAGATATCGTAAAGCTCCTTATAAATTACAATGCTATTTTTACCCTAGGTCACAACTGTCTTCCTTATTGTTATTGTCCCTATTACCTATGCATATCTGTTTCTATTATAATAGTAATTGCTTAGTTTTTATTTATCGATTGTTTATTGATCACTGTGCGGTACATATTTCAAATATGTTGATCCTTATTTTCTTAGGCTTTTTCCTTTACCGAATCATGTATAATTTCTCTTTTTCAATTTTTTTTTCTACTTCTGTAATATCCCAATTGTTAAATCTCAGTCGTCTGATTATGATATGATTTATGTTGCTTACTTCTTTATCATTGGTTCTTAAATTATTGGCAATCAATATGTGTTAAGGCCTAACTTATTATGACTTCTCATTTCGCAGAAAGGAATACAGTGTGCTCGAAGTGTTGAACATAAGTGTTCTAGCTATTAGTTACCGAGAAATAAGCTTATTTGTTGAATGTTTTCACTAAGGCCGCCTCAGATAGCTTTCCGGGAATAACAATATTTTGAATTTACGCCGCCCATAACAGCATTCGATACTTAATAGTCCATTGTCTTGTCGTGGTCGTATCTTAGGATCAAGTTTGCTTGTTGATTGTGAAATTACCTCTACTAACTCTACTCCCCTAAAGGCTCATTCTATTAATAGCATTGCTTCGTGCTGTATCGAAGTTTATTTGCATGCAAAAACAACCACTGAAACGGGTCTCCATAACATCTGCTTCAGACAGCTGCACGCACCGTAAAATTATACGCTGTTGTACAAACATTGCAAATATTGGCTCCATCAAAACGCGATTTACCACGAAATCAGCAAATCACAGTAATAAAATGTCAAACTAACCGTAACTGACGCATTGTGTGTGATTGTGATCGCGGTCGGCCGAGCGCGCACGCACCATAACGCGCGCGTGCGCACGCATGAATGCGATCGAGCTTTCGAAAATGGAACACGCGTGCCGAAAGTAATAGGTAATAGTTCACAATATGAATGATATTATGCAACATCGTGTTGTAGTTGTATGATTATGGTGACGGTCTAATGCGCAGCTCGTTCGATTTGCTTGAAGATTTATTGCACATTGATAAAAATCTCTTTGTTCTTAGTGTAACTCTCGCATGCATTAATATGAAAAACAGGTAAATATGTATTTTCTTGTAACACTTTTATCTACAATTTTATATGCATAGGCAAAGGGTGGCCATCATTTGTATCAAATTATTCCTATATGGCTCCTGGGTATTGTTTAATAATGAAGTACATCCAGAATTCTTTACACATCTTTCATATGAGTTATTGTAGAATAAAGAAGATCATACCATAGATTTTTAATTCAACAGATCATACTATGTTCTACGGTGGAAAAATAGTCTGTACCGAAACAGTGGCCCTACTGCTAAATACTTAATAAATGCCCTAACGTTGTGATTTTTAAGATTATCGATTCAAATCTATTGTAAGATTACTTATTTCTTAAACTGCAGTCTTCGATCTCGTAGGCAGCCAGTAACTGCCCATAAATTAACAATTCAAACGGATAACGATGGTGTTAACAGTGTTTCACAATGATAGGTGGAATGAAAGTGGTTTCCGCTGGATTTTAGGTCGCATCGGTCAACCCACACGTTTCCCATGGCTGCATCAACATGTCCAATGTGATTGATTTCTGAATGCCTCTGTCACATTGGCAAGAGTAAGACATGCGACTTCGTTTTTCAATGTCCGAGAATACTTCTTTGTATTGTTGGATCTCTTGTTTGTTTTGTAATTGATGAATGTTAAAAGCTTTACCATCAATCAAGAATCTCAGTAAAAATATCAAATGTGTATTTCCTGTTCTATAAAATACTACCCTAAATCACGGTGTAACAGTATGCTGTAGAGTTTTTGAAGTTCTGTGTATCTATAATAATCTGTGTGTTTCTTTACTGTAGCAATATCTTCTCGACTAATACGAGTAATTCAGGAAGGAAGGAAAATGGTTTTTGTTTGATTTGAATAGGCGTATAACAACGTTCAAACACAGCCTATAAATGTTTATTTACATTCTTCCCGTCTTCTTGACTATTTCCAGAGGATGTCAGTTAATGAGGAAAACAAACAGGAAACTAAAATAAAACAATACGATGTCCATTTTACGAACCAACACTGTGTTGTTTCTTTGATTGTTTGAATGTCCTTCATAGAATGACCTTTGACTGTGCCTTAAAAGAAATCAACTTCACTTGAAAGGTCATCCTAAAAGTCGTCTAAAACTCTCACTGCTATTTCATCCTTGAAATCCTCGAATTTTTGAAAGCTTGCTTATGTGTGAGTTCTGATTAATTTGCAAGTTATTACTTGATGGAGTTTTCTTCCAGCTTGATTTTCCGTACGTTACATGAAATTACCAAGATATGTTGTCATTACGATTGATGGAAATATAGATTTTATAGGGTAATAGGCGAGAGAAAATAAAAATAGATTAAATAAATACGTTAGAACGTATATTCAAAATTATAACAAGGATGGTATAACGTCTGTCTCCTAACACAGCGTAAATCGGAATGAGAGAGAGTGGGGATGACGATTGTATTTATACCGAGAATATTGAGGGTGGCCATAATAATAATATTACCATCAATTATTATTAATTAATTTTTGTTATTTAAATTATAAAAATGTCAACAGGAAATGCCAATGCTAATCTCAGTCTTTTCAAGATGGGAGACTGTGACTAACCTATAATCATTCTTCGGACGTTGCCAGTTGTTATTTGGAATTAAAATGAACATGTAATCTCAATGTTAATCTAACGGCTTTGCCACATGTCGCTGATTCACACCACGCTTCCTTAGATGATGCTAATTTAGATTACAATTTAGCCATATGCTGAATAAACATCTTTAAACTTTCTACATATGAGAATCATGTTATATTTTTTAGTACGAAGCTTTCCTCCAAGCTTACTACTAAGCAATTATCAAAGTCTATTCTTGCCAACCGTTTCTTTCAGTCACAGATGAAAATTATAGTGATAATGACAATAGTTTAAGTGTCACATAAATTTCAAGTTATTTTGGTATCTTCCGGATTCCTCAGTATTTTAGGGCAGCCATAAATATAGTTTGTCATACACACGTGGAGAGTTGGAGATGTTGGCATGGAATGCGTTGTTATGTGCTCATGAATCACACTAGGTCGTTCCGAATCGAGGGCTGAGTAATGAAATTGTTTTGCCATCGTCGTGGTTCCCTTCCGACCCTCGTGTAGGAAACGAATCGATATGCCGTCGACCTTGAACCACCAGAGCGGAACGTGCGAATAATTTGCACTATTTACCATGAGGGGAGCCAGTGGGGAGACAAATAGTGTGCTGGCTTTAAAGGGAAACGATTTTCTTGGGTGGATAAACTAGGTAAATATACTGAATAGGTCGTACATTTGATTGATTTTAAGATTACTTCTTTCTTATCCGATTTGTTACATACCTACTTTGATTTGACTAAGTTCTAATCCTAATCGCCGCGTCGTAGAAAATGGCTTTGTTGGTTAGAGAGCGACTTAACGAAATCTAATCATAAACGAGCAGCATTTTTTGCCTAATAAATATGGTATACGGGCAAAAACAGTAAAGTACGTTTATGAAGCATCGGAGCTTAACGAAACAGAACTGTTTTGAACAATAAATGTACACTATAAATAATTCATAAGATAAACCCGAATATATTTTCATTAGCATTCAGCCTACTTGATAGAAATATTTACATAACAAGCGAGAAATCTTTTGTGGAAAAGGTAGTATCATTTCAGAAGAATATGTTTGTGTTGAGAGACAAAACAGGATAGTAATTAAGATTGATTGAGAATCAGCACATAAGAGCTATTATCTTAACAACTCATTTAGATGTGTAATGGTTGGTTATCTAGCATGGACCTAACATCCTTATCGACCTCATGTCAAGACGAAATTAATTGCAACTCTGACGTTCGTATCAAAGCTATTGTTTCAATAGCTCTATTAAATCTCTAGTGGCAATCTAGCAAATAGCCAGGCGACCTCAACCTTGCCACTCCCACCTCAAATTAGATGGTGATAACATTGGAGACATCTGCCGACAAATTCGCGGGCATCGCCTCCACGAGCGCGAGAATCGCGACGATCGCCGCGATGCGACAAGTGGTAGAGTGCGCGCAGATGTCAATCGTATCGCCTACTGAATAGAAAATATAATAAATAATATAGGATAGGTGTGCGGACTCGTCGCGATTTTCTCGCTTGTGGAGGTGATTCCTAAGGCATTGCTTCTACGAACGAGAGAATCGCGACGATTTTGTCGCCGTGACACCCATTTCCATACATTCCCTAATCATGTGTCTCTACACACACGGCGATGTTATCGTTGCTATGTGACGAGTGGTAGAGTGCGAGCGAATGTCAATCGTATCGCCTACTGTATAGAATAAGTATAATATAAGACAGGAGCGGAGCGCGGACTAGTCGAGATTTTCTCGCTCGTGGAGGCGACATAAAGCATCACCACTCGTTGCATCGCGACCATAACGTCGCCGAGTACACAGTCAATAGTCAATCATTTTATTCATCGTAAGATATTTCAATATCATTTAGTGAACTTCAATTTTTCATACCTAATTACAATTAGTTTACAAATATATATTATTGTTGACGTCAATAATTTACTTACGGCTAAGTTGACACCGCTTACAAGGCGGAGTGCAGAAGAAGAGGCAACAAACTGCACAGCGCATTTTGCCACCTATTTTCATACACTCCCTTAGTATGAAAATAGGTGGCACGACGATAAAATCCCGGCGATTCTCTCGCTCGTGGAGGTGATCCCTAAGGGTCGACCTCACGACCCCACGCCGTGTCCGTAGGGGCGATGCCTTGTCTACAACTAAATAATTTACAGGTAGGTGGAGAAGACAATGTTAGGGCTCATAAACACCTGCTATAAAAGATTCATGATATGTTCGGCCTTTTTGGGATGAATGAACTCGCTGATACGGGTTATCTAAAGCCTAGCCTACAGTCTTTGTTATGCTTTCTGACTTGTGTTAAAACAATGTGTAATCTGTAATATTAGCATGATGAATATTATGCAGATGGAGCAACGATTTTGTATTGGGTGGATTGCAAATAAATGAAATGACAATTGCACTAGTTAGTATAACAGTGAGATTTAAAGTTTGTAAAAAGGCGCTTATATGCTGTATAGCTTGGTGAGTGGTCATGCAATAGCAAAACTTTATAGTTACAATATAGGAAACAACATAGATACGTACATCAGATATATGTATGTAGTCTAGACATGTGGTTTATCTATACTTCTATACTTAAATTATGAAGAGGAAAGCTTACATTGATTTTGAAAATCAGTCCAGTAGTTTTAGAGCCTACAACTGGACTTCTCCTTCATCAGGTCTTTTATAGTCTCCACTGCAGGAGCACGACCCTCTCTATATTATCAGAGCCATATATAAGTATTAGCCTGAGCAGTCAGAGGATTGACAACTGCACTGATTTGGCGTTAGCCTTAAACTTACTAAATATACGGTGTCATTTTAAAATATTATGCCTAAAATATTGTTTTGATTTTTAATAAGATATATTTTGTGACTCATGTTTTTATATGCTCATAATACGGTAGATATAATGTTGTGTAGTTTCGAGTGGCGCCATCTATGCGAGTCTCTGAGAACAAATCGTACGATTAAGGCGTTGAGACCACATGGCCTATAGAAAGATTATCTATCAGCAGGTTACCTATGCTACAATTTACTCGTATGAAGTCGCGGGAAAATTGCTAGACTTCAATAATTTTATAGTACGCATATGTAGCGACTCGTACAATACCGATTTCCAGTACGATAAAACTGGCCAATAAAAGCAGAAATGCGGATCGGCTCTTTATAGGTATCCAGCCAGTTAATGTAACCCCTATTTTGCATGTGACCTAGAATCACAAGATTCCAATTGTAAAGAGGTTTGCGGAAAATATTATTTCTAACGCGCACTTACAAATTTAACACGCCATAAATACGCAGGCAAGGCAGTCATTTCCGTTCCGTTAATGGTAGGCTCTAGCCGGTGGATTCCTGGAGAATGATACTGTTTGTAGGTTGTTTTGCTGTACTTGTATTCGTGTATTTAATATGCGTACAAAGCGGTTAAGCGTCTAAGTAGTAATCTTGTTGCGATTAGGCTCTGCAAGCAGGAGGTAAATGGCTGGGCAATCGCTATGGCCTTTGCAAATTCTTGTACTTTAATTAAAAATGAGAAGAATTCTCGATGTTCTCGATGATTTATCCATAAAACTCATCCTACATATATAATAAACATACAAAAAACAGACGAATTAAGAACCTCCTCCTTTTTTAAGCCGGATAAAAAAGGCAACCGTTACCGACTGACTGATCTATCAACACATTACACAAAGCCCAAAATACATAACGGATTGCGCTGAAATTTGCACGCAAATGTTTATTATAACGTAGGCATCCGCTACGAAAGGATTTTCCAAAACAGGGGTTCATAGATTATATTTAAGCCGAGAGAAGCCGTGGGCAAAAAAAAACCTAGTCAGTTTATTTGTGCATATTTTATTTAATCTAAGTTTAATGATACGTAGTAAATAGCAGCTGGCAATGCGCAAGGTCTTCTGGTATTCTCAAAAGGATATTAGTTAGAGTCATGTATGATTCTTAGATCCTTGAGGCATGCCGTAAAGGTGTTGATATTAACTTCAATATTATATATCTGCAGTAGTGTCCCCTTGATGGCGTAAGCACTGATCAGTGCCCTATGAAATCGCTTGCGAATTTTAAAAGTTTACTATAAAATAAGGTTTATAATTTCAAATTATGCTAGCTAATTATTGAATTGCCAGTAGTTTATCATTACAAAGCCATTTATGGCTTACCCAAGACAATATCGAATTCTCTACTAAGCCGAGATGATATGTGCGGCTACATAACGGTAGCGTCAAATTATACCGACATGCCATTGAGAACATCTCGCCTTACACGACTCGTTTATGACAGTCGTTGCATGAACAACTAGTTATCTGGAGTACGTAATATTTGTAGAAAAATTACGTCATACAAGAGAAAAAAAGTTTTTTTACGCTCAAAGCTTTTTTCTTAAATATAGAAACGCCTTCCTCGCTTTAAAATGTATAGCTAGGGTAACTCGGACTTATGTTAAGTTTTCAACGATACCCCATACAACAAGTTTGTCCAGGGCTTCAGGCATTTCGAAGTTACGGAGCAAAGAAACTTATGGCTGAAAATATTACACTCCTATATAATAAGCTCAAAATATTACACTCCTTTATCAAAATATAGGGTGTAATATTTTGAGCGTTCAGCTATAAGTTTCTTTGGTAGACTGTCTCCTTCTACGGCGATATTTTATAAACTTTTTTTTTTCTATTTATTCAGAAATACATTCTAGGGACTTAAATATTACGTGTGTACTTTGTACAAAATTTCAATAATCGAATTTTACACGTCAATAAATTAATATTTTATTACTTAGCTGTTAATTCTAATAACTCTTCTCACCAGCTTGTGTGCTGGTTATAATTACTGGGCGGGTATCATAAATATGATCACATTTAAATGCGCGCCGTGCGTTCACCTCCGGTCTATTATTGATTCCTGGCAGATTCGAATCCAGTTTCAAAGCGTCTAGACTCTAGACTGTACTTACTTTACACAAAAAAAACATTAGGTAGTTCAAGTCTATGAGACGTGCTCCATCGCTTTTTAAAGCGAGGATAGCTTCTGTCAAAGAAAACGTCTCATTAATTTTATTTTCCAAAGAGGAATGGCCCAATCAATTTGCGCTACACTGAGCCTTATGAGGATGAGTTTTTGCCGACGGAACCCAAATGGCCAGCGAAAGTAATAACCTCCCAAATAGGGTAGGCCTGCATATTGTATTCCCCGAGCGCACCGGATGGCATACTTGCGAATTCAGCTATTATATCCTCTCGGGTCACATTAGCCTCGATTGTACCTCTATTATGCAGCAAATAATTTTTCATCTCACCTGCCCTTAAACAGTGTCATTAAATGCAAGCAAAGTGGGCTGGATGGTCGCTATTACGACCGCGGGCTATAAGATTTCATACAAATTCCATAAAGCCCGAGAGCGCATAAAGTATTTTTTTAAATTTAATAGGGCACTATACCATGCACAAGCGTCAAATCTTCTACATCCAAAAAGTTTTCTAGTCGAATATTCAAATTTGGAATTGCCAGTGAACCCGATGAAAAAAACATTTGAACTATTCTGCGAGATTGTGTCCTTAATTCAAATTTGGAATCGTAAATGGCCGTGCGTGGCTGGCTGTTTGTATTCATCGATCTTTGACTTCCACTTTTTGGATAAAACATTTTCGTTATCTGTGTAATCCTCGGATGCATTTTCTGTTCACTGTTTGCCGCTATTTATTTTTAGGCATAATATTTATAAGTAATCGTAATTTTCATTAATTTGCATGAAATACATTCCCTATGATAAATGAATACATGGTTAATAATGTTGATATAGATAATATAATCAACCAGCTTGCAGACGCATAAATATTAATTTTCAAGGTAAACTATATAGAATATTCATACTATACAATTTCAACCAATATAATATGAAAAATATTTTTTTTACTCTACTATTTACTCGGTGAGATGAAAAACATTGTGTGTATCACGGCCGGTATTAGACATTACAAACTCGGACTACTAAAAGCACTCGGCTTCGCCTCGTGCTTGTTAGTAGTCGCTCGTTTGACGTAATGTCTTCTATCCCGCCCTTGCTACACAATGTACTATTTCATCTCACCTACCCTTAAACAGTGTCATTAAATGCAAGCAAAGTGGGCTGGATGGTCGCTATTACGACCGCGGGCTATAAGTTTTCATACAAATTCAATAAAGTCCGTGTGTGCGTAAAGTAATTTTTAGGGTTCCGTACAAAAGTTGAAAAACGGAACCCTTATAGGATCACTCGAGCGTCTGTCTGTCCGTCCGTCCGTCTGTCACAGCCGATTTTCTCCGAATCTACTGAACCAAATTAGATGAAATTTGGTAAGATAGTGTAATCCTATGACCCAAACACGGATGTGCAAAGTAAATAAAGATTTTTTTGAAATAAGGGTCATTTTGAGGGGACCAACGACAAAATTAAAAAAAAAAAGTTTTGCAAACCTTACTGTGTCATATATCAAATGAAAGGGCTCATTATGAGGATCTCAAAAATATTTATTTTTGTTCGGGTAAAATCAATACTTTTGATTTTATTCACGAAAGAAGGCAAAAATTGACCATTCCCCCCCCCTGATCTCCGAAACTACTGAGCCGAAAATATTGAAAAAATTACAAAACATAGTTCATTCCTTGAAGATTACAGGAAAAATAATAAGAATTCTATCACTTGAAAATTAAGTGGTAAACTCACAATAATAAGTTCATCTAGGGAAATAGTTCACTAAAACACCACTAGATGGCGCTAGTCAATTGAATAAAACATTTTTTGCACATTGTGTGTGTTCACGAAGCATATTGTACGGAACCCTCATCGCGCGAGTTTGACTCACACTTGGCCGGTTTTTTTTTTTAATTTAGTAGGCACTATACCACGCACAAGTGACAAATCTACATCCAAAAAGTTTTTCAGAAGAATATTCAAATTTGGAATTGCTAGTGAACCCGATAAAAAAAAAATTGGAAGTATACTGCGAGAATTTTGTCCTTAATTCAAATTTGGAATTTTAATGGTCGTGGTGGCTGGCTGTTTGTATTCATCGATCGTTGACTTCCACTTTTTAGATAAAAAATTTCCATTATATGTGAAATCCTCGGATACATTTGCTGCTCACTGCAGTTTGTCGCTATTTATTTTTAGACAAAATATTTATAAGTAATCGTAATCTTTATCAATTTGCATGAAATACATATCCTATGATAAATTAATACATAGATGGTCAATAATATTGATATAGGTAATATAATCAGCCAGCTTGCAGACGCACAAATATTAATTTCAGGTCTCTCAAACTATATTCATACTATACAATTTCTACCAATATAATATGAAAAATATATTTTTTACTCTATTATTTACTCGGTGAGATGAAAAACATTGTGTGTATCACACGCGGCCGGTATTAGACATTACAAACTCGGACTACTATCGCCTCTTGCTTGTTAGTAGTCACTCGTTTGACGTAATGTCTTCTATACCGCCCTTGCTACACAATGTACTATTACTGCACTTTCGTCAAACCTCGTAACATCACTAATTTATTCACCGTCATCTGTCGCGCGGGGCGCGGGTGGACTGCATTTCGTTTATGAATTCAGAAGCTGTTAAAAGTAAAATTCCAATTATCTCTGCTCTAGTTCGCGCCACTACGCCGATACATAAAACGTGAAAGCATCTTTATGTCGTTCCAGTGCATAAAAGGCAGGAAGCCGTGTGTGCTGAACAAATTAACACCAATGTTTACAAGTTTTCTTGGCACAGACGCACGCACTATTAGGTTAAGTGGTGAGCGATTTATGTTTCGGCTTCTACCGATCTAATTACGCGATCTTACTCGAATGTAGGTCTATCAGAAATAGGCCCAGTCCTATTGATTGGACGCATTAGTTTACCATTTCGTTCATTGACTTGCGTAGTACAAATATTGGTTAAAACACTTCAAACCCGAAGCATCGCTCCGGGTTTATTGACCTTAGAGTTGAAATACGATCATACATGGGCCTGCATCTGTTAAAACTGTTATGTTACAAAACAGTTGGAAGCTTAAAGAGAAATGCGTGATACGACGATGCCACATAACTATCCATAAATAGGGACTGGAATTCAAACAAAAACAATCACGTTGATTGGAAAACTGACCTATGTATATATTCTCTTTGTTGACAGTTCGAATCAGCTGACGGAGTTACCTCGAGAAGTATGCCAAATGCCACTGCAAGTCCTGCTCTTGCAAGACAACATGCTGTCCACGTTGCCGAAGGAGATCGGGAAGATGTCAACGCTAGCTGAGCTAGACACCTCCAATAACAGGCTGACGCAGGTGCCCATGACCCTGGGTGACTGTGCTGGTCTACGGTCGTTAGATCTGAGCAATAATCAACTGGGACTGTTACCATTACGTGAGTATTGCATATCATAAGAGTATTTCTAATGAAAAGATTGGCAGACATGAGATTTTGAATAAGTGTACTATTTAATAAACTCATGATCCGTCTTTAATGCTGACCATTAATAAAAACAATATCTGCTCCAACCTCTGACATGGAATAATGATGGATGACAGCGACGCAATGGGCTATTTTCCTAAAAAAATATAATTAGTCCGTTTGTTAGATTATCAAAAAACATTTGACACGTAATTTTTCTTTCGTCACTCAAACAAAAAATGAAAAAGATATAGCCCGTTAAAAGTGTGTGTGACGTCACTAGCCAGTACACTTTTTAGTGGCCTGTGATGTCATAAGACCCCACTCATGAACTTTGGCAAGCTTTATCATTGACATTTACTGTTTAATTAACAAAAGAAAAAATACGGTCCAATATGTTTTGATTGTCTAACTCACGGTTTAATTTTAAAAATATCAAAACAGTTTATATGTATAGATAAGGCACACGATTGCATGTATATTAAAGCAATGTTGTTCTATTTTCAGAAATCACATATCTTCGATTGGAGCACCTCGACGTGAGCTGCAACTGCATCTCCTCATTACCTTTGGAACTTCGCAACATGGCGACGCTTATCACTCTCAACCTGGACAACAATCCGCTTGTCTCTCCACCCACCACAGTAAGTAGATTTTTTTTTATTTGTTATGTTAGTGTACAGGTATAAAATTGATACAAGTACTAACGACGTACAGAACGGAAACTCAGCGTTCCCCGTTTTATGTGCGCCCCCGCACCTCTCCCCGTTCTAGGGAGTGGTCGCGGTGTCAGTCGCACATTACGCGCCGCCTCTTATGCGAACCTGATTGGTTACTCACACATTGACATGTGCATGGATGTAATGTTCTGTATAAAGATGGCAAACAAGAAGATGTTGAGATCATACAACATATGATATATTACATGATAGTCATGGATATAGATGAGGGCAAGAGAGGCAGAGGTCGCCCGCCAACTCATGGACCAGAACCATCTCCAAAGACATGACACGCTAGGAATAACACAGCAATGACTCAAGATCGAAACCAGTGGCGATCACGTATCAGTAGGGCCGACCCCGACTAGGGAATGCGCCAGGGGAATGATGATGTGCTGCAATCAAGACCGCTCAAGAAAATAAACCAACTTTTAAGACCTGAAAATCTAATATCCCATTACAGGATACTGGAGTTTATAAAATTTACTTAGTGTGCGGTTTATCATTATTCATCACATATTCATAACAAAATTGTTAAGTATATAAATATATACTTTCAACCTATTGTAACCAAACTAATTGTATCTTTAACGGACTAAAAGAGACCTTAACAATCTTTTGAGAGTTAGATGCTTACATGACCAGGCATATTTTTCAAAATCTATTCTTCATGCCCCTATTATTCCGTTCTACTACCTTTGGATCATAAGCACAATGCACATTACAAAGTACCTAATTGATATTATTAGGTAATCACCACAATCCTATGCCAACCTTCACCTGCTTAGCGTTTTCCCGACGCAATAAACGACAGGACGTGTAGATGATATCACTCACAATATAAGGGCCTTGTTTGATATAGAATTTACGTTTATCCATCTCCAATGTTACTAGGTCTGGGTTAACGCGTATGACTTATTAATGTTTTACAAAAATAGATATACGACGAACTTGAATCATTTATAACCGGTATTTTAACAATATTTGAACAACATATAATAATAGATTTATGTAAGTAATTTTGTTGTAATAATGGAACAACCATCTGATATACAAATATTTCTTAATATTTACTCGTACATCTTGTTAAATGTAAGTTTCATAAGATCGACTACCTGTAATTTTCATACAAAAAGTGATAACTCTTCCGCCCCCCTAAACTTTTACGAAATGAGCAAATTTTGATGTCATTCTATTTAGCGCACCTTAATCTCGGGCTGAACGTTTTTCTTTTTTATTGGTTTTGTTCAGATTAAATTTAATAAACTAAGATGCCCCGGGTATTTTTTAAGGTAAAAAATATGGATATTTACTTTGATGCTCATAACTTTTGTTGTAAGTAATATATCTTAAATATCAAAACGTACAGCCCTACTTCTCCAATTTATCAATAATGTGTAAAAAAATATTGAAATTGGACTATGTTTAACGGGTGGGAAGCGTTATCGCTTTTTGTATGAAATTTTACAGTAATCTATCTTCTTAATAACAATTTGTGGATACCCAACCTGAATTTGTTTGTTACCTTTGCTTTATTCACGAATTTACCTTGTTGAAAAGGACCATCGATGTGGACTTTTCTAATAGAATATTAATAAACTCCATTTATAAGTTGATTGAATTGTTTTAAATTGTAAAATGCCACTATATTTTATATAATCTAATGTGTAAAATACATGCTTGGGCAATACAAAATTAAAATGCGTCACATTTTTATTACAGAAACTTCAATCCAATAATGAACAACTTCGTTTTATTACATACAAGTCTTAGTAGATACGATATCAACTTCATCCTGGACTTTTTTCACATTGCGTGTTCTCATCGCATTATTTTATTATGCCGATTAAGGCCGCACACTAGGCACAGTAGCGACGACAATCATTTTATTCCTAATACTTTGCAAATAGAAAGAAATTCAAGAATGTAAATCATATAAGCACTAGTAAATAACCTTAAGTATTTTGGGAATCATGTTTAATATTATCAGAATCAGTGAGAATCATATTACCGCCAAAAACGGCCGTTTTTGGCGGTAATCACGTTTTCTCTTAATGACTGATTCTCATAATATTAAAACATGATTCTAAAAATACTTCAAGTTATTTACTAGTGCTATATGATTTACATTCTTGAATTTATTTCTATTTGTAAAGTATTAGGAATAAAATGATTGGCGTCGCTACTGGGCCTAGTGTGCCCCCTTAAATGCTTATTTTATGGCGTGTATTAATTGAGCTAGCTTAAAAGCTACCCTTCAAAAACTAATCAGATTTTTCTGGTACTACACCTGTAAAGTAAGTGGTAAGTGGTAATAGTGTTATGACGGTGATCGTTTTGTGTAGGTGTTCAGGGAAAACGTAACCATAGCGCGTTTTAACTTTCGTCCAGCGCCATCTAGTTGCCATCGCGGAACTAATAGAGCCAGAGATGATCCAAGAGTAATAAACAAAATGTTTTGATACTTTCATACCTCATTACAATTTATAATCAGTTTTTATTTAGAGTTGCTGCCAGCCACAGTAAAATTAAGTTTAAATCTACCTTGTGCTGCCCGAACGTTTGTTGTAAAGGGTTAAATATCTTGCTTTATTAGCTGGTACAAACTCTATGGAGGTATCAATAAAATGATCATTATTCTTTAATTCTAATGATTACAATTCTTTACTTTTTTGTTTTACTTTGTACACTTATGTTTAGGGTTAAAGTCAGTTTTCGTGTATTTATTTTTTAACGATTTCAAAAAAAGGAGGAGGTTCTCAATTCGTCGAAAAATTTTTTTTATGTGTGTTTCGCGACTACTCGAAGACTACTGGACCGACTTAAGGAATTCTTTTTTTTTTCGATAGGTAATACTTTACAAATAGTACCATTAAATTATTATCGAAATGTGTCGAAGACTTTCGGAAATATATACACAAAAACAATATTTTTTTTACAAGTATGCTGTTTGTTTTACACTTATTTCCATTTTATTTTTATGCTGATTCAAACAAATTGATAGGGTTCAAGTCGGTTTTTTTAAATATTTTATTATAAAAGTCATTAAAATTTTAGTGTCCCGTCCATTTTGTATAACATTACCATTTCGTATTTTGACTTAACCGTTTTAAAAACTTATTTAATGGGAAGACTATAAATTAATCTTTCTTTTCAGGTATGCATGCGCGGGCGCGTGCACATATTCAAATACCTCGAAAACATGGCCAACAAGGATTCGCTGCCAGCGCACAGACGGGTCGATGAAACCAGGAAGAATAGCAAGCATAGTTCATACATCGGCAGTCCCCCGCTACCTTCTCATCAGATCACCTCGGGAAACGCCACCATAGACTGCTTGAGGCATAAGCCCAGGCATGTGGTGGATAGTGGATACAGCACCGATGGAGTGGACAAAAGGTGGTCTAATGATGGTGAGTCATGTATATTGTCATTCTCTACGTAGGAGGTTACTAACCCAAGCTTTGATGGTTTGGAATCAAACTAGGAGAACTAGCAAGCACAGCTCATACATTGGCAGTCCCCCGCTACCTTCTCATCAGATCACTTCGGGAAACGCCACCATAGTCTGCTTGAGGCATAAGCCCAGGCATGTGGTGGACAGTGGATACAGCACCGATGGAGTAGACAAGAGGTGGTCTAACGATGGTGAGTCATGTAATTATTATAATTCTCTAGGTTGGAGGTTACTAACCCACGCTTTGAAGTGTCGGAAACAAACCAGGAGACCGGCAAGCACAACTCCTACATCGGCAGTCCTCCGCAACCATCTCATCAGATCGCCTCGGGCAATGCTACCATAGACTGCTCGAGGCATAAGCCCAGGCCTGTAGTGGGTAGTGGAAACCACACTGAATTGATATAATGGTGGCGAGTCGTGTACATAATTACAACATCTTGTACTATGGAGGTATTGACCAACGCTGTAAAGGGTCAGGAACAAACCAAAAAGATATCTCTTACATCGGCAGTCCAACGCTATCTATTCACTATTATTCTTAATAAATTTATGCCCTATGGACCTCGAAAACTGGTGAAAATCGTACAATATGAGAAAGGCAATTCAATAGTTGTGACATTAACTTAGATGTTAACAAAATAAAATAAAAATACTTTAGGTATGTTATATGTAATTTTATTAATTGATCCTTCCTCAGCAGGCGGCGAGGCGGGCGGCGGGGGCGGGTCGGGCCGCTCGACGCCGAGCACGCCGAGTACGCTGTCGCCCGGCGCGGCGCTGTCGCGGGCGCAGTCGCTGTCCAGTGAGACCCCGTTGGCGCCTCTCACGCCGATACTCACCGGGTATGTATTTGGTCATTTTACGTGAGCTCCACAACGTGAATTAACCTACTTTTTCTGTTCAAAGAGGATTTCCGTTAAAGTCTAAAAAAATCATATTATTTATATTGACGAAAAAGGAAACTGACGAATGTATCGGAAATCGTGAACTATGTTTTATGATAGATACTTTCTCATCGACACAAACTATATGTGTGTCAAATGGAATTCCTTACGACGTTTTTCTACAGTTTTGAAGGTTAGAGCTCCGGACCTTAACTTGATAACATTGAATGTTAATTCTGAACAGAATTTGATGCTATCTACTACAGAGATACTAATCCACTTTTACGTTTTTTGTAGACTGATACCTTTCGATGTGTTATTACTATTAGTCAAATTTATCGATTACCTAAAACTGCTTTTAAAAATAGTGAAGATTAATCAGTTTGACTATAAGTTAATATCGGTCCACAGCTTCAGGATGGTTAAAATATATGTCAAGAAAGCTCTGCATAAACTTTTCCCAATGCAGATATACTAAGACAATAGAGAAATCCTATTGTGTTTAAACTGATCTTCCCAGCTGGTATATAAATATTACCTTTTTAAATTTATATGATCATGTATAAAGTTCGCTTTTTATGATAAAAACCAGGAGAAATGAATAAGAGTTAAATATTTCCCTATTTACTTATTACGGAAATATTTATACATTGTACTCTTGTACAGTAAGGCACACGACAAGTTTAAAATTAGAGCCATATTAGATAAATTATCTTACTTTAGTTGTACCTATACAATGTTTCCTTTAGTTATAATACGTTCGCTTAGACACTGTTGCTATTAGTATCGGTAGATTACCTAATAATGTATAAGGCATTGGAGATCACCACAGAGCATGGAATGTCGCTCGCGCCCTACAAGAGACGATAGTAATAATAATATCGCGTGTCAACTAACGTCCGTCTAGTAGGCAAAAGTAGCATACTCTGCCTGTCAGTTTCATGCTCAAAAACACGTAAAAATACCCTAATGTGCTTTGTTATGGGATCATAATTACAGTAAAAAGTAAAAAATAAACAAAATTCTGATGAAATGTATATCACAACTAAGTAGAAAGTAGCGTATAATAGTAGAAAGTTATTGTAGAAATTTATGTATTTTTACAATTACTTTGAAACATAAAACCCCAACAAACGGTACCGCCCCCTTACATGCTTGTTTCGTATGAAATGTGTTGAAAAGGCATCTCTAGTAGCGTGCGAGCGACAGTCAGATTCCCTGCTCTGTGAAGATCAAAGTCGGCGATAACACAATTTGTTAAATACTTCTTTCTGAGATAAACGCTTTGAGGAAAATAATCCAAATTACCCAACTATCTGTGTGACTACACTGTCGCTCCAACTTTGCCGATGACAAACCCAAAGAGCGATCGTCTAGTACAGGTCGCGTCAAATTTATTGTGGGTCGGATATTAGCTGCTAGTTGCGCATTACGTGCTCCGCTTCCCCGCGCACGCCCCGCGTGATCTAATATTCTGTACTGTGCATCGACTCGCGCGATATTTTGAGCCGCAATAAAGTTTGACGCAGCCTGTCAGGCGAGCATGGGTTGCGGTCTGCGGAGAAGGGGAGGTTTTCATCGGCAAAGTTGACGCGTCTATGTAAAAACTTCTAGAGTAATGTCAGTATCTAAGTGAATGAATTATACAATTATTTCGTAGTTCATACTAGTGCTTAATATTTATTTCAATTTTCTTTTGCATTGGACGCTATAGAGGTAAAGAGGGACCCTTGTCGCCATCATCACCCCTCATGTTTTTATTTCTCCTATTTTTATTAACCCCGGTGTTGTCCCTTTCAGCCTCCGTATATCACCCGAAGGGAACCTTTCGAATGGCGATGATAAGAGTAAACTAGCCCATCAACAAACCTACAGGTACATTCATTCATTCGCACTACATTCACCTGACTGCACTGGTTTTGGTATCCTCAATGCTTTAGTAACGCTGAGATTGTATCAGTTGTTAAATAACACATTAATTTTTCTTTGTATCAGCTCAAGGCTACAGCTAATTCTGTGTAGCCATTGTCATGTAGGGATTTGTAAGTCTCAAAAATAAAGGAAGTCCGGACTATATTATCAGATATTCGATAATGTTCTAAACGCATTGCATCTTATATCTTGCATGAGGTGCGATTAATAATAATGTGAAATGAATGTTGAAATGCAGTGCAACGCTTTACACTCTGCTTTGGAAACGTTACTAAACTTAGCTATAAGTAATTAGTTGAGATAAAAATAAGTTAAATAAATAAATAAATATATAGGGACATATCACACAAATTGAGCTAGCCCCACAGTAAGTTGTGAACTTGTGTCGCAGGATACTAACTCAACGATACTATATTTTATAATATATACTTATATAGATAAACATCCAAGACCCAGGACAATATGAAAAAGATATTTTTCCATAATGACCTGACTGGGGATCGAACCCGGGACCCCCGTGTCGCAGGCTAGCGTGATGACCGCTGCGCCACGGAGCTCAAATATAATGCAACACTGATTTTTTAATTTGATCATGACGTGTAACACTTCTTTCAGTTCATAAAATTAACAATACTATATTTAGCAAGTACTTAGTTTATTCATTCAACACAATGATAATAGTACAGCTTGGCACTAATAATGTTATTTGGGCATGGCTTTCACAAAACCAATTTGATACGTATCTATCTAATAAGCTTTAACAATATCGCTTTACGTTCCGGTTCATTACGAGAACAATAACAGTAAACGCTAATTGTCTGATGTCTGATAAGAATTTAACATAATACTTGTTGTATAATAAAGTTGCAAGCAATAAGGTTTTTTCTTGAGACTCGTGGATTGGGATTGCGGATGTTTTTGAATGGTGGATTAACTAGCTTTAAAAGAAACTGTGCAGACAAAATAATGGAACATTACAATAAAATAAAAATACACTTTTAAATTATGGAGAGAGTCGACATACAGAGCCGACCCCAAATAGGGATAAGGCGAGGAAGAAGAACAAGAAGACAGTTTTAAATTAAATGTAATTATAAAATACCAATCGGAAATAATATCAATTATAAAGCCGTTGTTTAGGAGCATTGAATAATATCATGTTTTATTTTTGAGACAAACTTTAATGGGAACTTTCACAATCAACCATGCCCATGGTCTCTTAAAGACGATTTTTTTTAAATCTATTGACTCAAATAATACTGCGTGTTTGTCATAGCGCCGTGTGGTTCCCGGCAGATTACAATAGGACCCCTCCAAGTCATCCCGTGGATGTCGTAAAAGGCGACTAAGAAACACAAGCTAAACAAAGCTTATTAACATCAAAGAGACCTCTCCAACCCGTCTGGCCAGCGTGGAGAGTGTAGGCCAAATCCTCTGACTACTCAGACTAGTATATGGCTCTGGTATTACAGAGAGGGTCGTGCTCCTGCAGTGGAGACTAGAAAGACCTGATGATGATGATGATGATGATATTTGTCATAGTGCCGTTTATAGCTTACAGAGTATTTTTTTTTAACATTTTGCAAAAATCATTGCCGGGAGAATGTTATCCCAACCTCTAATTCGTACGTATTAGAGAATAAGAAAATATTCAACAAATATAACTTACTAGCTGTTACCCGCGGCTTCGCCCGCGTGATATATTATATGTAGCTTATGTCCTTCTCAGTACCCTAACCTATGTGTATGCAAAATTTCACGATGGTCGGTTCAGTAGATAAGGCGTGAAAGCGTAACAAACAAACTCACTTTCGCATTCATAATATTAGTTACGATTACAAATTACGTCAATTTTTGTAAAGCGGGTTAACGCCATATTAGTAGTGGACTAGTGGAAAACAAACTGCAGCGCCGTCGCCAAACTATGCCAAACTACCATGTAGCAGGCCAATTTGGTCCAATCCTATCCTAACTATCCTAATCCTAAATTCCTAACTAATATTATAAATGCGAAAGTGAGTTTGTTTGTTTGTTTGTTACACTTTCACGCCGAATCTACTGAACCGATCGTCATGAAATTTTGCATACACATAGGTGAGGGTACTGAGAAGGACATAGGCTATATTTCACGCGGGTGAAGCCGCGGGTAACAGCTAGTATTTTTATATGGGGTTATTACTCTATACCTTAGTATTATATTTTCTTAGCCAGAGTTTATAAAATCAGACATCTAAAAAGCGTAAATCGTGTGATTAATGGACTTAACCAACCACAGATCTGTATAACCAACACTAATGTGAGAAAATCTTACACCGACTGATCTCTCCTAACCGTTAATACCTGGTTCGCGTGTCGTGTACAGATTAAATCGTTTACAGAGCATGTTCGTGGCTATATTAAATGGCACATGTCACTCCGCTAATGCATCAATTATGCGGGAGATAATATTGTCTGGAATTTAAACGTAATCTGGATTAAAACGGATAAGCATTCATTATTAAGGGGGCACACTAGGCGCAGTAGCGACGCCAATCATTTTATTCCTAATACTTTACAAATAGAAAGAAATTCAAGAATGTTAATCATATAAGCACTAGTAAATAACCTGAAGTAGTTTTGGAATCATGTTTTAATATTATGAGAATCAGTCATTAAGAGAAAACGTGATTACCGTTTACCGTGATTACCGTCAAAAACGGCCGTTTTTGGCGGTAATCTTATTCTCATAATTTTTACTGATTAAGTGAACCGAGTAACACACAATTTATTTTTAATATGTGGCATTCGAAGTAATTTATTATGCATCTGACAGGACGCCATTTTTGAGTCACGTAATGCACATACAGACATTATTACGTTTTTATCTCTTACGGGGAAGACAGAGTCTAAGGCTATAAGATCCCAAGGCCACGTTTAGCGTGTTGGTGGGTGTATAGATTTGGTTCTAAATAATAAATTTTATGTGTTAGTAAATAACAAAATTATGTAAGAAATATCTTGTTTGTTACTAATTATTTTCATAAACTGGTACAATCTGAGCGATATTAAAGGTACTCAACAACACTTCTAATCAATGATTTATAATACCATCTTTAAAATTTCCAGACAATACAAAGAAGCCTTAAGACAGCAGCGACAGCAAGACATATACCGCCCCCGCACGGACCAGTCCTCCCCTGAACTGGACAGCTCCCCGCAGTCACAGAACCAAAGCCCGGTCCACCCGAAATCCTCCCCACACTCCCCAGTCAACGGCTACAGCAGTAACGTATCTCCTTACAATCGTTCCTTATCTTCCAATTCCACTTTTTCTACCTCATCACCCAACTCATCTCAAGTGCCAAACTCCCCCCTGTTACACTCGACTCCTAGAAGATTCCAACAGAACGGAAACGCAGAGAAAGAGGAGAACAAAAGACCAGTGCAGAAAGTGGTGCCATCTAGAAATGTCAACAAGATATACTCAACGGTAAACGGGAATGTCGACTACAATCGAGTCAACGGCAGCGACATGTACATAAAGCCGACATCGCCGACCAAATCGCCGACAAATACGTTAGGGTACAACAGTATAGGGAAGTCGAGTATACCTCGGGTGAATGGCGACAGCGCGAAGTTGCTAACGACGACTGTGTCGTATTTGAAAGGTGCTGCGCCCAAGCCGCCGGCCAAGATGGCGTGGAACAAGGACGCGGCGCCTGATAAACTCAGCTTCACTATGAAGAGGGAGTTCGATAAGCAGAAGGAGGAAGAGGACTTGCTGCTTCAGCTGAGGACGGTGAGTAGTGGTATTTTATAGCGCTGTCGAAATACTGGCTTTATGGATATTAGGGCATAGAACACACGGTGGGGGATACAATCATCATCATCATTTTAGACGTAAGAACTCCACTGCTGGATATAATAGTTATATGTCTAGTGACATAAGATGCAAAACGGCGGCTGTACGTCTAGTCCGCACGAGTGCGCGCCAGGCCGCCAGCCTGACGGCGTGGCGTTACTAAGTATTAAGGTTGTTTTGAAAATGACGCGTCGCTTCCGATGCCATTCCATGCCAATCCAGTGTAGCGCGGCCCTAATAATCCTAATCCTAACTATCCTATCCTATCCTAATCCTAACTAATATAATTAATGCGAAAGTGAGTTTGTTTATTTGTTTGTTTGTTTGTTACGCTTTCACGCCTCATCTAATGAACAGATCATCATGAAGTTTTGCATACACATAGGTTAGGGTACTGAGAAGGGCATAGGCTATATATCACGCGGGCGAAGCCGCGGGTAACAGCTAGTATTTATATAATAATGTTAATCTCCAGATAATCGAGAGTCGACTGAAGCTGTCGCTGCCGAGCCAGCTGGCGCCGGTGCTAGCGGACGGCGTGGTGCTGTGCCATCTCGCCAACCACGTGCGGCCGCGCTCAGTGGCCTCCGTGCATGTTCCTTCCGCGGCTCAGGTAAATAAATACGTACTGTGCATGTACCTTCCGCAGCTCAGGTAAATAAATACGAACTAGCGGACGACGTGGTGCTGTGCCATTTCGCCAACCACGTGCGGCCGCGCTCTGTTGCCCCCGTGCATGTACCTTTCGCAGCTCAGGTGAAAGAAAGAAGAAGTATTTTTGGAATCATGTTTTAATATGATGAGAATCAGTCACTAAAAGAAAACGTGATTACCGCCAAAAACGGCTGTTTTTGGCGGTAATCTGATTCTCATAATTCTCACTGATTCTGATAATATTAAACATGGTTCCAAAAATACTTCAGGTTATTTTCTAGTGCTTATATGATTTACATTCTTGAATTTCTTTCTATTTGTAAAGTATTAGGAATAAAATGATTGGCGTCGCTACTGTACATAGCGTGCCCCCTTAAGAAGCCGGCGGACCGCCCGCTCAAATCGAATTTGAGGCGAGCGCCTTAGTTTGTTGGACATATCGCTATCTCATTCGTCGCGAGCAGCTAACCATGCGCCGCGCCCCGCACTCTACGCGCGATAGTGAGAATGTGTGCGTGCGTTCCTTCATCGAAGACGTGCAAAATCGACATAGTTTTTTGGGCTGTAGATTTCGAAAATGACGTCTGTTTTGGAATCCAAGATGGCGGACCCGATTTGTCAAATAAAATCGACATGGGTGTCGTTGTATAGGTTTTTCGGGGTGTAGATTTCGAAAATGACGTCAGTTTTGGAATCCAACATGGCGGACCCGATTTGTCAAATAAAATCGACATGGGTGTCGTTCTATAGGTTTTTTGGGGTGTGGATTTAGAAAATGACGTCAGTTTTGGAATCCAAGATGGCGGACCCGATTTGTCAAATAAAATCGACATGGGTGTCGTTGTATAGGTTATTCGGGGTGTAGATTTCGAAAATGACGTCAGTTTTGGAATCCAAGATGGCGGACACGATTTGTCAAATAAAATCGACATGGGTATCGTTGTATAGGTTTTTCAGGGTGTAGATTTCGAAAATGACGTCAGTTTTGGAATCCAAGATGGCGGACCCGATTTGTCAAATAAAATCGACATGGGTGTCGTTCTATAGGTCTTTCGGGGTGTAGATTTCGAAAATGACGTCAGTTTTGGAATCCAAGATGGTGGACCCGATTTGTCAAATAAAATCGACATGGGTGTCGTTGTATAGGTTTTTCGGGGTGTAGATTTCAAAAATGACGGCAGTTTTGGAATCCAAGATGGCGGGACCGACTTGTCAAATAAAATCGACATGGGTGTCATTGTCTGGGTTTTTCAGGGTGTAGATTTCGAAAATGACGTCAGTTTTGGAATCCAAGATGGCGGACCCGATTTGTCAAATAAAATCGACATGGGTGTCGTTGTATGGGTTTTTCGGGGTGTAGATTTCGAAAATGACGTCAGTTTTGGAATCCAAGATGGCGGACCCAATTTGTCAAATAAAATTGACATGGGTATCGTTGTATAGGTTTTTCGGGGTGTAAATCGTCCGCCATCTTGGATTCCAAAACTGATGTCATTTTCGAAATCTACATCCCGAAAAACCTATACAACGATACCCATGTCGATTTTATTTGAAAAATCGGGTCCGCCATCTTGAATTCCAAAACTGACGTAATTTTTGAAATCTACACATCAAAATCCTAAGGAATAACAAATATGTTAATTTTGCATGAAAAGTCGCATTCACCATGTTGGATTCTAAAACTGATATCATTTTCAAATCTGTACCCCGAAAAACCTATCCAACGACACCCAAGTCGATTTTGTGTGACAAGACGCGTCCGCCGTCTTGGATTCCAAAACTGACGTAATTTTCGAAATCTACACCCCGAAAAACCTATACAGCGACACACATGGCGATTTTGCATGAAAAGTCGCGTCCGCCATCTTGGAATCCAAAACTAACATCTTTTTCGAAATCTACACCCTAAAAAACCTATCCAACGACACCCATATCGATTTTGTGTGACAAGACGCGTCCCCATCTTGAATTCCAAAACTAACGTCATTTTCGAAATTTATACCCCGAAAAACCTATACAACGACACCCATGTCGATTTTATTTGACAAATCGGGTCCGCCATCTTGGATTCAAAAACTGACGTCATTTTCGATATCTACACCCCGAAAAATCTATACAACGGTACCCATGTCGATTTTGCATAAAAAGTCGCAGCCGCCATCTTGGATTCCAAAACTGACAGCATTTTTGAAATCTACACCTCAAGAAACCTATCCAACGACACCCTTGTCGATTTTGTGTGCCAAGACGCGTCCGCCATTTTGGATTTCAAACTAACGTCATTTTCGAAATCTGCACCCTGAAGAAACTATGAAACGACCCAAGTCGATTTTCCATGAAAAGTCGCGTCTTCTATTACGGATTTCAACAATGACGTCACTATGGTGACGTACACCCCAAAAAGAAAAAAAAAGATTCGAGTAATATACTAATTTCTTCAGATAAAAATATGTACCTACTTACTGTGTGATACATCCCACACTTCGAAGTCCATTATCGAGAATTCGAAAACCAAAATAAACTACAACAGTTTATTGAAATAATCAAAGGAACAACGACGGCACCAACGCACACACACACATTCGAACTGTATCTCTACGCATGCGTATCGTACCCCCCTCCTGCCCCGCACAGCCGCCGCGTCCGCCCCGTGCGAGAGGAAACAGCTAGATGGCTGTTCAAAATTTCTCACTAATTTGAGCGTATTTGTGAATACCAAAAATGATGAATGAAAATTGATTATATGTTCATTTTCTTTCAGACATTGCGTAACTAGACAATATAAGGTGTGTTTCTATTATAATTACATAATGATTGGTTTAGTTTTTAATACAAAACAAATAGGCGGAAAATATGTCGATAATGTCGTAAAAATGAACGAAATTAAAACGCAAATATATGTAAGTACGTTAATATTTTGGAAAAAAAAGTTTAACAGGAACATAGATAAATACTGTCTTAATACAAATAATAGCATATTTGTGTTGAAATATGCTCGAACTATAAATTATTTTGGTATTAAGTTTGTATGGGAAATTCATTGGTCGCCGGTTTCTTAAGCCTTGGCAAGTGATGGGTTCTAACACTAGTTATCAATCTAGATACATCAAGATAAATGAATAGATTATATAAGATTCTTGAACAAAACCAAATTGCGAAATTCCTTTGTCCATTATTGATAATTTTTTTTTTCAAAACATATTTCCCATTCCGATGGATAACGGATGTTATTTTTCGTTTGTTCCAGCCCAAGCTTACAATGGCGAGATGCAGACGAAACGTCGACAACTTCTTGGAGGCGTGCCGGAAGATAGGCGTCGAAGAGGTAAGTGGTGCTTTTCAATTTTGTCATCCCATCACATCTAAAGCGCAAAAAAAATCATGGTATTAAAAAGATTTATTCTGACATCATATAAAGGATGTTAGTATGAACACTCTTATCCCTCAAACCAGCCCATCATAATGAACAACTTTTCCTATGGGAACCACCCAAACTTGAAAAAAAACAATCGAATGGAATCGTGTTCGGCCGGCCCGTCAATTTGTATGAAAATGCCGAAATGTTTTTTAATTCTCCAGTATTGATCCCATAGTAAAAGTTGTCTATTTGATGGGCTGGTTTGATCGTTTGAAGAATAAGAGAGTTCATACTAACACACAGTACGCAATAAAACTGTCAATAATAACACTAATACTTTGGCCTTGGCTGTTGTGCCGGTTCAGCGAGTTGTGTGAGTGAGATAACACTATACATAAGTGGGCAGTAGATAAAACTAATTGTAGAGTCCGTGTCCACTATTGATATGTGAAGTTGTATTTGTCATAGCAATCTTGTGCCTATAAATTTAGTTTCGACGCGTGCGCAAGTGCGCCACTGTCTTAGCGCTTTTGGTGTGAAGGGATTGTGTTGATTCGTTTCTTGCATGTTATTGTTGTCTTTGTAACTGAGTAGCATGAATGGGCCGGCTCGTCCGGGGAAGTACCACACTCTCACAGAAAATCGACGTTTGAGTAGTAGCTTTGCCGCTACTATGCTTCGTTCGGTGAGTGAGAGAGCCGGAGGCCCATCTCCCTCTCCCCTCTGGGGAGAGAAAAATAAAAGGCCGGCAACGCTCCTGTGACACCTCTGGTGTTGCAGTTGTCCATGGGCAGCGGTGATCACTTCCCATCAGGTGACCCACTTGCTCGTTTGCCGTCCTATGACATAAAAAAAAAAAAAAAAAAAAAAAAAAAACTGACCTGCTCCCTGTAGCATGACACGCGCGACAATTTATCGACTATCACCATTTCATTTTCCGTAATATTAAGAGCGAGATGTGGATAGTGTATCGCGCGATATAAAAAGCGTCGTGGGTGCCATGCTACGGTTACTGCTACGGTTTTTAGTTCCCAATAAAACCTCCCTCAAATTCTTTTGTCATGAGCATGACATTTCAAACATTTGTGTTTATACGACGTTGCGTCAACCGCATTTAAAAAGGATGCAGGGTCCGATCAGATATAATTTCGCGAGCGTATAATATGAGAAATATGCCATGTGGTTCCCGGCAGAGTAGAATAGGACCACTTCAAGTCAGAGGCTAAACAAAGCTTATAAACATCAATGAGACTACTCCAACTGGCCAGTGTAGAGAGTGTAGGTCAAATCCTCTGACCGCTCTGGCTCTGGCTCTACAGAGAGGGTCATGCTCCTGTAGTGGAGACTAAAAAAGACCTGATGATGATTATGAGAAATAATGAGACTAAGTCGGGTGGCGTGTGTTGCAGGAGGTCATCTGCTCGCCCGAGGACGTCCTCGGGCTGGAGGCGGGCGGCGCGGGCCCGCTGGCCCGCACGCTGGCCGCGCTCTGCGCACACGCCACGCCACAGCGCTCGCGAAACTCTATCCGATCGGACCTCGCCCTCGCCGTCGACGTCTCAGACTATGATCACGAAGCCGTAGAAGTCAACTACTACAAGCAACAGCTCCGGAGATACTCCGAGGAGAGATTCGTCAGCAACTTCAACTTTAACGATGCGCAAAACTACACTATAGACGAAGCAGAAGAGTATCAGCTGAACTACGAAAATAACAACGAGCAAAATTACTCGCCGGTGTACAACGACGGACTGAGGAATAGGGGACCGTATTACCAGACCAATAGAGTGCAATTCGTCACGCCTTTTTATAAAAACCATATACTTAAAAGCGATAATTTCGAAATTTATGATACTGATGAAGTAGACGCGCCTTTAGTGATGCAACAAGATGACGCAGAGAGGTACGACAGAGGCAAAATGAATCTTGATATACCAAACAACCATAACAGGGATTTGAATATTGAGACTGACATTGCAAAGGACAATGATAACCGAGTATTTTATACTTGCCTATGTCTAGGCACGTTTGTCGTGTCTACGCTTGTATTAATTCTATATCCTTTGTAAATGTACTATTTACTAGGTAGTTATACAAATTAGTGATCACCATGCAGGTTTTGGAAGATTTGAGGCTATGCGATGTGATTGCTTATATACCCAGTTTTATAAATCTCGTGCTGTTTTGCGATTATTGATTTGATAGATTCTTTTGTGTGAATATTTGTAACTGAAAACATGGTTTTAAACTGTGTTTAAAAACTGTCAGATAAAAATCGTGTTCAATTAAAATTCGAGATTTGTTTTACACCAAATATGAATAGTAAGTACAAGTATACAAACAGTATATGTATTTACATTGAATTCATAAAGAATATACATCCACTTTTATAAAACACTGTGTCTCGTAAGTTGTTTGTTCTGGCAGTAGCTGTTAAATAGCGCTCTACGTTGTGACCAGTGATCAGATCGAGTAGTCTTAGTAGAGTATATTAATTTCAACTTTTGGAATTGGATAATCACAGAGGGGATAAAACCTCTAGCCATGGAGGTTGGCGTAAGTCACGCGGGCCGGACGGCAGTTAAAACTCTGCCAAAAACTTTATAACAGCGGATCTCGGGCTTTAATGCAGCACAGTTTTGAGAATGTAACCGGTGAAACGTTCAGATGAGTCACATGATACTGCTTTTGTCCTTTTTTAAGCAAAGTATTTTTCACTCTTGAGAAGATACTTTTTTTTTAGACACGATTCCATGTGGAATTATACTCCGATTTTATCTGACGGTTTAATTCTTCGTTCAAGTCTCGTATTCATTAGAAGATAAATGTTCGATATATTCTATTTCACTCATGAAATCAAAATCCACCAATCATGTTTCTTCTTCTTCTTCTTCTGTTTTATATTATGGCTTCCACCGAAATTTCAGTGATACTGCCAATGTCCAGTACTTATAATGAGATACTAAGTATCGGTGTTGTACGGTAAAGTTTTTCCAAGTAGCATCAAAGATGGCGTATGTTCTTTGATGCCTCGTGGTCGGGAGGTTATGGTGACAAGTCTATACGAGTCCATATAACAGTCCACTTTAACTATTTCACAAATTGTTCACGAGTACGAGCATTTATAACACCAAACTACACCAATTTTATATTATAAAGTCCACTAAAATCAATTTGCAAAATTGTCTAAGGCAAACTTCAACTGTACCCCTTGACTTCCCACCACAAACTCCCCAATCATGTTTAATTATCTGATTGGTGGATTTTAAAAGCTGTTAAAAATTCTTTGTCACAGTGGCGTCACCTGGGGGAAAATCGATTCCGGCAACCTAAATTTCGGAAGTTGGTAAAGAAAACCGACATCTGCCGCAACGTTTGTCTCCAATTGAATACGCGATTTATTCGTCACCAATAATGCCTTACTACAGTGTGACTGTAGCGATTTTAAAATTTTCGAGGCTTCCTGTCTTTTACATGTTGAATACTAAAGTCTGATGCGAGGAATTTGATGGTATTTAGATATAGACTTGAGAGATTGTGGGGCGTATTTGAAGGTATGGTATGGATTGCCAAAGACTAATAGCTCCCTCACATCGAACGCGCGTAATCAAATAGTTTAAATTATGTTTATGGAATTAACGTAAACAAATAGAGTGAGATATATGTATATCGCTTTTGACCCTTTAAGGTTTGATTCAGCCCGTCGATGTGAACAACTCTTCCTTTGGAACAATGACGGGAACTCAACATTTTTTGACATTACTTTACAAATTAATCGGGTGTCTGAATATTTTTGAATGGAAATGTTAAAGAAAACAATTTGTGTTTCCAAGCGTTGGTTCCATAGGAAAAAGTTGTTAAAATCGATGGACTGAATCACTCCTTAAAGGGTCCAAAACGATCAACAATTCACCGGGTAATATGTGCTAACAATTCTACTCCAATTTTTTATTTCGCGAACGTTATTTTTTTTAAATTTATTTCATATCATAGACAAAAAAAATATATGTTGTTAAATAGTAATACATTGCGCCGCGTCCGAGTTGCTTTCGATGTTAGTGGAGTAAGGGACTACCTTTGTTTATTCGATCGAATAATAGCCTTCAAAAATATTAATATTCGTGTATTTTTTAGTATTATTTTTATAGTTAAACAGTTGATTGAAAGATTGGTTTCGAAATTCCAATTCAATTGTTTCATTCCGATTAGAGGCATTTAAATTAGGCGTTTAATTATAATTTTAGTTGTATGTGCTGTAAATCTTTTGTTTATGTCATGTATTGTTTGAAAATTATTACGTTTAAATGATAGTTGTTACGAGTCCTCTTATAATTGTAGTTAGATTTTTCTACTACTAAAGATCCTTACGACACCTATCATGTGAACGTACTTTAATGTAATTAATTTTGGTATCTTAGACGACTGCACTTGAATAAAGCATGTTTTTATTAGTGGTAAAATATGTACGATATATCGCGCTTTCTGACCCTGTAGTATGGCCCGTGTGACAATGATTTATATATTCTATGATGATGATAATTTATTGTGCAATATTAAAGACGTCGCGGACTAGTAGGGCTGACTATTTATAGTCGTGATTGACACGACGATTTCTCCCTTATTCACTCGAGACACAGAATCAAAAGTATTGATGTACAGAACAGAAGCTCGCAGCGTACCCGACAGTATAGCGTCTCTGCACCTCTCCTCCGTTCCATGGCATACTTATGGTTTCGAAAAAAGTGTTAGCTGCTACTGTTGATTGTCGCACGTTACAGGCCGCGCCAAACTTTATTGCGGGACCGAACATCGCGCGAGCTGATGCGCAGTGCACAATATTAAGTTAAGCGGGGCGTGCGCGGGAAGGTGGGACGCATACTGCGCAGCTTGTGGCTAATATTCCACTCGTAATAAAGTTTGGCGCAACTTGTACGCGCCGCCTCTTATACGGTATACCTTGATCATTGACGTGTGCACGGATGTAAAGTTTCGTTTGCTTATATAATAGTAGTATTCGGCATAAATATTGCTCCGCTTGTATGATATACCTGTGGTGAAAGAGAAAGCGCGATGTCTTGCGACATAAGCCATCTATGAATACATGACTCTATGGCACGTCTCAGTTCGAAATGACAGCTATGTTTTGATTTGCGTTTTATTTTTCGCGTTACGTCTACGGATCTCAGTTTTGTATTCGAGTGGTTTGATATGTTACGGTTTTCAAATTTTTATGTTTGCGTTGTATTTGCTTTAGAGGCTTTTTATAAATCGTCGACTAACGTTATTCTGTATAATAATTTTGCAATGACGTCATGACAGGTTTTAATCTTTTTTAGTTGATTTAGTCCACGTTTTATAATTAGACAGATATATAAATTAACAGTTAGGATACTTAACACATCCTGTAGTATTTTTGCACCGAGTAAAATTTATAAATAAAAATACTACAATAATTAGCTGTTCTAATATTCAAATTATCCCAAGATTACGTATAAGGAAATTCCATTTTAAAGTACAATACATATATGATAATATTGGTGCGTTTTATATCGAGAGAGTGTAAGTAGGCGAATGGTTTTGAGCTAATATATCTACAAATAATATAGCTTAGCTGTTTAGTGTATTTTAATATTTCTTATCAAATAAGAATTGTATGCCTTAACCGAAACTTCATATCGTTATTGTATTAACAATGCAAACGTTAATGTAAAATTATTAATTAGGATCGTCTTTCATTACCGCATTTTTATTTGCTTCTTGTTTGTCTTACAAGTTCGTGGGCGACCGTTGTGGTTTTTTTATGAAGTACAAAGTCAAGATACTACTAGATAGGCAAGAGACTATACGATGTGTGATTTGAGTAAAACCAGAGGAATCTGCTATGATCTTAAGGTACGGGCACATTACGATGGGCCGCAGCGCAAAAAAATTTGCGGTTGCAAAGCTACTTTTGTGCTGCGTCATAATGTGCGCGTACATTTAGTCAACAAGTACTATTACCATACTAGAGAATTAACCGGCTATTACATGGTGTGATATGGAGACTCTGACGAGTGGGACGCCGCTATACGTTAGACGCGTATGGAACTATCTCTATACGTATCTAACGTATTGCGACGTCCCTCTCGTCAGAGTCTATATGTGGCGTTATAATAGGTTAATCCATGATGTCATACTATTTTATTACAAATAACGCACATTTGATCAAAAAAAATATCAACACCGTGCCATCTGTTCGAGCTGTTTGACGCCATATTTGTTTTGGCGACTACTAGCGCCGCAGTGGTAAAAATATGATCTAAATTTGAATCACCTGACTGATTTTATGTCCGCTCTGTTCAAAGGGCTATGTTACAATACGCTAACTAGTTGGACGTTGAGCGACGCTTGTTTAATCAACGTTCGGCCTAGTCATTCAATGAACGCGCTAGTCATTTAATCAAATAGCAGATTCAACCAGATGTCTGCGACATACATATCCCGTCCTGTAATAGCCGCTTTACCACTAGCCTGTTGTGCCGATTGAATGAAATAGTTATAACTGTTTCAATGAAACGTTAAAACTAAACGTTATCAATACCAACCCCTTGTTGGTGTTATGTAATATGAGACAATATTTATTCGCCCATAAGAACTTGCCATTACAAATAATGTTAGCATAAACTGTTTTGAGTATTGAGATGCGATAAAACTTAAAGATCTGATTAGAAGCTAGCGTTGTTTAACATGAAAGACGATCCATTTAGCGTTCTAGCAATTTTTAGACTGTATTTTGAGGCTTTTCGCGTGTTTGGATAACGAAAAATTTAAAAGACATTATTAATCGGAAAGTAAAGTTAAAGTATTCCCAGTAGCCAACAGAAAACGAATGCCAACATTTTGTGAGAGTACGGATCACGAGTTGAACTAACTTAAGGTTAAGATTAATTAAGATTCTTTTTTAAGTTGGCAGCCATTACCGAATTTATAACCACATACGATTTTATCATTCCAAAGATGTTTAACGATTTGAAAAGACTGCAGTTTCTGTTTATGATATTTGTGCAACTAACTACCTAATTGTATTTAAATATTGCATTTCTCATGTATAACATTTTAAGATATGTTTTTTTTATAAACCTTAATATTGTAAGGCAGATATACTTGGTGCCAGGCTGGGAGTCAATAACTGACAACAACAACTACTTTATGTAATTATGATACTATATCTCAGCACATCTACAGGTTTTTTGAGCACTAAGACTAACTGACAAGCCGAGTATGCAATTTTCGCCTACTCCGCTTGTCAGATAGCGCCGTGCTCTGCAGAAGCGACCGTAGAGTAGACTGATGCCTGTCACTGAAGAGTGATATTTTATTGTATCTATAAGTCGATACGATGTTTGTTATTGATATTTTAACTGGCAGCTCATCTTATACTTGTGTTAGTTTTCGAAGTTTATTTACTAGTTAATTTCTGCTCATGTATATTACTTTGCCTGTCTGGTTACGGGACACGATGCAAGTGCCATGCACTATTGTTTGCTGAATAGTGTTGTAATTTTCTTATATGACAAATCTACGAAATGTCTATGTGACGCAAACTACTTTTTTTTTCTAAAATGTTAATACACTGTTACTCATGTTTCAAACACGCTAGGCCTGTACTGTATTTTACAAATGTTGTTCTGAACATTTAATATATTATGAGAGTCGAGGACTACGTAAGCGCTGATCAAGCGGAAATTGCCAATGGGTTAGGCAAGCCATTTTTTAAAGTTTACTTTGAAAATATCATCAACTAGGGACTTAAATGCTATGCATAGTATTTTCCGCCTATTTAAAATTTGCCTATTTCCGCCATCTTGACGCATTTTACAATAACTCAAGAGGCATTCCATAAATTATGATTTAGTTTCGAGACTTAAGTACTGACAGTACAGTAGTAGTACAGACAGACAGTATAGTATTATTTTAGAAATGTTATTTCAGAAAAACATATATTTCGAAGACACTATTTGGCAAGCAATAAAAAAACCTACGCTGTGCTAACGCCGCACCGTGGTCTAATCAATTCTGGTCATACCCTATACGTTAATATTTCTACGCTTTTTATTGTTATCGTTATTTTGAGCTTTAAAATCGCGAGTACAATCTAATATAAGTGATTAAGATAGATTAACTAATATATAATTTAAAGCTATGTAGCATATATTTATTGGCTTGAGGTGCTTGGGTACTTATTTGTGTAGTTTATATTATATAGGCTGGTTTTAATGTATCTGTAGCTTGTATTTTTATGATCTGTTTGTCCCTTCTTTGAAAAATATTCCGACGATTATGTTAAGTGGAACTTATTACACTAAATCTGTCCATTTTTTATTAGTTTTACTCTGATTGTAAAGATTTGATAAGGTAGCTGTGTAATAAAGATTTTTTAAATTCTGCTACATGGGCCGTCGCGTTGTAGGTTTTGTTAGACCTATATAAATTTTTGAACACCTACTGTTGACCGCAATGTTGGATTGTTTTGATTGATTCAACGAACCTACTATTGAACTAAATATTACTGAAAAAAGCAAACTTAAAGTGCCTATGAAAGAAGCTAAATTGTACTCTATGGAATAAAAAAAAATTAGAGATGATACTTACCAACATTGAGTATCTAAAAGTATATAGAAAACAACGGTATTTAGAAATGAAAGATGCATTTTATGCAGTGAGCGCTTATTCTCGAAATAATGATCTTTGAAGTAATTTCATGTGACTGATTTACCACACCAGTGATTATATTTTACTGTGTCCTCGCGTGGAGAGGGTTCCTTACGATGAAATTACTTTTCTAGTTTGGATTTCAAGAGCTCCCCCATAATTAGTTTTCCTTCAAACTTCAACTAACATTTTGATACATTTTACTGTCGGAGATAGGTAGGGAGAATGGTCATTCCCCGACACATATTACTGAATTGGTTGCTTTTGCAATTCTAATTCTAAGCAAATTGGCTATGACAGACGCACAGACTAACCCGAGTGATCTTATAAAGGTTTCGTTTTGCCACTCGATCTTACGGAACCCTAACAATGTAATGCTTTAGTAAAATAGAAATTCCGTAAGACATTTTGTAAAGCTAATGCTATTTCCATATCGAAAAATATTTAAGTATTTTCATATACATATAAAATTTTCTTCGATTTGCCAAGCTTTAACTTCTAGTCTTCTTTTTATACCTTTTTGTATTTCTACTAACAATATTATTTGAGTAACATTTCCTGTTCTGCCCCTTGCCATTTATAGAAACGTTAAAATCAGTCCTACGATATTCCGTTATAATAGAGTCAAATTGACATAAGTTTAATTATTTTGTATTTTATTTATTTTTTCCTCGAAGTTTAATAACCATCTCGTTTATATCTCGAAAGCAATCAACATATGATTCATCCTGAAAGAATGATTTCACTGTGAATTGCAAGTTTATAAAACTATTTAAGAAATGTACTTTTTTTTGTATGTACTTACAATGTTTTCCCTACTTAAATAAATTTCTTATTGGTACATTGAGCGTTTTATTTTACTAGAAATTTATTGTTTTATTTCTACTATATATACTTTATTTAGTAAGTACTAAATTTCAAAATTCAAATGATTATGATGTTTAAGTGACACTTGAACCTTTTAGGCTTAAATTCAAAGTTTTCCTTTTTGAGGCAAGCTCACAGCAAAAACGAAAATTATATAAAGTTTTTTTAAACTAGTGCTTTCATTGATTAATAATGTTGAAATAATAATGTAGTCAATATTAATCCTCAAGTATTCTTAACTACGGCGAAGGAACATCTAGGATCTAATACTTTTAATTTAACCAACCGATTTCTTTGTTTATTGATATCACTTTGTAAAAACGACTTGAGCTTTAAGACAATTTAAGTTCTGAAAAAAGCTTGACCTTGAGCAGCCGAGAATAATGCAAAACCTTACCTTGTGAGGCGTGCAAAAAGCTTATTCCCGTATTGGAAAAGAGTTTACATTTTGGCTGCATTAACCCAAGCCATATTTAGGCTTCCCTCCAGACTTCCAGCAAGATTTATTTAGCATTTTAGCCTTCGAGCTATTAAAAGCGGCGAGCCTTTTAATGTAAAAGACCAAGTTTTTTCCAACACTACTTTGATAAGCAGGTTAAGTACTTTTCTACTTACTAATAATTTTTATTCAGACATTCAAGTAACGGTTTGTCCCTTTACAGAAACTCATGTGCTGTGCCGCTGACGTCCTCGAAGGCAAAGGTACAGTGCAAGTCGCGATCACAGTCACAGAACTACTTCGAAGGCACAACGCGGCGCGCGTGTCCCCCCACCACGTGCCACTGGACCTGCCCGCTAACGCCACCTAGCGCCCAAAACTCGCACTGGCGCCACAATCGGCGCTCTCGCTTTAAACACCCGGCTCGAAAGACCATGGTGAAGTGGAGGTTGTACAGGTTTTGTACCAAAAATGATAGTTACTCGATTACGTGAAGTGAAAGTTGTATTTTTTGAGTATAATGGAATTCTACACGACGTAGACTGACCTTTACAATTTACTTGCAATGGTTTGCGAACGGAAATGATACTTTCATCGATATGGATTTTATCGTCGATAGGTTATATTTTTATGATCTATATATTAACGGTATCGAACGGATATTGAAATCAAACTTCCGGCGATCGACTGTATTTTTTAAATATAAAGATTGCTACTCATGTATCATCAATTTTCATACAATTATGTTGTGGTGTATCCACAGATCATTTAAAAAAGCGCTACAAAACTGTCTTTTGTAATTTAATCATACAGGCGATGGCTTCAAATGAATCAAAACTTGTTTTGCCAAAAATTTACTAATGTGTAGGACAATTGTAATAAATAAGCATTTAAAAACTCAAATTAATAAAGGCCATCACAAAAAAAAATCTTATTCATAAGGCTCAAGTCACAGCGAAACGGTACGCGGCAAGTACTAACTCAGTGATAAAAACTTCGTCGCCGGTTGTCGAAAGATGCCACGAGTGGCCTCGAGCGGCCAGAGAAGGCGACGAATTTTTAACATAATAGGTCGTTTTAAGTGTGTAGTGTTAAAATCCTATCGCAGTGTAAGCACTGTAAACGGTAGTGTACACAACAACGGTAGCATCATTAGTACACTCTACCGACTAGAGTAAACGGTAGAGTACTTACTAAGCTACTAGTTAGTTACATGGTTAGTAACTTCTTTTAAACTTTCGCGTTACATATTTTTTAAATGCAAAATCAGGAATGAACGCGTACCCGTTTTTCTCCAGACGTTTCAACCGAGTTATACCTACTGTGATCACTGGACGACACTCGTATGTTCGCGTTGACTTTGCATTTAATAAGCATGGTTACGATGATGGTACATTACTTACTACAATCTGGTAGTCGTTAAAGGAACCACGTTAGAGGCCGAGAGGCGGTTCCGAAGAACTCTGACACCAGGGTGTGCATGGTTGACTGACCGTGTCACCTACACGAAATGATGATGACTTACTACGCTACTAAATAGTAATACCAGAGGTTTAAGTGCTTGCCGCGTGACTGTCGTTTCGGTATGATTTGAGCCTAAATCATCTGGACGCGTGCACTTGCATAGAGCACAGCTAGGAATAAATATTGTAAGATAATCGGCTGTAGATGATTACTTTTTTAATAGGAAACTTGTTAATTAGAGAGTTGGAATGAATATGACGATATTTAATCAATTAGAAACGTCACAATAAGGTGCTTTACTTATTGCACAAGATCACGAATTTACTAGGGTTTTCGAGTCGGCATTTACACACGTTGTAGGCACTTAGTGATGTTGTTTGTAAGTGCCTCTGTCCTGAATAGGCCTTCCATGATTGTTAGCCTTTGTAGCAAACTTCCTACCTTTCTGTGAGCTGATAATTCAATTGGGGTTTCTCATTTCGAAGATGTACGAAAGTGCGTACCTGCAACATCTTCAGATGTTCAGCTAATAAGCTTAGAAGCCTGTATAGAATGACAATACCTCCAGTTTAAATAATATGACTTTTGATACGATTTTATGGAGTAAGTAATGAATCCATTCAAACCGTATTAAAAATAATTATATTGAATGTGTAATAATCACAGAAATATTAGAAATCATTAAATACCTTCAGTTTCTGTAGAACAAACGTAATTATAAAATATTGTCATGTCAGTTTTAACAAATATGTGGCGCTTCTATATTTTTTCTAGACTTCCAAACGATATCGGCTAATTAGAAAGTCAGGTGTAGCCTAGAAAAATAATATTATTTCTATTGGCGCCATAAAAGTCATCAATTTCTTAGTTTTCTACCAATAACTCGATGTTAACTGCTGTGAAATAGGGCAAAAATTATGAATCGAGCTACGTTTAATGATGTGAAAGAAATGTTATTGCGATTTATTTACATGCAATGTTTTTCATATAACACATTGTTACATTATATCGCACTTAAGCTGATTGTGAAATAATATATCGTACACGCTATATCGTTTTATATATGCACACTTGTAGGCAATAATTTTGTATTAATGATTGCACAAAAATATTTTAATTAGGAATAGCTGCGCTTGATCATTTTGTCACATTTAAGCAGTGATCGGAATGAGCTAAGCATATCATCAAAACATCTAAACTTTAAGTCCGCCCCGTTGGGCGGACAATATTTATGCCACGCGACTGACAGCTGCGTGTCGGAGTGGTTAATAAGCCAGCCTACGACAAGAGGGGCACCGGGTTCCTTTTACGGGGCAAATACTTGCAAATAGTTACACGGGTATTTTTCTGCAGTTATGTTAGGGGGGCAACCGGCTGAAAAATCGCTCTATCTTATCACAGCATGAAAGTTGTCATACGAACCCGGCTGCGACGTATCACAACTTACAACTGAGAGCAGTGAGGGTTTTCAGAATTTCAGGTGGCGGCACTGTGTCGAGAGGTATTTTTGGCAGCTGCTGTCAAAATCCACCAATCATGTTTAATCATCAATTTTCTGATTCGTGGATTTTGACACCTCTCGACACTGTGCCGCCACCTATGGGAAAAATCAATTCTGATAACCCTTATTCGACAAAACGCTCGAATGAGAAGGTATATTTACGCTATGCTTAACGCGCGCTTTTCGGTATTGGTATTATTCGCTCTCGTGATTATCGCTCTATGTGTAGGTAAATAGGCTCCACGCGTCCCGATCATTGCACATAAGTTATACACCATTACCAATGTAATTTGTAATATTAAAAGTGTGAAAGTGATATGTAATAATAATACTCAGGGCATTTATTCCAAGGTTGGATTTAGGATCAACATCGCCTTATGGATGTTAGAGTAATTTCATACCGTTGATGTTGTTTACACTGATTAGACGTTACATTTGACAAGATAAACTGAAAGCAGGGTTCAGTACGCACGACGCATGTTAAAATATCTAGAATCTAGCAAATTTTTAAAGCTGACATCCTCGAACAGCAGTGTTTAATAATATTAAACAATAATAGACAATAAACTTTAATTTTCATTTTTCTGGCAACATTTTTTATATTTTTTATAGTCTATGATGAGCTGAGCTGTCATCTTTCACTTCTGAGATTTTTATCCCGCTAACTAGATGTGTGTGCTCTTGTTAAAATTGTGTAAATTCACAATATACCTTTTAGTTGAACTACTTTGACTTTAATTTCAACAAGCAGTATAAACTAACCAATTTAAGCAATTTATTTTGTCCTGTTCTGTACCAAACAATAGTCTATAACACAATAATGTACTGGATCAAATAAAATTATAATAAAGTATTGGCAATAAAGTCTGTCGGAATGTTATCGTTATCTTCACTTTGCTGAAGTACTACATAATTCAGGGAGCCAGGGACCAAATAAATATACATACCGTTTACATATACATCGACAAATTAGACAATGTTGTCAAAAGGTAGAAATAGAGGGTGATCTCTTACTTTTTTCAGAGAAATCATTGTGGGTCAGCGAAAGGCAAATGTGGTTGTATCGTCTCGTGTGCAGCGGTGGATGAAATTAAGTCACTTACTGTCACTACCTGGGGTACTATTTTTGAACGGGTGACCGTGTGACCCTGTGACCGGCTCGTCTTCGAACGATTTTGTATTGAAAAACCGCTCGTTTGCGAACGGCGAAATTTTAAAAATCATACCCCTATGCGCTTTCCGCATTCGTCCTTCCCCGCGCCCCTGTAATTCCGCAGGTAGATCAGAGTTATCCGGTCTACCAATATCCGGGTATTAATTATTAGCTCCGATTCTGTCGTGCGTACTGGACTATCATTGCCTTAACGTGTTGAAGCAATAATGTTTACATCTTTATATTAGTACGTGTGATAATAACGAACATAACATATTGTGATGACTGTACCATAATTTCGGCTGTGCGAGTGTCATTAGGAATTCCTGGTAATCTATACTAGTGTCGGTAGAGACAGTAGATGTTTGGATTTGTCCATATAATTGTGGATAAAATTTTAGTTGAACAAGTCATATTTCAGCTACGCTAATTGTAGGCCCTATAGTACAAAGTGAAAAAGAAAGTTAGCTAGCCGCACCTTTACACTAATTATTGCCAGGTTATAATCTGTTCATTTAATTTATAGAATCGATATTTGGTTATTTGGTTATTTGATTATTATGATTAAATTTATGGACAAATCCGAAAATAGGGGCATATGATACTTAATAAGTTATTTGAATATAAATCTATCTTCTCTTTCTTCACATCGAGAAAGATTCCTCCAATGAGAAATGTATATATACCGTCGACATATCTGTCCTTACCACCGAATTCTATACTCGTTGGAATCGAATACTCATAGATATATGTATTTTAAGATGTTTTTTTTTTCTCTCGTCACATATTAAACATAGTCAATTTTATTACATAAGATATATTATAATAAAAATATTCTTAAGATGATAACTGATGATTTAATCATTATTTCGTGCAAAGATTTCAAATTGGTTGTTTTATGTTTACATTTTATAAAATCACAAATTAAAAATTTAGCGTTTTGTTTTTGGTTGTTCACTGCCATATTTAGTTTTTTATAAATGTAAGTTATCATTATGCTCTCGTAAATTTTACTATTCATAAATGGATGTATTGTAATTCTTCATTATTTATTAGATTATGTTACCACAAATTGTGAGATACATAGGCAATTATTATTAGTAATGTATGCATTTTATTGGTAGTCACAAATTATATTGTCCTAATTAAAGACAACGGACGAGCATATGCAAAAAGGAAAAACAGAAATATCCAACTGTAATGATATGTAATGATCAATTTCTTTAGAGAATGATAAAAAGAATAAAATCACGATTTTATTAAACCGATGATTTACCCTTAATAATCTGCGATAAATTTAAATATGACATGGTCATTACAAAGACATGTATTTCCTGCATGAATTACATATAATAACATTTATGGTTGTATTGTTCAAATATAATATGTAATTTTTATGATCTAGTGTTATTTTACCACTAGTTTCATTAAAACATAAAGGAAGCTAAATAGAACAACATTAAACACTAATCAAAGATGCCACCCCTGATTAGAACCGGCTCGAAGGTTCCCATTATACTTGCTGCGTTACTGCTTTGTATGGCTGGATATCCTATGAGTCAGTTTCTATCCGCATAATAATATAGTATAGTGTGAAAATATTCAATTCTTTATCAAAGATATTACAATTCAAAATATTAAAGATCTAATAGCTTTAATATATTGAATATAATATAATATAAGTACCTACAATATACACCTATACATAATAGTTTTTTCGCCAGATCCCTGCAGAGACCACCTTAAAATGAAGTCTTATTGTAAAATGCAATAATGCTATGTATCGTCCGTTTGCCTTGTTTGATTGTATAAAGTAGATTTAAGACTATAAAGAACTGAGGAATCGAGTCTTTGTCCGATCAAAGATAATGTGCCAAAGACTATGGTTGAGGGAGTTTTGTATGTAAAACGTTCTGTGTAATGCACTGGTCTCCTAGAATAAGATGTAGCAATACCGTATCCTACACATGTTTATATGTAGATAAAATAAAACTTACACATTTTCAAAGTAAAACTGATTTTTATTTAATTTTGTAACTAATACCCTAAAACTTATAAAATTAGGTATATTTTGGTTAAATTTTAATATAGGTTTTATAGAGAAAGGCAGTGAGAGTACTAATACTGAATAAAGTATTAAGCAAGTAACAAGCTTCCGCTCGCGGATTGGAGTAGCTGTTTTTTTTAGACGAAAATGTTATTGTTTCGCAAATGAGATAAAAACACATATTGAGACCGCATGGAAGGGTCAAGGTTTCAGACACCAACATGGATTTAAATTATGACCAATTCAAAAAATTGTCGGGAATTATTCGTCTAAGTTTGATTAAACTACAATGTTCTAAAATTACAGAAAAATTTACATAATTTTAGATTGACTTTTTGCTTCATAGCTCTTGCAATTACCATTGTATAAAAGAATGTGTTATATCCTCTGAGGTTATATCCTTCTAAACCAATGACTGAATTTGACATTTCTCTCGATAGGTGCTATACGAATATCCCAGACGCGGAGATGTTTATGCCAAAAAGTGTGCGTCCAAGCATGGTCATGGCTTATGAAAAATTAACTTCTACGACTGATTTCGACTGGAGGAAACAATATATCGTCTCTATAGTTTCGGCGATTCGGAGGTATTATTTTAATACCCCTATTCGGAGGTATCTACGAATAGGGGTATATTCGAAATCTAGTGCCGTTTGATCAAACATGATTTGCTCGAAAACCTTTACTCGATTTTTCATGACCACTATAGTTTGCCACATCAATGCATCAAATTTAATAACGCGTTTTCTCGAAATATCGTAAGAATTTGCGGGATGAGTACGGAATAACCCATCAAATCGTTTTAAACACTAAGTATAGTATTTTAATTATTATGATTTCTAAGTCAAAACTTATTGCACAAATGATTGCAATAATAAAATATAATCTTAACGTCAACTTATAGGTAACTCTCCTTATGTCGTTAGTTTGGTTACCCAAAAAACAGATACCCTTCATAAAGGTCCGAATATTGAATTTTTATCAAATAATTAATTTAGAATAAAAACATAGCACTTTGTGAATTACACGATTCGATCTGACGATATTTCGAGACTTCGCGTTTACTTATTTTGAGCGTTAGAGATTATGATGCATTGATGTAGCAAGCTATAGAGCACACTGATTGTAGGTCTTATAGACTATAGAAGTATGAATACTATCAAGACGAAACAAAAATATTTTTTTAATTTGTTTTTATAGACCGTTGAGTAAAGGTGTTCGAGCAAATCATGTTTGATCATGGCATTACGCCAGAATGTGTAGTTCCTGGCTTAGCCACTAAAACTTGCTTGTAACTTTTGAACTACTATCCTAATAATTTTTATATTTGGCGACTAATTCTAAAGTAACCTAATTTTTGGCATGGTTCAAGACAGAAAGTGTCGCACGACCTGATCGCCCTACACCAAAACAAAAAAACATAAGAAGACCTTATAAATTACGCGAGCAAGTACCTATCTGATGTTCATGATTGTTTTACACTTTCTAAGTCACTCTTTTTCGCCCTCGGCTCTGCTTGCTTTATTTTCGCCCTCGGGAACAATATTGTTTTCCAGGAGCTAAGTGCCCTTTGTCCTCATGTGAACCTCAGACAGTATTCAAGATTTCATAAATTTACTTCAGTAGTTGGGGCGTAAAAAGCAAACAAATAAACAAGCAAATTAACTCACTTTCTCATTTTTAATATTAATTAGGATAAAAAAAGAGATAGCGCCATAGCGATAATCATTTTTGGTACCTTCTTATGTAAGACAAAACAACAATAGCCCGGCGGTATCGATATCTTACTACAAACACATTCCTAACTTTCACGACAACTGGCCTTCTGTAAAAAAGCTATTTATGAAAAGTTGCACTGTAATGGATATGCGTGTGATTACGTCTGACAAGGGCGTGGCTCGTGTAATCGGTAGACGCTGACTCGCAAGTTAGGGCCCCGCCTCAAACGAGGCTCGGTGGCGCCAGGACGGGCTTCCGACTGAATACTTATGAAGTGCTAACTCGATGCCACGAAAAATTGCAATTCTAGGATTGTGACATGGGAAAGTTAGGGCCCTGCCTCAAACGAGGCTCAGTGGCGCCAGCACTGGATTCCGACGGATAGATAAACTTATGAAGTGGTTACTTGATGCCACGAAAAATTGCAATTTTAGGATTGTTGCATGGGAACGTTTGTGCCACGCCTTACTAGACGCTTTGAGGCGCCAGCAAGGGCTTCCGAACTTGATGCCCCGAAAAATTGCATTTTTATATTTTGGCATGATACGTTTGTTCCACTCCTTGGCAGAGGCTTGGATGCGCTAGCAATTGCTTCCGACGGATAAACTTATGATGTGATAACTTAATGTCACGATAAATTGCAATTTTAGATTTGCGGCATGGACGTGGATGGTGTGTTACGCCTTGGGTAGCGGCTTGAAGGCGCCAGCAAGGACTTTCGAACTTGATGCCACGAAAAAAGAAATCTTAGGATTGTAACAAGGGAAAGTTTGTGCCACGCCTTGGGCAGAAGCTTGGAGGCGCCAGCAATGAACGGGTCAACTCGTGAACGGGTGCTGTCAGGGGGACTGGTCTGCTCGGCCTCTTTGAGACTACTTAAGTATCATATGTTGTTTATTATCTTTACACACTCGATCGTTAACATAAACATGTTCCAAAAATAATAAATCTATGTATATTGAAATTGTAACATGAAAACAGAAAAAAGAAAGAAAAAAGAAAAGAAAGAAAAAGACAATAAGGAATAAATATTCGTAATCATATAAAGCCCTTCAGGCGAGTAGGCGACCAAAACTGTTGATAAGAGTTTCTTTCGGCGTTTCTTCTCTGCAGTGGTCGGTTCCGAAACGCTAGTAGTCTGTAGCTTTTGAACAATTAATAAATACATAGGTATTATCTAATAAGATAATTTTAAATATGATATGACGTGAAAAAGTGCCTGCAAAGGCCTATTTTCTGAATAAACGTTTTGATTTTTTGATTTTGAATGGTTTCCGACGTATATACTTGTGAAGTGCTAACTCGATGCCACCAAAAAATTGCAATTTTAGGTATTTGGCATGGGAACGTTTGTGCCACGGTTTGGCGGAGGCTTGGAGGCGCCATAGCAAGGGCTTCCGAGAGCATTTTAATTATTCAACATTAGCTTTAGCCCCCGTGTCTATTCGCGTTAATGTAGGTAGTAGTTCCTTTGGGAACAGTACTTGTTCCCGTAATGAAAGCAAATTTAAAGATGATCGGTTTTGTATCAAAAATATAAATAACTAAACTCCATCACTAGTGTGGCCTTACACGTAGGAAGAAATAAGTTATTCAGACTTAATATTCATTTTACGACAGATGTTTATTTAACTAGGTGTAAAGTATAAAATAGATAACAAGGTATCTTTTACTTAGAAACGAGACCACTGACCTCAAGGGACGCCCAAGTTTTTCTTCGCATTTTTTGTTTCCCCAAATATACTCAAATCACTTCCTTCGGAATCAATCTACAAACACAATCACTAAACACCGGCACAGCCTAATTTCATTGGCTGAATAAAGAAAATAAAACCTTCTTTGTTACGGAGCCGCCGATCGGAATTCATTCACCATTAACACTACAAAAAAGGTAGAAACCAACTGGCATTGTTAATTTAACGGCAACTGCTTTGTGTTATTTACTTTTCGTAAAATCATCGGGCTTGTTTACAGTAATTAATTAGACGCACACAAAGAACGGGGCAACAACGCATCGCCTTTCTTTATAATTGTTTGAGCCCTTTGTTGATGGAGGATATACGTTTTGGGGTAAATCGAGCAGAAAATTGTAAGTTTAGCGCCCCTGGTTAGCTAGGGAGGGTTGGCATAGGCACCTCGTAATGGTACACGTTAATCAGTCGGTTATGTTTGAAATACACGTGTCGAATTAACCTTTTATACAGCATGTTTTATCCTCGACATTACCTTGGGTCACTTAGCCTGACCAAAATAACAACTTTTACTATGGGATCAATGTTGGGAACTCTAAAAAAATTTAGATATTTTCATTTAAAAGTGTTTAGGCGGCCCCGCAAATGGTATAAATAGGTATGTCAAAAATTTTGAGTTCGCAGCATTGGTCCCATTCCCATAGGTAGAGTTGTTTATATTGGTGGTCTCAGTCGCCACTTTACGGGAAAGTCGAGGTAAATTTATACGCTGTATAGGTACTCAGGAAGAATTACGATTTTTTTAAGAAATGGTTTTATTTTATAGACGTGGGGAGTAATTCCACAACTCGTCCCACATACCTACGGCCCATTTGGGACGAATTGCAGAAAATCAAAATTAATTAAAATTTCATTCTGCAACTCGTCCCATGTTTTTAAATTGTACAATCAGTAGAAAAAAGTGTAAGTGTAGAAATAATAAACATAGAATGTATCGTATGACAATGTAATCATCATAGCATTTTAAATTGTTACATTACAATTTACAAAAGTGATCACCATTACCATATGTTTACCTACCTGAAAGCCATATATAGTGCAAATAACAGATTTTTCATAATTAATGTTTTTTTTTTTATTTACCTATGAAGAAAACCATAGCAAAATTTCACAATTCTAAAAAATATTTGACCTTTCTCACTGACTGTACCAAGCGTTGATAAGGTTTAAAATTCCATATAAATAAATAATGGGACGAGTTACAGCATGAAAATATTGTAAATTTTAATTTTCTACAATCCGTCCCAAATGGGCCGTAGGCATGTGGGACGAGTTGTGGAATTACTCGACGTGGGAAGGCGGTTACTTGATGCACGTGACACAGGTTTTTTTTCGTAATCCTACATTGGTACAATACCTAAAGTTGTTCATATTGGCAGGCTAAGTGACCCTTCAAGTACCTATCATTTACCTCAGTATTTTTATATCTGTAGTTCATGGCACTTTAAGATAAGTACTACTGCTTCTACATATGGACTACTTATCTATCTATCTGTGTAGGTATTATAAATAGCGATAGATATAACTATTTTGCTCTACTAGTACTTTTATGATTACCTAGTGTATGGAACTTAAATGCATCATTAATTTCTATACGATCAATATACAATGACCTGTGTTTACAAAGTGGAAAAAAAAGAATATCACTTAATATTTCTTCTACCGAGTACAAATTGCTCAGCGTCATAAAATAGCATTACGGCCCAGCATAATACTTATTCAATAGATGCGATCGTAAGATATGCGGACATGGCACCCATTTGTTGTCACATTATGAATACAGGACGTAGCAGGATCAGGCTAGGGTGACTATCAACATGGGAGGATTATTTATGTAACTTGATGTGTAGGTACCTAGTTTCTTTCCCTTTTACCCAGTTGGTGCAGGTACACAATCAGTAATGTAATATTTCGTATATTTTTTGTAGAATTTTTTAAAAGCATTTTGGTTCTAAAATATTATTGGTGCATCGACAACTTATCTATCTTTCATTGTGTATCATTCATTAGGCCGTGTGGTCCCCGGCAGAGTAGAATAGGACCATTCCAAGTCTTCCTGTAGATGTAGAAGGCGATTTAGGAAACACAAGCTAAACAAATCTTATAAAATCAAAGAAACCTCTTAAACCCGTTTGGCTAGTGTGGAGAGTGTATGTCAAATCTTCTGCTCTACTACCTACCTGCTCTGGCTAAAATAAAGCCATGGTAGTAAAGAGAGGGTCAGGCTCCTGCAGTGGACACTAAAAAGACCTGACATTGATGATGATTCATTATTGAATTAGAAATGATAATTTACGATTTACGCCATTCTAAATTGAGATTTAGCCACCCGATGATCCTGAAGCACTCAATGGTAAAGATGTTAGGCGCAGCGCACACAGCGGGCGGCGGGGACCACGCTCCCGTTGTCGAGCCCAGCCGTGGGCAGACGCCGTGACAATTGAATTAATAAAATTTATAAGTTTACTTGCGTCCCACACGACGCACAGCGTTCAGTGCCATGCAGTTTGTTATGCAATTCTGCATCGATGTAAGCCGTTATTCTTAAGAATTGTCTCACAAATGCCAAGCGGATTTACACTGAAGTTGTTTTTTTTTGGTACGATGTGGTGCTAGTCCATCTGTAAGAATGCATAATTATGATAGAAATTACTCACCCAAGGCTTTATTCGTATGGCCGCTTTCTTCACTACTTAGGTATCTATCTACCTATATGTAACTCTGACCGTGTTCTTTTTGATGTACCGCATTCCGCAGTGTACTGTTTCTAAACCTCCAGCTCATACATATATATTTATATTCAAAGCCCTCCAGTCGGTATAACGTTCAAGATGACCACTGTTTTCTTTTGATCCAACCAAGAACCTTTTGACAATATTGTTATTAATAGATATGCGAATCAAGGAATCACTATTGACTTTGAAAAATTTAAGGGACTAAGTTTTATACTTGGGCTAATGGCTTAGATAGGGCAAAGTTCTACTGACATGTACCGGCGTTAATCATGACACGCATATGATAAAATGTCCCAAGAGTAGACCAAGCCTACAACATTTGCATAACGTCTTAATCCATCGTTTCTTTGTTAATTATTTAATCACATTAGATCCGGCCACGTGGGCTGCGCAGGAGTGGGCGAGAATTCCAGCTGTGAACATGGCCACACGACGACGCTTCGTGTCATATAGTCAAATATTTCTGTAGTTTATAAATCTATATTTATTTAAGTGGTGATTAACTGATTACTTATCTAGATAGATATAGTCTGACTGACTGTAGTTATCACAAAATTAAGTTTACGTCGTTATCATAGGTATCTAATGGAAAGAAATTCATGCAATGTCTAAATACAGGAGAGTCTGTCTTCCCCGAACATGAATTACGGATATTGCTATGTTAATGGTACGTGATATTTTAACATACATGTATCATATGGGGCAAAAGTAGGTCACAATAATATATTATGCTGTTACTAGGAAAGAATAGTCAAAACTTCCATACCTGTATGTATCACTATCTATTAGCCAGGGACGTCCACTGTTGGACATAGTAGGCCTCCCCCGTAAATCTATGCAAATATAGATTCCAGATGCTCGACCACTTAATCGAACACGAGCTCCGTGGCGCAGAAGTCAACATGCCTGCCTGCGACAAGGAAGGTCCCGGGTTCGATCCCCGGTCAGGTCAAGATGGAAAGTGATCTTTTTCAGATTGACCTGGGTCTTGGATGTTTATCTATAATAATTTATAGTACCGTTGAGTTGGTATCCCATGGCACAAGTCTCGAACTTACTTTGGGGCTAGCTCAATCTGTGTGATTTGTCCGTATATATTTAAAATATTTTAATTTAAATTTTAAAATAACGGGTAACATTTAGGTATCTTATGCCTATATGCCACTGTAGCGTCACCCTAAATAACGTTCGGTTCAAAAACCCGAGACCCTATAAGACTCATGAGGACATGTTTTTGCTTGCGTCATACCAGTATAAACACCAATTGACTACGAAGAAACAGTCCTCTTTATGCGCATGCACATACGAGCTTGGTCTGCGCAACCCCTTGCTCAAAGACACGAAACACTATCCAGCATCCAGCTAATAATGTCCAGCTATTGTGAATTTTAAGTTACTTGCCTGATTTTTACTTACGGATCTCTCTTTCCCAGTTGGAGTTAAAATATCTCACCATAAAGACGCTAGGTTTAAGGAACGGTGATTGTTAATTAGTCAATCTGAGTGCAGTGCGCACGCGCAGTAGTGGGCGCGAGATCACGCTGAGAAACATGGCTGACTACCCGACCCGTTCACATTTTCAATGTCGTCACGATAATTACGAGTGTAAAAAATAATTTCTAAGGTGACGTTCGAACCCAGGACCTTATGGTTATGGGTTGTGTTCTTAGAACACTGACCCAGTCTGGATCAAGAATCGGACTTGTATATTATAGCTTATTCTAGTAAACGGCGATGTTTTGGACAAATCGTTTTCAAAACAAGTAAAACAAAATTTGTACTTTCGGTGGAAGGTAGAGGTGGTGCTGATGCGAGGTGTAGGCCGACAACTCTTATTATCAAAAGCTATGTGTGTATGACGAGCTCCGTGGCGCAGCGGTCAACACACCTGCCTGCGACACGGATGGTCCCGGGTTCGATCCCCGATCAGGTCAAGATGGAAAATGATCTTTTTCAGATTGACCTGGGTCTTGGATGTTTATCTATATAAGTATCTTTTATAAAATATAGTATCGTTGAGACAAGTCTTACGAACTTACTTTGGGGCTAGCTCAATGTGTGTGATTTGTCCGAAAAAATAAATAATTGGTTCTATCGTTTACGAAATAGATAGTTTCATAATGCCAGGGGTTGCTAAAATAAATTAACATAAAGTAAGGTGGTATATAGTATCCAAGTAAGGCTGAAAAACTATTAAATTAAATGTTTGCTTATTTAACAAAAATATACACAGTCACACACAAAAGAGTACCCAAAATTCTATTTATTTGTGTATAAATGTATTGTTCGTTCTATACTAATTCTATTTCACCTCGATTATTTTTTGATGACTTGGTTTCTTGTGTATGAGTACTTAACTCTATTGGAGATAAATATTTTAATTCCCAAGATGTCACTGCGAAAAAACTTGACTAAATACGGGGCTAACTTAAAATGCATTTGTGAAACTATTCATAAGACATTTCAGGTAAGTAGTTAAACTTATGCAACACGTTTCAGAAGTGTGCAATAGATATCGATCACCGCGCATAATAGCGCTTTGTAAAGAACCAATAACAACTAATACATATAAACTATCGCCAAGCTATTTGTCACCTTCATTAATACAAACATATTTAAATGCAGACAGCCAGGAATGAGTTGCAAACTACAAGCGCGGGTCTTGCTGACAGCGATTGAAATGACTGCTTATTTATTTAAAAATATTCATTTCAGGCTAAAATTATTAAAAAAATATATAGAGAAAATTACATAGATTGAGCTGCCCCACATTAAGTTGTGTCGTAGGATGCTAATTTAACTATACAATATTGTATAGTAGATACTTATAAAGGTAAACATACTTTAAGGGTAACCACGTCCGTGCTTAACTTGAATAAGTACCCATGACTATGAATTGACTCTATCTCATAATGATTTCAGAAGTTCAAGACCCTCTTTGCTGGTTTTGGTCACCAATCCATGCAGTGACCGCCTCTTAAGTTACTCAAAATTGCTTATATTAAGCGCTTGTGTTACTCAAAATTGCTTATATTAAGCGCTTGTGTTGCTCAAATCTACTGAGCTATTTTATTTTGACCGCATCATTCACGCTTGCAATACCCGCTGCCTATCAGAAAAAGTTAATTTTCAAAAAAGAATCCACATTATATCTATGGCTAGATCAATATAGAAAATGAACTGGTTCTGGGAGCTTGTGGTCCAGAAGACTGAGCGTTGCCATAGATTCCGAGATTCCGCTTATCACTTTCACTACGGCATGAGCCCTAGTCGCGCTTGCGTTCTCCGCTGATTGTCCGTATGTTTGTTTTCCCGCGCTGATGTATGGCCGCCATAAATACTGCGCGCCTCGGGCCTTCCAATTATGTTCCTCACTCTCTACATGTGCGTAGAGCCCGAATTTAAGCAGCTGCGAAGAGGATATTGTTTCATGGAGAATACTGATTAATACGATAACAAAACTTTAAGTTAAAATAAATAAAGATATGGATTTCTGAAAAGTATCTCCTCTTTAAATGAAATGTTTTTCCAATTATGTTCCTCACTCTCTACATGTGCGTAGAGGAATATTGTTTCATGGAGAATACTGATTATTACGATAAGAATTTTGAAAAAAATGAGTTTTGGGTTTTATATAGGCCTGGGCTCTGATTACCCCGCAAGGGAAAAAGACGTGATAGTATGTATGTACGATAAGAAAACTTTAAGTAAAAATAAATAAAGATATGGATTTATAAAAAGTATCTCCTTTTTTTTGAAATTCTGAAAAATATCTCTTTATATGAAGTGTTGCCGGTTGCAGCTGTAGTGCACCTCCTTTAACGACTCATACTTGAATAATTAAGTACCAATGTTACTGACACCTGATTTTATCCTTTTGACTAGAAAAATTTCATTTTACCAGCCTTACTTTATACCTTCGCAAATCCTTACAAATGCAGAAGTAGTTTTCATTCAAACATCTTCACGACGAGCTCCGTGGCGCAGCGGTCAACACGCCTGCCTGCGACACGGATGGTCGGTGTACATACATGGTGGCCGGGTTCGATCCCCGGTCAGGTCAAGATGGGAAATGATCTTTTTCAGATTGACCTGGGTCTTGAAGTTTATCTATATAAGTATCTATTATAAAATATAGTATCGTTAAGTTAGTATCCCATAACACAAGTCTCGAATTTACTTTGGGGCTAGCTCAATCTGTGTGATTTGTCCGTATATATTTATTTATTTATTTATCTTCATCATCATCTCAGCCACAGGAAGTCCAGTGCTGGACATAGGCCAGGGAGGCAAGGATTTTCAATACGACCGGTTGCGGAAGCGGCCTGCCTGTATCCAGCGCCTTCCTTATTATTACTATAATTTATTAAAAAAAAAATCATTCAATAAATTTTTGTTCCGTGTTATAACTGTCTTAAGTAAAAACACAAGCATTATCTATTTAAAAATAAACAGGTTAAAAGTTCCCGACCATATTGTAAAATATCGGTAACAAAACGATTTCACGTAAGCCCGCCCCTCCTGTTTTGAAGTCGGTTAAAATACAACTACCTATCTAGTATGTTGTTAGTAATGCAATTACTTTTAATGAGATTTTTAACAAGCCATTGACTTATACATTTATTGATGTGACACAGTTTTATAATCAATAGAATTTATAATCAATAGAGTTTGCCGCCGGCGGCGTCATTTTAGTGACATGAGCATCATAATACGACAGGCCAAATATTGATTACCTTTGGAAGTTAGTTAATCTATTTTTTTTTGTTGGCAAAATCCAAGAACATTTGAAAGATAGGTACAGTTTGCGAGGCCTAAGCTGAGCTTTGCATTTGTGTGAGTGCACATAGATAGTGTAGGTGTGACATCGGCTTATAGCGTGGCGCATCTCCGCCGCGCACCTGTCACACTTCACCCTTGTACTGGTAGCAGTGTGACGTATTTAATTCTTAATATTTTGTTCTTGTGTCCGATTTATTAGTGAAATGGCTGCAAACAAAAGTAAACGAAGAATACGAAACCCTTTAAATAGCCATGTAATAGAAATATTTTGTAATTTAAAACAGTTATTTTAAAAACATGAACGATAAAGACGTGTCAAGTGTCAAATTTATTTTTAAGAGTTTTTGGTCTGACTCTACTTTTGGTGATTACTCACACAAATGCAGAGCTCAGCTTACGTACTTACTTATATTCATCGGCATTAGGTATCAATCATCTTTGTCATCAAGACATAAATATTATAATGAGTGAGCTTTCGCCTGCGGCTCCGCTCGCGTTAGTGTTGGTGGTGTTAATCCCTCGGGAATAGTACTCTTCTCCGGGATGAATGAAAATATGTCCTACTCCTTACTTCAGACAATACGTGTGCAAAATTTCATGACGATCGGTTCCGTAGATAGGGCGTGAAAGCGTAACAAACAAACAAATTCACTTTCACATTTATAATATCAGTAAGGATTGGGATAATATTGTTATAGTGGTATAGTTGCGATTGGGATGACTTATATAAATACATTTGTTGAGGTACCACAGTTTTATAATCAATAGAATTCTAAGTTTGCCGCCGGCGCCGTCATTTTAGTGACATAAGTATCATAATACGACAGACCAATCATTGATTACCGTTGCAAGTTAGCTAATCTGTTTTTTTTTATATATTATTAATAAGGTATATTATTAAGGTATATTCATTGACAATAGGTATTAATCACGTATGTCACCAACACATTATTGTAAATTGAAGTTTTGCACGTCTATCTATTATATAAGAGTATATTTAGAAACCACGCATAAATTTTTAAACGACAATGTACTCGTAACAGAAAAGTGGCTCCGGATCGGATTTGACTATATTTTGGTTATTAAAGGATGCGCTAGTCCGGAACTCGAACTCGTCGGCGCACGTGGCTAATTTGCGTGCTATTTCGCTGAGAAAGGGATAGACTCGGTTATGAACAGTGCGAAACTATTTACACCGATGTATAAGCACATCGGAATTACAGTCTAGTGAGTGCAAACACAAATATTGTTGAAAATCTAAATCTTCGTCGTCTAACAATTCGCGAGTGTGCGTTTGGGAGAAGTGTTGTTGTGATAAAGCAGCTGAATGTTTTAATTAAAAGTAAAGTTATTTAATTTTTTTAATAACCAAACTATGCTTGTATGAATTTCGTTTTAGAGATTTTATACTCCTTCCGGTATTTAATTGTGCCCAAAGTTGCGTTAAAATTACGTGTTACAACTGAATGTTTTGAGACTCATAACTTTTAAAGTACTTATAATTTTACAATTATGATTTCATACAAGCATAGATAACGACAAGAAAAATCGATAGAATTAAGAACTTTAAACAGACGATACCGAACAACGGAGTCATCACATCACCCTACAGAATTTGTATGGCGAAACACCTGACTAGCGTACTCTTAAAACCTTGATATCACAAAATTAAGGTTTTTTTTAAAAAGTGCAAATACCGAGTACTTAAATTTAAAAAAAAAATAACCGACATTCTATCTCACAAACCACCAAACCGATTTTGATAAAACTTGCATTGTTCTAGTCCAACTTAATACATATAAACATACAAATATACATACGCATACTTACAAAAAAATAAGATATACAAAAACTGGATAATTTAGACAAAATAACATACATACGGGTTGAATAGATTACCGTCTATTTAAAAGTCGGTTGAAAAAGTATTTAATCAGGACAAAAAATCTTTAACCGGCCTATTGGTGAGTGTGACCTGGTTTGGACCGCCTACCTAGACGCCACAAGATCAAAGACTTCTATATAACTGACGTAGACGAGCCGTACGTACAAATTCTCAAGCGTTCAAAGGGAGCTAATTAACACCGTAGCGCTTAGCTCACATCTAAAGTCTGTACCGTGGAGGCGCCGTCCATGTCAAGTGACATGATTGCTTTTTAAATGTCTGTTTCTTGGAGTAGGGCACAGCTTTTGACTATATACTCGACACCGTCATGCCTTTATTTCAATGATTTAAAAAATGGCCAATTTTTCAATGCTTGTGAGCGGGACAGTTTTGTGTTAGCATAGCATAGCATACGCGTCCAGTCAATGAATGCCATCAAAATCCGTCAAATTCGTACTATGTGTTGTGTAGACAATGTTGAACACAAATTTTCTAAGCTTTTAGGCTTATAGAACCTATCTAGGCTTTATATAATCTAAGGGCACGTCTAGTCTACCTCAGTTTATATAGAAGTCCTTGCACGACAAATGGCAATCATTTACAGGGGCTGACATGAACACAAACACTGACTGATTCTCCGTCTAATTGATTGCTTGACTTATGAGTTCGCCATTAAAAAACTAAATTAACCATACTTGTTATTAACCAGTTAAGAGTATCTAAAAACTGTGATCTTTAAAACAAGTAGTCTAACGGGCGATTTTTGAGCCAACGATATTTATATGAAACTAGGGTTGTCAATTTTAAAGATAAGGAAGATTTGGGAAAAAATTATAAAGCTTCCTTGTTAATAGGCATCACTGGTGCTATTTTACCAAAAGTATATATACCAAAAACAAGGATAAATCCACCTTTATTTTATCTGCACACCATCAGGTCTTTTTAGTCTTCATTGCAGGAGCACGACCCTCTTTGTACTACCAAAGCTATATATTAGCCAGAACACTCATAGGATATGGCCCACACTCCCCACGCTGGCTTGGCTTTGATGTTTATAAGCTTTGTTTAGCTTGTGTTTCCTAAGTCGCCTTCTATGACAGCCACGGGAAGTCCTATTTACTCTGCCGGGAACCACGCGGCATTTAGGCTGCTCATCAAAATTTTATTACATTGCGTTTCAAGCTTTACTATGCGTCTTCACACTGCGGACCTTGCTTACATACTCACATCAGTTCACAGCTATATATCTCGACTTCCTGGGAAAATTGACAGAAAGAAGCTTTGCGTGGGGGCAGCTCCTGCCCTTGTCGTGTTCTGTCTTACTCATTGCGGTAACTAGCTGTCTATGCATATATTTTCATGAATTCATAACGGTGTTAAATTATACCTTCGACTTGAAGGCGTGGGACTTTCCCTATGGAACCAATGCTAAAATGCAAAATCGACATTTCGAGTTGGTTGATAAAAATCTAGTTCCCAGCTAATATGAACAACTAATCCTATGGGACCAATGTCTCATAGGATAAGTCCGTAAGTAATTGTTCCAATTGACGGACTGAGTCACTCTTTCAAGGCTACGAGTAGAGGTACATTTACGCACGGTGTAGAATAGACATACCATAGTACGTACCCTACCCCGTCATATCAAAATTAACCAACGCTTATTAAAACATTTTCACTTAAAATATGTTTTATTCATATACTTACTCTCTCCAATTTGTTGAAAGAACGTGACAAAACATAAGACAGTTAAAATAACTAAAATAGGTTTCATACACATGTTAATTTTTGTGAAAAGGGGGGTTAGAAATTTAAACAATAGACCCCACCAGGAGAAACTCGAGTGGTGTCACCCCTAGAAGTAACTCAGTTATTTCATCGAAGAGTAGAAAAAAACTTCGGAGCTTATTAAACCCTTTTAGTATGCGGTTTGGTTTGTCCTAATTGAGTTGAGGCAAGAGGTTAATTTCTTGTATAGATAAATTATTGTTGTTTTATGCAAATGGCCCCGGACGGGGTTTGGGAATAATTAAATTCGTCCGGAGCCTGCGGCGGATAGTTTGGATGCTCTGGCAAATGTTTTATGTGATTAGGAAGCGTTCTGCTTACGTTTTAAAGCTATCTTTACATATGAACTTCGAACAACACCTCCGTACCGGACGGAGGGAGTGGGCAAAGCGACAATTTACTATGACAATTTTTCTGGCGTTTTTTGCGGGGGGATATGTGCACACAAGTTTAGTTCCGCACACCTACATACAAAACTTAAACTGTCACTTGATAGTAATTATGACATTGTCACAAAAAATGACATAAAAAAGAAAAAATAATTTGTGTACAGATGAGTCACACAACTAACACATAGACATGCATATGCCTAATTTTGGCTTGTACCTTGACAGAGGGGAATGCAGCGTATGGCTACTCCCTTCCGTGTTGCTCGAAGCATATGAAAGACAAACCTGAATGACTCACTGACTTATACATGGCGAAATTTTGATCGTTCTGGACCCTTAAAGGGGTGATTCAGCCCGTCGATATGAACCATTTTTCCTATGGGACCAATGCTGGAAACTTAAATTTTATTTCGACATTTTCATACAAAAGTGTTCAGCCGTCCGGGCAATTTGTATAGTCGAAATTTTTTTCGAGTTTACAGCATTTGTCCCATAGGAAAAGTTGTTTATATTGACAGGCTGAATCACCCCTTTAATGGTCCGGAACGATCAAAATTTCGCCATGTATAATTATCAACATACGGCCTAATCTACTGTATCTAGAAACTTGAAGTTTGGAACAGGGGTGCTTTTCATGATGTAAGTATTATTACTTTCTTACATCACGAAAGGAACCCCTGTTCTTATAAAAAGATTTTTAGAAATTCAAACCATAAGGGGGAGAAATAGAGGAGGGGTGAAGTTTTACGCGGACAACCTCCTGGAAAATTGCTAGTCTAATATGTTGCTAGTGGGTTCTAGAACAATAGCAGCGTTTTACCTGCCTAGTCTGTGGAAAGTACTTAGATACTTATATTGCAAATGAAATGACTGGCTAATGAATTTATATTTTAATCAAGAAAAATTTTAATCGACTAAAAGTAAGTCGTGAAACCTAATGTTCCTGTTAATCGCTCGGGTCATTTACGATGTATCGATAAAGTTTAATGTCTCCAAACTTTAAATTTCCATTCATAAATGCCTAATTCCGAGGTTTTTTACGAGGAATTTCTTTTTAATTCCTCCAAATTGAACTCAATTACCACTGAAGCGGGTGTGAACGCCCCATATTTGCATTCTTAATGAAATCCCCTAATAATTGTTATCATAAATGTTAATCGTATTTCTGTTTTCAATGCCAACCAATCATCCCGAATTATTACTTTTAATTATGTTCCTTTTGGCCTTAGGCCGCCTTTATATTATAAAATCAGTAAACATGCCTCTAACGCGGCAGATATCAACTTGCCCTGTTTTCTTTTAAAATGGACTATGGGAGTTTACTGAAAACGAAGTTTGAATACTGTTACAGACTTTGGGTAAATAATATTTTTTTATTGTACGTGTAAGTAGGTCTCTATATCTAAAATATGTTTTAGTTTAGTGTAATTTTGACATATGATTAGTCATAGGTAGCTTTTTCTACTGTAATTCTAATAGATTGTTATGGAGATCGTTTTATATACCTAACAAACTTTTAGTATTGCCTCAAAACCAACTTAAAGTAAGAAATGGATTTGCCTATGCGGTATGGTGGTAATATAGCTTCAATTCTTCATGAGAGATGAGAGACAAAACTTCGAACTCCAAATACAGACATAGCCACTACTAGAATCTACCTCATGGTATTATCATTATTTAAAGAAGCCATCAATGTATTTATAGTTTTCTCGCATTGTAAACAGCTTGGAATACGATAAAATATTTCAGCACGAACAAAATTAATATTCTATGAAGTTTTTAATAAAAATGATCAAGGGTGCCTCGGGCGGTTTCGACTTTTGAGAAAAGGCGGATGCATGTATCACAATCAAAGAATTTATGTGATATTCGAACGAGCGGCTTTCGAAGACGTGTTCCGACGCCGACAACGTATGCGAGAATATAACGAACCTCCATTTAACAATTAACTTAACAAACAAACGTAATATATTGTGGTTAAATTTCAATACAAGATGGCGGCCGAAAGACGCGAGCCGTAATTTAAATGTGACTCTACCTTAAGAGGATATGAAAAGATCACAGGTGAACATCTTATATTAATATATTTCTATTGTAATCACAGACAATGTAGCAAAAAATGGTTAAAGCGAATTTGTAGTTCGTGACAACATTTTTTTTAATTTAGGTACTCCAGGTGGTGTTAACATTAAAATGGATTATTGTTTAAGAAATGACACCGCTGTTGGTATATTTTTTATTTATTTAAGAAGTCTAAATCATAATCTGGTGCAAATCAGTGTCCCTAATAATAAGTACTATACACTTGATTTGTTAAACTGTTACTTTCTGTATTTTTGTAAGGCTCATATTCTTAAAAAGAAAATAGTAACTTATTTGAAAAACTTTAAACTAACATTTTATGATGTGTGTTTTCAGCTTTGAAATAATACTAAATATGAGAAGAGCAGAGGCACGGGCCATGAAGCGGCAAGTCCTCTTAAGGCTTATTTTTATGAGTTATTGTGTTTGCTCGTAAATAATTTATTGGACCGAAATGAATTATTTTGTTTTGCTAACTTTGTGGATAATTGATGTTTAATTTATGTGGACGTGCTTTGCATGTGATAAAGCTCACGCTCGGCGGGTTTGTGTGGTGTTGAGCTTATGATGCGGTACGTAGTGGAAATCGAATGCACTTTCAATTGACTTTTGTAGAATTCCCTTTTTTAAATGGGGGGAGACTTGTGTACTGAGACACAAGCATTGCTTAGTTCAGACACCAGTCTGTCACAATCTTAAATCATGTCGCAAATAGTTATATCGTGTCTTAGTTAAGTTTAGCGTTAATATTGTGGAGAACAAATAAAGAATTTTTCCTTACTGTGTTTTTTTACATGGCAATTTTTTTACAAAATGATTTTTGTATATTGAACTCAATTAGATAGTCGTCATAGATTGACGTTATTTATAAAATTAATGAATGAACGAAGTGACTGCGCCCTGAAACCAATCATCGCAAACATATTTTTTCCTTGCAGTGCGCCAATTAGCGCTGTTAATAACTTTTCATCAGCTGATAAATAATATCCGGCCGCTGAGCTCTTATCTACACGCATAACGAGTTGTTCGCGAGGTTCAGAGTGGGCGAGCTCAGTGGTAGAGTTGAGACACTCGCTTGTTGCTATTTACCCAGAGAAGATATTAAAGAAAACAGAAATCGATAAAAAGGACAAGAAAGTTCGAACGCCCGAGGTAGCACCTTCGTGCATCAAAATAATGTTTGTACACTATTTTATCTTTAAAGTGTGTTTGAAAAAAAAGATCTTAATGTCCCTGTCTGATACTGTATTACTTTCAGAAATATGTCAGTAAACCCCTCGGCAACAGTATTTTTATCGGGAAAAAAGGCAGTCATTGTCCTTTTCCGTATCATTGATAACTTTTATGAAATTTTCAATTTTCATATATTGCTCGATTTAGTAGTTGAGGCGAAGCAAAACAAGTAATATTTGTAATGTAAACACATGTTAATAAATTTAGCTTGAGTCTGCATCAGGCGTTCCAAATCAACGATTTTTATACCTTAACAAAGTCTTCTTCTAAGTATAATTACAAAATGGCCTATCAGGCAGGAGATTGAATTTGTATCGGGGCTCCAAAAAACTTTTTCTAATATTCCACTATATGCCCCGAAGGTTATAGGAACATCTGAGTATCGTCAAAACCGAAAGTATTGATATTTTGCAAGTATATTCAATGAGTAGTATCTATTGAAGCAAGGATATCCTCCATCGAATGAATTAAGTATTTTAAATTCTTAGTTTTACCCTAGAAAAAGAGATTGGAATAAGAAATCGGATTATTTTTCTAACCGGATTCGGATTATAAATTTAGCGATGTTTTGAAAAATACTGCAATTTTCATACTAAATATCAATACTTGTTAAACTCGTTTATGGGATGAAGTACGAAATCATATCAATTGTATTCTTTCTTAATTTTGATAAGTAGTAGTACAGAGAGTATCGTGCTTCTGTAAACCACTACAGGAGCACGATACTCTCTGACTCTCTCTCTGACTCCAGACTAAAAGGATTTGATGATGATGAATTGTTGTACAAAATTTCATGTTCCTTACTTGAAAAATTTTAATTGCGACGAACGCGAGCAATGAGACTTATTATTAAATAATTAATTCATGCAGACGTCCTACTGTGCGGCATAATTGTAGACACCTGAGAAATATCTGCAAATTTGTTTTTTATTCTATAAATTAGCATGTTGTTTAGGAAAATATACAATGGCTTTTATAACAACCAGTGCTAGCTACCAAAGATGCTTATATTTTTAATGAAGGGAATATTATTTAATCAATTATCGCGATAAAGAGCCTTTTTTGACAAAAAAAAGCTAAAAAAACATCACGTTCTCGCTTTAAACTATAAACAGTAGTTCTAAAAATAGTTAGAAGGGATATCTAGGGCACCGTAGAACAAAATTTTAATGATATCTCCGTTTTCTTTGAAATGATTTATTTTAGGGGCTACAATGGACTCCAAAAAATTCATGCTTCCATAATAAAGCTATGCTGGTCTCAGTTATAAAATAACCAGCTTTTGCCTGCGGCTCCGCTCGCGTTATGGTGTCGTTTTCTCAGGAATAGTACTATTTCCGGGATGAAAGCAAAATTTTATGTTGATCGATTCAGTAAATAGGGCGTGAAAGCGTAACAAAGAAACAAACAAACACACTTTCGCATTTATAATATTACTAGCTGTTACCCGCGGCTTTGCCCGCGTCATATATGCCTATGTCCTTCTCAGTACCCTAACCTATGTGTATGCAAAATTTCATAATGATCGGTTCAGTAGAAAGGGCGTGAAAGCGTATCAAACAAACAAACAAATAAATAAACAAACAAACTCACTTTCGCATTTATAATATTGGTTAGTTAGGATAGGATTAGGATAGTTGAAAGTTGGGATTATCTCTCAGTCATCGTTTCTTTGCTGATGACAAACTTCCAATTTACTAGTTACTGTTGTTGGCTACGACGGCTCAGAAAGGCACACGTCCCGGTTGATATTAAAGTCAATTTTAGTAAAATGCATGAAACATATTTATAAATAATACCAATTTGACCTGGTTTATTCAGTAGTGGGCGGTGGGGCGGTGCGATTGGGCGGCCCGCCCCCAATTAAATCAAATTAAATTTTCGGTAGCAATGTCAGATTATATATTTATACGTATTATTAAAAAAACATTTAATTTAAGAGAAGTTGTACACTAGTAAATAATATTAGCCTATTTTTAATAAAGGGGTAATTACTTATAATCTTAACCGTACTTTTAGAATAGTATATTCAAAATATTTCAATATAGGTATTACAATATTCCATCAAAACTGTAATAATTTACATTGAAAAGATGTTCTTACCTTGAAAATATTAAATACATTATTGTATTATTACTATTTAAATAATGTTTGAAGTAAAAAGTAAATACTGCGCAAATGCAAAGCAAAAATCAAACTTACGGTCTACAGGTTATCAAAAGTTTTTAAAATGAAGTATATTTTTAGTTGAATAGAAGCTCATTACATGATTCTTTAGAATCTAGGCGTTGGTAAGTAATAGTAAATTTATCATTCAGAACAAACGATTGGGAATTCTATAATTTAATACAATTATACATATAAGTAGTTTTATTACTTCAAAAACGTGCGACTGCACTGTTAGTTGCACACCCTATTCATGCAATTTAGGAAGTTATTCAATCAACCCGTAAAATTTTTACCCTGATAACAATAAGACAGAATACTAAAAACTTAATTGTTTTCGCTAGTAATTAATTCTAGTTGGTAATAATTTTTAATAGAAATATGTTTTTACGAGCTTGTGAGTTCTGATTGAGCTCTACGTTAGCAAAGATGACTTTATAGACTACCCGCGGCTTCGCCCGCGTGAAATATAGCCTATGTCCTTCTCAGTACCCTCATCTATGTGTATGCAAAATTTCATGGCGATCGGTTCAGTAGATTCGGCGTGAAAGCGTAACAAACAAATAAACAAACAAACAAACTCAATTTCGCATTTATAATATTAGTTAGGATTAGGATTTTCGTCCAACTAAGGCGCTAGCGCCACCCAGCAATCAATTTCTTTAATCCTAAATCCGTGCCGCCTAAATTAAGGCGTGTGGCTCCCGGCAGAGTAGAATAGGACCACTCCAAGTCTTCCCGTGGATGTCGATAGAAGCCGACTTAGGAAACACAAGTTAAATAAAGCTCATGAACATCAAAGAAACTTGTATTCCTTTGGGCAGCGTGTAGAGTGTAGGCCGAATCCTCTGACTGCTCTAGTAGTACAGAGAGGGTCGTCCTCCTGCCGTGGAGACTGGAAAGGACCTGATGATGAATCCTAAATCATTACATACAATACATAACTAGTAAATTACTTGTAGTATTTTGGTATTACAAGTTATTTACTAGGGTATTGTTAAAAGAGAAAAATACCAGCTGACGCCAAGAGTGGCCGCATTCTTTTAATTCGGTATGATTTAAGATAAAAAGAGTTAATTGCTGTATAGCACTTGTGTTGCTTACTACAGCGCCTTAAATTATTAAAAAAACTATTGAACTTAATCCGACATAAGGGGTTTTACTATCACTGATAAATGGCGAGAGGCAGAGGCGAGGTAAGGCGAGAATTAGCGTCTCATGAAACACGAAAGGTTAGGCCCATTCGCTTGCTTATTAGGATGACAATTGCAGTCGATAAACTATGTTAGAAGCCTTTAGGCAGCCCGCTGACATCAGTGTTTGATACTTAAACACACGAAAACAAGCGAGAAACTTCATATACCAAACCGTATAGGAACGTACGCAGATTATAATGAGATTAATTGATTGGATGCTTAATTTTGCCCTCAAATTATCAAATATTGCCACAATTCCCTTTTTCCGTTTGTATGGAGATATGCGCGTCCAGGCGACTTTTGAAACAAGAATACAAGTAAATTTATTGTTTTTACTCATAGTTAAGTAAGTATTTCTTAATAATAATTATCCATAGAAATCTGACTTTTAGTATTTTTAAGTCATCTTAAATTTTTTTTACTGGTAATTAGTTCTAGTTAAGAAGTGATAATTATCAATAGAAATGAGATTTTACGAGCGTGTAAGTTCGTGATTGAGCTCCAGTTCAGCGAAGATGACATCATAGACAAAGCAACTGTTTCGTCCAATTAGACGGTCGTAAAACTAACAATAAACTCCAGCCGACATAAGGCGATTTTACACGGGATCGAAGGCGAGGTCGAGGCGAAGCAACGTGTGACGTGAGGCGAGGTGTATTAGAAAACAGTTTGGCAATTGCCGCTGTAAAATATTATTAAATAACATAATTTCGTACATGGCCTTTCGATAATGTCAACTACCTGTGCGACCGATTTGCGATTTTTTTTTTATTTAAAGCGCGCGGTTCGCATTCCACCAAATATTGCTGTATTGTTGCTGGGTTTTACTTGATACTCGTAAACTATTTTGGATGGATAGAAACATTTGTGTTTATATCCAGGCATACTGCTATTATTTTAGTTCATGGTTCATTTCCAACAAATACTCGTAATATGTACATTTTGTCTGCATTATGTCAATTGGCTTACCGCTATTTATTTAATTCTTCCTTGCTTCTAGTTCTAATTAAAAAAAAAAAATTCTTACGTAAACGATTTTCACCTCACGTCGTCGGTGGAAACCACCATTATTCTTTAACTTCAATATGTGAATTCAACCCTAATATCTAACATTCAGAGTCCAAAATATGATGACACGAGCATTTTCCGTGACAAATGTGCCGGTAACATGTAATATAGCGACGAATCCTACTCCACTCATTAGAGAAAACAAATCAAAATAATTAGGTAATAAAAGCGGCTTTGCGCCCATTGTGATATAATTTTCTAGATTGGGCTTTATGGGCCATTTGATTGTTACAAATTTGTTTATGGCTGCTCATGTTTATCCGTTTGTGGTTTGGGCAATATCACGAATTGTATCATTCTGAAACTTGGAGAATTTCGAAATTACTTATTATGCGGTATGTGTAATAAATAAAGTAAGGTAAAAGTACATAATTACGGTATAGTACATTTTGTTATGAAATTTAGGTTTCTGTTGAATATGCAATTAAAAAAAAAAACTTCAACCTCTCTGGCTTTTGAGGCACTAAAAAGCAAAATACAGAATAATTTATTTCATTACGAAAATATTATAAAATCTGAAACTTTTACTAAACTACATAATCTAATATTATATTCTAAATGAACCTACTCATGTTAGCATACTGTATTTTGTACTTAGCTATTAAGCATAACTTATAACAATATTAGATTTTTCTAAAATACTGGCATCGTAACAAGAGGTGGCTAAGTACACTTGTAAGAGATTAATGCAGCAATTGAAATTACTAGGAGCTTTCAGTTCAATACGTTTGCTTTCCCTGATCCTAGTCTTTTCTAACTAGGTACATTCGAATCCGTTCATTATTTCCGGAGATAAACGTGATCTTAAATACAGACAGACAAAAATTTTTTTGCTTTCTATTATTCTTTTTAAGGACACTTAACTACTATCCATTTCAGTCAAAAATATTAAATGTACAGACAAAATATATTTACTGTTGTATTATATGTATAGATTACATATTTTATTGAGGTAACTACCCTTTCCTTTTCCTACGGCAATAAGCGATCATCAAAATAAATAATAACATATTATCCGAATCCAACTCTACCCATCCGTTGGCAATCGTTTTACAGCCGATTTCCGACTAACTGTCAAGGGTTGTTTACTAACTGGCCACTTTAAATATTCAGATCTGACCAAGTGACCATACGATCAAGTATATACGTAATATAATTTAAGCCATCCCTTATGAATAGATCTACATTTTTCTGAAACATTAAACCCTTATAAATGACTGTCGACGATTGTTTTTAACTGAAACCTTGATTTGACTTTGCTCGGCCTATCAAAAGCTATTATTGATGTCCTGGTGATGGTCCTGATGGACATATTATAATTCAATGATCGGTACTTTTATTTAAATAAGTGTGATCTTCCAAACTCATCCGACCCCTATAAGTGTTATAAAGAGGGAAGGGAGAGCAATGCGTTTAGTTTGCGTATAAGTGCAAATAGTAATTTTAAAAAGAACGTTACTAAAAGAAAAAAGAAACTTGTTTGCTTTTTGTCAAGTCGTTTAGGCTATAGGAGGCGACAATGGAGCAGAGATATTTAAACAACATACGCGCGATAAACGTACACGTCCTTCTGGGTGGGTCAGACGGGTAAATATTCGCTAACTGATCAAACAGGTGGTCAGTTAAGGGTCACTTAGCAACCAACCCAGTGTTAATAGCTAGCCTGGCGCCTAGCTAGCTTCACAAATTGCTTTAATTGCCTCGTAGAATGCGCCGTGAAAATCCTTGATAAGCTATAATTCCAATTATTCATCCGTGGAAGACAGATGGCGCCTGTTGAAGGACATCAATGATATTGAACATGTTACTGACTTGCCGTGTGGTTCCCGGCAGAGTAGAATAGGACCACTCAAAGTCTTCCCGTAGATGTCGTTGAAGGCGACTTAGGAAACACAAGCTAAACAAAGCTTATAAACATCAAAGAGACCTCTTCAACCCGTCTGGCCAGCATGGATAGTGTAGGCAAAATTCTCTGACTGCTCGGGATAATATATGGCTCTGGTAGTAGGGTCATCATCATCATCATTTCGTGTAGGTGACACAGTCAGTCGACCATGCACCTGTAGGGCCATTCTCCTGCAGTGGAGACTTAAAAAGACATGATGATATTACTGTCTTTAGTCTTTCATATTTCTAACCCCTGAAGTTGAAGAAGATTAAGTTTTTTAGTCAAACACATGAATTTTAATGTACTTATATGTAGTGTGTAAACTGCCAATGTAGGTAAGTAAGTACCAATAATGTTAAACAACTTACACAATAGGTACGTAAGATAAATAATATTACCACACAATAAGTGTTTAAAGCTTACAAATCGGGCCCGAAACAGAATAATTTTACAGTTATAATATAAATATAATACAACAATCCCCATTACGTACACCTGCCATATAAAATCATTATCGTTAACCAAAATCACATCACAGCAGCATTGCATTAAGCTGTTAACTCTTTAGGGTAAACAGGACAAGTTTTTTGACGAGTGAAATGTCAGAAATGAATCCTTTTGACTTCAGGAACGCCGCTTGGGACAGCTGTTAAGAGGACTGGTTAGTTTTACACTACACAGATGGTGCTGTATCATCTACGAAACTGCACTCAATTTTTTGGCTAAGGTGATGCACATCGTACGGAATTCTACCTTAGTTTTGAGTCGTGAGCTAAGTCCACACCACACCCTATCAAGTTTATAGGTGAAAGTCTCGATGTGGTGCCGTTTCTTCTATGAAACTGCACTCAATTATTCGGTTAAGGTGATTGTATCAAATTCTACTCTAGTTTTGAGTCGCGAGCTAGATTCTCGCCCTATCGGGTACACCCTTGGTACAAATTGTACCTATCCTTCCTTAGTAAAAGCATTATAGACCAAACTTTATTTTTAAAAGGTAATCCTTCCAATTTTGCTATTGAAACAAAGCATAAGATAATACACAGAGAGTTATAAGGTTTACTAGAAACTGAAAAATAACAAATATACTATAAAAAATGTTTTCATTATCTGCGTGCTATAAATACTTAGTTCAGAATATGTATAAAACTGTAAGCAATGTAATAGAATGTTGCATAAAATTTTCATAAACTACGTTTAAATTTTATAGATACAGATTGTACGAACTGTTCGTATCCCTTTAAGAGATCGCGACTTCATCAGGATAGCTCGATCAATAAAGTTATCATGGTGCAAAAAGTTTGGATAAGGCGCGTCCATTGCGCATACGCAACTGAGACGATTTTCAAACACCTCGTAGATATTTTCGCATACGATAATGTTACGAACTCTCACTTTTAAAAATTCATTTTTAACCGGTACAACAAATAACTATTATAAATATATATACGTGTGAAATTTAAATAGAATTAGTAACTGAAGTAAGTTATTAATGTAAAAACTTATGTTGTTTCTTTTTGTTTGTGACAGCAAAAGATATTTCGAACCATTGATTTTTTAATATTGTTCATTTAAGTGAATCCTCATATATAATTTTCATAGTGATGTTAAACGTTATATGGTAATATTTGGCATAATAGAGGGAAATTAGAGCTATTAGTCTTATCAAACAAATGTGAAAAATAGGCTACTAACAGACACACTTGCTATTTTTGACGATATGGCACTGTGAAACTTATCGCACGATATTAGAATACCACCAGAAGATTGAGACGCTCGCGCAACCTCACCGAAGAATGTAATTAACGAAACATCAATAAAAATAATTGAGCACAAAAAGCTATCCGCGCAAAGCTGCCATTTATTATTTTGATTACCCTTGTTATTGTTATGGGCTGGCTGTTTTTCAACTAGCCGCTTTTGATGGCAGTCTCTTAGAGCACCGGTCACAAAAGTGGCCACATTATAATCCAATGCCGTTTTCTTTTACGCGGTGATAAAAATCAAGCATATGTAAACGGCAATAGACTACAAAGCGTTGGTAATTGTGGTCTTATTGTGTCATCTTTGAATCGCACGGTTTTCTGTGTCGGCTCGTTCGAGACGATGGTTTATTGTTCTCGTTTGTGAGTTTGTTTGTTCGTGCCGACGAGGTGACGTGCAGTTTTATATTGTCTGTGGATAAAAAGCGAATTTTTGGGTTTGGCACCGCTGTTGATAATTAGTTATGTTTAAACATTAGTTTTAACTCCCGTGGGATTTTGACCAGTGCCTGTTAACAGCATGTTTTTTTAGTAGGTTTTAGAGTTTGCTTTTGGAGTAAGTATACTCAAGGCTAATTAATAAATACACACGCAGAATATAAAAAAATATTTCAATATATAAATATGCCTAAGAGTATTACAGGGTTATATATCGATGTTTATTAAGGTAGGAAATAATAAAAGAAGTTACAAAAGTACAGTACAGAATTCATCAATTTATTTATACAGAGAGTTATAATACGGCAGAGGACGGGCCTAGATAGGAGAACTGATGTTGGGATTATATAAAATATGTGTCAAATGCATGTTTCTAGGTAATTTTTAGCGAAAATGGTAAGAACACTTTTAATTTGATATCGATTAGTTAAGTGATCTTAAGATTTTTTATAATTGGGTGAATATGACCATTTTTAAAAGAATAAAAATATTAAAATGCAATTTTACTGTCAGTAATATAGTCCACAATATTTAATGCAAGAACTTTTATTATGAAGCCGCTCCACTGAACGAAATATTTATTTAGCCAAACAAAGTTATCATGATGCCACCAGTACAAAATACATAGCTGTGACGTCACCAATATTATGCATTTCGGCAATGCCTTAGAGTATCAATATACTCTAGGGGGAATGCGTTTTCATAACGTCTGAAAACATGTGTCTTTTACTTTTATATCTGAAAGAATTTATTGTTTCGATAATCTTTTTTCTTTATTGTTTTTATTTTTGGGAGATCTTTTCATAGCAACATAAAAAAAGAAATATTCCACATGCCTAATCCAGGTGTCAATCATTGGCATAAAAAAAAAATACAAAATCTACTGTAACAGTTGACGAATAGTATTTGGTTTATAAAGTATTAAAAAGTAGTTTAAAGTATGTTTGACAAAATGAGACGTAGGCCCCGGCGAGATTCGAACTCGCGATCTCCTGTTTACTAGACAGGCGCTTTAACCAACTAAGCCACGGCGCCGACAGGCAATGTGGCGAAAATACGCATTGCTTAACATTTTTTACGTCTATACATTACTAGCAGTATTATATATTGGTTATTGTAATTATAAGAAATTGCACTTTGTTTTGGTATTTCATTCTTAAAATGAATTATTATTATTGCTTTATTTGTGATTGTGCGTTCCATTCTTTCTCACAGGTTGGTAGGACTATTATATGGCGTACCTAGTACTATTATATTGTCTTTGCTAGTACCAATACCGTAACCAGTACCAAAATTAAGTATTGTATAGTAGCGGTACGGTATTGGTACTATGGTATGTACTGGGTACGCTAGTAATTGACACTTTCTTATAAAAATTTGCCCATTTGTAGCATTTTAAGCTTAAAATATCTACATATACATAATAAATATAAGTAATTCTGTAAGCGTGCTTTATGTAATGAACTAAACATAAAAAGTAAAAATAGGCATCTAATTTATGAACTTAAGTATTTTTGATTATATATCCATACTTAAAGGTTGAATTATAATTAGTGTCTATCAGTTTTTACGTTAGTGCGTAGTTATTTTCTTGATAATACGAACAACAAAGAACTAATAAAACATAAGTACTAAAAAGCTTTCATTTTTATTTATTGTATGGGATCTACTTACTTACTAAAGGAAAATTTAATAGAAAAATTATAATATAACGTAAGACATAGCATACAAAGACTTAAGGAGTAAGGATGAGCGAAGACCGGCCCTTCAGGCCATGCATGCAAATCGCGGCCCATCAGGCATATGAGAGTTTGCTGTCTCTCCAAGCCTTGCGGACCCAGGCAACGCCCAAAGCCGAGGTTTGTACCTCCTGGGGACCCTTTGGTGATGTTTGCCTTACAGGTTGAGGGCACTCTGCTCTTACCTCAAAAAGTCCGGTGAAGTACCGAAAGCTCGTTTGGAGCTAGCTACATAGTCCATTAAAAAAAAGGATGAGCAAAGCTAACGCCACCCAGCAATTTATTCATCTACTATTAAATCAGATCAAATAATAAAAATCTGGTTCCTTCCTTACTTTACAATTAAATTATTTGTACTCTTCTTGATATTACTTTTCGTTCTTTTGCGGTTCATAAATTAAGAGAATTATTAATATCCGCCAAAAGTGGTGGCTTTTGACGATTATAAAAAGAAAACTCTTTATTTAAATTTTTAATCAAAAACTTAGTATTGCTGGGATAGTTTCGTTTATTCTCGCTCCTTAAATCGGAAAAAATACTTCACCTTTCATTTCCTGATGAACTAAAAGCAATTCTACTACGAAGCAACGAGCAATTCTCTACAACCCACCAAAACTGTTATAAAATTACACGAACACGGAAAATTACAAGCATTAATGGAATCATGTCGACTTTGTTGCGTTATTACAGTTGTAATATCAATATGGCTGGTCGTAATAATCAATATTACCCTGTAATTACGTCCCGCTGATTATTCCTTTATTAAACGAGTCATTAGCGGTGCGTGCATAGGACTTTATTATTGTACAGCTTTTATGCGATTTCTCAGAGCTTTTAGCATAGTCATTGCAATATAGACTCTGAGAGGTGGTGATAAGGTTGATAGAACAAGACTTTTACTATTTGCAATCGGTGGTTTATGTCTTAATTTGATGCAGGGGAATGTAGCGTATTGTTCCACTCTAGCTTTTGTAATGTAGCTATATAGAAACATCAAAGAATGTTGTAAATGTTTATGTTAAGCTTAAAAAGTTTAATAATAACTAACGTCTGACTAGTTATGCTATAACTTTAATCCCAACTTCCCAACTAATATTACAAATGCGAAAGTGAGTTTGTTTATTTTTTTTGTTTGTTACGCTTTCACGCCGTACCTACTGAACCGATCATCATGAAATTTTGCATACATATAGGTTGGGGTGCCGAGAAGGACATAGGCTATATATTACGCGGGCGAAGCCGCGGGTAACAGTTAGTTACATTATATTTTCCTTTACCTCATATAGTTGGTACCTCATTCATATGTTGGTCCCAGCAGCTAGGTATTGAGTGTCTATCATATAATATAAGTGGAAGATGGAATCAAAATTGTGATGGGTTGCTAGCTGCATCGCCTATTGACATGATTCCTTACAGATTTGCCCATTTAATCGGGCGGCATCTACGGTCTGCGCGGGAGAAAATCTGTTGGTAAGTATCTACTATCTTCATTTTTTTTGCCGTACCAGCATGGCAGAGTTTGGATATACTTACTCGGTGAAATATTGATCGTTTGAACCTGGGAGAGATTTAGCCCGAATTTAAAACATTACATTTTCATTGTTAAATAGATTTATTTTTGTATAAATATTTTTAGTTTTTTTTTTTTAATTATTTAATTACTACTTACATAGAAGGTATATTTAAAGTTTCTAAACAGAACAATTTTTTTGTTTGACTAATGCTAAAACCTCAATTTTTTTAAAGTTTAAGATTTTTTTTACTGATGTTTCTCTTTTCAAAGCAAGCACATTAAAAAAAATGTGTAAAAGTTACCTACAAGAATAATTTCGAGTAATCACGCCGGCTTCGAGCGGCGAAGACATTTAAATTGAATTTGCGGCTGATTACGGACTTCGTGCTTTATTGTCGGTTTGCATGTTATAATTAACTCGAAAACCGTGTAGGTACAACTGTGGCTAGACTTTATGGGCTTTCCTACTGCCGGTGTATTTTTTCTCAATTGGTTGTTAAGCTGGGCATTGACGATCAGTTTTGCGCGTCAGTTGAACTGACATCAATCCAAAATTTGATCGTCAATGTGGTATCATCACTCCAGAGTTTTAACTGACGACGCGCCACGAAATTTTCCGTGGCTACCCTAATCCAAGCCGGCGCGTCGCGCCAAACTGACCGTGAGTGCGCGATCGTCACTCCAGACGTCAGTTTGCTCGCAGCGCCCGGCGCCGGCGGTGGTTGATTGTTGGATTTATTTGTTTTAAAATGGCGGCATCTGTATCATCTGGACATACATGTGTCAGAATTTATTGAAAAATATATTTAAAAAAATAATTATTAAATATATATTTGACGAGCTCCGTGGTGCAACGTTCATCACGGATGGCGGGTTCGATCCCCGGTCAGGTCAAGATGAAAAATGATCTTTTTCAGATTGACACATGTCTTGGATATTTATATATGTATATATTGATATAAAATATAGTATCGTTTTGAGTTAGTATCCCATAACACAAGTCTTATTTAAGAACTTACTTCGGGGCTAGCTCAATCTGTGTGATTTGTCTGTATATATTTATTTATATATATTCCAACTAATCTTTTTCAGATTGACATATCAATGGCCTTGGTATACATACTAATAACCGTTTAGGAGATAGAGGGGGGGGGGACACGTACCTCTAACAAAAATTTGCACTTTAAAACCAAATATTTCGGAAACGGATCCCTAAATCGAAAAATGGTGTCCTCAACCTCACAATATTTTTCAAAGACCTTTTTAACGATACCCCACAAGATGGGTAAGTAGAGAAAAAAAATGACTCCCCCACTTATTGTATGGGAGCTACCCAAAAAAAAATTTTTTTTCAAGATTTTTTTCTACGACTTTTTTGCCATGATTAATATACATACTCATACCAAATTACAGCTTTCTAGTACTTATGGTCTCTGAGTAAAACCGCGGACGGACAGACAGACAGACAGACATGGCGAAACTATAAGGGTTCCTAGTTTACTACGGAACCCTAAAAAATGCGAAAGTGAGTTTGTTTGTTTGTTTATTGTGAAATTTTGATACACGTAGGTTAGGGTACCGAGAAGGACATAGGCTATATATTACGCGGGCGAAGCCGCGGGTAACAGCTAGTAATATATATATATTAAATTTAAAAATTCTAAATGTTTGTGGAAAGTAACGGATAAAAATTATAAAAATATACCACATCGACAAAAAGCTGAATTATATTAATATAAAAGAATTAATGTTTCTTCTTCGGAGTCAGAAGCCATTTTTTTTCTGTTTCGACACAAATTGGTAGTGCGCCTCACAGCCCAGCCAATAGAAAACTGAAGAGCCGGAGCGACGCCAGTGAATGGGGAAATTTAGTTACCCTAAAACCATTTGGAGTGACGCCACAGTTTTATGTCTAAACTGACGCGCAAAACTGATCGTCAATGCCCAGCTTTAAATTAATATTTGGTGTTATTCATATTAGATTTATTTATTCTGTTTATACCTTAAACGTATAGGGTGCCTAATTACCTCGGTGATTCTGTATGCCTTGACAATACTTTCATGTCGTAATAAGAATCACTACATATTATAAAACAAAGTCCTGCGCCGCGTCTGTCTGTCTGTCTGTCTAAGTATCTGTTTGCGATAAACTCAAAAACTACCGCACGGATATTCATGTACTTTACACCAATAGATAGAGTAATTCATGACGAAGGTTATAGGTATACATGCATGTATACAACTGCCTCCGTGGTTCAGTTGTTGACCCGGGGGTCGTGGGTTTGATTCCCACGGAAAGTATACTTTGTTAAGTTGTTTCCAGTTTGGCTAGGACATTGCAGGCATGAATCACCTGATTGTCTGATAAGAAAGATGATTCCGTGCTTTGGAAGGCACGTTAAGCCGGTGGTCCCGGTTGCCATCTGGTAGTCGTTAAAGGATCCACGTCAGAGGCCGAGAGGAGGTTCCGAAGAACTCTGACACCAAGGTGTGCATGGTCGACTGACCGTGTCACCTACACGAAATTATGATGATAGGTATAATACATACCCGGGTGCAGCCGGGGAGGGCTGCTAGTCTCTAGCTATAATATAATTAGATCCTAGAGGAAAACAATGTAAGAGAAATATATTGGACCTCCCGTACAAATTCACCAATCAGCTGGTGAAATTTCTGAAATTCAAATATTTTAAAGTAAAAACAAGGTAAAGTTTCGTCTAAATCCATCTTGTTGTTCACTTGAAAATTTGTATAGGAATATCGAAATTTTTGTCGAGTTTACAGCATTTGTCCCATAGGAAAAGTTGTTTATATTGACAGGCTGAATCACCCCTTTAATGGTCCGGAACGATCAAAATTTTGCCATGTATGTAGGTACATAGGATAACCGGGGTATTCGTATTCAAGTTCGGAAATATACGGCAATAAACGTCTACATTACCTACGCTTACAATGTATAAAAATATTGTTTTAACAATACTGTTATCAGTAACACCCTTTTAATCTTAACGAAGGAGCGACGTCCACAATCTCTAATAGCCCGCGATAAGATACACAAGCCAATACCAGACACGTTAATTCGCATAATTACGCTACGTCTAAAACCGCACGGTGTTTGCTAAAAACCGCAATTACATGTCAGAGATATGATAACGCTGGCATTTTTCTGGAACGCAAAATATTGTTATTCGCTCCATTTCACAGAGAAATAGCTGTCAGGCGGTAGAACTAAGATGGCCACACGTTCCGTTTATTTAGGATTGTTTTGCTTAATTTTCTTGTTTGTTATTCAGGACTACGGGTTTTATCGGGATTAGTTTTGAGATTCATTTGTAATTTAACATGCAGGTGTTTTGGTTTCATTACTGTTAATCTGTATGTAATTTTTAATATATAAATAAATATTCGTCTGATAGTGTGACTGAGAAAGCTTCAAAATTATATTCGACATGATTAAGTTTACAATATCGTTTTTGGATAGGTAGAGAAATATAAAAACATACGTGGTCTCTATAGAGTAGATAGTCGTGTTTTATTGCAGCGATCGATTTATACTATTTATTTTGTCGTACTGTGGGCTATGGACTGGATGTGAAATAAATGACAAAAAAAATTGTACAGATTATGGTCAAGATTTTGAAGCTTGAGAACCCAAAAGGAGCTGGTAGTGGAAGCCTACGCGGAAGGCACAAGATGAAATGTTGTTCTCAGCTGTCTATAAGATCGTAGGTATTATGTCAGATAATTTCAATCAACGTTCTTGAAGGGCAGAATAATCAGGATTTTAATATTGACACACATCCCAAAAAATATATTCATTCGTTTTTGCAAAACGGAGACTTTAAAGCATACAGCATTCGAAGTCACAAATATCCAAACTTTCGAGTGAATAGAGTAGAATAGATATTATCTAAGTATCTTTTCATCTCATACAATAGGGGAGAATTTCTGAAATAGACCATAGCTACAATTATTTACAGCCCTCCCCAGCTGAGCCCGGGAATGTATTATACTTACAAACCTTCCTCATGAATCACTCCATAATTTGCTGAAAATTGCATTAAAATCCGTCGAGCAGTTTATAAGATCTAGGCCAACAAAATGGGATAAGGATAAAGTAGGTGCCTTAAATAGTTAGATGTCCCATTTTGAGTACAGTAACGAATGGTCACCATACATAACACATAACGTGATAGAGACTTCATATTATTAAAGCTGCGTTGGTATCTAGTAATTATCAGGTAAGCATTACTAAATATACGCAATATCATCATTAAATTCAATGGCTTGTGGTAAATGATACGGAGTAAGGTGGTTGTTGGTACAATTGGGTAGGTTATCTAGTAAAAATATCGTTAGAGTAGATTTAAGTACAGTTGGCCAATACGCAGACTTGCTATAAAATTAATACTTGAATTATAATATAGATTGGAGGACTATGTTTGATAAACTGAAATATACATATTATTTTAGGAATATATTATTAAAATTGCGTAGGCATTTACTAATTATCAAGTAAGCATTACTAACTATATGTAATATCATCATTAAGTTCATTGGCTTGTGGTAAATGATACGGAGTAAGGTGGCCGTTGGTCACATGGGCTTGGGTAGGGTTATCTAGGAAAAATACCTTATAAGTACAGTTGGCAAATAAACAAGCTTGCAATAAAACTAATACTTAAATTATAAGTTTGTTAATATTAGGTCTTGTTTGTTTATACCTATTAAGTTAATGTGCTTGAATAAATTATTTGGATAAACGTGACTCATTTGACACTGCGAGTATTATAGATATTTTGGGTCATTTTTTTAGAAGTACAATAGGCTTATGATTTTTCTAGGATGGGACATTTACGATATTTTATGGGATATACAAGTACGAAGTAAAACTGTCCACTGTACTGTGTAACTGTCTGTAAAATACCTATATTCTTTGTTCAAGTGAAATTAAGTTTGTTATAAAATCAAATGAATATAATAAGAGCTAAAAAGGTGTAATAGGTATTTCTTGATCACACAGCGCGAAGAACCAATGGTCGATGGTGCAGAAAGATTTTTGAATGTCGACAACGTACTGGCAAGCGCAGCCTTGGATACCCACCGACCAGCAGGCCGATTTGCTTACTCGGTGTACAACGATTTGAATGTCACTTTAGCATCCATTACGGTTTTCATATCTTAAATAAAAATAGTCATTCATACCGAAGCCGTAATGAATATTGAAGTTACCATGAAAATGATGTACACCGTAACTGTCAAAAGTTAGCAAATAGGCCTGCAGGTGGTCGAACGACCTGACAAGCCGCAGGAAGACGCTTCCAACAGGTCGTATTGTATTCCTTGAATAAGGCTTATTTTCAGCAGTAGACTCATTGCGGCTGAGATGATAATCATAATGATTTCTTGATGGATTTGTTGATTCGACTTAATAATTCAACATATACTTCACTAGAACATACCCGGAATGAAGACGATTTAATTTATAACTATTAAGTGTAAACTTATAAAAGATTCATGTAAGAAAAAAGGAATAAAATAAAAAAGAATAATGCACGAGAGAAACAAACTTTGTAAGAATATTAACTAAAGCATCGCATTATTGACACACAAAGAAAAATTAAAGAAAGCAAGCTGCTTACATTATTAACTTGAACCAGCTATTTACTTAGGCCGCAACATCGCGTGCAGAAAGTAGAGTTAACTAATAGTTGACTAACTAAACCTTAACTAATAGTCACTAACTCTACAAACACGAAACACAATTAGAACTTAAGCGTTTCTTCGTTTCATTTGCGGAACGGAAAGGGGTGGTAATTCTTTCAGTTTGAAAATGGAACGAGACGCTTAATTCATTTTTACGGTACACTAAAAACATAGAAGTAGAAATAAGACGAAATTTTTTTTAATCTATGCTAAAAAAGTTCTTTATTCTACCAGTTTTCTTTTACTGTATTTTCAAATTTTCAAATGCACTGATTTGTAATATTTTCATGATTAAATTTAAATAAAATTACTTTTAATATGGTTTTATCGCATTTATTACCAAAGCCGTTGTTACGATATTGGATCTCCAATCGGAATTACCTACTGTTAATCCACACATCCTTTTCCAGCATTATAAGAAAGCCTGTTTGTGGTCCATTAATATAAAGAATATTTGCAACCGTCGCGCGACTTTGCTCACGTAAATTATAGGCTGTGTCACCCGCACATAATAAGCTTTTTATAAGTGGAAGAAATTTTTCGGTCCAGTAGTCTCGGAGCCTGTAATGCAAACATATTAATCAAATCTTCCTCCTTTATAATATTATATTATTACTACCTATAGATTAGAATAAGTACATAAGTTATTCGTCAACTGGAATAATAGGCTGGAAATCACACGGCATGTTCTATGTAAGTAATAATGTAACTATGGGTTATCGCAAAGCAATAGTATCGGTTAGCTAAGGTAAATGAGACATCAATAGCAAAATACGGTGCGAGGGTCGATTTAATGGTTACTCGCACGCGACCGAACGGTAACGCACAAGGTTGCCACACACTCGTTCCCTTACACACAAACAAAACATAATATGACGTCTTTATCCCTTGCGGGTAGACAGAGCCCAAAGTCATAAATCCAAAGGCCACATTTAGCATGTTGGGCGATAAGGTGGAAAGCGGAATCAAAATTGTGATGGGGCTAGCCATTAGATTTTTGGGCTTGATTCCTTAGATTTTCGCCCAATCCCCTGACCGGCTTTTACGGTCTGCTCGGGCAGATAAGCAGCTGATATATTCTATGTTTTGCTTTTTCTCCCAAACCAGCGTGGAAGAGACCAGCATGGAAGAGACCAGCATGGAAGAGACCAGCATGGAAGAGTTCCCTTACACAACTTCCCAAAAAGGAGAGTGCTTCAATATCATCATCATCATCACGTCTTTTTAATTCTCCACTACAGGAGCACGACCCTCTCTGATCACCAGCTATTATAATTAGCCAGAGCAATCAGAAGATTCGGCCTACACTCTCCACGCTGGCCAGACGGGTTGGATAGGTCTTTTTGATGTTTATAAGCTTTGTGCTTTAGTGCTTCAATATACAGTCTGTAAATTGTCCCGTGACATTCCCATAACGGCGTCACCTTTAATATGAACAACTTATCCTATGGGGCTATAATGCATGACATGAAACATGTGCTAACACAATGATATCACGCACACAAGCATAGAAAAATCGGGCAGCTTTTTAATTATTGAAATAAAGGCATGAAATCTAAATTTCCACTCCTAAGTTCTACTCATTCCCGCCATCTTCGTTCTTCAAACAGTTAAGTTTAAGCCACTCCTTGTCATCGTACAGATTTCATGGCCAAATCTTTTCAAGTCCAAGCCATTCAGCTTTGGAATTTGCTCCCTGAGTCTGTAAGAAGAGCTCCAAGTCGAGGTCTTTTAAGCGTGCGGTCCGCTCATTAATTCTTCTGGAAGTCTCCTGTTCTCACTTCTATTTAAAATAAGAGAAAAGTCATCCTTATGTGTATGTGTATGGTTATTTATTTATTCATAATGTGTATTTTTATATATTCAATTATATTTATATCATATTTACTGTTAATATTATATAGTTATATTTAATCAATTTCACTCTATCGCCCATACTGACGAGCTCCGTGGCGCAGCGGTCAACACGCCTGCCTGCGACACGGAAGGTCCCGGGTTCGATCCCCGGTCAGGTCAAGATGGAAAATGATCCTTTTCAGATTGACCTGGGTCTTGGATGTTTATCTATATAAGTAATCTATTATAAAATATAGTATCGTTGAGTAAGTATCCAATAAAACAAGTCTCGAACTTACTTTGAGGCTAGCTCAATCTGTGTGATTTGTCCGTATATATTTTATACTAAATTTCTCTGTTTGGTCCTATGGTCGACTGGCAGAGAATGCCATATGGCATTAAGTCAACCATTTGTACACTTTTGTTCTAATTTGTACAATAAAGTTTAAATAAAATAAAATAAAGTAGTCTAGAGTGTATAGTAAAAGATCTATCACTGCTGTCATTGATCATCTTTATTATAGAGAGATTAACTGAAAAAGATAATTGGGACAACAGTAGCTCGCAGTTAATTTCAATTTCAAGACCACTAAAAAACCAATTAACTTGTTATAATTAAGTAATGATAATTACATTTTCTTATATATTTTTATGCTGATTAATTGACTTTAGTTGGTATTTATATGTAATTATACCTGAAAGTAGCCGCTGTTACGTTCTTTTCAATTTGACTTTTACGGGTCGTGAAGATATTACTTATCCATTTTAATATATTTTAAAATTTAAGGTACAAACAATAAGTAATTAAAATAGAATTGATAATTAAGACCGAAATTAATAAGAACTAAAATTAATTATAACTTTAACCCAATATAAATTAAAAAATATTTAATCTACATAAAAATAATAAACGGCAATACAATAAGTACAGTATTTATTTATTTAAACAAATATTGCAAATTAATTACAAAAAAAATATCTGCTTAATAAACTTCTTTGTTTAGAAATAAAATAATAAAGTTAAGGTTTTTGCTGGATTTACCACATTACCAAGAAAGGAAAGAGTACTTTTTGGACCCTGGTTCCGTGGAAACAACCGGGCTCAGGTAAGAGATATAGAGTGAATGAGAAAGAGTGAGTGAGAGAGAGGAACAAACAGGACACTTACTAATTGAAAACAACTTATTCTTTTCTTAAGGATGAGCTAGTCCAGAACTCGAACTCGTCGGCGCACGTGGCTAATTTGCGTGCTATTTCGCTGAAAAAGGGATAGACTCGGTTATGAACTTCGAGCAACACGGCCTCCGTACCGGACGGAGGGAGTGGGCAAAGCGACAATTTACTATGACAATTTTTCTGGCGTTTTTTGCGGGGGGAAATGTGCACACAAGTTTAGTTCCGCACACCTACATACAAAACTTAAACTGTCACTTGATAGTAATTATGACATTGTCACAAAAAATGACATAAAAAAGAAAAAATAATTTGTGTACAGATGAGTCACACAACTAACACATAGACATGCATATGCCTAATTTTGGCTTGTACCTTGACAGAGGGGAATGCAGCGTATGGCTACTCCCTTCCGTGTTGCTCGAAGGTTATGAACAGTGCGGAACTATTTACACCGATTTATAAGCACATCGGAACTACAGTCTAGTGTGTGCAAACACCTTCGAGCAACACGGAAGGGAGTAGCCATACGCTGCATTCCCCTCTGTCAAGGTACAAGCCAAAATTAGGCATATGCATGTCTATGTGTTAGTTGTGTGTGACTCATCTGTACACAAATTATTTTTTCTTTTTTATGTCATTTTTTGTGACAATGTCATAATTACTATCAAGTGACAGTTTAAGTTTTGTATGTAGGTGTGCGGAACTAAACTTGTGTGCACATTTCCCCCCGCAAAAAACGCCAGAAAAATTGTCATAGTAAATTGTCGCTTTGCCCACTCCCTCCGTCCGGTACGGAGGCTGTGTTGCTCGAAGGCAAACACAAATATATATTGTTGAAAATCAAATCTTTGTCGTCTAAAAATTCGCGAGTAGGTATCCGTTTGTTCTTGTGATAAAACGCTGAATGTATTAATTAAAAGTAAAGTGAATTAAATTTTTTAATAACCAAACTATGCTTGTATGAATTTTGTTTTAGAGATTTTAAACTGCTTCCAGTATTTAATTTTGCCCAAAGTTGCGTTAAAATTACGTCTTGAAACGGAATGTTTTGAGACTCATAACTTTAAAAGTACTTATAATTTTACAATTATGATTCCATAAAAGCATGGATAACGACAAGACAAATCGATAGAATTAAAAACTTTAAACAGACGATACCGAACAACGGAGTCATCACCCTACAGAATTTGTATGGCGAAACACCTGACTAGCGGGTACGGGTTAAAAGTAAAAGTCATAGGTATAGCTTTTCTTTCTGTTGATATTTATTTATTATATACACGTTAGCCCATGTCTCTCACATAATATCCCATCTACCTTAAACTTATTTTATGCGATAGTGAGCTTGTTTATTTCTTTTGTTGTTACGCTTTCACGCCTTCAACTACTTGATCAATCATCATGAAATGTTGACACGTTGTCAGAGGTACAGAAATGGTTATTTCATCAAGATACAAAACTGTATGTAATACTAATATTTTTACTTTATCCACCTTTTATATTTTCACCCACAACAATACTACGAATTCTGAACAATACTTGCCTTTATTTTAAATCTACGAATAAAATAATCACGTAGACATAGCCAAAAAGGGCCATAAGGCCTAAATGTCACGTTTAGCGTATTGATGCATTTGTAGATAAAACACGAAATAAAGCTGAGAAGGGTTCCGTATATTAGCAAGCATCAATTAGCCAAAATACCAATTTTTCGAAAATTTGTATTAATGACAACGTTTGATTTGCAGTATATGAAAATGTGCTAATCCGAAAAACTAAAGACTTTATCTCGTTCAAGTCAATTTTAGTTGAAAGTACTCATTGACATCTACAACATATTAAAAAAAAACATTGTTGTTTCATAAATCTCTTAATATTTAATTTTTGAATTAAAATCGTAAAGCAGTTTACATAATACCATGTTCGATAGTTCCAGAATTAAATGCCTGTTAATTACAGACAGACAGTTATGACAAATCTTTAAGGGTTGCATTTTTTACCATTCGGCTACGGAATCCTAAAAATACCTAGTGATAAATTGCTAGGCTAGGATTGCCTACTGACATGATTATTCTGATTTTCTCCCATTCCCTCGATCGGTTATTGGTTATTACAATATGCGCAGGAGGAGAAAAACTTCTCACTACGGTTTTTTCCCGGTCCTGCATGTATGACCGAATTTTTGACATATATGAAAAATTTATAATAAGTTTTATTATTAATAGTAAAAATTATAAAACGTATTAATAGTATAAATAATTATTACGTCGATTGTTTAAGAGACAGCCCTAATTTCAGCAGCTAACTACCTGGACGAGCCAATATCGGTTACCGATACTCCGACCGACCATAAACCCTGTCGGTCTAGTACGTTTGCTCAGTCTATTGTGTTCTTTATCTAGACCAAATCAAAATCAAAAAGTCGTTTATTTTTCTCCACAAACAAGTATCATACATAATTTTGTACAAAAATGCCCTTCGAAGTTTATAATATACCTACCAAATGTACTGTGTAAATAAAATTAAACCTAAATAAACAATAGCGAGTTGGAGAAGGAACGTGGTGCCCATGCTAGGTTTTCCTGTGTTACAGGTCACCAGGACCCTCCATTAGCTTAGTTTATGTTTTCTTTTATCTTATCTAATACAAAATAAAGACATCAACATTAGAATAACATTTGGGAAAATTACTTAAAGAGCAGTTTATGTGGAGAACTGGTGCCCATGCTAGGTTCCTAAGAAACCTGTATTACGGGTCACCAGGATTCGCCATGGATAAATTAAAAGATATAATGTAATACTTAGTTAAATAAAATAAATATTTTTCACTAAATTAATCTAATCAGAAGTAAAATATGTAAGTATCTATTACAGAGTAGCGAAACAATAAAAAATAAAAAATAATCTAATTGTTGAAAGTAGGGTAAAAAATCATATTTAATGTAATTTTAGGCACCGTTATAGTCTATAGTATTAATATATCTTTTTTCGGCAATTATTTTCGCCGGACAGTCTGCATCACCCGTTTTATGATTGCACGGTTTCTTGAAGTGCAAGCATGTAGCGCATTTTGGCGACGCTGTTTTTTTGGAGCACTCTTTGAGTGCGTGACCTAGTTCGCCGCAATGACCGCACGTGTTGATGTCCGCTCTGCAAGTTATATCTTCTTCTTTGCTTTCCTTTATTTTCGTATATAAAACACATAATTATGAAATTGGATAAGCATTGCCATCCAACGTGGCAATGCTGCCAGCCTTTTGGGCACGTTACCGCGAGGTGATGGTTTGCAGGGACTATATAATTTGTAAATATTTTTGTTAATTCTGGTGAATAAAAAACTAGCACTTAAAAAAAAACAAAAATATGAAATTGCGCCTATTCTGATTCGATATAATTATTCGATATATTAATAATTGATAAACAAATGATAAGGTAAGTATATCGAAGGCTCAAAAATGTTACTTTGAGCAAATAGGCCTGCAGGGCATTGCCCAGAAATTGATTAACTAGAGGCTATTGTAATAGCTAGCTAGACGAGCCTAAAGGTATCTTGGCTATTTTTTTTTCCTTTATGTATCGACGTAACTTCTTTGGCCAAAGCTGTTCATTGTGCTCAGTATAGGTACGTTTGTGAATATGGCAAAGTTATTGATTACATCGGTGAATGTAAAGATAAAATAAATAAAAATACTTGCCCCTGGCAATTACCCACACTCCTTCCTTGGGCATTCGCGTAATTAGTGATAACAACAGTACCAAAACTATTACTTAAACGAGTTATTTAACACAGTTATTTATTTAATTATTACGTTTACATTATAAACATCTTAATACAAAACATAATTGCATTGTTATTAGCTCCCCATATTACGTGTATTTTTATTTGATGAAAGAAAACATACATTTATAGTAGGTACTCAATTAAATCCAATATGATGCCGGAAAAAAATCGTGAAACATAAATAAGCGCTCACGTAAGCACTAAGTACAAAATAATTGATTTGGATTGATAGACCTACTAACACAGTGGCTCTCAAACTGGTGTAAATCGACCCTGTGTCTATGACGATCTGCTAGGTACGGGTCTATTTGATCAAGGGGGGGTATGGACCCCTTCTTGATGAAATAAAGTTTATTTATTAAATTAGATTTTGAAACAAATGGGTGCTCTACCATTACCTCTACTCCCGCACTTTAGTTATAATAATAGATTAAGAAAACTGAAAGTCGTCAACATGGTTTTATAATTAAAGTAAATATGAAATAAAACATAAAGGGTACGCTGAGTACTGCGAATATATGATTTGTATAAATTTTTCATGGAAGATATAGTGAAACATGTTTATAACAATTTCTGGAACACTCCCGAATATAAATGGTAAATTTTATCATTATTTCTTTGTGTCTGGATGTCAGTGAATGAGATAAATTGATTTCCAATTAAAACTTGATCGAATCTTTGCGGAATTTACATTAAAGTCAACGGGTAATCGAAATATAGCAAAATTTAAATTTTATCTACAAAATAAATACATCCTATTTTTATTTTTTAATGTAAATCGACGTAAAAGCATACCTATGAAACTTTAGTTTCTTATTTAATTATGTGTGTTTGATTCCTAGAATTTATCTATTGCAGAATCATAATTTTATTTCTTGTTCCTGCAATTTGATTCGTCTCCCCTTTTACAGTGTAATCCGTACATAGCTCAATTAAAATAAATTGTACTACAACTAAAATGTTTGAGAATCTTAGAGCTAACTGTTTGTTTAGCCGACTGCGCCGCAAAAGCGTTATTAAGGCGGGCTCCCGACTTGACAGGTGGCATTTCACGAACCACGCGTTTCTGAGTCGCCCTACAACATTTTTTATCACTTTTGAAAAGGTCGACATATCCACTTGAGCAGTACGAGAAACACATTTCACTATAAACCATTATAATTGGTTTAAACCATGCGAAAATCGACTCTATTATTATTAAAATAAGAGTTATGAATATTTTTTTGTAATAGTAAAAATATGTTTGCCGAGAAGTTTACACAGTGCAAAAGATCTTATAATTGCATTAAGTTAATTAACACTTTCGTTTCGTTTGACTGTATCGGCAGATAATTGTTTAGAAAAAGCTCTGATAAGCTCCCGTATAATTAAGCTCGAGGGTGGTTTCGGCCCGATCAACCGTGCCGTCTTGATTAAGTGATAAATGTACAAACAGTGACCTATAGGTGAAATAACATACATTATCTATGAAGATTATCTTATGCCTTGTTAAATGTGTTTATTTATATTCGCCCGCGTGAAAAATTTAACATGGTGTTCCTGAGGGAAAAACATGGAGATTCGTCAGTAATGTATCAAAACAAAACAAACAGAAAGTAATTTCGCAATTCAATATTAGCACAACAAAATTATAAACACAAAACTACGTTTTAATCATTAGTATGTAATTGTATGATTGACTATTAATTTTCCCGCAACTTCATCCGCGCATGACTTTACCCCCCTATTTCAATCCTTAAGTGGTAGAATTTAAAAAAATCCGATATGATTTAATATGGATTTTAACTATCATTAAGCTTTTATTGAGACCAACAATCTGTGCAAGGATTCATGGTTAACTGTACCACGGAAATACTACAGGTTTTATACAATTGCATAATGTGTACCGTAGCGATACGCCAACCTTTTAGATTTCCGTTTCTTTCTACGCTTAAAGTTATAATGGGTATTAATTCAGTCCTTCAATTAATGTACTTAAAAAGTCCATGCATCAAACACAAAAGAAAATAATTTAATTTTTACGCCCAGACATGTTTCCTACTAGAACTCCATACGTCAATGGGTCATCAATTTTAGTGGGAGTATAGAATATCCTAAGTCCTAACGCGATTTTCTGTTGTATAAAATAGAGTTTGGAGATTATTATACATGGATATGAAGAATAGTTATATGGCAGACAGCAAAGGCTCCCTAAAACTGTGACAGAAATGGGCCTAAACTACTTGGAGCAATACCACAGATTACTAAATAGTTTGGCAATACTACCAATCGTGCTTATAAAGAATTTTAGCACTATATCAATCAAAACAAAATCTTTAACGATTTTTTTAATAGCAATAACACCTGTATACGCTTCTTATTTGGATGTTAGAAATTTAATATTTATGTTCACTAATGAAGTGCCCATCCATGTAGAATAGTCGCCGGACATCTTTTAAGTACTATAAATATGTAAGACACAGGTTACTCACGTATGAAATCAGCTGGCAGACATGTTTTGACCTCATCCGGAGATCTTCTTCAGGGATTAATTTTAATAATGTTTGTATCTCATGTTAGTTTTAATGAAATACTATACGTCGGTCGATACGAAGACGGTCTACTCATGTCACACCGTGCTTCGGAAAGTCCCGGCTGTGACCACATGAACTTTAACATCTGACATCAGTTCGGGCCACTTATACACACGGAAAACCAAACAAAAAGGTTCGTAAGAAGGGAAACAATTATCCCGCAATGTGAAGAAGCCTTAATCGACATGTTATACAAACCGCTATTTACGGAACCGAACCCCTGACCTTTATAGGTTTGCCAACACCACACCACGTTAATTAAAAATTAACAGCCTTACTAATAAGGCGAGTCTTCGGAATAACCAATTAGTGCTTTGCTTATACTGCGACAATGTTTGAAAAGCGTCATTTTGGGAAATTTCTAGTCGGTGGTAAATTTTTAAATATGTTGGTTGGCTCGTGTTGCCTCAGAAAGTGACGGCTGATATTCAGTGCTGCATTTTATATACTTAGTCCAGCGTAACGCTGAGCTATTACATTTGGTAAAACTGATGGCACCATTTTTAAAAATATATATAACATACTTTGTTTTATATTGATTATTAATCGAAATTTAGACGACTGTTCCTGATTTAAAATTAAACCTCATGATAAACAAAAGATTATAACAAAAACCGTAGATAAGTAAATACACCTAGTCACTACAGATGCTTATACCTAAAAGCAAAAAGTTTGAAAGTATTTTAGTGAATGCCGCATTTTTTATAGCCTATGTGCTAACACTGTATTGCCTCAGCTAAATAAATCCATTTAGTTTTGCGTGAAGGAGTATTACAGAATATCACCGGAGACATCCAATCGATTTAGAATGTGTAGTGGCTAAGCGTTATTTCTGTAACATACAACTACTACACAGATGCGTAAATGGTTACTTCCTTTTCACCAAAGAACTAATTGAAAAACTAGTTTATCTTTTTGTGCATTATAAAAACTGCATACCAATAATTATTGCGTAACAGTTAGTAGGGCCAATAATGCCAATAAGCCTAAAAAGGAAAGACAAATTGACATAATAGGCTCTAAATAGAATTCCTTAATGATAGACTACGGTACGTGCACCTTTCATTTCAACGAGGACGTACTATGTTTGTGTTGTAGTTTTAATTACTTGTAACTGCGGCGCTGTTCAGACAATGATCCATCTCATGAATTGCCCCAACTGTCCTATTTGCTGCACCGTAAGAACTTGATGAAGGCTAACGATCGCGCCGTCCAGGTGGCCCAAATTCTGGTCTAATATTATATAAGATTTATAGATATAACCTTTTTGACTCGAAAAGAAGAATTACTTGTAACAAGAGAACAGGAGTCTATTTGTATACCTACCGTGCATGGTATTCCCTGATCTGTGGATCTGTGGAGCAATGGATATAAAAATAATTAGAATAGGCCCTTGAGAGATGTAACAGTGACGCAAATAAAAATCTATGCAAACGTGTCGCGACACTAGCTCACACATAACATCAGCGCGGAAAATCCATGCAAAGGCTATGGCAACTTTCAAGAAAGAACAAAAAACTGTCGGATGTATGGATTTTAGACTTAAAAAATATTTTTCTTCATAACTTGACCAAATCTCGGGAAATAAACACTACACGTTAATCTGCTAATCAAGTTGGATTTTCATTGCAAGTTTTTATTTAATGCCATACATGGATTTTTGGGAGACCGATGCTGACAAATAAAATTTGAAAGGAAACGGTGAGAATATATAAAATTTTGTTAAATCAATTCAAACTACAAAAACTTTAAATAGGTACTTAGATAGAAAAAGCACATCCATAAAATGTATATTGAACTGTAAACTGTTATCAAATAACGCGTCCATGCGACAACCGCGTCGCCGGTCCATTGTGATCAATTCGGAAAAACAACAAACGTAAATTGTATTGCTCTTCATTAGGGCTGTACAACAACATTTTAGGGTTACATGTTTAGGATAGAACTTACACAAAGGAGGGATAAAAAAATATTCTGATTATGTAAGGACATACTCGTACCTTGCTGAAAAAGACTGTTAAGGACTTATAATCCGATATCGATTCATTGTACGTGGTCAAAATCGGTTTAAAAAGTCCATTTCAAAAGTATGAAATTTTTTAAAACTGTTATAATCATCTTTAATATTTCTAGCAACTTTTATTATGAAGCTATTTCCATAAACGTAATATTTAAAAGAGCTGCCGAACAAAATTCTTTCTTTTCCCATACAAATTGCCTAAAGAAGTGACGTCACTTACCTGTTGTTTTTTGTTAGCAACGTTTACGTCGACAGGGAAATGTGTGTTTTTGTGACCTAAAAATAAAAGTTTTTGGTTTAGCAAGGTAATTATTCTCTGATATTCCCCTTTTTAGGAGCACAACGAAAAAAAATGAGTACAAGATCCTCATCAACATAACTATGTTACACTGACTAAATAAAAGAGAAACGTAATATAGTATGTAGCATGAAAGTGAGCAAAGCATAAAAGAGAGAACGGGGGTGTTAGACAGGTGTATACAGGATGTAACATGACCCTCGACATATCCTTAAAGGGGTGAGTGACACCGTCAATATGAACAACTTTTACTATGGGGTCAACGCTGGGAAATCGAAAAAAAATTTTGCTTTCCCATACATTTCACCCGGGCGGCAAATTTTTTTTGTATGAATAAAAATAAAATAAATAAAATAAAAATCTTTTATTTCAGGCTTTACGACCCATAAAGTGTTAGTAACATATGTAACTCAGTATGAAATTGACGATTTTTTTTTGAGTTCCCAGCATTGATCACATCGCAAAAGTTGTTCATATTGAAGAGCTGGCTCACCCCTTTAAGGGTATGTCGACAGTCATGTTATACTCTGTATAGATATAATAGATGCCGATTAAGGCACTCTTCTCTTAAAATTCATTTGGGAAAAAGCTTTTTTGTAGGTGTGTTGATAATGAATTTCAGTCTGAATAAATACATTAATTTTGATTATATTACCTAAGGCTATCAGTCATAATTTATATGATTTGATTTGCTTTGATACATGAAAAAGAAATCACAAGCATTGGTCTACTTATGACGAAAAATGCATTTTCAAGTACTAAACACATCATTTGTACACTGAAAATTCGTCAATTTTATTAAAACAATATTTAATAAAAACATATTTTTACAGTTTATACATTTTCTTCATTATTCGCGATTTTCAAAGACGCACGGTGTACCTAATCAGAAGAGACGACTGGACCCCAAAGGAGTCTGCTTTAGACGCGCACTGTCGGGTAATATATTAATTTCCTGTTAGTGACAGCCCTTAGCCCTGGACACGCAGTTTGGCCACACAATGAAGCGCGCTAGGTGTGAATCGCGGCTAAAGTCACCAGGAACCACGCTCACTTGGGAACGAATTTACCGACCTCGCCTCGCTCGGAATCATAACAAATTGATTTTTTTATAACGACATTAGGATTAGTTTGGAGAGCATTATGGATAACTGATTTGATGGACTGATGATGCTAACAATTGAAAGTACGAGTAAGATAAAAAAATGATATAAAACTCAAAGTAATCACATGATACTGAACAAGCACTTTTCAAAAAATCATATTTTATCAATTCCTGCCTGAGTTGTGTGGCTAGGTGCGTTACACCGAATCACAATTGATCTATCAATTGGTCCCAGAAGCCACGGTGGTACAGGTACATATTTCACAGTGTTTCAGTGATTTTTAATTTGCAGCCACAAAGTATTAAAAGTGACATTGCAGAATAATTATGTCTATGAGGATGAAGACTTGAGAACCTTTCGAGGCTAAATATTGTAATCGCTAAATATTAAAGGACTGATTTGTTCCAATTAACTTCTCAATGAAACTCGTCTTAAAAATAAAACTTTGCAACAGCATTTATTCAGTTTGTATTTTTTTCTTACATAATATTTTTGTTCTCTAGATTTAAGGTAGATTTTAAGTTTGAAATCAGTTAAAAAATTCTGTTATTATTTTTCAAACTTACCGATCACTCACTATGCCCGACAAAGATTGGCGAAAGACAGACATATTTTCAACCGCAAGAAGTCCACTGCTAGACAGACAGGCCTTTCCCAAGGGTTTCCATTATTAGAGGATTATGTCATACTCACTGGGGTTGGAAAACGGGTTGGAGAGTGCAGATATCGGTAACAACAGGATCTTGTCGCTCGTGCGAGCTAATTTGAAATTCCTAGCTCTGTGGCTCAGACGCAGGTGCTCCTTGACACCGTTTTTTTAAGCGAGGGTACGGTAGGAGATTTTGGTCTGAGGGAATATAAAGGTATTTGGGACGCTTCTTGGTCGGATTGATTGGGAATGAGAAAGAAGCAGCTCGGGAGGCCGGTCGCGCGCACGTACTCGTTGTCCTACCTGCAACCACCGGACAAGCAGTTAAGGATAAAACCTCTGACCTGGCGAAAGACGTAAGTAAGTACAAAACCAAATATAAAAAAAACAAGTACCTATCGATCGGTTTCGAGTAGTATGAATAAGCCGTGCTTACAAATGTTTTAAGAAAGATAGAATGGTACGTTTGGGCTACAGAATTAATGTTTGGGCGGATGTCACGTATGGGTCGCTAGTTAGGCGGTGCTACAACCCAACCCCAATTATTGCTCACGAGTTGGGGAAGGGCCGAAGGCCTGATTGACTGATGGGAATTCGAGTGATTGAGTTTTGATCGACGATGTAAAGATTATTAGATTTAAAGTGAGTTAGCTGCATACATAACGAAAAGATTTTAATAATATTAAAACTTACGCGAGGTAAATTCATTATAAAACTACGGCTTTACTCACGTTTTATTGTCTATGACATAATATTTTTTATACTTACTAATTGGTGGCAACACTGCCCGTTCTGTTGTCATTGATTCTTTGTACAAGCAAGTCTGTGTGCATTATATTATTCAAAAAGTTAAATTATTTCTTTTATTCTTACGATCCACTCTGTGCTCAACATAATTTTTGGTGCCGAAACCCGGGACCAAAAATTATGTTGAGCACATAGGTTATTGTGATGCATCGTCTAACTCCTATGGCTGTTGTATTTATATGAAAACCAAGGTAAAGGGCAAGATATATGTACATTTGCTATGCTCGAAGTCAAAGCTGGCTCCTTTACATTCAAAACTTTCTATACCTAAGCTTGAATTGAATGGCGCTTTGTTATTGGCCAAGCTTATGAGTCAAGTGGTCTCCATTCTTAAAATTGAAAGGGTTTCTTTATTTTGTGATTCAAAAATTGTTTTAAGTTGGCTAGGTCTGACACCTATAAAGCTACCTGCTTACATAGCAAATAGAATTGTAGAAATAAATAAGCTTGCTTCTTCAGGTCACAGCCAATGGTTTTATGTTCCAAGTTTAATGAATCCTGCTGATATTTTGTCACGTGGCTGCGATCCAAAGGAATTAATTAAAAGTGAGCTATGGAAGCGGGGACCCGATTACATTAATGAAAGTAGTAATTACAACTTTTATTTAAAGGAAATAGAACTGCCTATTTTGGATCATGTTACTTGTATTGATTATTTAAATGAAGACCATGTATGTTCTAGTACGAGTGTAGAAAACACAAAAAAGGAAAAACTTTTATTACCCATATTGGAGAAATATTCAACTTTATATAAAACCACTCGTGTTGTAGCCTTTATTTTACGATTTATACAAAAATGTAAAAGCAAGGGGAACTCCGGTTACTTGTCTGTGGAGGAACTTAGATTGGCGCTATCTTGTATTATACGGGGTGTACAACATTTTTACTTTTATGACGAATTAAAATGCATCAAGAAACAAAAGGATTATAAGTCTAATCTTAAGTCATTATCTCCATTCATAGATTCTGAGGGTGTCTTACGTGTAGGTGGTAGATTGCAAAACGCCAATATAGATTTCTCGCAAAAGTTTCCGATAATATTACCTAAAAAATGTCACATTACTAAACTTATTATAAGGCAAGAGCATTTAAGATTAATGCATGGAGGTTTAAAACTTGTGTTGAGTAGCTTAAGTTCAAAATATTTCATCATCAATTCTATTAGAGAAACAAAAGGCGTCATTCACAAATGTATTACATGTTGTAGGTACAGAGCTCAGACTGCTCAGCAGCTTATGGGTTCTCTACCGGCTGATCGCATAAATCAGGCTCGAGTGTTTGAAAAAATTGGCCTTGATTTTTGCGGTTATTTCAATATTAAGCAATCTTCAAAAAGAAATAGTGTGATAAGTAAAGGATACTTGGCAGTATTTGTTTGTTTCACGACAAAGGCTGTTCATTTGGAAGTGGTGTCAGACATGTCCACGGACACATTTATATCTGCTCTCAAAAGATTTATTGCTCGTAGAGGTATCCCTTCAGACATCTATTGTGATAATGCATCCACTTTCAAGGGAGCTAATAATAAACTGAAGGAATTGTATAACTTGCATAACTCTGATAACTTCAAAGATAGTGTTATCAATTTTGCATTACAAAACTGTATTCAATTTCATTATATACCAAAATTTTCTCCTAACCATGGAGGACTATGGGAAGCGGCAGTAAAATCTGCTAAGCAGCATTTAAAAAGGGTTTCATCATTTAAAGTGTTTACTTTTGAGCAGTTTAATACTATTGTTATTGAAATAGAAGCTATTTTAAATTCACGACCGATAACTCCTTTGTCACAAGATATTTCTGACTTTTCCTTTTTATCACCTGGGCATTTTCTAATTGGAACGGCCTTAACTTCCATTCCACAGCCTAATATTACTAATATTCCTTCCAACAGACTTCAGTTTTGGAGATGCTGCGAGCAAGTTAGGCAAAACTTTTGGAAGGTTTGGTCAAATGACTATCTTTCATCCTTGAATAAAAGGACCAAGTGGCAAAAGGAGTTTCCAAATTTAAGAGAAGGAATGATGGTGTTGTTAAAGTATCCCAACATTCCGCCTCTTAAGTGGCCAATGGGCAGAATTACCAGAATATTTCCTGGTAAGGATAATAAAGTTAGAGTAGCTGAAGTTATAACTTCTGATAAGAAGGTTCATTGTCAAGCAATATCAAAGATTGTGGTTCTTCCTATAGAACTTTAATTGTATTACTTGTATAGTGTTGTGCATAAGTGTTACTTAAGGTTGCTATAATGAGTAATGTTGCGCTATAGTTAAGTATTATAAAGTTAGTTTTTTTTTTTAGATTCCTGTTGCAAACATAACTTCATAAAAGGCATATGTTTAAGTTTTTCTGTTTTAAGAGCGTATTATGTTCAATTATAAAGGTTGGTTATGTCATGTTTGCAAACCATTGTTTATTGTTTAAAGTTATATAAAGTTAGGCCACCTTGCGCCGCCCCAATTTATGTCTATGACATAATATTTTTTATACTTACTAATTGGTGGCAACACTGCCCGTTCTGTTGTCATTGATTCTTTGTACAAGCAAGTCTGTGTGCATTATATTATTCAAAAAGTTAAATTATTTCTTTTATTCTTACGATCCACTCTGTGCTCAACATTTATTTCGTCGGATCCGCCGACTACTTTCGGTCTGTTACGAAGACCATCATCGATCGGGGCGAGTGATAGGGGGAGGCGACACGACGGTTACGCTTCCCTCTAAGCACTGAGGGAAGCGTAACCGTCGTGTCGTGGTGTAACATACCGAAACTAGTCGGCGGATCCGAAGTAATTAAACGTGAGTAAAGCTGTGTTTTCATAAAGAGTTAAAATCTCTTTATGAAAACACGGCTTTACTCACGTCACAAGAGGTATAAAAATTCAACATTTTTGCTGCACAAAATCACTCAGACTTAACAACTGAATAGACGATGCTACATTATAAATCCCTACTTTCTCACTGTGTTTTGTATTCCACCAAAGATATATCTTTCTTTACATTTTTATATGAGAGAAATATAATAATTTAGAAGCCAATAATGTAAATAAAAGGTCAAGTTAATGAGGACGCAAGTAGTAATGAAAGTTCGGATGATGATGATGATAAGTTCAAGTTACAAAATTGATAAACGTAGACTAGTTACGTTTGTAACCATTTGGTAATCCAACATATACAGACGTCTATTAATCAATTATCAGTATGTACGTCCGTTCTACAACATGGGGTACCAAGTAAAATATAAACAAAAACAATTAACTCTGACTTCACAATTCTCTGTCCTAAAAACGACTGATACAATTTTGGTGTAACTTGCACTGTTTCCTAAGTTGAACAATACTTAGTCCAACTAAAAAAAAAGTTTTGTAATCAGACTCAACGTTTTTGAGATATGCGCCGACAAATATACTATACAAACATAGAAAAAAATCTGAAATATGTTAGCATACATAAATACACTTCAGGCACACAAGTTGCTGGGACAAAAACTGGGATTAATGATATATCCTATCCTTTCCTAATCCTAATCCTAACTTCCTAACTAATATTATAAATGCGAAAGTGAGTTTGTTTGTTTGTTTATTTGATTGTTAGTTTGTTACGCTTTCACGCCGTATCTACTGAACCGATCATCGTGAAATTTTGCATACACATAGGTTAGGATACTGAGAAGGACATAGGCTATATATCACGCGGGCGAAGCCGCGGGTAACAGCTAGTTATTTATATACGGCTCGAATTGATAGTGGATAATCTCATTGTTTTTGTTGGTGCTAAAAGATTAGGAAGGTCATCCCAAAAATTAAACTTCTGCAAACATTAAGACTAAATTATTAATTCATTTTAATCAAGTAACAATATTAATTTAGTAATTTTTACATATATAAAAACTTAAATTGGGAAATTAAAGCAAAACAGGTCAGAGAATTTTAAATCGGTTCTGAAGTAAGCTTTTAAATTAATTAACGTTAAACGACGATGCTCAAGCGTCAAGTAATCAGTCTAGAAAACCAAAAAAACAAATTAACTTTAACCAACCAAAAAGGACGGTTTCAAAAAGTAAACCAAGAGTCGAAATGAAATTGAATTTTCGGAAAGTAATAAGTGCTGGCCGCCGAATTATTTTTATTACCTATAGCCGCCATTTTGTGTCATTTACTTAACCTGTTATCGTCATGAAGCCGCTGGGATCGGCTCAACAGGAAAACATACATATGCCTCTGAAAAATGTTTAAAAAATCTCTAGTGCTGGGGCATAAAGAACAAAATCGAACGATGTCGATTTAAACCGAAAACATCGAGATGTGGTTTCCGTTTCATATGTCATAATGCTATTGTAATAACTAATAATCAGGCACGACTATTCGATTCGTTTATCTCATTTTGGTAATGTGTATTTGACTCAAATAATTGCGGGTCAAAACTCACGGTAAATTGCTTTGGTAGTCTCGGTTTAATGTCGTTTTGTGTGCATCATTAACTTATGGCTAGATCATAATCGATAGTTTAGTGAAATTAGGTTTAGTAACAAAAAAAATAATGGACGCTCAGGGTTAAATTTTATATCATAACAAAAACCTGTTGACTTTTTTTGGAAATGTGTAATTCGACTTTCAATTTGTATTTTTCTTACATTCTATAATGCAAATTGAACATATTCAGGCCATAAATCTAAAAATTACTATGTAATTTGATATTGAAATCGAAAATTGCGATACGTACACGTAATGACAACGTACGTGCGGCTGTTTAGCGCCAAACGGCGCAAGCGCGAATTGGAAATCAAAACAAGCATTGATCCACAATCAAAACGAATCGAAACTTTAACATCGTGATCGATAACATACCATCCGATTATCGAAATCACGATCATTTTGTGTTCTTTGAAATATAAATCGAGGCGTCAACCATACGCCCAGCACCACAGAGTTGTATTTTGAGGTCCTTCAATTTTCAAATTTGAATCGTGTTCCATGACTTTGATTTTCAGTCGTAACGTTATTATTGTTTCTAAGTGAATTTGATTCTCGTTGGGGTTGTCATAGAGTTTGATTTCGCCTGCGAAAAGTTAGGAAATGTTTTGAATGCAGCTATTTCTTTGGATTATATTAAATTATAGCTAGCCGTGAAAATCGTCTCGTAATGTGTTGGTGAGATTGCCGTCCGTGGGACTGCAACGCGAACCAACGTATCATTTGGCTCGATTCGCTCGATATCTAAGTGCGTGTAATGAGGCGTAATCTTTGAATTAGCCGTTACATTGATTTTTATGTTTTTTTAACGATATACTATTTGTACTTATTCAATTTTGTGTATTTTTGTACGGCAAGCAGTTAAGTTTATATATTTTAAAGTTTTATCAGTAGCTTGTAGTGATAGCCTGTTGTAGTGATCTTTATTTATGTTCTTATATTAAATTCAAGTACAACACATTTAGAATTTAAAAAATGTTAGGTTTATTAAAATGTCGGGTTTAAACTTCATTTTGATCTATCTACGTTCTAACAATTGCTTCCCGCAATCCTTGGCGTTATTCTGCGAAATATAATGGCCTTGATTTACCAAATTGAACACAGGGATCTCATTTTACGCTATGATTTCAGTTCAAAGAAAAGCGTTTAAGTAAAATATAGTCACCACGATTAATATAAATTTTGAGGTGAGTAAAACCATGACGTAAAGCAACGGTGCACTGAATTCTATTCTGAATCTCAAATACGTAGTCAAAAACTACTTAATTCAAAGACAATATTTGTTTCATAGATGATGAGTTTAAAAGCAAATCTAAACGCCCGATTGCTGAGTGTATTAATAACATGGAGATATATGTACTATATACGATTATACTTCCATGATTAGTAAGTATATTTATTTACGTAAAAGTTTTAATAAAAGATCCACAATTCCGTTTTATTATTTCAACTACCAACTTGGACTGGTTGATGAGATTGAAATAACCGACCTTTTCCACAGTTGCTCTCTACACGGAGGGCTCTGTGACATTAGCATCTGTTAAAACCACATTACTCGGCCACGCTCACTTGCACACAACACATTACGGAATATGGCCATCATTCGAGTGTTTCGAATTGGGAAAATAAGTTCCGTATACAGATCCACGTCGTCTTTTATTTCTAACGAGATACATAGAGCTCAATTTCGTAAGGTCACAGGCCAGGATTAGTAATTTCGAGAGTCGTGAATAATGATCAATATCTTCGCCTTTTATTATTATTACACGCTTATATTTAATTTGTTAGTAGGAATATAATTGTGGGTGTATTCGTAGAAGTTAAAATAGAACCACTTTCCGATGTTCAATTGAGGTGAAATATGGTCCAGTGTTCAAATCCCAGTCGAAAGTACCTTTACTTTATGAAAGTTGTTTCCAGTATGGTAAGGATATTGAAGGCTAGAAGCACCTGATTATCAAGTGCAAGTAATGATGATGACGAAAGGAAGATTAGAAATAAAAAATGTTGATAAATATGCCTTAAAATAATTGGATATCAAAAGTTAAGAATCAATGTATAAACCCAAATAATTTTGACGCATGATGGACGATATAAGGAAAATTATGAGTAAAAATGTGTATTTTTCAGTAGATAATTGAAAATTCTAACGCAGTAATGACAACTTTGTACAAAGAACCCTAAAAAGCGATTGCAGCCATGTTTATTTATCTAGCTAATTAAAAGTCGATTTGGCGCTCTCTGTACGACACCTGATGTAATTAGCTAGGAGTGTCCCATGATTGATGAGCTTTCAGCTATTAACCGTATTAATGAGAAGGTATTATTTAAACAGCTATTTAATGTTTGACATATGGAAGAGTGAGGGCCGCGTTATAAGGTTTTGCAATGCTACGCTTGTATGGTCATAAACATATAGAAATACGGAGTAGACCGGGGCCAAATGTTTCGAAATCAAAGGACTTATGACTGTGACGAGATCCGTGGCTTGCCGGTCAGCACGCTGGCCGATGGTTCCGGGTTGGATGAAAACATGGCATTATTACAGGATACCTAGTCATTTTAAGGGTTCCGTAGTAAACTAGGAACCCTTATAGTTTCGCCATGTCTGTCTGTCTGTCCGTCCGCAGTTTTACTCAGAGACTATAAGTACTAGAAAGCTGTAATTTGGTATGGGTATGTATATTAATCATGGCAAAAAAGTGGTAGAAAAAAATAATGAAAAAAATATTTTTTTTGGGTAGCTCCCATACAAGTAAAGTGGGGGAATATTTTTTTTCTCTACTTACACATCGTGTAGGGTATCGTTAAAAAGGTCTTTGAAAAATATTGTGAGGTTGAGAACACCATTTTTCGATTTAGGGATCCGTTTCCGAAATATTTGGTTTTAAAGTGCAAATTTTTGTTAGAGGTACGTGTCCCCCCCCCCTCTGTCTCCTAAACGGTTATATATAGATACGTGAAAAAAATTACAGCAGTAGTATATATACTGAAGTTGAAAGGAAAACTATCAGAACTAAGTACTAAGTACAAACTAAAAAGTTATAGGCAACCAACTTATAAAATGTACTGGAAAATGTAAAATTTCATACAATCTTTATTGTTAGATGTTTTTGGTCGTTAAACTGTGAGGTGCGAGTGTAAACAGTATATACTCAAAGTTGTCATTCGCAACTACGGAACCCTATACTGCGCGTGGCCCGACACGCACTTGGCCGGTTTTTTTGTTTTAGGTTAGAGACTGAGATGTTTTGAGTTCTGCCGCCTAGGGTTCGGCCCTGGAGCCCGGATAGTCTGAATCACGTCTGAATGATAAAACTGAAACGATGCGGATATATTCGAGGAAAAAAGCTGGTCAATCATAAATATATAAGTACGGACAAATTACACAGATGAGATAGCCTCAAAGTAAGTTCTTAAGTAAGACTTGTGTTATGGGATACTAATTCAATGATACTATATTTTATAACAAACTAGCTGTCACCCGCGGCTCCGCCCGCGTGATATATAGCCTATGTCCTTCTCAGTACCCTAACCTACTTATATGTATGCAAAATTTCATGATGATTTATTATTTATTATAAACATTCAAGACCCAGGTCAATCTGAAAAAGATCATTTTCCATCTTGACCTGACCGTGGATCGAACCTGGGACGTTGGGACGGTCGCTGACAAGCGTGTTGACCGTTGCTCCACGGAGCTCGTTTCTCATTCGTTTTCATGATTCTGATGGTGCTCCCACACTGCTGTAAAAATGTTTACAAACGTTTTCTAACATTCAAATAAAACAACTTATTGTTGTAATTTTGTTTTAAGGCGCTGTGGTATCAGATACTAGCGCCACCCAGCAATTAATTCTATAACTTTTGAACAATTAATAAATATATATTATCTAATAAGATAATTTTAAATATGATATGACGTGAAAAAGTGCCTGCAAAGGCCTATTTTCTGAATAAACGTTTTGATTTTGATTGATTTGAATTACTTATTACCGTCAAAAGTGGCCACTTTTGACTTACACTTACTTTGACTGACAACTTATTGTTGTAATTTTGTTTTAAGGCGCTGTGGTATCAGACACTAGCGCCACCCAGCAATTAATTCTATAACTCCTAAATCATATAAAATTTAAAAAATCTAATAGCTGAATTCCCTAGTAAATTACTTGTAGTATTTTTTCTATAAGTTTTCACTATTTTATAATTTGATGAATTAAGAGAATTACTTATTACCGTCAAAAGTAATTTTCCTAAATTCAAATTAGAATTTAAATGCAAAGTGATATCAAGCATACTACAAGTAACTTAAAAGGGGCATTTAGCTATTAGATTTTTTAAATTTGATATGATTTAGGACCTATAGAATTAATTGCTGGGTGGTTGTTGTGTTGTTTTTCATATGTGTAAGTAGCCAACACTGGTGTCAGATTTTTCAAGCTGCTGGTGGTGGGTGGTGCTAGTGTCTGATACCTACCACAATGCCTTTGTCAGGCATATTTATAATTAATACTAGCAGTCACCCGCGGCTTCGCCCGCGTGATATATAGTTTATGTTCTTCTTAGTACCCTAACCTATGTGTATGCAAAATTTCATGATGATCGGATCAGTAGATACGACGTGAAAGCGTAACAAACAAACAAACTCACTTTCGCATTTATAATATTAGTTAGGAGTTAGGATTAGGATTAGTTGTAATAGTTTTTTTTTCATGTTATTATGCATTTTTATCATGTTAGAAAATGTTTGGAAACATTTTTAACAGCAGTGTGGGAGCACCATTCGATCCATGCCAAATGGCCTACCTACATATGGTGTTATCACACAATCTATGCCTACCTACATGCGGTTTTATCACACAACATGGTCTCAAGTCGCAACACCTTCAATCGGCGCGCTCATTGATGTAATGGAGCTGTAAACTTTATTTTTATTGGCCAATGACCATCGCGGTCATAACTCCTTAGGCCCATCAAGCAGTAAATTGTAACTTCATTACGGCTACATTGTAGAGCGATTAAATATTAATGTGAGCCGCTAATGTTGTGTGTGGGGAATAAATGTCACTGATAAAACGCTTGTAGAGACATGAGTGTCAATGTCTATGCAACCATTTTATCTGTCAAAGATATGCTCGTATGGCAAAATAATTTTAATGTTTTAATCTATGGGTAAACTGCAAAGATACTAGCGAAATGAATAATGGCGCAAATAGGTTTTTACTCGACTGAACTACCAACAACTGAACTACAGAAGGAGGGTAATGTTTTTGCGCGTATGTTTGTCAGAGGATTTGGCCTACACTCTCCACGCTGGCCAGACAGCTATCCTCTGACTGCCCTGGCTAATATGGCTCTGGTTTTACAGAGAGGGTCGTGCTCATGTAGTGGAGACTAAAAAGGACCTGTTGATGATGATGATGATGTATAGCATGTATCCATTGTTGCTTTCTGCAGCCTAAACGGCTGGATCGATTTTGAGATGTGAGGTGTCATTAGATTCGTATTTTTCCCCGGGGTATCAAAAGCTGTGTAATATCACCAAAAAAACAATATGGCGGACGTAAACTTTAAAAAGGGGCAGACGGGTTTTTAATTTATTGAAATAATGCTACTTTTTTAATAAAATGACCGCCGCTTATTTTTTTGGAAAAATATACAACCTGCCAGTTCTTAAATATGCTACGCTTGCCGCTACAGGTACGGACTCAAAGTAAACCCTAAAGTAACTCGTTAATAATTATTTTTTCTTTAAAAATTAATTTGCAAGGTTTGTCTAATGTTTATTTCTCATTTTAAATTATCTTTTTAAAATTTTCTTACATATCCGGATATCGATCAAACTAAGTAAGTATGAGAAAATTAATAAAAGAAAAAGAAACGCTTCATTTAAAGATTCGTACATCATGATTCATGATATTATTCCCTGCCTTATTGAATACACGAGAACTGACAAGAAGTGAGGAAACAAAGTAACACAACACGTTTTAATAGACATTTAAAATTTATTTTTTTGCATCCCATGTGTAATACTGATAAAGTGCATATACAGAGTGTAACATGACCCTCGACACACCTTAAAGGGGTGACTCAGCCCGTCAATATGAACAACTTTGTAATGGGAACAATGCTGGGAACTAAAAAAAATCGACATTTTCAACAGAAATGTTTTGCCGCCCTAGCGAAATGTATGGGGAAGTCAAATTTTTTCCCGAGTTCACAGCATTGACCCCAAAGGAAAAGTTGTTCATATTGACGGTCCGAGTCACGCCTTTGAGCGATATAAACTTAATCATCATCATTTCGTGAAGGTGACACGGTCAATCGACCATGCACACCCTGTTGTCAGAGTTCTTCGGAACCGCCTCTCGGCCTCTGACGTGGTTCCTTTAACGACTACCTGACGGCAGCCGGGACCAACGGCTTAACGTGCCTGCCGAAGCACGGAATCATCTTTCTTATCAGACAATCAGGTTAATCATGCCTACAATAACTTAACCAAACTGGAAACAAGTTAACAAACTATGCTTCCCCTGGGAATCGAACCCATGACCCCACTGGACCACGGAACCTAATAATTGATTTACACGTTACTTTGCGGAAGTCAAAGTTACATGCACTTTTAGTTATTACTTAGTGTGCTTCCGCCACTAGTTAGTTTATCCAACCTATTATTGGCCAGCCTCCATGCGCTACTAATCCCTTCATACCCTTCACTAAAAGTTGTTCTTGCATCTACGGAGTATTCATAATAGCGTGCAATCTTTGCCGATATTAGGTACTGCATCCATCGAGGTTGCAGCAGAGTCGGCCGTCGTATACACCCATATTTTAAATTCAATACACAAACTTTAAGATGTAACTCAGCCAATCAAAATGAACAACTTTTGATATGGGACCAATGCTGGGAACTTAAAGAAAAAATAGACATACCAATACAAAAGTGTCCAGCTGATTGGACCAAATGTATGGAAAAGGTAAAAATAATATTGAATTTTCAGCATTGTTCCCATAGCAAAGTTGTTCATGTTGATGGGCTGAATCACCCCTTAAAGTTTGTGTATTGAATTTAAAATAAGGGTGTATACTGCCTGATGTGCCACGTACGGTATTTGTATGCCTGATGGGCCGATCTGAAAAGTATGGCAAAAACCTTTGGAGACCAGCTACTTTCATCTCTGATGAGCCGAAAGCCACGTTGCCAGAGGAGCCTGGTGTAAGCTACCTGAAATCGCCGAGGGGTCACCAGTCACTGGTTAACACAAATTTCACCGCATTGCCGCCTTTAAAACCACTATAATTGGGATGTTGTACGCTATTTTTATTTGAAGTAGTTGAAAATATATTTAATCATGGAGAATTATTTAAATCAAATAACATGTAAAATTACGGAATATTAGATTTTAATATTTCCTTATCTTTAAAAGCTCCCAAATACTTGTTTTGGTCTCCTTCTTTTAACTCCCATAATTCGAACAAAATCAGAGCAAAGAGATGTCTATACGACAATATATTTTGTTTTTGAATGAGGTCAATGGACACTTCAAGTGTAATAACGTTTAATACAGCATATAAAATAAAAGTAAAGTAAAAATACTAACGTTAGTAAATCGTCGTGGATGCAATAATCTTTAAAATGAGAATAACAGCATTGGTAAAAAACCTAAGTATGCGTATCAAATCTTTGTACAGATCGATTTTAACGAGACTCCTAACAAAAAGCTTAGCAAATATTATTTACCTATAGTTGTTATTATATTATTGAATGTTTCGTATTAAAAGGGTGATGAAAAAATGAATAAGGTGTTCTAAAAAGAGACGAAGAAATCTACCACCAACAAACTTTTTGACTGAATAAGCCCGTGGTATGACCTTATTTCTCACTTGTTTAATTTCTAAGGCCCGACGTCCTGTCTGGACAAAAAACGCGCGGACGTGCTTCCCAGATGTAATTTGAAAATTTTGAATAATACAAGATCCAACTGCAGAATTTATATGCTCATCTGTGAGAGTCTATAGTACTTTTGGTAGCTTTTTAATTAAACGCTTTTGTTTCGACATGTAGTAAAAAAGGTAAGAAAGCTTTTCAATGAAAAATAAAAACACGACTGCTATGTCAAATCATAAGTCTTAAGTCACTCAAAATAAGGCAAGGATTCTAATAATATCTCATACATCCAATGCTTTTTGAACATTAAGTAGCTATGGTTGAATAAATAAATATGAGTACACTTATGGACTGAAATCATGACAGTCCCTTTTGGGCAATCGTTTAATAAAAGATCCAAAGAACATTGGATATGTTGTTCTTATAGATGTTTTGTTTCGGAGGTCTTGTATTTCTATTTAATAAATTTAAATTTTAAGCTCATAATTTATATTAACTCTGTAATATTTTAGCGTAGTTTCTCCTTTACATTTGCGAAAATAAATAATTTATTAAAATATCTCTATAGTCCCTTTTGGTCTGATTTAAAGTTACACCCTTCTATCATGTATATTTTAATATTCTTGTCTGATCGAACAAACAAGGAATAATATTACACAACAAGATCCCAGGCTAAAAATGTAGACGAAAAATAACCTCATGTTTTGCTTTTTGGTGGAACAGCGCGACCAATTGATTCCGTTACCGGCGCAGCTAAGTTTGTTTAGTCCGGCGACCAAAAAGACGAGTCGTGGATTGGATCCCTGGACTCCGAATATTCAAGTATTACAAACGAAGTAGAATCATTGTATAGCTTACATTGCTGTTTTGCTACTGAAGATAAATATGATTCAGGAAGAGAAGAAGCAATGTATTGTTTAATTTTTTATGGGCAGGTATTGAAAAGTAGTGAGGGGAAGACCTGAAAAACGCCATCATCACGAGCGGGTCCCGGTCAGAAATGGCCGTGGTAATGGTGTTTGTTCGTCCATTTTCTCTGTTTTGCCCTGTAACTCGATTTGCTTTTTGTCCAGCTTCACAAAGGCAGCTAAATTTTGTTAGTACTGCGGTCGTGGTCGAGACATCGTGACGGTAGTTCGGGAGATGAGACTCGACCGTGCTCAATCAATTATTTGCCATTAAAAACAAATATTAGGTTAGGATCAGGCCGATATTTCTTGGAAAATAAAGAAGGATAATACAATAAAAAGAGATTTTTCTTTAGTATTCCTACTATAGCGAGTAGGCAAACGCTTTAAACATTTGTATACATATTTTTACAGATTTTATCCTTACAGAAAAAGATCAACTAATTATAAAGAGATATGAAGTTGTTGGGCTTCCATGCTGGTCTGGGAGAAAAGGAAAAACGTAGAATGTACCAGCTGCTTCTTCTCCCGCGCAGATCGTAAAAGCCGATCGAGGGAATGGGCATCAGGAATCATGTCAATAGGCGATGCGGCTAGCAACCTATCACTATTTTGATTCCGTTCTCATCTACAAGCCCACCAACATGCTAAACGTGGCCTCAAGGTTTTACAGCCATGGGCTCTGTCTACCCCGCAAGGGAAAAAGACGTGAGTGTATGTATGTATGTATGAAGTTGTACTCTACATTATACACGCTCCGTTGTACCATACACATTATTACACATAGATACATAACTACAAACATACATTTATGCACTCTGTGCATTTATGTATCCGATGTGGGTATGAAAGATTGAGTTTGCCGAGTTCCGACGCTAATGATACCTAATCATAGAGTTTACACTCTCAATTGACTTCAAGGAAGCAAAATGAAATAAGGTTAACTACTGGTATAATTTTACTTATAGTTAATTAAAAAAATAAATAAGCATTAAATAACCGATCAAAATAATTTCCGCTCAATGTAATTAAAACGTAAAATTAATATCGAGATTCGACGAAATTGGAATTAGTGAATTTAATTTCGAGTGAAAATACTTTTTCATTTGAAATTCTGCAGAATTATGTTTCCGCTACATTGATTCTTAGATGCAATTAGTTTCAGTTTAATCTATCTGCCTTGATCAATTTATTGTCAATTTAGAAATTAATTATTATTATATAAATATAAATTTAGAAATTATTATCAATTTAGAAATTAGTTGTATTACCCACCGGCATAAGCAATTTAGAGCAATTATATAAAAATCAATGTTTACTTGTAGTTTGCCGCAAACACAGCCGTGTGGTTCCTGGCAGAGTAGAATAGGACCACTCCAAGTCTTCCCGTGGATGTCGTACAAGGCGTCTTAGGAAACACAAGCTAAACAAAGCTTATAAACATCAAAGAGACCTCCCCAACCCGTCTGGCCAGCGTGGAGAGTGTAGGCCAAATCCTCTGACTGCTCTGTCTCATTATGGCTATGGTAGTACAGAAAGGGGTCACGTTTCTGCAGTGGAGACTAAAAAAGATCTGATAATTATGAAAAAAAAAAAATGAAATGCCTCAAACTTGGATCTTGAGAATAAGTATTTATTTAAGTCACTACATAGTATAAAAAGTCGATTCCCGTCGTTTCCCGTGTCCATATGAATGCTTTAAACTACGTAACGGATTTGATGCGGTTTTTTAAATAGATAGAGTAATTCAAAAGAAGGATTTATATGGCAAGACCCTCACATGATGGTAATCCTTGATCTATGTCCAGCAGTGGAATGTATGGCGGAGAAGATGACCTTACTTGAACTTAGAACGATATGGTTATTGTGATAATACTTAACTTAATTAGTACTAATACCTGCATCTTGCATACAAACTTTATTCGTTTATTAAGTATTCCTATTTGAACAAGTAAAAGCTATTACTTTTAGCCTATATTTTTTTACTTCTTTATTTTTTTATTTAATATTGAATTAGGCATTTGTCTCCTATTTCACTTGATGGTAAGTGACGATAAAGACGAGGATGTAACATGCCTTTCCAAGAGATACATTTGTTGGGCTACCGGAACTCACCAGGTGAAACACAGCAGCATCCTTATGCTGCTTTTAACGCCGATATTCTGTGAGAGCAATTGCTAGCCGTAATAAATTCTTTCAACAATTATCGATACGAACCTAGTACCTAATATTATTATAGGAAAGAAATGACACAGTAAGTAAGCTACGGTTATCTTGTAGTTAACAGTTACTTTGACTCGGTACTTAACATAATGTAGGGAAGTACTTAATGGTAACAGTTATTTCCAAATTAAGTGCCCGCAATCAATTCAAGCAATGGCGCAACAGACAATTGTTTAACTTTTCAAACACGTGTCCAATCGCATTTCCTTTGACCGCTAATTCTGTAAAAGTCACTGACTCTGTGGCGAATTAACTACATTTGTCCAAACAAAGCAACGTTTCGGCGTTTCCATTAAAAAGAAAACAGTCATCCGACGTGCAAGAAACGGAGTGAACGCACTAAGCAATTTATTTTAAATTAAGTCTCAAAGAAGAAAAAAAAACGGAAATGGTCGGAGACAAGAAACGGCTGGGTTGTCACATCCGGAGATGCGAGGTGACATCGGTGTAAAATTATACACCTATTGATTCGGTTGACCGCAAACCGACTAGCTCTTCCTAATTTGAGACCCTTATTGTAACTTTTTAAGGCTAAAATGATAGGCAACGATGACTAATTCCGCAATATATCTTCATTAGTTCTACTCTTTAATATCAGCACATTAAGGGCAATGAAAGTGCGACACTTTTGTGCCGACGCCGAACGCTAATTATCGCTATCGCAATACGCGAAAGTCGATCAACGGATGTGCGTAATTTTTCTAACGCGTCCGTTTCCTGTCATAACACAAAAAATGTTATTGAATTTGAAAAAAAATTGTATCCCCTAACTGAATTTACGCGAGCCGGGTTACTAACGACAGTAAAATAACAATTATGGCGACACAGATCTTATCTGCGTAATTTCGTTCGTTCAAATTCCGTGCGGCCGGTAATAGCGGCGGGCAGTTTTATTGTGTTATTTACACAAATAAAAACGTTTATTTTTACATTTTCCCAAAATTAAATATGGGCCAATTTGTGTGCGGCGGGAATTACGTTGTTAGGCGTAATTTGTGTGATTTGAAAACGTCTCGTGGCAAGGACGATGCGTTATCTGCTTGTTTGTATTCACATGCTATTACATGTGTAATTCTTGCTCTTGTAATTACTCGTGGGAGGAAGTCCTTGTTTCGTAATCAGTCAGTACTTAATGCGCAATCAGTTTCCATGCATGTGTTTATCTAACGTCATTACAGTCATTGTGATTCATTATAAAGCGTTTATTATTTGAATAAACCCACGGCGCGACAAAAAGTACCGCGGATACGAAATTGCATTGAATTAGTGCAATTTAAAACAAATTATGTAGACCGGATATGAAAACTAGTGCCTGTTGTGAAAACCATGAAAATTTAATACGATCATGCATATTAAAATCCAATTTTACTCGTAAAATGAATATTAGCCCAAAAGTTACAATGGTATTTCAAAAGAGTTTCTATTTTTGTTATTTTCCCAAGAACAAATACACACAGAAACTATTATTTTTGATACTAGGTACCAGATCAACAATAGTAGGTATAACCATGGATCTAGTATAACTTATGTAAATTCCTGGTAGATATAAAATGTAGAAGACAGTTTTAATTTACAAGGAATTTATTGAAGCATTGGAGATATTTGTATAAAACATGACCAATAAGTTGATAAAACGACAGAATGCCACACGATACGGAAAGGAGTTTGATGTCATACGTATGTATATATATATCTATGTATGAACCTATGTAAATATGTAGGTATGTAAGTAGGGTAAAAGTGGGAGAGACGCCATAGTTTTTGTAAAAATTAAGAAAAAAATAAAAAAATGTAATATAAATCAACCATTTATTTTTTGAATGAAAAGTACACTAATTTTAAGTATTACAAATGTAATTAGAACTTTTGGAATTAAAATGAAAAAATATAAAAAATAATAATAATAAATGTACCATTAGCCATCTCTCCCATAACGTATGGGAGAGATGCCACATCGTGTGGGTGAGATGCCATATACGTTATTATTCCCTTTTTTGGGCGTTTTTACGGATTATTTCTCTACCACAATTATTACAATGAGGAGAGTACATTGTGCATGATTCATGCAGCCATTTTTGGCACAAGGAACATTTAATCCAATCAGCCTTTTTTTTGGTTAGATAATAATTTTCCCAACATTCCGTGCACACATTATTATCATCTTCGATTGGGGTGGATGCTGAGAGTGAGGATGAAGACTTTGACTGTGCACTAGCTAATTTGCGTTTTTTAGCTGCTCCTTTAACTAAATTCACATTTGAAGTTTTCTTACAAACATTCTCCGGGGAAGTTAAAACACAAGCAACTTGCTTTCGTTTTACTGTCGAACTAGGTAGTTTTGGAATCGGATTAGACTCTTCAAGCAATTTTGTTGGTGTTTCTTTAGTAGTTGCAGTTTGTGTTGATGTTGAAGGTTGTTCTGGAGATAAAACTACGTGTACAGTAGCAGCACTTTCAAGGGAAGTGGTTGCAGGAGCTACTTCGATTAAATCAGATATGGCAAAAAAGTGATCTGGAATCGCACTGGGATTTAATGGAAATATTCCACAAGCTTTAAATCCTGATATGGCATTTCCCACAGTTGCAGCTTTACCCCATGCTTTCCCTATTAAAGACCCAAACTGAAGTCTTGTTAAATTTCTATCCTTATTTCTCAATATCCATGCATTGGATTCCTGATTATAAAAGGTTTTCAGAGGTTTAAAGAAACTGCGATCAAGAGGTTGAAGAGCTTGTGTTGTGTGACTTGGCAAGCATATAATTATGACATCATTTTCATTGGCTAGATCTAACAGATCAATTGAATTGGAGTGTGAAGTGTGACCATCTAAAATCAAAATTGTTTTACCTTCTATTGGTTTCTTGGGTAGAAAATGTTCCTTGAACCAACGCAAAAATAGTTCAGAATTAATATAGGATGACTTCTTATTCATGTAGACGTCGGACCCATTTGGTAAGCCATCAGAAAACTCGGCCTTTTTATTGACTCCTTTCATTATTAATACTGGAGGTAGAAAACGACCTTCTGCACTGCAACATGCAACCAGAGAAATTGTTTCTCCTTTTTCTCTAGGTGTAATCACATGAACGTCCTTTGTCCCTTTAGCCGCCAATACTTTTCCAGGTTTATTTATTAGTTGAAACCCAGACTCGTCAACATTGAAAATATTCGCCGGTTTGTTAGTTAAATTATGTTTTATCATTTCTTCTTCAAGCAGTTTAAAAAATGCACCCACTTCTTCTCTGTTCATTCCTTGAGCTCTTGCAACTGATAAACCTTCTGCTTGACGTACTGAGATATCTTTGTTTCTCTCTAGAAAAGATGTCAGCCAATGTTGGCCAGCCTTCTCTTTTTCCTTACAAAACTTATGTTTTATTCCAAGTTTCTCTGCAAACTGATAAGCAAGGGAACGAATAGTATTCCTATCAGGCGCAAAACCAGCGTTAGCTAAACGTTTGATATAAGATGCCAATCGTTTTTCGTTCTCGGTTCCAAGTGATGCTGAAACAATATTAAATTTATTATTTACTATATATTGTATGAAATATAAGCAAAGCAGTATGTATTACAATAGACAACAAGAGTTCAATACCTTGTGGACCTAATCCAGATTTAATCGTATTGCCGGTTATGAGTCGCCTACTCAAGGTACGAATTGGTATTCCATAAATTCTCTGGGCTTCGTTTTTTGATATTTCACCTTTTTTTACTTTTTCAATTGCCAGAATTAAGTTTTCTTCAGTCCACTGCCCTCGGACCACCGTGTGCTTCCTCACGTATTTTCTCGGCATTCTAAAAACAATAAAACTAATTAATAAAATAACCTACCTAAATTTTTTTGTAAAGTTTGGCATCTCTCCTCATTGTGTGGGTGAGATGCCATGTAGGTATAAAGTACAAAGGTATTAAACTTCATGGCTAAATGTTAGTAAAATAAGATAATAACAACCAAAATAAAACGTTTTAACCAATTCTTACCTTACGACGTCTTTATTTTACTTATAACAATCATTGAAACCGCAGCTACTCAAAATTCTCGCCGAAAAATTCACGCGGCGAAATTATTTTTTCGTTACCTACACGACACACTCGAGCGCAGTCGAACATGAACTGACACGCTGCGAACGACGCGTCATAAAGAAGCAAACGCAATGAGAAATATAGCCGTCTCTTTTGCACCCACTGAATTATCGAAGGTATGGCGTCTCTCCTCATATGGCGTCTGTCCCACTTTTACCCTATCATTGTTGCATATCCTGTTCCTGAACTGCTAGAACGAATTTGAAGTTTGATATACCATTAGATTCGTATTCTTCCAGTTAAGCTATGCGACGTTAGTAAAAAAACCAGCCAAGTGCGTGTCGGGCCACGCGCAGTATAGGGTTCCGTAGTTGCGAATGACAACTTTGAGTTCACACTGTTTACACTCGCACCTCACAGTTTAACGACCAAAAACATCTAACAATAAAGATTGTATGACATTTTACATTTTCCAGTACATTTTATAAGTTAGTTGCCTATAACTTTTTAGTTTGCACTTAGTACCCAGCTCTGATAGATTTCCTTTCAACTTTAGTATATATACTACTGCTGTAATTTTTTTCATCATCATCATTATCATCAGGTCTTTCTAGTCTCCACTGCAGGAGCACGACCCTCTCTGTACTACCAGAGCCATATACTAGCCTGAGTAGTCAGAGGATTTGGCCTACACTCTCCACGCTGGCCAGACGGGTTGGAGAGGTCTCTTTGATGTTAATTAGCTTTGTTTAGCTTGTATTTCCTTAGTCGCCTTTTAAGACATCCACGGGATGATTTGGAGTGGTCCTATTCTACTCTGCCGGGCACCACACGGCAAGCAATTTTTTTCACGTATCCATATATAACCGTTTAGCAGATAGAGGGGGGGGGGGGGGGGGGAGGGACACGTACCTCTAACAAAAATTTGCACTTTAAAACCAAATATTTCGGAAACGGTTCCCTAAATCGAAAAATGGTGTTTTCAACCTCACGATATTTTTTAAAGACCTTTTTAACGATACCCCACACGATGGGTAAGTAGAGAAAAAAAAATTACTCCCTTACTTTACTTGTATGGGAGCTACCCAAAAATATATTTTTTTTTTAAGATTTATGTTTAATTCATTTTGTTAAAGGTCACTTAAGTTTCTTTTTAATTTATCTTGTCTACAGTCTTATTTTTTTTATTTAGTACTTTTAATGAGAAGTATATAAAGCAAAGAAGTATAGTTAGCTATTCTACATTGCTACGGTTTATTCCTACGGTAGTAGCTACCTACCTAAGGTATTATTTAGGTAATGTATTTATTCTCTACTTTATTGTGTAAAGTGTGCAAACTAAACAAGGTTATGGTTATAAACATCAAAGAAGCTCTCCAATCCGTCTGGCCAGCATGGAGAGTGTAGGCCAAATTCTCTGCTCTGGCATATATGGCTCTGGTAGTACAGAGAGGGTCATTTTTCAATGCTTGTGTGCGTGACAGCTTTGTGTTATCACACGCAATTTATGCCCTTAAAATCCGTCATATTGGTACTTAGCTGTGTGTGTGTGCGCAACAGAATATGGGTTGGACTTGGACACTATTTTTTTCTACGCTTAACACTAATAGAATCTGTCTAGGCTGTATGTAAGCATTTTAAACATTACTTACTTAATTTTGTACTAAGAATAAATTTTATCCCTGCCAGTTCACTTCAATACTTACATAAGCTTACTTAATTGCCTAACAGAACTAAGTACTTATACCTATAGGTAATAAAAACCACAAAATAAACTTTCAACTACGTACATGTAACAATACAAGACACAATCACCATTATTCTATAAACAAGCATACTTTCTAATCATCACAACGGTTTTCAGTCGAATCACATTAAATATTGTCAAAATAACAATCCGTAAAGCTATTTAGTGTTATTACACGCGCCGTGGCCGCCATCTTGGCCCGCCTGTCGCGATTGCGCGCCAAATGTCATTTTAATAGTTTTAATTACATTGCCAAGTTGTGGCTAATTACGTTCGCCGATGACTGTTATTAAGCCACGACAAAATGGATGTCTTATTTGTGTTGTAACATTGTATGTTTATGAGTATGGGAAAGCGAGTAGTTAAGAGGTAATCACGGAATTGAATATCTGTTGAGAAATTGGGTTGAAAAAAGAATAAAGTTTGGATTTAGATATGGTAAGTTCTAGGCATATGTTGTGCCTTGTCCAAATGATCAGATTGTATTTATTAAAATCTAGTATAACTGCGTATTACCTACGTTAAACGAATAACATTAATCTCTAAACAAGGTAATAATTATCACAGAGCAGAGATTGTGACGGTCGACATTTTGTACTCTGTGTTAATTATTATCTGTAGCTACTAATATTATAAAAAGGAAATTCTAATATTAGTTAGAAGTATTTATTTTTAATTATTTAAGTACCTACTTAAAGCACTCAACTACATATGTAAAGTCATTTTGAACTTAAAACGTATGCTGATCCTCTAATTATCCGTTTTAAAATTGACATTCCTAAATGTAACACAAAACATCATTATAATACACAATAATCTGATCAGATTAGTGTCCTAATCACAGATAAACCAAGGTAACTAGTCAAATCGAGTCTCATGCCCAAGGTAGAGCTCTCATTAAGCATTTTAAACCAATAGTTTAGAATATTTTTGTCTCTAAACGACACGAAACAATAAGAAAATCGGCTTAGTGCGAGTTCCATACCATTATCCACATATTATTTTACTATCGACATTAGACTATCATCCAAATACGGCAAGTAATCATGTTTCTTGTATGGGAGCCCCCATTAAATATTTATTTTATTCAGTTTTTAGTATTTGTTGTAATATCGGCAACAGAAATACAACATCTGTGAAAATTTCAACTTTCTAGCTATCACGGCTTATGATATACAGCCTGGTGACAGACAGATAGACGAACATCAAAGTCTCAGTAGTAACAAGCAAACATATTGAAACTTCTTTACGAATAATTACCTCACTAATTTTAAGGCTTATTTCTGGAAACTGTACTCGAAAATGTAAAATTTTACACAATTTTCATTGTTTGATGTTTTTGGTCGGTTAACTGTGAGGTGCGAGTGTGAACAGTGTGAACTCAAAGTTGTCATTCGCAACTACGGAACCCAACACTGCGCGTGGCCCGACACGCACTTGGCTGGTTTTTATAATAATATACTGATTAATTTTGAATTATTAAATTGATAACGACTTAAAAAAAAAGTAACTAAGCTGTGAATTGGTACAAATATTTTTTTATTGACAGCTATGAGTGCTTAATTAAAATGCCACCGTATACCTATGGAAGGAATAAGTACCGTGGCATTTTAATTACGCACTCATAGCTACTACGGACTCATATTAAAAACTAGTCAGAATTATTTTTGATTCAATGCATACATATAGAACATAATAAAGAAGATACAGAAGCTTGTCAGACTTTGGAACTCCAAAGTCTGACAAGCTTCTGTTCATATGCACAAATATAACTTATTACATTTCAATCATATAGACAGGATAATAGCACAACCTCTGCCTCGCTCAGGGTAACAGAGGATATCAGATGCGGGTATGGAGAATTGGTAATGATACTTTTCACCTTGCTGTCTTTTCACATTTGAATATATCACCCTTAGTGATTGACTCATATGTTATTGAGCCCAAAAATACGCACGATCTGAACAACTGATTCAGATTGGAGGAACGTGTCTGCTGGTGGACAAGGTGTACTCTTTCCTGTTTTTCATTTTTATCAACACACTTTCTCGTCTTTTCAACTGCTTTTGCCATTTTTACGCCGACGATTTGCAGCTATTAATATTTAATGTTTATTATTTTTTCTTGCACTCTTTTATCATCTTTTCACCACAACTCATACGTAAGGGTAGTAGACAATGCTCAACATAAAGTTATTACCTTTTCTACAAAATCAATTGTTTATATGAGCAATAAGTAAAAAATACACGTTATTCAAACAACATATCAATATTTTATGCAATTTAGTGCGGCAAGAAAAACGAGGTAGTGAAAAAAATTTATTGGTATCCCATACAAATTCACCAATCAGTTGGTTAGATTTCTATTGGAAGTATCTATTTTATTATGTAATGCCTTTTTTTCTTACACGTGTTAAGAATCACCCTGTTTATCGATTGAACGACAAAAAATCATTAACAGTATTTTTACAATACAAACTTGAAATGAAAATACTGCAGCTGTACTATTTTTTATTATTGGTAAGTTTCAGAAGGATATCTTGCCTTCAAATTTCCTCCTCTCTCTCTTGCTACGCGTTTACAAATGTAAATTACAATAAATTAATCATCTCTAACCAGAAACAATCTTCGCTCATTATTCATGTAATGCCGTGTAAGTGGACAAGAATGTTTATTAAAATTGGACATAAGTGCTTAAAAGGATAACGTTGACGTAGGATCATATCTCGTTAGCCCAAATCGCCCATTAACCCGTGGCATACTTAATTATATTGGGCCACAGTTAGGCTTTTGACGCGTCAGACAAACTCATATATCGTGACTTCGTCCAGCATGTCGGTCTGTTGATAAAGTCAATTAGTGGTATCGAAGTAGGGACCCGTATCAAGTGATTCGGGCCCACCCTCGTTCACATCGCCGTATCACCGCGCTATCATTGGCCGGGCGTGCCCAGGGGGAGTGGCCTCGGCCCGCTATGTTTTTTGTTGTGCTTTTTCCAGCGGTGCGTGGGCGAGCAGGCTCCGGTCGTTTATTCCTCAACAGTTGTTCGAAGGCGTTGGTGTGTCACAGTTTATTGCTTTGTTGTCGTGGTACGTCACGGGTATTGTTGATAGTGTTGTTAGGCGCCAGTTTCCTCGTTACGGTTTTATCGTGCCCGAAGGACTTGAGTTATTGCAGCATTTAATTTGGTGAGTGCTTTTGATTTTTCTCTGTTTTTTTTTTTTACTTTATAATGGCCCATAACGTCGTTGTTATTCTTCTTTAAAATAATTCAATTTAAATTATAAATAAATATTTAAGAATAAAAAAAAAATTACAATTTTTAATTAGGAACTTGATATGTATAGAAACGAAAATAGATATTTTTGCATGGACGAGTGTAATTTAAAAGGTTTTTTGAATGTTAGGTAGGTAGCTGAAACAGTCCATTTCAACTGCTCATTATTAAACAAATCTTTTAATTCACATTTACTTACTATAATTTTCATTCATATATTAAAATTTAATTTATTCTCGATGTAGAATAAAGAAACTATAATAAAATAAGCATTTCGCTAATATTTACAGTCGCTTTAATATTAATAACTTAATAAACTAGCAAACTGTTACATTTTCATAAGTCGCTCCATATGACGCCTCCTGCCGTCTGCCTAATTATATACAACAATTAAATATCAAAATAACAACATTATTTTGATAACCTGCAGGACGGCTTCCATTAATCATAGCCTACAACCTCATTTGACGGCTCCCATCATATTTTTTCCAGTCAAAAAAGGCATAATGCCTGATATTTCAAAGGCATTTGCATAATTAGGTGAATTTTATTGCTTTATTGAATTAGGGCCGATGTCAGGTTCAAAATTGAAATCAGCGGGGGTTCTTGTGTTGTTAATTTTGTTTATAGCTTGTATTATGGTCAGCTTTAAATGTTATTTCCATATCTCGAGCTCTATAAAAGTTGTTAGACGCTATAAGGACGGACAACAATAGCGTATTTATGTTATTGATCTGGATTTTATGGGCCTCTTAAAACGAGATGTGTTTTGTTCGTATTTTACTCTGAAATTGATGTTTTATCTTCTACCTATATTTTTATGTGATTTTAATATTATTGCGTTTTGTTTTGTTGCAATGCCGATAACATTAATTGCATTAGATATCTATTGACTTGAATGATGTAAACATTGTCTATACAATAGATAGTCACACTAAAATAAATATTAATATAATAACCTAAAACGATGCAGATTAAATAAGTAATAAGAAGAAATATTACTTATCTGGTACTTTGCTGTAAATACCTAAAAAAAATATGGTATCTATGATCTTATAAGGCTAATTAATAAATGTGAAGTATTAAGGAAGCAGAAACTAGACCAGATCCACATTTGTATCGTGCAATGAATAATGGATGGAAAGTGATTACAATTACCAACGCTTACTAGATGTAATACGAGCACGTATCCTTTTATGAACTATCTTATATGTAATCCAACTCTTTGATTTATGTCTTATAAACTAAGTTATGCTGTGTTCAAACTTTGACATTTAAAAAAATACAAAAAAAAAACAAAGGCATGCCACTTTGATTGAAGTAAGGAAAACTTAACCTTTTGTTGCCTGAGCAATCCTTATATTTACTATGTTTTATTAAAACTGCTAATAATCTATTAAAATTTAACCACCATAAGGTTTATTTTTGTTAATCAGTTTTGAAAGCCTTTGTGTTAATTAAATTTTTACGATCAGTGAAAGGTCTTAGTTTCGAAATGATAAATTATTTCCGGAAGCAATTTTAATACGTTAACTCGCTTACCTACCAGCATACTCATAATTTTTATTTCATATTTCTTGTATAAACCTATTCTTACTTGCAACGTAATTAGGAAGTGCAATATATGTTATACAATTTGTTTCCCCGTCATTATCTAGCTTTTCCGTCTCTAGAGCGTTTTATAATTACGAACGAACGAAGATATCTTTATTACGCTTTCAGATGATCTCACGTCTATATCACTACAATGTTCACTAAATTGAGTTCTCACATCACAATAGCTTCGGGAAAGAGTAGTTTTAACCGATTTTTTACTAAAGGGTTTACCGATCTCAATTCGATTAATGCTACCATTTGAAAAAGCTCTTTTGATTACTGCGTCGCTATGTTAAATTGGATTGGTAGGAGGTAAGTCAAGGAAGGTCAGGGATCTTTGTAAATTGGCCGCGTTTGAACCCTCGCGATGACTTGCGGATGCCTCCGGAACGCGACCATCATTGTTGATTGTATTAGAGTTAATTAGATCTTAATTAACATTCTAGTTTCTCATTACACGCTCCTCGGAGCTACCACCGGCGATTACAATAGAAAAGTTGATCCACATCCATACGACTGTATCTATCTTGATGATTTTTTTATAAGCTGATATTAAATCGATATTTTTTGTTTCTTTTTATTATACAGACGAAATTGGATTATGTTACGGAGATTAATAATATGATCTATTCATAACATTATTAATGATGGTCTTTTATTATATATTTATAAACTTATAATATAGCTTTGAATTTAAATTTATATTTGTTTGTATATTATCTAGAACCACATAGGCCATATTAATTTTTTTAAACCTTCGGCTAAATATATTTAAAAAAAAAAACAAGATTTTTGTTATAAAACGTCCAGAAATATTGCTTTAAGGACTTTGTTTTCGTCAGTCATATTATTTAAAATGACTCAAAAATAAAAGAACCATACGAGTCTAGGCGGCTGTAATTAAAATTAACTAAGTGCATAAAATAACAATTAAAACCGTCTCAATAAGCAACCGCTTAACGCTAATCTGACTAGAACAAAAGAATAATTAGTCAGGCTATCTAGATTCGACTGCTCTGTTTGTCAATTCAACTTCACTCTTAAGTTTATTATGTTAAGCTTTGTAATGTTCAAATGTTGGGTTTCAATCTTTTAAAATTACATTTGTAATCATGAGATATTGGTCTGATTGTGTTACAAGATACAAATCATTTTATGCATTCGCAAGGAACGTGTAAATAACTGTACCTATTAGTGCTGGATTCCTTAGCTTATTTAGATGTCTGTTTTTTTTTAAATCACGGCATCCATATTGTTTATTTTTCATCGTCCTTCGTCCGTCCATTTCAAAGAAGATAGAATTAGGATGTTGGCCGTTGACCTCCGTGGCGAAGTGGTTTTTCACGCCAGCCTGCGACACGAGTGGTCCCGGGTTCGATCCCCGGTCAAGTCATGATGGATGGGGTCTCGGATGTTTATCTACATATATATCTATTATAAAATATGGTATCGTTGAGTTCCCATCTTACGACACAAGTTCACAACTTACAATGAGGCAAGCTCAGTTTGTGTAATCTCTATAAAAAAGAAAAAGAAAAGAAAAAAAATCGAAAGCCTGGGGTTAATGCGTAGTGAGGGATTAAAGAAAAAATTAAATAATTTGTATATACTTAATGCAATTCCAACAAATGTTTGACTCTACCACAAATCCCATATTAACTAACGAACAATGCACATAAAATACCCAAATCGGAATTCAGACGATTGTCAGACAGTGGTATTTGAGAATGTCAAGTTTATCAAACAACAGACAGCATCAGTCAAAGGACGGATGAGGCAAACACTTACAGACCTTATCTGAAGCCGGGGAGCCTAATCCGAAACGCCATTAACACTTAAGCCCACCTAATGGACAAAAACCTTTAATCCCCTAATTCTTAGAGCTGCCGATAAACGCAGTGCAAAATGGAGAACCCCAACGTATCCATGTTATGAATGTGAAAGTGTGTTTGTCTGTTCGTCATGTAAAAACTAAGCAACAAGTTGCCGGTAGTTTTGTATACTAAAGACACATTAAAATTATAGAATATGAACTGTGCCAGCGACTTCGTCTTCGGCGTGGAAAATAGCTTATGTCCTTTCTCAGGCTCTAGACTAAAATTTGTATACGAAATTTCATTTAAATCGGTTCAGTAGTTTTGGCGAAAGTGATGCAGACAGCCAGACAGAGTTAGTTAGTTAGTTAGTTTTGCATTTATAGTATTAACATGGATTTATCAAGGAATTATTGAGGCCCCTGATGATATTTAGTAAAAGAAAAAAAAAGTTGATGAAGACGCGTCATGAGTTGGCCATACTGTTGACAAAAACGATATTATGATACCAATGTAAAAGTTGGTACTTTTAAACAAGTATTTTTTTAATACATTGGAAGACTAAGAGCGAACTTAACATAAGGCTCCCGAGAGAAATACATAGAGTCGCGAGAAAATGGTTTTATGATGTCAAATTTATAAGATAGTGTTTAGAGACATGAAATGATACATGAAAGCGCACTTCATTAGTGAACATAAATATTCTATTTCTTATCTCTAGTATAAATTAAAAATTTGGTTTCAATAATAGGATTAATTATTTAAAAAAATATTTTCCCGATGGGCAGTATTATTCCAAGTAGTTAAAACCCATTTCTGTCACGGTTTGGGCCAATGCCTGTATTGGTCCAAATTTGGCTGGCTGTCATATGTCCAAAATGTATGTATATGATAGAGGGATGGGACTTAATCAGGAGTTCGAATACTTACATACATTCATCTTCATCATTTCTTAAAAAGCTTTCAGAAGATAAGAAGTTTTATTGATATGTGGCATCCAGCCGTGACCTAATGGACAAGTGCTCCCTGAAACCGTCACAAAAATTTTCAACAAATTTAGAAATCAAAATGATGTTTAAGATTCTTATCCGGATGTAAAAAACTTGGATAATAAACTGCGCATCGATGTATAAAATTCTCCAATCGCTATCTCATAGTCAGAAAATCGCTTTGGGACTTCGTTCTACGAATATTGATAAATACACTGAAGAAAAGATTAAACCATTTTTCTTGAATCTTAAGCATTTAGCGTCTTTGGTCTTAAGATTATTAGATAGCATAATGTGGCATTGATAAATGAAGCGGATTTATAAATTATGTATGTTCAATGCAGTATTTATTTTTCCGATGCTACTGGCAGTGAATGAAGACTACCGTTTTATAAAAGCATAAAATTAAAATTGAAGATCGTTTGTTCACTTGATGATATAATTATTTATGTATATAATTTCTTAAGCTAAAAATAAAAATGAGTTTAGAAAGCTTTTGATGGATAAATCAATAATTTCTGATTATATTATGAATATATTATGAATAACAGAAAAAAATCCTGTTCATTGCTTTAATAAATCATAATCTAAGGCCAATTACATAGAAATATTAATTACCTGTGTGCGAAGAGCGAGTATTGCTTTTAGGTACTTATAAAAAAAGTGCTTTACCAAAAAAAATGTTTAACAAAAATAAAAAAAAATCTGCCGCTCATTTTGTGTATGTAAATAGATTTATTAATTTAAGAAAATGAAGAACAATCAATATTACATCATTTGTAAAAAAATATGTATTGTTACTCGTAGATACGAGTTCATGCATGCTCGTATATGCATTTTTACAGCTTCAAACTAGCCTACAATATTAAACAAATATATGAGCAAAATTAATTTCATTTATACCACAACCACAGACAGTTGTCTGTGACCACAACATACAAGGAGGTTCATTTATTAATTAAAAACAAGTAAGTGCTTATGAATCAAGAGATTATGGCAATTATGCCATAGACTAAAAAAAAAGGATCTGGCAGGCGCCATTAATATCGAGGTTCAAATCCTATTATAATTTTTAATTCCGTCGCCATGCGCGCCAGCAGATAAGCGATTCGTGTTATCTAGTATAAGAAGATTAGTAAGAGCATTATAGTTTCTTGTGAATGTTGCTGCGTATTAAATGCTACTAAAATATTGTTATGATTCTACCATACTTCATACTTCAATTATTATTACTTGTGACTTTGTCTATTATGTTTACCTTTCAATCATTAACCATTCAAATGGTCTTCCTGAAATTTTGCATACAGCTGTCAGAGACTATAAAAGAACACAAGGTATATAGTTACTATACCGAAAAAAATACTAAGTTGAATACTATCGGATATACGTGGAGCCTTGAGAGAAATGTACTTTTAAATTTCTTCAGAAATAGAGACATTACAAAACATGTAATAAGTCTTTTATAGTTTTCAGATGTTTGAAATAATAATTATTGATTAATAAACAAATGAAAAATCATGCCATTGATAAAATCTTCAGATCGTTAATTTGGTTACATAAATTGATTGAGTATATATTACGTAAACAAGGTAGGTCTAGGTTAATTCACATTAGAAGACAAATACCTAGCCATTAAATACCATTTTACTCAAATATACGCCGATTATTTATGACCAAAACTCCAAAAGGTCTGACGTGGCGCGGTAGTACTACTCCTTTTTACTCCATAGCTGCTCAATAATTTACCTACATTAAATCAGTGGTTCTCAAATTGTCTTATATTAACCCCCATGGTTGTGTGAGAATGTGTAACAGAGAAAATAAACGTTTTTATTATTATTATTAGAATCTCGACATCATACAATGAGGTTGGTCGTTGCACAGTTTAGGTTTGAACTAGGCAGGTAGAGTATTGTTAGAACTAAAGATCAAAGGGTTCACTACATTTAAACATGTGGATTTACACCCCACTCGTCGGCACATATTGGTCTACGTAAAATTCCAAAACCTCTTAATATCAACAAACTGCAAGTAAATTTACCATTTGTAACCCTAAAGGGGTGACGCAAACTAACTTATCCTATGGCAATATTTATCGGAACAAAATAAAACGAGCCTTCTATACAAATTGCCCGGCCGGCTATACTTACACTTTTGTACGTGCATTATTGTATTGTGTTTGTAGTGACGAGTTGTCTCTTAAAGGCTAGGTATGGTAAGGTTGAATTTCTACACGGTATTTCTTCTTCAGCTTTACAAGTCAAGTATCTAGTTATACATTATAATAATTTTTACTTAAATTACACGCGATATATTCAGAATCTGTAATTGAAAAACAAGAACTCTTTATCTATAGCTGGATATTACCCGCGGTTTCGCCCGCGTGATATATAACCTATGTCCATCTTACCTTAACCTATGTGTATGCAAAAATTCATGATGATCGGTTCGGTAGTAAATATTCTGATATCTATGGGTTCGGTAGATAGGGAGTGAAAGCGTAACAAAGAAACTCACTTTCGCATTTATAAAATTATTAAGTTAAGATTAGGATGGCACTAATAGTTAGTACTCCTGTCATCCGGTATGCTCAGCAATGTTGAGGGAAGTAAGGGACACGAAAGCCACTAAAACCAACAACAGTTTGAGAACCTATGCATTAAATTATTGCGATCCTGTCGTTAATTTATCGCCTGGGAATTAATTGAAAGACTATACATTTGTTGTACCGTCTTGCCTTGGTAATTGAATAATTAGTTATTCGACATTGTCTACCGCATTCACATACGTTTTTATTTCTCTGTCTGACTTTCTATTTATAGCATTGAGGTCTGTGCAAGAAACAATAACTGTAATTACTCTCTTAATTGCTTAAGCACTGATCAGTGCCCTATGAAATCGCCTTACTGTCAGGCGGGCGAATTTTAAAAGTTTACTATAAAATAAGGTTTATAATTTCAATTTTCGAATGTCCTCGCCAATTCGAAATTTTCAAAGTAGAAATGTATGATTAATGTCTCATTCTCTCTTGACTGTATGATTTGTTAATATATTTTTAAGTAGTTAATTTTCTTTTTAGTTAGGTTTATTTATGTTAAGTTATTTTTATTTTTTAGTTAAACCTTAATTAGATTTTAGTAATTACTAGCTCTTACCCGCGGCTTCGCTCGCGTAATATATAGCCTATGTCCTTCTCAATACCCTAACATATGTGTATGCAAAATTTCATGATAATCGGTTCAGTAGATTCGGCGTGAAAGCGTAATAAACAAACAAACAAATAAACAAACAAACTCACTTTCGCATTTATAATTAACAGTTGGGATGGGATTTATTAATCTCTTCCTATAGATCACTAAAAAATACTAAGTATAAGTAATTTAGTTATTTTGTACATGTCTCATTTGATTGTAATTTTTGTAAATATCTAAGCTTTGGATAGGGATGACTGAAAGCGGAAAGGGGACGCCTTTGCCCAGTAGTGAAACATTGCAGATGATTCCTTTTTGTAGATGACGAACGCGATCATCATTGCAGATAATCTGACAGATCTAAATCGTAATATAAACAGGGCTCTTGCTGCGTTCTCAGCTTGGTTTCGTCAAAACGATTTGAACATTAACTTAAAAAAAAAACAATGTTATGTTATTCCAATCAACATCTAGAAACAAAGACGCCATACAGGCCATATTGGATAATCATAACATTGTGGCCGTGAAAAATGTGAAGTTTCTGGGAGTAATCATTGATTCCTTTCTTAACTGGAAAAAAGAGCATGAAAATGTTACAAATAGCATTAGTTCGGTATGTCACGTATTGAGAAGTCTTAGAGATGCAGCGACACAGTATTAAACTTTGGGGCAAAAGCTACAAATATAATATGCATCCAATTAGGCTAATAAAAAATTACATCATCGTTCGGTCTGTCTTTAAAAATGACATTGAGGTTTCAAAAACCATTTTTAGTTATTAGTTTGAAGGATATGCACTTCTAAAGTGATAAAATGTGCCCCTGCCCCACTCTAACTTAAAAAAAAAGAAAATGAAAAATCTAAAAAATGTATTCTGTGGATCTCAACCAAAACTTTCCGCGAGAATTAGTTTGAACGAGATATAATAAGTAGTTTTTGAGATAAAGCTTTTTTTGTAAACCGCAAAAATAACTGTGTCATTCATACAAAAACTATGAAAACAAAGTAATCTTTGCTGGCAAATATTATAAAGGTGTTTTGGCTAATCTAAGCTTGCAATTACGGAACCCTTCATGGGCGAGCCCGACGAGTACTTGGCCAATTTTCTTGTTTGCATTATACAGCTGACGTAACAGTACGTACCTAAATGTACCCCTGTCGATGTTATTGTTCTCATTAGATTGCGTTTATCATAATCTATTCTTCTACACTAATCATGTGGTCTCAACGCCTTAATCGTACGATTTGTTCTCAGAGACTCGCATAGATGGCGCCACTCGAAATTACACAACATTGTATCTACCGTATTATGAGAATATAAGTACATGATTCACAAAATATATCTTATTAAAAATCAAAACAATATTTTAGGCATAATATTTTAAAATGACACCGTATATTTAGTAAGTTAAAGGCTAACGCAGATTACCGCCATCTAGTATCGAGTAGCAAGCAACTCTCCTGCGCCATACATTCGCCTGCTTTTCGCAACCTTAATTTGGTCCAATATTTTTGTATAAGGTGGGCAGTCTATTACGTTAGTATTATATTGTCTTTGACACTATCTATTAGATATATTATAAAGCTGAAGAGTTTGTTTGTTTGTTCGTTTGGTTTAATTCACTAATCTCAGGAACACTGGATTGATTTCAAAAATTCTCTCACCGTTGGATAGGTTCGACCTAGACTAAGATCCTTGAGTACCATAGGCTTAATATGTACCACGGGTGAAACCGGGCAGACTGCTAGTAATTAATAATGTAATTTATATGTAAAACAACAATCAATCTCTTGTAATTTACACATCAATTCGCGATTTATTTAGGCATCAATGAGTTATTGCGAAATCATCAGAGATAAATTATTAGATATCCGGTTTTAAAAAACCGGATACCTAATCTAGGTATCGTATGTTTCGATTAGAATTCCGTATAAAATAGGAAAAAAAAACTGTTAAAGAATTTTTTTAGTGTCACAACCAACATTTATATTTCCTTTGCCGTTATAAAGTTAATATAAGAAAGTAAAATTACTTACTGATTTTGATTCAAGAAACATGTTTTTTCGCGATATGTGTCGAATATGCGTTTGTTTATATACCTAATTGATTCAGTATAAATAAATATTTCCACCCTTTAAAATTAATTTTGATCAAAAGTATATCGATATAATAGAAAGTGCTTTTTTAAAACAAATTAGTTATATTTTTGCTAATTAATAACTAAGAACTTATTTCGAAAGTCTTAGTAAAAATATTAAAGGTTATGAAAAACGTAGTCAAAGAAATAACGTTTGCGACGGAGGCGAGTGAACTCGGACCGCTAACCCTACAAAAAGTTCGTTTAACAATGTATCGATTACGCGCTGGACAGAACCAATCAATGGATAATATTTGAATTTCGAATATTCACAGTAAAACCGCTGGAGCGTAAAAACCACTTCTTAGTCGCTTTATTTAATTTGGCTGAGTTTTTGCAATTTACGTTGGAAATGGGGGACCGGTAATTCGGTTTTTCTATGGCAATTTCGTGGAATTTCTCCTTCCTAATTATTTTTGATATTTTCTTTTTATACATTTGCTTATGTAAACACAGTTTTTTGTTGCAGTAAGTTGGTTAATTACGCTGTGAAACTGTGAAATTACAGCATTATTAAGTTCGACTAATGCGATTTTTTTTTCTTATGACTTACATTGATTGTCGTGGTGGTTTTTTTTAAATTGATTAGTACTTCATTCAAAAGTTTTTTAAAAGCCATATTTTTCTTTAAAAATTTAAGAAGCGATGTGTTCGTCCAGAAACATGACATTATATGAGAGTAAATAAATATAGCGTACTTGTAAGCCGTTGCATTTAATTTCCGTACGACAAACGGAATTAACAATGATACATGGCATCCCATTACGATGTTAATTTTGTTTGTATAGGAATTAAAAGCAAGAATAGCACTAACATGCAAACGTTTGATAAAACGCTGTACAGTCAACCACAAAATGATCTTAATATTTCGTTAAAGCTTTATTAGTTTGTAAGAAAATTAAATAAAATGGAAAAAATATCATTTACTAAAAAGTAAGTATAATATCTAACGTAAATAATAGTAATCGGGTAGCTGTCTTTATTACTTACGGTTAAGTGTTTCTTCGTAGTACTTATTAAATTACTTAATTTTTCGATTTGTGGGCACTTCATCAATTTTTTGACCTTCTTTCTTTCATTACTCTTCATTATAAGCCCAATCAAATCCAGTCTTAGGGATGTAGGCCTCCTCCAATTGCAACCATGACATGCGGGCTTGTGCCCACCTCATCCAGCCATGCCCTGCGTGTCGTCGGAAATCGTCAGACCATCGCTTTGGCGGTCGCCCTCTTCCTCTTGTGTTGTCTCGTGGTCTCCATTCCAGGACTCTTTTTGGCCAACGATCACTTGCCGTTCGGGCTATATGTAAAGCCCAAGTCCTACTACTATACTTATCTCTCAACTCAGTTTTCTCGCGTATCCATTCATTGCGCTTCCTGTGTCGAAGAGCGATTCCGAGCATTACTCTCTCCATTCCTCTTTGCGCAACTCGAAACTTTTCCGGGAATTGTTTGGTGAGAAACATAGTTTCAGTGCTGGAATACTTTGGACTTTAGTTGGAGTGGTAGCTTGCTCTTAAAGACCCTTTTTTTGGCTCCGAAGGCTGACCGAGCTTGTGCGATTCTTCGATCAACCTCTGCCGTTTGGTTTTCACTCCTCAGTGTAATTTTGTGACCACGATAGATGTATTTCTGGCCCAGATCAATAGGTAGATGATAGTTATTAACATCTGGCAGGTCCTTACTCTTACATGATCAGAAAGTACAACAAGTCAACAAAGTTAGCAACCTAATTTTGATTCGGACTTCTACCAACACGTTAGTCTTGGCCTTCAGACATTATGGTCCTAAGTTCTGCCTATCCCGTAATTGAAAAAGGCGTGATTAGTATGCATGCATCAAGTCGGATAGCCGTTGTCCTTAGCTATACATCTTCAACCCCTGCTTACTGGCCAGAGGGTCATAAATAGTTGTCAGTTAATGGAAAGTCCGCGATGTATCAGGTTTTTATATTAACAAGTTTAAAGTTCATGTCCCTGTTTGCATAATACAGGTATGGACGGGAAAATAATAGCGTGGTGTTTGTAATACATAATTTTTATAACTAAAAAATAAAAATCTCGAATATTATTTAATATTTGTATAGAGTGTAACATGGCCCTCGACATACCCTTAAAGGGGTGACTCAGAATGTCAATATGAACAACTTTTTCTATGGGGTCAATGCTGGGAACTCGAAAACCTTTTGATTTCCCATACATTTTGCCCGGGCGGCAAAACACTTCGAAAAATACGTCGAAAATTTTTTTTAGTTTCCGGGATTGATCCCATAGCAAAATTATTTATATTGATGGGTTGAGTCGCCTCTTTAAAGGTGTGTCGTGGATCATGTAACAGTCTGTATGTACACAACACATACATACTATCATTATTATCTTCAACCTCATATGCTTTTATAGAGGCCATTACTTAACATAAAAACCAAAAATTAAAACAGTTCTGAAAAACGAAAAATGCCGAAAAATATATTTATATAAACAGTATCATATTAGTCGGTCATTATTACATTACGGAAAACATGTTATTTTAGGCCGGTGCATAAACTAGAAAATTAGTGTTGACGTAGGATATGTTTTTACATGTGAACATTTCTTTTAGATACCAATGTATTTAAATTAACCCTGTATATGTATTTAGTAAATTCAACATAATTGAAGTTGGTTCTCAGTTCGGCCCCTCATATGAGAGTTTGCTATTTCTCCAAGCCTTGCGCACACAGGCAATGCCCAAAGTGGATGTCCGTCCCTCCTGGGGGCCCTTTGGTGATGTTCGTCTTACAGTTGAGAGCACTTGCTCTCATCTCAAACAGTCCGGTGAAGTAGCAAAAGCCCACTTGGAGCTTCTAGCTAAATAGTCCTAATCCTAACTAATATTATAAATGCAAAAGTGAGTTTGTTTGTTTATTTGTTTGTTTGTTACGCTTTCACGCCAAATCTACTGAACCGATCGTCCTGAAATTTTGCATACACATAGGCATAGGTGAGGGTACTGAGAAGGACATAGGTTATTCACGCGGGCGAAGCCGCGGGTAACAGCTAGTCCTTTATAAAGAGAAACTGTCGAATAGGGCTTTGAGGAGTAATTAGTAGAAAGTGCGTTAGCGTGGTTTTCACAGACAGCAGATGCGCGCGCGCAGGTGGCGTCACGCCTCATAGGTACCTACCGAACATGACGCACAGCTGAACTGCGAACAGTAAATTAGGAATCAGATTATGATATTGTAAAATAGCAATATTTTAGAGTTCGATAGCCGAGCGGTAATAACGACGATTGTAAGCAATTTACTCAACTGAGACACGAGGATGATGAATAAATGGCGTGTCTACAAAAAATATTTGTGATTCTGTACTCAATAATAAATTGGGGGGCAAATCACACTAATTAAGCTAATGTTTTAAACTTGTTTTGTAAGCTACTAGCTCAGTGATACTATAATTTACTAAAGATATTTACTTAGATGAACATCCAAGACCCAAGCCACTGAAAAAGATTACTTATCCATCATGATCTGACCAGGGATTGAACTCGGAACTCCTCGTGTCGCAGGCTGGTGTGCGAACGGCTGCGCCAAAAAGTCTGTCAAATTAACTTATCAAGGTTTTTGAAATTAGCCTTTTATGATAATTTATTTGAAACTAGCAGTTTGCCCCGGCTTCGCCCGTGGTACATATAATTTTTTATCTCCGTAAGAACCATCCTCGTTCCTTAAGGAATATTCTAAAAAAAAGAATTACCGAAATCTCAGCTGCTCTCGATATTTGCGCTTAGCAGCACATTCAGCGATTCATTTTTATATTAGAATAAATAATAAATAAATAAATATATAGGGACATATCACACAAATTGAGCTAGCCCCACAGTAAGTTGTGAACTTGTGTCGCAGGATACTAGCACAACGATACTATATTTTATGACATATACTTATATAGATAAACATCCAAGACCCAGCAGGCCGATTTACTAACTCGGTGTACAACGATTTGATTGTCACTTTAGCATCCATTGCGGTTTTCATATATTAAATAAAAATAGTCATTCATACCGAAGCCGTAATGAATATTGAAGTTACCATGAAAATGATGTACACCGTAGCTGTCAAAAGTTAGCAAATAGGCCTGCAGGTCATTCTGAAAAAGATCGTTTTCCATCATGACCTGACCGGGGATCGAACCCGGGACCCCCGTGTCGCAGACTGGCGTGTTGACCGCTGCGCCACGGAGCTCATCAAATAGATTAGATAAAAATTAAGAATAGATTAGATAAAAATCACACACGGTACATTCTCGGTACCCTAACCTATGTGTATGCAAAATTACATGATGATCGGTTCAGTAGGTTGGGCGTGAAAGCGTAACAAACAAACAAACTCACTTTCGTATTTATTATATTAGTAAGGGTAAGGATAGGATTCAGTGAAATTCTTTAATGACATTAACGATACAAAATTCAGATCTGTATTTGTAACCGAATATGAATTGAAATGTGTCGGTTTACATATACCTACGGTTAAAGATATCATTTTTTTCGGATATCCTACAGTTCACAATATCCCTGGTTCAAACTTTAATATCCGATTACCGTTACGTAGTAATACCTGATCATTACAACAATAAGTAGAAGGAACAAATTAAGTTAGATAATGAGGCCCCATACTAGCAATTTACTAGTTAACTAAGTTCTAAAACTAATTTGACGTATAATTAACTCTAAAATGTAATTAGTTATTTTACTGGTTAAATTATCTTGTTGCCACGCACTCCAATCGGCAGTTAAACTAAAATGGCAGAGGGCTGCTTTGATTTAACTGTAAATGTTAGTGTCTGCTAAGGGCGTAATCATGGCAAAATTTTGATCTGAAAAAATAAATATCATTTCCATATAAGTATTGTCAATAGATTTGTATGGTAATGTCAATTATTTTTCGTTCTAGCATTGATCCAATAGGAAAAGTTGTTCATATTGACGGGTTGAATCACCTTTTTAAGGGTCCACAGCGATCAAAATGTCGCCCTGTTTTAGAGGGGTTTTCTGAGCGAATTTCCTTCAGACAAGATTGAGTACACAAAAACTTAGTTCATTCATCTAAACTGAGTTCTATTCCACTTAGTGCTATTTGCTTCATTAACGTGCTAAAGCTTTTGTCTTTGTCTCAATAGCTCAGTGTACGAATATACGCTCATTAGGATCTAACTGTTTAGTTATCTCGAAATAAAGGCACGGGGGTCACCGCACTTAGCATTTGATGACAAAAAAGTGAAAAATGGTCGAGATTACTATTTTTACTACATTGTGAAGCATCGTTAATGTACGTGTAATTTACGTATCTATACCCACTGACGAGTATATTATAACGCCAATCTCAGTTATTTAAGTTGAATGATTTATATATAACTGAGATTGGCGTTTACGTTCTTATTTTAAGTGTAGTCCTGGCATAAAATAGTACATTTATTGTTCTACTGAAACATACAAAAAGTCCCCCCGACCCCCATTTAAACGCTATGGGTCCGTCCGGGCTGATGTTTTTTACTACGTTGATTAGTTTAAGACGTAAAATCAGTGTAGTTTCTTCTTTTTAGATAAGACTGACTATGGATTACGGCTTAATTTCGATTACCGTACCGTTTACGTACTTTTGTCCCCTTGGAATCGCGTTATATTTAGATTGCAGATTCGAGTTTATGGGGGTGTCATATATTCATCTTTTACTCCGCAATGTTAAGCTCCTCCATTGACAATTTTAATTACTTCAACGTAACAGAAGAATTTGATAAAAATTACTTTTAACATTTTGGGGTAAATTTTTCATTTCATTTCGAGCCATTAACTGTCCCACTGCTGGGCAAAGGCCTTTTGGGGTAAATATTACACTTATAACTTCTTTTCCGTGTGGTTCCCGGCAGAGTAGAATAGGACCACTCCAAGTCTTCCCGTGGCTGTCGTAGAAGGCGACTTAGGGAACTCAAGCTAAACAAAGCTTTTAAACATCAAAGAGACCTCTCCAACCCGTCTGGCCAGCGTGGAGAGTGTAGGCGAAATCCTCTGACTACTCTGGTTAATATATGGCTCTGGTAGTACAGAGAGGGTCATGCTCCTGCAGTGGAGACTAAAAAGACCTGATGATGATGATGATGATTCTGTTTTCATTTATGAAAAAATACATAGGCGTAAACTCGTCGATGGGCGAGATTTAGAGGTAAAAAGAAAATAAAGCAGCGTTCGTATTACATTACAACGCCACCAATATTTATGATGCTTCTAATATTTATTCTGTTATTAGCTGCAAATAAGTTAGGTACTTGATATTAATATCCAGTATTAGTTATATGAAAAATAAATAAAACAATGAAAATTTTGAATTTCCTACTCATATGCAGCTAAAAGATTTTTTTTTTGGTAAACCTACATACAATGATTGATGTGGCACCACAAGATATTCGAACCGCGGTGCGAATTGCCCAAGAGCCCTTTTTGAAGGGGATCTTTAGTTTACCGCCAAAAAATTGATAGTGCAGCTCGCCGATGGTCGAGAATTGGAATTGAAATTGGAAATGGCCTGGCTAGTTGACGCCTAATTCGTATGGCGCAGGTAGGGTTGCCCACTTCTATTATGAGAAAAAGTTTTTAAACGCTGGAGAAACAAAACGAAAATTATTTTAGAAAATAAATAAATCTTCTTTAAAATTCACCACTAACAATTAATTTAAAAATATTCAATTTTAATTAAATTAATAGAAGCTGTATATTTTTACTATACCGTCACTTTACATTGGGTCTGCGGCTCTGAATATCAGCGATCATAAAAAGATTATATTGTATCCATTTTTCATTGAACAGTAAAATATAATAACGAGTAAATTAAGTATAATACTGTTTTTAACAGTATGGTGGGCAACCCTAAGTGCGGGTTGTACGGACGTTTAGTAAAGTAGGCATTGTTCTTGTATGCGAGCACATTATGTCATAAAATTCTAAATTACTAATAATCCTATCAAGACCATATTGGCTATGAAAGTTTTATGGAAAAAAGCAAATAATCAACTATTCCTTTTTAATATACCTAAGCATAATAAATTTTATTATTATGAATAATATTAACTATACGCTATAAAACTAAATTAAAGGATGATAATTTGCGTAAATTACCTTCGTAAAGTCAACGTTAATATATAATGAACGTATTAAAAGTAATCAAATAACCGCACAAGTTGCGTCTTAGAAATCGTGAGAAAGTATTATTAATAGGTATCTAAAAGAAAAAAAAAAAACTAAGCGCGAGTCGGATTTAAGCACCGCTCGTTCCGTAAAAAGTATTTATGCGATGTAATAATTTTTTCGGGTTTAGGTTATTTTTCTTTTATTTGTCGAGTAAAACCCTGTGAAAAGCCAATTTTATAATTTTAAGTAAACATTGAATAAGAAGAGCTCTTAAATCCTTATTGATGAGTAAAATATGACAACAACCAAAATGAATTGACTTATATAGGAGACAGCTGCAAGGGATTGCAAACTTATATAAAGGATATCAATTTCAAACCTCTATGCTTTCCAAAGAAAAAAGATTTTAATAGAGAGACAAACAGAGATAAGTATAGATAAAAGAACAACCAATAACTCTAAGGGTTTCTCATTGCCGTTTGAGTTGCTGAACCCTAATTAATCATTGCTTTTTCCCTCAATTTACATAGTACTTGATGTTTATTGCTGGGAAACACTGCTTTTACTGAGGAATGTATGCAGTGCCAACATTTTAAGCTAATTACAATGCACTCGTGAGATTCGCATCAGTCTATTAAAGACTTAGTATTACTATACTAAATCTTTGATAGACCAATGCACACCGATCAATTTTATTGTCTAATAAACCCTATAGACAATAAAGTTTATCGATGTGCAAGATCTCGGAATATACAGATACAGAGTTATAAATTAACCCATAGGACTATACATCATGATTTTGTATCATCATCAAATTTAAGAGCTCTTGTCGGTGGAGCTTCTTCCATTCCTCTCTTTTTTCCGCCAGGTGTTTCAATTCTCTTTAAGTAGCAACATTAAGTTTTTCTTTTATTTGTTTCATGAAGGTGTATCTTTTCATCAAGATTTTGTATCCTCTTGCAATATTCAAATCACATCATCAGGATAATTAAAGAATTAAGAGGCGTAAGAAAAAATGTGATATTAAAAATAAATTGACCCATTCTTATGAAATTACCACCTGATCGATTAATTAGTAAACTTACCTTGACGGTAAACAAAAATTAAACCTATGTGTGTTAGATAAGAGTAGTAACTTTGCCAATGACCGCGTCTGTGTACATCCCTCGGATGCGAAATTTTGGGATTAAATATCCTTGGTAAATAAGTCTTATTTACAAAGTCGTAAATAAATCTTAACATGGTTTAATGAGTCTTATTTACCAAGTCACGACAGATCCATTCAACGGGTTAATCGTGATTAAGTAACAAATATAACATCTAAACGTTCACATTTAAAATATTATCAGGAAGTTCTATTTTACACAACAACATCATATATCGATAAAAAAGACCGTTTTCCATCTTGACCTAACCCAGGGTCTAGGCTAGTGTGTTGACCACTAAGTCACCACGCTAGACAGGCTAGCTCAATTTGTCCTATATTTATTTATTTAAAAGAGTTACGTTAGGGGCTCCAAAAATGGTCGTGTTTGGCAAAAATGCGAGGAAAAGCTTCATTTTCTTACTTTAAAGTTTAAGAAGTAGTTTATTTAATATTTTGAAAGGTTATTCACCGCCTCGTAATACAACATTTAAATGCTATATCTTCGCTTTATTTTTGGGGGCATTACCGGATCCCGAAAAAGCTCCGTAGGTATGGCATTAACACTACATAATCAAAAGCTAACCGTTTGATGAAATTAACTGATTTTAAAATAAAGAAAATTTCACACACTATTGCAAACCGGTTCGTAAACTTTATAGCTCAAATTATACAACTTGATTATTATTTTTATACGGCTAAAGATCTTAAAATCAGCACCGCGGAACGAAACTAAGCTGAATTAAACCTATAAAAAATTTAAACTCTCTTATTATATAACCTCCCGCAGCTACATTCCCTTAGGTAATTAAATTTAACTTTTTCATTATCTTTAATTATTTTTCGTATAATTCATACTGGATATTAATATCTAATAACAGAATTAAAATTAAAGTCGTCATAAATTATTGTACTAGTGTAATATAATGCGATCGCTGTTATATTTTCGTTTCAAGAAATTTGCTTTATTCAAGATTATAATTGAAATTAAATGTGTCTTTTTATTTTATGTGCGGAGTTTTTTTAATGGGTTAATAATAAATAAACATCTTAATTTAATCGTATTGTTATTTCATTGCATCTGGAGCAATTGGTTTTATTTGTCGGCAGATTTCATAGGCGAACTAATTTTATTCTTCACTTTATTAACTGGCGGAGAATGCTTAATATCTTCAGATATTAACATTAATACAATTTTATTTTAAACAAGTAAACTTGTTTTGCCAATACAAAAAATAATTGTTTCTTTTAATCTAGTCAAAAATTTTTTTATTCATCTTAAGATATTTTAAATATCATTTGTTGAACGTCACTTTACATTTACAATTGGTTTACAATGTTATGTTATTGTTAACGTCAATAAATTACTTAAAGCTAAGTTTACACCGCTTCCAAGGCGGAGTGCAGAAGAAGCGGCAACAAACTGCACAACGCATTTTCTCCAAATGACGTCAACTTACAATCTACGACATACAAGTACCTACTTAGAACTAATATGTGGACGTGAGCTTACATTGTAGTATTACTGAAACGTTGAAATGGATTATTGTAATCATGACACCGTTTGATCTTTGTAGCCAAAGCAGGAGCCCGACCCTCTCTGTACTACCAGAGCCGTATATTAGCCAGAGCACGAGCAGGTATCAGTAAAACAATCACAAAAATATACTTATGCAAAAATTATACGATTAAAAGTTGTCTTTTCTTTAAATATGGATAACTAGCTGTTACCCGCGGCATCTGTCGGTGATAGCCTATGTCCTTCTCAGTACCCTTACATATGTGTATGCAAAATTTCATGATGATCGGTCCAGTAGATAGGGCGTGAAAGCATAACAAACAAATTAACAAACAAAAAACTCACTTTCGCATTTATAATAATATTACTTAGGATTTTAAATAATAGTGCTTGTGTTAAAGGCAAATATTTAACAAAATACATCTTAATTTTCTAGTTTTAATATCTGAGGTATTTTAAACGTAATCAGTTTTGTTTAGTCAAATCGAAAATTGTTGGTTCTCTCATTCTTTTAAAGGAGTAAACCACAATTCACTACTTATATTGTAAATACAAAAGTGAGTTTGTTTGTTTGTTATCTTTTCACGCTATACCTACTGAACTGATCATCATGAAATTTTGCATACACATAGGTAAGGGTACTGGAAAGGACAAAGGCTATATATCACGCGGGCGAAACCGCGGGTAACAGCTAGTATTTAATATTTTTCAACGCATTCTTAACATTTTTTGAGCAGGTGCAAGCACTGTCATAATTTTGCATAGCACATTAATAAAATTACACTCGTAATGGCTGTCCGGGCAACATAGTAATTACATCGTAATTTAGATACTAATGCAACGATGTGGTAAATACAATATTACGGGTATTGTTAACTACATGTATTGCTTACGTTTTTTGAAAAGAAAAAAAAAAACAAATTAAGTACCGTGTGTTGATATAATCATTGCAATATTTTAAAAAGAGTATATGAGAAATCGATTAAGTATTGGAAAATATATTACTTAAAAACAAGTGACATGCTTTTATTAGTAGCGATTCATACGGTAAACTAAGACAAATGTTAAGTGCTTGCTAAGACAAATCAAATGTGACGATGCGCTGGGTACTTCTTTAGTTCATCATCATCATTTCGTGTAGGTGACACGGTCAGTCGACTATGCATACCCTGGTGTCAGAGTTCTGCAGAACCGCCTCTCGGCCTCTGACGTGGTTCCTTTAACGACTACCAGATGGCGGCCGGGACCACCGGCTTAACGTGCCTTCCGAAGCACGGAATCATCTTTCTTATCAGACAATCAGGTGATTCATGCCTGCAATGTCGTAAACAAACTGGAAACAACTTAACAAAGTATGCTTCCCGTGGGAATCGAACCCACGACCCCCGGGTCAACAAGGCGAACGCCTTAACCACTGGACCACGGGGGCAGTGTAGTTCAGACTTTAGTTTAGAAGTGCCTATAGCGCTTTCCAACTCTATTATCAGATCAGTTCTATGGTATCATAATATTACTTTGTCATCCAATTTACATAAGTACACAAATTTTCAACTCAATTGGGGTAAGGATTAGTGATTCAAAATTGAGTTGCAATAGTTGACAGAACAACTAACAGGGCAATAAAAAAAACTGTTACAAAAAGCTTGTAAAAATACAACGTACAAGTACTATTTGTATTTCATTTTACTCCTGATATCATGTCTAATAACTAGTACTTAGACCTTTACACAAGTGCGTTCAGTCAGTTTAGATATAAAATAAAGATACAATAGAAACTTAATAGCAACGGACGGATGATTGGCAAAGGGTACGCCCTTTGCCAATCATCCGTAACGTTACATCGTTCCTTATAATTTAAATAATGTTTATGTTGAAAAATATTCTTTTGTTACTTAATTACTATATCGGAAATGTTAATATTGCGTAGTAATTATACCTCAGGCGTAAGAAATGTTTGTGTAATATTTGAAAAATAAGTTTAAAATATAATGTGAAGAATGATTATGTATTTTGATGTAAGCGCGGTATTTATTGCTGTTGATAGTAGGTACAAAGAACAAATACGTTTCGTTATGCATTTATGGCGAGTTTTTAGAATAAATAATAAAATGAGTTTGTATACAAATGAGTATTTGTACAATTTACTTATACAAGGGTAAATACTGAGAAGAAACTATATTTTAGAATAGAGCCATATATTGCCAGAGCTGTCAGAGGATTTGGCCTACACTGTCCATGCTGGCGGAGAGCAAATCGGGTTGGAGACGTGTCTTTGATGTTTATAGGCTTTGTTTATCTAGTGTTTCCTAAGTCACCTTCTATGATATTCAAGGACCTTGGAGTGGTCTTATTCTACTCTGTTGGGAACCATACAACCATTACTTTCTACAAATGAAGAATATCCTTATTGTTACAGATTTGTTATAACATGGGAGTTTCTGAACCCGGTTCGTCTTCCACCCCGGATCTGCCCCCAATGGACCCCGAGCACCCAGGGCCTGGTAGCATGGACGATGAGGATATCCCTAGAAGGAAGCAGAGGCGATACCGCACCACCTTCACGAGCTACCAGCTGGATGAGCTGGAGAAATCGTTCGGGAGGACGCACTACCCTGATGTTTTTACTAGGTATATCTTGTATAGGTATTTCCATATCTGGTCTGCTAGAAATGAAAATTGCATGTTAAAGAGATGCGAATATTAAGATAGATGTGTGGAGTGACAAGAATGGATAAAATACGAAATGAGTATATAAGGGGTATGACAGACGCGCCAGTAACAGAAAAGCTCCATCGTCATATATTAAGTTGGTAGGTATGGGCATGTAATGAAGAGAGAAGAAAGTCTATTATGCGGAACAGAGAACGATCTTAGAAAAGATTGATGGATTGTACCAAGGAGAGTAGTATGAATAGGAAGGGAGTGACAAAGGCTATAATAGAAGACCGAACAAATGGAGAAAACTGTCATTCTATGCCGACTCCACATAAAAACATTGTGATAGCGTAAAGGAAGAAGCAGAAAAAAATTACAGCTGCTCCTTGTCTTGTCTCGCGCAGATCGTAAAAGCTGGTCAGGGGGAATGGGTAAACATCTGAAGAAGCATGTGGTGATCGGCTAGCAATCAAAAAATCCAACATCTATTTTGATTCCGTTTCCCACCAACTCTCCCATCAACAGGCTACATTCATAGAGCATAGCTCTATGAACCCAGTAAGGAATAAAGACGTCATTATAGTATGAATGAAACTATACAAGTATACATACAGTATATGTAGGTAGGTAATGGCTAAGCTAGCTAAAATTATTTCTGCATTATAGGCCCTAGGCGAAATTATTTCTGCATTATAGGCCCTAGGGTGAGCATGAACGCGATTATTCTTCATAGATAATAAACTTTTAGACAACTTTTTGAGCTAAACACTGAGTAAAGAAGACACAAATTAATTTTAATACTTTGTGTTTTTGTTGCAGAGAGGAATTGGCTCTCAAGATTGGTTTAACAGAAGCAAGAATACAGGTAAGGTTTTATTTAATACAATATTTCTTTAAATTAAGAGTATACAGGTTGTTTTTGAAATTATAGGCAACCTATTTTAAAAAAACTACACCCAAGTTAATATAAATTTAAATAAATTTACACTCTTTCATTTTAACAAAGCTCAACAATAGCGAAAAATAAGGTCATTTAAACAGTATCGAAATAGTCTAAACATGTGATTTTGTTGATTGTGGGGTCCCTTAAATATTTCATTAGTAGCAAATGGGGGTAGGGGTCTACGCCTGGCCTATTTTTAATGACATGGAGGACAGGGAGGTTCTACGTGGTGATGAGGCTAGGAACTTTTCGCCAAATAAAAAAGAAAATCACTTTTTGTGAAAATTATTATGTAAGCTTGAGGGTAAGAGCTTTCTTACTTTTGCTGAAGAGAAAATGATGTTCTGCTTACTTAAGACTTGAATGCTAACGTATTCAAAGTCACATATTTTTAAGCTGAATACATTAATTCTATTAGTTGTTAAAAGTCTTTAGGGGAGGAAACTATGTAAACCTGTCAATTTGAGGAGTCATGCGATGATAAAATTGAGTGAAAATTAGTACAATAAAAAAATAGTGAATGCTGTTTCCATCTTATGACACGAATAAGATACTACATTTCGGTCTCATTATTTGTGTATCTGTTGCAGGGATATTATAAAAGTCGTGATATTATAATTTCACTAGTGACATAATAATTACACAGAATATTGTCAATCGTTTGTATTACTTACAATTTAACGGGCTAGTTTCAGTACCATTATAATTTCAATAGACCGATGCATTGAAATTGTAAGGCAGTGATATTTTGAAAAAACAGTGGTTGAAGAAAGCCGTTGAATTATCAGAGCAATCGCTGATTGGTCCGCATTCGTTACCACCTGACCAACAAGTACTAAACATAGAGTTAGGAAATAAAAATCGGATTTAAAAAAAATTTTTTTACTTTAACTTGTCACCTTATATAGTACTATCTATTCTATAAAATATGCTGAAAAAGTTATAACGCTTACTTATCAAATCATAACTTTAATAACTATCTTAATAGAACGTAATACTGGTAGTAATATTTTAGTCACTAGCATCAATTTTTAGATTCGAGTAAAGCTTAATTAATACTAATAAATGAATAATATGTAGTTTTTGTCAAAACGTGTTACTTAAGAAAGTTGGTAGGTTACATAATTATACAAGTAAATTAAATGACATAACATATGGAATAATAAATTAATAACAAATTGACCAATCAGAACACGCAGGGCTCCCACCCCAAACGCAACTCATAATAAACCTAAATTTATTATAATATCACTATTGCGGCCCAGTGAAATAACAATAACTCTGAAAAGAGCCCGTGAAATTATACGAACCAGACGTTATTGACAATAATCAGTGTAATTATAATTTCACTAGAGAAATTATAATGTCACGTTTTTGACAAAATCCCTGCGACATATCTATCATAAAATCGCGAGCCTTAATAAAGCATATCTCATTACTAGTGTTACTTAAATGTTGTTCAAGAAAGGTTTGATTAAAGTTTACGAATGTCCTTCTTTACATAACATATTGGGTGTAATTAAAAGAGAAAATAATGTGTAAAAATAAGGTTTGCCACAAACGAGCGGGTAGTAAAAAGTCGCACAGCTAAGGCCCCCCGCGGACGCTCGCCGTGACATCTTACTGCGGCGCGCGCAGTGGGAATCGTCCTATTAACACATTCCAATGGATCACTATCAACGGTACTTTGGTGTAATATTTGAGTATATTCACACTTTTGAGTTAGTTCTTATAGTAAATGTATTTTTTTAAAATCAATGAATATATCACGTGAGTGTCCGTCATCCAATATTTAAAATTCCTTACCTACCACATTACTTTTTTTTAACTTTCACGTATATGGTACGATTTAGATTGACCGGTTCCAGGCCGGACAGCATTTTATAATGCGAAATAGGAGATTAAAATGTGCGAATGGGTACAGGTACATATAATTACAGTTCCTATTACCATCATCGACGGCTCCGGACAGCTCCGAACGGCTCCGGACGGATTCCGAGCCAAATAGCCCGGGTGTGTCGGAACAGAATGCGTCGCGTCCTTCTCGAGTTCGGATCCGTACGGTCATTGCGGAATGGGAACAGAGATTGGCGGTGCAAAGAGTCGAGGCATGAAAGTCAAGTTGTTGTTAACAAGGCCTTATAACGTTAAATGGATACCGAAGATAAGATTTATTTTGTTAGTTTAAAAATAAGATTGTATCATATTTTCCCATGCCACGGACAGTGTCATTGCGGCACGCGAACGGCTCCTTCAGACGCGGACGGCTGGGCGGCCTCCGCGGCATATGTAAACATCAGTTCCGGCACGGTCCGATGCTCTAAAGGCTTTGCCATTATTTCTCAGTTCGGCCCTTTAGGTCCTGCATGCAAATCGCGGCCCATCAGGCATATGAGAGTTTGCTGTCTCTCCAAGCCTTGCGCACCCAGGCAACGCCCAAAGCCGAGGTTTGTCCCTCCCGGGGACCCTTTGGTGATGTTTGCCATACAGGTTGAGGGCATAAATATTGACAGCCACATAAACTGGAAGTCGCACATCCAAAAACTTTGTGCTAAACTATCCAAATTTGCGTACGCTCTAAGAGAAGTAAAGAAAGCCACCGATATCGAAACTGCGATAGTAACATATTATGCTTACGCCTATTCGTGGCTAAGTTACGGAACTCTATTGTGGGGCAATAGTACCGACTGGGACAGAGCTTTTACTCTACAAAAAAAATTGATACGAATCATAGCCAATATAAAACAGACAGACAGCTGCAAACCCTACTTTCAAAGACATAAAATTTTAACGTTGCCGTGTATTTACATTTTGGAAACTTGTAAATTTGTGCGAAAATATCCAAATTTATTCAAACAAAGACAAGACTTAAATACTAAATATACTCTTCGACATAAAAATAAACTACAGCTACCTCTTTCACGTCTCCACCTACACTCGTCTAGTCCCTTGGTGATGTGTGCAAAGCTCTACAACAAACTCCCGGACACCATCAAAGATATAGAGAACAGAAAAATATTTTTGCGACAATTAAAACAACTATTGACTACTAAATGCTACTATTCAATCCATGAATTTTTAGAAGACAAATTTACTCCGTGAAGGCTTATTCTACGATTAATAAATAACAATTTTATAAGATAATTATTTATTCATTACATTTTTGACATGAAACAAATCTATGCAGCCCTTCTCTCATTGCAACGCCCGACAGGGCCCTTAATTGCTACTCTGTACATATTGTGTAAGATAAGACCTGTATATTTACATTAAGGAAGCAATAAACGATTGAATTGAATTGAATTGAACTCTGCTCTCACCTCAAAAGTCCGGTGAAGTAGCGGAAGCTAATTTGGAGCTAGCTACGTAGTCCATTAAAAAAAAAACGATCCAATGCGAGCCGGTCGGTCTGAATCGTACCAAAAATAAATATCCATATGAAAAGTTAATATGAACTCATAATAATAATTCTGCCATTTGTAAAATATCTAATAAAAACTGTATACTTTTCATGCCTTTATCGTTAAGTTACATTTTTTATTGTAAAAGTTATGAATGGCTAACAATCGAACGTTTATTACAAATTCTTTAAAATGCTACATACTCGTACATAAAATAACGCAAAGTTATTGGCTTATTATTCTGATTATAGTAAATTGCAAATAGGCGCAAGAACAAGGAAAGTACAAGAACACGTTATAATTTTATCATTAATCTGTGGTCCTCGTTATGATTAAAGCGATTAATTCCTGTCAATATACGTCAAATTATGGTCACCCTATAAAGCAAGGTTCCATATGTGAGGGTACAGCATTGATTAGTCAGTTACAGATGTGGGACATAAAGTGATATAAATAGAAATTAAATATTTGATTTTGTGTTTATTTGTAACTAGCTGTTACCCGCGGCTTCGCCCGCGTTATTTATAGCTTATGTCCTTCTCGGTACCCTAACCTATGTGTATGCAAAATTTCATGATGATCGGTTCAGTAGATACGGCGTGAAAGCGTAACAAACCAACAAACAAACAAACTCACTTTCGCATTTATAATATTAGTTGGGATTGGGATAGATAAACTCAAAAACGACTTGACTACTTACAAATTCTTTCAACTATTTAAAGATACATTATCAGCAGGTAACAAAGGCTATAATAGAATGCTGAAAAAGTCACTGAATAGAAGTTATTGCACAAATAACATAAATTTAAATGCATTTGATTAGAAATCCTGAAGTTACGAGAAAATTTTAGGGGGATTCAACCAAGTTTAGTTTCCTACAAGACGACGTTTTACTCGGCCAATATTTTTCAAGACAAAACAAAAAGGTGCACTCTGAACATCTCGTCGTCGTTGGAAACATCAAGTCGCTGAGAAAAAGAGTCTTATAGTTCTCCAATTCCTAGCTGGTTTATATGTGTTTATTACATTATACGGATACTAAGTTCAGAAAGTGCTTTAAAAAGTCAGTTTTCTATATTTATTATCGACAAGTAACAGTCATGAAATAGTAAAGTACACACACGTGTTATACTTCTACTAGTTTCGTTATTTTGTGATCCAGCATTCCCGTATTGGTTTAACTACTTTAATGAATACTTTATCATTGTCGGCCAAGTAAGTGGACGTTTTCATTTATTCCCGAGCCGCAGTGAAATTGCAAATTGCGCGTTAGTTAATTTTATCCATGTGGGAATAATTTTGCACAACGGTGATTCTAAAATGACCTTTATTGCGATGTAATAAGAATAGTTTAAAGAGACATGTGTATACGCTTTATGGGTGGTTAATTGTATAAGTTGATATGGAGGAATTTAGTGTTTATAACCAGTAATTAAATTGTAATGTGCAATATAGAATAATAAAAAATAGTTTGAAGAAATTAAATAATATATACCAGACACATTTTTCTAAGAACATGTGATACTGATTGACTTTCTTGTAATAATAGATATCCCAACTAGTATTATAAATGCGAAAGTGAGTTTGTTTGTTTGTTTGTAACGCTTTCACGCCGTATCTACTGGACCGATCATCATGAAATTTTGCATACACATAGGATGGAGTACCGAAAAGGACATAGGCTATAAATTACGCGGGCGAAGCCGCGGGTAACAGCTAGTATAGAGATAAAAGAATAAGTCCGATTCGTAGCTACGGACTTTAAGTAAATTTCTACAACTAGCAATTCTTTTGCATTTTAAGTTTTCGCTTGTGATTCTTACTAGTTACAATGTATGTACCATTTGACTGAATGAACTAATTTCATTTATTTATTTCAGTACATAATGATAATACTATACATTTACATAAAATATAAGATCTCTCAAGGGGCGACTCAGCCCAACTTAATATAAACAACATTTCCTATGGGACTAAGGCTGGAAATAATTAAAAAAAATATATGGCTTTTACTTGAAAACACAAAATATCTTTGCCATTTTATAAAGGTGATCAAATTCCATTAGCGTGGAAAAAAGACTCGCCGTTTATAACCCAGGTGATTAATATAACCAGTTAATACTAGGTGTTCAAATTCCGAGGTGAAGAAAGTGGACTTCTTTGTTTACCTAGGCGATCAAAGTGGAATAAACCTTAAATATACCAAGAAGTACAGAAATTGGCTATAAATAAGAATAACTAGTAAAAAAAAAACAAAGGATATAACTACGAAATTAAATACGGTGTTTCACAGAAGGTAATGCCTTTTAAGTAGTTTTAATTAATTTCATAAGACCTTACATATATCAAAGCCCGTCAATTACAGCAGATATGGAAGTTATTAGTGATCGATCATGCGACATTAGTTTATTGAGTGAATTATAGAGTAAATGCCACTTGCATTATTCATTTCTCACCATTCATTGCTACTATGATTATTCGTTAACACATTAAAACTCCTTTATTAGGAAGTAATTAATTAATTGAAATTCTTTGCAAACACATTAATTTCAAAGATATTAAGGGAGGTTAGCTAACAAACTGTTGTTTTAAAAAATAATGGCATGAAATATTATGAAAAAGCTTACCTTACGATTTTATTTTTCAAATTTTAACAGATGTGTATTAACAGTATCTTAATTATTAAATTAGCCGTGTGGTTCCCGGCAGAGTAGAATAGAACCACTCCAAGTCTTCCCGTGGATGTCGTAGAAGGCGACTTAGGAAATACAAGCTAAACAAAGCGCATAAATATAAAAGAGACCTCTCCAACCCGTCTGGCCAGCGTGGAGAGTGTAGGCCAAATCCTCTGACAGCTCTGGCTATATGTATGATATATAATATATATGGCTTGGGAAGTGCAGAGAGGGTCGTGCTCCTGCAGTGGAGACTTACAAGGACCTGATGATGAATTAGTAAATACCGCAATATATACAGCGTGTACGTACATTGACCCTCGACATACCTTAATGGAATGACTCATCTCGTCAGTATGAACTGAACAACTTTTCCTATGGGATCAATGTTGGAAACTTAAAAATTCTTCAACATTTTCATAAACAGTGTTCAGCCGCCAGGGCAATTAGAATGGGAAAGTAAAAAAAAAAAGTTAGTTTAGTTAGTAAGTTAGTTCCCAGTATTGGTTCCTTATGAAAAGTTGTTCATATTGACGGTCTGAGGCACTCAAGAGAATGTTGAGGGTCAATTTACAAGCTGTATAGTTTATCGTCGCTCAAGTTCATTCGTAATATGAGAGATAGTGTAGTCATATAACACAATATCCACCCAGCTTAATTGCAAATTTTCTTTCTTCTTGAGCCTCAGGACCCTTATACCTCCGAACAGGCCAATTTTTAAATTCTCTTTCCTTTTGTCCAAAGGTATGGTTCCAAAACCGGCGAGCGAAATGGCGTAAGCAAGAAAAGGTGGGGCCTCACGCACATCCGTACAGCGGGTACTTGGGCAGCGGACAACCGCTACCGACGTCTGCGACGCTCCCCGCCCCGCCACATCCGTTGTCACAGCTAGGCTTTAGCTTGAGGAAGCCTTTTGATAATGCATTAGCATCTTTTCGGTAAGTCAAAAATATTTGCGTTTTCTATTGACAGCCTTATGTTTGTCAGTTTATAAAATGTTTTGTATTTTAGTACGTATGTAGAACAAAACTTAGTGTTTAGTTGTTATTTGTTACGCGTGGTTGATACTTTTCGTAAGTATTAGGCGTTATGCGTACCTAAAAGTGGTCTATAGCATATATATGGTTTACCTATGCGTCGAATAAGTGTAATTTGAAAGTGTGTGGGCAAAATTTTTTTCTTTATCCCGCTGTTTAATGTCGGAGGGCAGATAAACCTGACCGTTCATAAAAAGATTTTTACATTACTTATTAGTCAAAATGGAGCGAGGTCAGGTTTATTTAACCCCGATTGTACATATTTTTATTTAAAATCTGAAATACAAGTACACAAATATGGATAAACAGCAATAAATATCTAAATACCTTCTTGAGATGAAAACTTGTTTCTTTGAATATACGTTTTTAACTGTTTCTTTTCTTCACAGGTACGCCAACGCACCACTATTTAGCGCTCAGTATCTTCCTCCGCTGTCGCGCCCGCCTCTCTTTGGCGCTCCGCTGTACGCTACATCGCCCGCTCACTTCCACTCTCTGTTCGCCAACCTGACCGCACCCGAGCCTCCACGGCTGTCGCCAGAGCAGTCTCGACTCTCACCCGAGACTTCTCAGTCCCCTGCCCCATCTTTATCTCCGCCTATTTCCCCTGGCAGTGAGACCCTACCTCCTCAAGTTGATGATGTGAGGACCTCTAGTATCGCAGCGTTGAGAATGGCTGCTAGAGAACATGAGTTAAGACTGGAGTTGTTGAGGCAAAGAGCCGATTTGATCTGTTGATAGTAGATTAATGTAAATAGATTCTTTTATACTATTAATTTATTTTTAGGCTCTATTTGAAATGTATCTTTCGCTTATACTTTTATATTATTATTTATATCGCAACAATTTGCTGCTTTTCCACTGACTTTTATGATTATGTACATATTTTATTTTATATAGTAGTAATAAGTTAGAATAAGAATATTGTAAATTACAGTTTAATGATTTTATTGTGTACAAAGATTACACAAATTAAAATATATTTCAATAATTCATACCGTCCAGTATATTATAGAAGTAAGCTATCTTAAATTGATGCAAATAAAGTTATTTTATCACATTATCCGAATCTTTGATTTTTTAACCCGTCTCGTCTTAATTTACGAAAATATAAGTTACTAGCTTTTACCTCAGGGATAGTTCTTTTTTCCGGTATGAAAAGTAGGTTATGACCTTCTCCGTATTCTAGACAACGTGTATGAAAAGTTTCATGATGATCGATTTAGTAGATACGGCCGTCGTAAAAATCTCTATCTTGTTAACAAGTAAATCGATTTAGATAAAAAATTATCTAAGAACCATCGCTAGAAAACCTGCTTTTAAATAAATAAAAAACTGCATTTAAATGATGGGATCATTTAAGAGCTACGGTGACACAGACAGGCATACATAGCGGCAAACTTATAAAACCGTGGGTAAAAATGTAACTTGGGATTACCAGTTGGTGTATTTAATCTAAGCATTGCACGAATTATATTCAGGGTAAAATCTTACACGGAGCTCTGGGCCAATTGAACTTAACAAGCATCGAAATTTCCATACAGAAAAGTGTTGTTACAGCATTGGTCTCATAGGAAAAGTTATTGATAATGATGTGCTGAGTGACCCCTAGAAAACGTGTAACAGTGGCAGTCAACACGCCAGTGTGCTTTACAAGGAGCATCGGGTTGTAATCCCGGCGCCGGCAAACAATTTTACTCCATTTTCACAAGTATTTTGTCCGTGGTGCTTGAGCCACCCAAGGAGGGTTTGCCCGTATAAATGAGCGGTTTAAACTGCTCTTTGTAATCTTGCGTCAAGGAACAATTAAAAAATGTGGTGTTTAGGCAATACTCGCATAAAACACTCGTTTAATGAGTCACGTGTTAAAAATAGTACCCATGTGTTGTGTAGCGTAGCGATAGTAAAATAGCTCTAAGATGCGAAACCAAATGAAAATCTATTTTAACTACATAGATCCTATACGAGAGTTTCAGTGATACCAAGAAAGTTTTAGTGACTATAAGGGAAACGCTGGTATCATGACGTATCAACAACTAAGCAGTGAACTGAGAAGTTAGCACTTTACAAGCAGAAGCTACAAAGAAAGACTAAGAATCTAAGTAAAACTCCATGGTGCAGTGGTTAAAACGCATGCCTGCGACACGAGGGGTCCCGGGTTCGATTGCTGGCCAGGTCATGATGGAAAACTATTTTTCATATTATCCTGGGTATTTGATGTTTATCTATAAGAGTTTCTATTAGTTAATATTGTATCGGTGAGTTGGTAACCTACGACACAAGTTCACAACTTACTGTTAGGTTAGCTCAAATTGTGTGATACGTCCCTATATTTTTTTATTTTATTTATTACTAGCTGATGCCCGCAACTTCGTTCGCGTGGACTATATGATTATCTATCTATCTTTAGTTCGTATTAATATACCTTAATACGAACTAAACATACATAAGAAAATACTTTTAGCAGTGTTATAAAATTGTATGGCATTGCATTGGCTGCAGCTAAATACTGTAGGGATAAAATATAAGACTTTTTGAGCCACTGACACGATAAGAAAAAGACTATATGTATCTGTATATATGTGTATGAATATGGACCTCCAAGTGGGCTTGCGCTACTTCACCGACCTTTGAGGTATGGGCATAGCGCTTTCAACCTATCGCATATCTCCAAAGGGCCTTTGGGAGGGACGGACCTCGGCCTCGGTATTGCCTGTGTGCAAGGCTTGAAGAGACAGCAAACTCTCATGTTTTGCCGTATGGGCTGTAAACTACGTTGCCAAAAGGGGGACCGCTGGGAGGTCACCAGTAATGTGAGCTCATACAATCATACTCTACGCGCTCTATCCCAGTTGAGAGTGTGACTCTGTAAAATAGTCGATATAAAATTTGACATGGTACTTAGTATAATACTAATCAGGCTGAACAACTTTTGCTACAGCGTCACTTTTATATTTCCTATAGTTTACCTGGACCATGCATCAGGTGTTCCAAATCTTCAAATTAAATACCTCAACAAAAAATGTTCATCAGGTTGAATAACTTTTGCTAAGGCGTCAATTATATATTTCTTATAGTTTACCTGGACCATTATGGTTCTGAATGAGGTATTCCAAATCTCAGATTTTTTATACCTTTACAATGCTGCATCAGGCGTTCCATTTTTCAAAACTATTTCTACTCTATATGTTGCCCCGGTTTAATAGCTATATAGCAAAAAAATTTCATTCAAATCCGTCGAATATTTCCGGAGATAAACGTGATCATACATACAGACAGACAGACAGACAAGAAATTAACAGACAAAATATAAAATGTACAGACAAAATATTTTTACTGTTTTATTATATGTATAGACTAGCTAGCAACTTCCACGTTGGTCTGGGAGTAAAGAAAAAAAAAGAATGTACCAGCTGCTTCTTTTCCCGCGCAGATCGTAAAAGCTAATCGAGGGATTGGGTGAAAATCTAAGGAATTATGGCAATAGGCGATGCATCTTGTGGCCAGCAACCTATCACTATCTTGATACCTTTAGTTTTTTAAGACCCAGGTTCAGTTTACCCCGCAAGGGAAAAAGACGGGACAGTAAGTATGTATGCATGTATGTATTACTAGCAGCTCTCCCCAGCCACACCTAGACATGTATTATTATACATATAAACCTTCCTCTTGAATCATTATATCTATAAAATAACGCATCAACATCCGTTGCGTAGTTTTAAAGATCTAATCATACATAGGGCAGGCATCGGGAAGCAACTTTAATTCATACTAACTATTAGGTACTCCCTCTCCAACCCGTCTGGCCAGCGTGGAGAGTGTAGGCCAAATCCTCTGACTACTCAGCCTAGTATATGGCTCTGGTAGTACAGAGAGGGACGTGCTCCTGCAGTGGAGACTAGAAAGACCTGATGATGATGATGATGAACTATTAGGTGATAGTGATAATGAAATAGTCGGCACTTCTCACTTTGTTATTTAAAAACGTAAAAACGGTAAAATTAGACATAATTCACACATATTTTTCGTCCACACCCAAAGTGAATCCCAGTGAGTCAGCCACAATCACACATAATCATCGTCAATTTGGTTACTCACCAAGGCTTAGTGAAGGGATGGCTCTGATTGTCTGTACGTGTCTAATTACGAGTGACCTCAGGCCGAAACCGCGGTCGGATGACCTGGATTTGGGTCTAGACTCGCTTTTGAGATTCTATTATGCGATTTTAATGGCGGGATCGTTGATGTCTTTTCCACTGACGAACAAGATTTGAGATAATTCTAATACCAACTATAATCATCATAATCCTAACTAAAAAAAAAAAAATTTGTTTGTTTGTTTGTTACGCTTTCACATCCAATCTACTGAAGCGATCATCATGAAATTTTGCGTATACATCGGTTAGGGTAGTGAGAAGGATATAGGCTATAAATCACGCGCTGCGGATAACAGCTAGTCCTAACTAATAATATTATAAATGTGAAAGTGAGTTGGTTTGTTTGTTTATTACGCTTTCACGCCCTATCTACTGAACCGATCATGATGAATTTTTTCATATACATAGGTTAGGGTAATGAAAAGGACATAAGCTATATAACACGCTAGTGTATATGCGAAAGTGAGTTTGTATAGTTGTTTGTTTGTTAACTCTTCACGCTTTATCTACTGAACCAATCTAGTTCAGATTTGACAAACATATAGGTTAGGTTACTGAGAAGGACATACCTTTTATCCCGGAAAAAAATACTGTGCCCGTAAATTTTGCGATAAAAAGCTCGGCAAAACAAGACGCGAACGAAGCCGCGAGAAAGAGCTAGTCAAGGTCTTTTTGTTTCCACTGCAGGAGCACTCTCTGTACTACCAGAGCCATATATTAGCCAGGTCAAGATTTGGCCTACACTCTCCACGCTGGTCAGACGGGTTGGAGAACCCGCTAGTAATATAATAATAATAATGTATTTATTTACAAAGTGCTAAGGTTGGCTATAGCCATCCAGCGTGGCAATGCTGCTAGCATTTTGGGCACCTTTGCACCAGAGACGCTAAGGGGCAGTTTGTAAGATAGGGACTTTTATAAAAATGTATTATATTTTTATTTTGACATTATTATTCAAATTTTGACTTGTGTTTTTAATTTTGTGACTATAGATTATATACCTATTTTGTAAAAAAAAAAAATATTTACTCATAACAAGAAAAGAAACAAGTTATTTACATTAAAACATGTTTTAAGTTCAAAAAATATTCCATTAGAGAGTTTGGTATCTAAACTAGGCCTAAGCCTGTACGACAGATCACCAGGCCTCCAACCATTTCACTACAACAGCTAAGAACTCTTTACAGCAATCAAGAAACAGATTGGTCACAGAGGCTTAGTGAATGAAAATCTAGTACGTAGCGAATTTTAACTTTATTTTACCGGCACCATTACAGATGTTTGACACACTCGTTTTTTCACACTGCTCGAAATACAGAAATTCCACACGTCCTGTACAACACTGTCACATGGACATTTTACTTTTCTAAAAACGAAGTCAACACATGTGTTTTGATGACATTGAATATACAACCAGAAGGTAGACATATGCTGAAGTCCAGGATGATAACTGACAATCAACAAACAACTGAAAAGGGCGTAAAGGATACTTTAATATTTTCTTTTAGATTATTTTATAATTTTTGGAAGTGGTTTTGGATATGAAACTGAAGAGACCTATGCCCAGTTGTCAAGTGGAAGGGAATGCTGGTTAACTTTAAAAAAAAAAGTACTGTAGTATTTCTTTAGTGCCGAAGATATTTTTTGATCTGATTTTGTTTCCAGTCGTATCCTTGGCAGGCCTGTATGATGATTATTTTGACGAGCTCCGTGGCGCAGCGGTCAACGCGCCGGCCAGTGATACGGATGGTCCCGGGTTCGATCCCGGGTCAGGTCAAGATGTAAAATGATCTTTTTCAGATTGACCTGGATGTTTATCTATATATGTATTTTTTATAAAATATAGTATCGTTGAATTAGTATCCCATAACACATTACTTTGGGGCTACCTCAATCAGTGTGATTTGTCCGTATGTTTTGATTGATTTATTGATGTAGATTGATTATGAGCATTATCCACGAAAAAAGCATTTGACCAAGTAACTTAGTCAAGCTTTTATTTACGAAATGATATGGAGATACACTTTCCGTGTTAAAGGTGGTAGTAAATCGACATTAGGTTCTTTCTACATGTCTCATATGTCATCATCAGAAAAGAACATTAAAAAGTTTCAAATTTGTTAATAATGTTGTGTAACAATCGCGAAAACATAAGAAAACATTCTGTTCATAATGAATCCGGGACCGGGTATTTGTTGTTGTTTATATCATATAAAAGTATTAAAATAATATTAAGAAATTTTTCTCTCTTTAAGAATGATTAAATTGGCTAGAGTTATTAAATTGGCTATACACTTACACCACCCACGTTTGAAAAAATAATTGTAAATAACATAATTTCATTTTACATTCTCCATTTCTAAATTATAAATAATAACATACGACTTATTTTAATGTCTATTTGAAATAAGACGCATTAAAACACGAATACTTAATTCCTAATTATGTATCTGTCGTATAAATCATTCGGGTTTAAAATACGCGTCGCACGTCGGATCCTAATGAAAAATACGATAAAAAATCACTAAAATACTATTACAACAATCAAGAATGCATAAAAGCGAGGCCCGTTTTCAAAATTATATTTAATAAACATCAAAGTTTTATTAGTATTTATTTGACAAACAATTACACGCATCCTTTGTGATGATAATGGCGCTTATCATAAGATTTTACGAGCTTCGCGGAGGAGGACCACAGTTTGGAACATTATCGATGAAAAGTTTGTATTAATATCGATAAATTTTTTTTATTACTGTGATCTTGTTTTATTTTTAAAAGATAATAATGAAGAAGACAAAATAATAGGTGTACATTAGTAGGATTTTAAGAAATGTTGGATTTGAAGAATTATAACAAATTCTATTTAATTTCAAAGTTCTTGTTTTTAATTCAATTGTACATTCTCTAATCCTTCAGAGATAATTATTTTGATATTTAAATACTATATCGGCAATTAACGCAAAACAGATCAAACATACCGTTACACATACATTTTCGGTGTAACCCGGCCGAAACGTCTGGAGAAAAACGGTATGTTTCGCGTTAATTCCCGATATTGCATTTTATAAACATGCAACACAGGTTTATAAATAGTTGTTAATTTCAATAATTTTGTTATGTGAATATGTATATAAGCACGTTATATAAATATTAAAATTTGCGTGAATTTTGATTGTTGAACATATCCTAACTATCGTAACTAATATTATAAATGCAAAAGCGAGTTTGTTTGTTTGCTTGTTACGCTTCACGCTGTATCTACTGAACCGATCATCATGAAATTGCATACACATAGATTAGGGTAGTGAGAAGGACATAGGTTATATATGACGCGGGTGAAGCCGCGGGTAACAGCTAGTTATTAATATATCTGTAATTTCTGAATGAAGTAAAATTTAATTAACCAACAAAAAAACCACTAATTGAAATTCCTTTACGTATATTATCGCAAAATGTCAGATGCTTTAAATTTGACACCAGTGTTGGCATATGCGAAAAACTAACGAAAAAACAACAACATTGCAAAATAACACTTTTTAAAACAATTTTTAAACGCCATGCTTATATATGAGTAATTCATCGATATCGACAGTAAAACAACACTCTCAAGGACGACACTAGTGAATTTCGTTTATAGTATAACACGAACTCAAAGCTTGGTTGGCGCTGGCGCTTTCTGGCCAACTTTTATCCCATCTTTAGGCACAGGGTTTATAGCCTATCGTAAATTAAACGAACGAATAAAGACGTTTTGTGAAAGCCTTCGACGTCGGGACGTTTTCCATTTAAATTATTTTAATACTTGAGTAATATTTACGCTTTATAATAAGCTTTGTTGAATCAATTCTGCTTTATTAAAGGGATTGGTAGTATTTGTACTGTTTGTTTAATAATTCATTGGCATGTTATTTGGAGGATCTCTTCTGAGGCTAGGTAGATCAGGCATTAATTTACCCACACAGACCGACTAAATGATCCACTTTTTTTATAGAACCAATGCTACATATCCATACTAATGGTGATTTCTTTCTATTTCCACATTGGTCTCGTTGGAAAACTCTTTGATATTGATGTGCTGAATTAGCCCTTTAAGGGAATGATGAGTGTAAATTCCTCTGACTACCCTGGCTAATAGACTTGCTTTGGTAGTACAGAGAGGGTCATGCTCCTGCAGTGGAGACTAAAAAAGACCTGATGATGATGATAATGATGAGTGTAAATTTGCACGTAGTCTACTACGTGCAAATTTACACACACATCAATAAGGTGCAAAAGCGAAACATGAAACGCACAAATATAGAACCTCACTTCTGCGTTTATTATATTGGTTGGTAATTATAGTTTGGATAATATGGTCCTAGCGCTACAAGCCTTTTTAAGGAAATAGCAAAAAGGTTAGTCGACGTCACAGGAGACCAAAGAGCTGGCAGCTACCTCGGACAAAGAATTAGTATTGCTATTCAAAGGGGGAACGCTGCCAGTATCTTTGGAACCTTGCCTTAAGGGACTCCTTTTAATAATATATTTTAGATATTGTATATTTTTTTTTGTTTGGATAATATGACGGATAAGAATTATTATTCATTTTTAACTTCGTTTTTTAATTTGAGATCTATCCTTAATAATTTGAAGGGACTCTGTCCTTGTGTCAGTGGTGATCAGAAATAATAGACGATCATAAAGATTCTTTTCTTACACCTTACCGTACCATGCTTCACAGAATGACATAACCTTGCATCCCGGGAGAAAGTACCTACTGTTCCCGACGGATATCAAATAATAATAATATAATTTATTTCAGGCTAGCCGCGTGGTTCCCGGCAGAGTGGAATAGGACCACTCCAAGTCTTCCCGTGGATGTCGTAGAAGGCGACTTAGGAAACAAGCTAAACAAAGCTTATAAACATCAAAGAGACCTCTCCAACCCGTCTGGCCAGCGTGAAGAGTGTAGGCCAAATCCTCTGATAGCTCTGGCTATATGTATGATATATAATAAATATGGCTTGGGAAGTGCAGAGAGGGTTGTGCTCCTGCAGTGGAGACTTACAAGGACCTGATGATGATTTCAGGCTAGTATTGTATTTACAATTATGTACAATTCTATTAATATTAATGCCTTAAGGCAGCTTGAAAAATCTGACACCAGTGTTGGCCACTTACACACACGAAAAACAAAAACAATACCTTACAACTAACACATGTAATAAATATTCTATTTCACACATAGTGGCGGCCTGCACGAAAGAAGTAAATAATAATAAACATTGTAAAAAAATATTATGACTTATATTTTCGCAATAGTGTCGGTCCCTCGAAAACAGTACTTTTCCGGGATAATGGGAAGCCTATGTCTGGACTTTAGACAACGTGTTTGCAAAATTTCATGATGATGGTTTAGTAGATAGGGCGTGAAACAGTAACAAACAAACTAACTTTCGAATTTATAATATTTTATTAAGTTATGATAGTTGGGGTCAGAGGACAATAAAACGATAAAAGGTGTGTCGCCGAAATCTGCAATTTAATACAATAGACCATAAATAGTTTTCAAAGGCGCGGCACATCCCAAAAACATTTGAATATTTTAAAATTACTTACTTAAATCGGAACGTAGAATGTAAGATTTTGTAAAAAGTGAATTATTTAATATATTTTAAAGTTTTGCTCGAAATACTTGGTTTCTATTACACCTTCTCCCACAATATTTTTACTTACTTAAATTATATTTGTGAACATTCCACTACAGTAGCTTAGAAAAGAATACTTAATTACCTATTTGTAATACAAATAATATATGACGGAGCATGTAGCGGATACAGTGTTGTGTATATTTTGATGAAGCTTGTGTAATGTTGCAATTACTTGTGAATGAATCTTTGTTGTCTTTATTGACAAAACTTGTGGCGGATGACTGTACGTATGTTTTTTTTGATTGAAATTGATGATTGATATGAATACAAATATGAATTTCTAGAAAACTTCTAATTTATTTATAAAGGTGCCACCCCTCATTGCATTTCTTTAGCCACTAAATCAGCTCAAATTGAAAAAAAATCTAAAATTCCCTTCTATGGATATTGATAAATAAATTTTAGTTTTTTTTCCAAGAAAGTGATTTTTTTTGCCATTTTTTGCTCGATATTAATAAGAGCATCACTTTCACGATAAGGCTCGTATAGGCTCGCATACAACAAATTCGATTTTTTGCCATATTTTGTACGAAGATATAATGTTGTAGATAATTGGCCGGTTTTATGATTCCCTACGCTTAATAATTTCTAGATCACTTTAATAAAAGCTAAGGGGAGCACAACATGGTGTAATATAGGTGCGAAGCCACGCAGCAAGACAGCCAGCCCGTCGCCGCTTGACGTCGCATGAGGTGTCTGACATCCTCACACATTTCATTGCAGGTAATATCATTATTATGTTCAAAGTATCTAATATGTTTTTGAAAAAAACATTAAAGTTAAGCATACTAAGCACAGCATGTGAGAATTCTAATAACTTTCATTCTGGGGGGCTAATTTTGAAACGGCACGTCCTATAATACGTGGCGAAAAATTTATCGTTTGGAACACTTAAGTGGTAATTCAGCCTGTCGATACGAGTATGAACAACTTTTCTTGTAGGACCAATGCAGGAAAATAAAAAAATATACATTTCCGTAAAGTCACGAAATACCATTCGTGTTTTTTAAACTGTCGTCTGAGCTATATAACTGATTTTTTTTCTCGTTTTATACAGAAAAAATATAATAATAGGTAGTGAAGTCTTTTTTTCTGACTGATACTAACGTGGTAATATTAATTATATATTTCTCGATTGTTAAATTAAAAATGAAAAAAGGATTTGCGCATTGAGAAGCGAACCCAGAGCCTTCGCGTAGCAAGCTGGCATATCAACCATTACGCAAAAGGCCATCAAATACGAATGTCTTATTTTGCTCGTTAGTATATAACGAGTGAACAAAGACAAGCGCTTTGTAAATTTAATCAAACGCAGTTCCCATTGAAAACTAGTTCTCATGGCTCATATATTAAGCTCATAATAAAGTTCATAAAACATAATATCCAATTAACTCGAAAACTAATAATTTAACGTATGTACCGGGTCCAATCCAGAAAAATTATTTACAACAGAGGGACATAAATTTTTATAGCGCTATACATTGATTAGTCTAACGATCCCGCGGACTGTTTGACGAGCGAATTAACATTTCGAGAAATTAATCGATTCAGTATCGATTCGATGAATCGAGCAGTAAATGTCTCGTTATCTCTAATGGTAACATATGGGCGCCGCGATGGGAACGGTAACGAAACGACTGATTTCCTGTTTATTTTTAATTAGGCCGAGTAATTTTTGGGGATTTGTGACTAAACCTTTCTTTTAATTATAGTTTTCCATAATTATTGGATATTTATACGCAAAATGTTAGTCAGAAGAGCGTTGGGGCATTTCGGTCTGAGTCTTTCAAGAGTTCGGCCTGTGGTCTAAGTTTTAAGCCAAGTATAACGAAACGCTCCAACACTTCAGATAAAAAGAACTAAAGGTGTTGTATACCCATTAAACATTTTTTTTTGACTCAATAAAAATATTTATTTTCATGGAAACACAATGAAAATGTCATTGTTTATTATTGTTGCAATTGCAGTGATGCACAATCCGCAAAAGCAAATATTTCATGGATTTAGTTGACAAATATATATTAATTAATTTGTATTTAAAATACTTAGAAATGCTCACAAAACCTTGAATAGTAGGAAACTGTGTTTTTCTTTGATATGTGTTACTGAATAGGGATATGACATTTCATGCTGTTTACAAGTTTAACATTTGGGACTTTGGTCTTGGAAATTTTAACATGCCATAAAACTCATATGGTGTATCTGCTTACTTATCATATATCTCTGGATATGACAATTTTTCAAGCATCAAAGAGTTTGCGAAATGACCTTACAAGGGATGTTTCGGAATCTGAGGTTTGCTGATTGAAAAATATTATATACAATCGTAAAAAAACTCGTTGGAATCCTTACACGTTAAGGATTCCAACGATTTAATTAATTACTCAATTTTTGCAAGGCAGTCGTAAGTTCCATTTTACTAAAATAATAATACTTACTTAATATTTATATTATTTAATTTTTAAAAAAGCAATCCGGGTATTTTCGGGCATTAGCATTTAATTGAAACATCCGCCTGGTTTAGCGCTTCGATTAAATAAATCATTCATCATTTACCGATTATAGATATAAAACCATCAAAACAGCTCTAAAATACCTACTAAAACTAGCTGAATAATGGCGTTTTAGACTGGTATGTAATTTATATGCAGAATACAATTAAAACAAGATGGTCGGCACCGGCCGTTCGTAATAAGCCGGCGTCTTTGATCGGCGAAGGGAATTTCGCGCGAACCTATCAAACTTTCTACTAAACTATAAGGCGTGGGCTACACGGGGGCCATTGGGCCATACATTAATAACATACTAGCAGAAGCTGTGTGGTTCCCGGTAGAGTAGAACCAGATCACTCCAAGTCTTGAAGGGCATGACCCTCTTTAGACTACCAGAGCCATATATTAGCCAAACAGAGCAGTCAGAGGATTTGCCCTACACTCTCCACGCTGGCGAGACGGTTTGGAGAGGTCTTTTTGATGTTTGTAAGCTTTGTTTAGCTTGTGTTTCCTCCACGACATCCACGGGACGACTTGGAGTGGTCCTATTCTACTCTGCCGGGAACAACACGGCTATCTAACACTAACTCAACTTAATATGTTATAAAGTTAGTTATAATCAATTATTTAGACAGAATACAAAATGTAAGTTTCTTCCGGAGTTAAGTTCAATAAAGTTGTCCACTACGGTCTTTTTTAGTCATCAATATTTTTACGAACATAAGCAAATAATAGTGAGCCCTTAGCTCAAGTGTAAAAGTTTATTTATTACCTTATTGATTTTATGCAAAAACCATAGCCTGGTCTATGGCCATTAAGTGTCCGATCGATAGTGTTGCGAAGTACAGCCAAGGATTTAGTCTCAATCCAACACAAATTATTATCAGCATAATATAATAATAATTATTAATAACTTCGTTTTTAATTGATTCTGAACTTTCCGTGATTATTCTGTACGCATTAAATTTATAGTTCCTTCCCGATATTAAATGTTAATTAAACTTATATTCCTTTTTTATCTTGTTATAACTATTAATTAATTAACTAACTGTGAAGACGATCTCAACCGCTTGCTCCCCGCCTCAAACATCAACACCTCAGCATCAACTGAAACAACGAGCTCGGTTGTGGAGCCGTCGGGACAACTGGGACTGGCCAGCGACTCACTCGTTGCCCTATACAAATAAACAAAAAATGTTTAAAAATTTGTTACATGTGTTGCTCATACTTTCCATATTTTTGATAACATATTGCAATAGTGTTATACATACCAAAACCTTACACAGTCTACACAAATCTCACAATACAATTAATATTAACCCACAAACAAATTATACATGTTCACATCTGTCCACGTCATTGGCTTACCGACCTCTTATAAAATCTTTCTTTAACTTTATTTTTTATGAGTACTTCCGAGACATAGGTGCATTTCATTGTTTAAGCTCTGTTATGGCGTCAATATGGCGATATTTTAAATCATTTTTATATAGTTTGTATCCATGGGTTCCCTAGAAATATTAAAGGAGCTTGATAATTCTTTTAAGATAAAATGCCATACTACTTCCATACCTGAAGAATGCACTCAGATAATCACCAAATATAATTTAAAAATTTTGAATATAAATATTAGAAGTGTAAACCATAACTTTAAAAAATTTTTTAATAGTTTACAAAAGGTTAGCTCTGAATTTTGATGTGATCGTTCTGACTGAATGTTGGTTGAGTGAAGAGTCTACAATAAAACAACTTCCTGGCTATTCGTACTTTCACTCCAAGAAATATATTAATCAGAATAGTGGGGTAATGGTTTATGTTCATGACAAATGGAGCCCAGTATCGATGGAACTAGAAATTGCAGAAGCAAATGGTATTCTTGTGGAAGTTTCTGGGCACTTTAAAATTGTGGCTGTGTATAGACCACCTAGTTTTAAAAACCACAATATATTTATACGCTCACTTGAATCAACACTAAATAGCTTAACATCTACACCTTGTTTAGCTCTGGTGGGTGATATTAATTTAAATATATTAAATTCTAACAATACTTACATTTCCGACTATCTTGATGTATTGGCTAAAAACGGACTTGTACCAAGTGTTCACAAAATTACTCATGATAAATCCTGCATAGACCATATTTTTGTTCCAGAAAAATGCGTGGCCGAATCGGTTGTTTGTAGCTCTGCCTTAACTGATCATAATATTTCTATGACAGGAATTACTCTTAATAATCGTGATAAATCTATAAAATCCAACCGAACTAAAACGATGATTGATTACGACTCACTAAGTGCTGAGCTGAAATTGGTGGATTGGAGCCAAATTGATGAACACTGTAATGTAAATGATGCTGTATCATCTTTTCAGGCAATAATCTCGAATGCTTTAAGTAAACACTCAAAGACTGTTAAAATTAGCCGATCTAAACATACCCTTGAACCCTGGATGACACCAGGTCTCCTAAGGTGCTCCAGACACCGTGACAGACTACACACTGAATCCCGCAAAGAACCCAATAATCCAATAAAAAAACTTATATATACACGCTACAGTAATTTCTATATAGCATTATTGAGAAAACTCAGGGCTGAATACAACAACAAACAATTAACTAAGTACAAAGATGCGCCTAAAAAGCTGTGGAATACTATTAACCGAATAACACATAAAACAAAAACTAGAACATTGCCTGACGAACTTTTAAAGACACGTTCTAATTTCAAAGATTCCATAAACCTATGTAATAATTATTTCTCATCTATTGGAAGAAAACTTGCAAATTCAATTTTACATAGGATAAATAAAAGTGAAGAGTCTCTTGCTTCTTTGACTAACAATTGTCGTGTCCCTGTAAAGTCTTTCTTTATAGCGCCAACAGATGCAGATGAAGTGTTTAGTCTCATCAACTCGCTCAACAACAGTTGTGCATCTGGATCTGATGGTATAAACAATATCGTTTTAAAGAGATTGGGAAAAATTATAGCCAAACCGCTTGCATCTATTTTCAACTTAAGTATAAGTACGGGTACTTTTCCTAAAGCATGGACCACAGCTGTTGTTATCCCTATACACAAAGGTGGCCCCAAAGAAGACCCTAGTAACTACCGTCCAATTTCTCTGTTACCCGCCTTCTCGAAACTCCTTGAGCGCATAATTAATAAAAGACTCGTTATGTATCTGGAGCAAAATAACCTCATAAATACTCGGCAGTTTGGTTTTCGTCGTGGTAAGTCCACTGAAGAAGCTGTTTTACTTTTGACAGATATTATTGTAGATCATCTCGACAACGGTCGTTGCTGTGTCGGTGTTTTTGCTGACCACACAAAAGCTTTCGACACCATCTCGATTCCCGTTCTTCTAAGGAAATTAGAATCACTTGGTATACGAGGGCTGGCTTTGGGTTGGTTTGGTAGCTATCTTTCTTCAAGGACGCAATGCGTTAGAATTGGTAATACTATAAGCGACCCCGAACAAGTGCTTTTTGGAGTTCCACAAGGAAGTATTTTAGGTCCTACCCTCTTCCTAGCATATATCAATGATATTATGTCCATCGTCATGAAAAATTGTCAGGTAATATGCTATGCGGACGACACAGCTTTGGTATTTCACGGAAATTCTTGGGCCGAGGTCCAATATAGGGCTGAAATAGGTCTACAGAAACTATGTACTTGGCTTGATCACAACCTCCTTACTTTGAACACCTCTAAGACACATTACCTTTGCTTTCACAAAACTGCAGCATCTGAACCCCCTGACAATTTTAACATTAATATCCACTCACCGAGCTGCCTAACTTTACTTAATATTATCAATGCTACTTGTAAATGTAAACTCTTAACCAGATCTCATTCCCTAAAATATCTAGGTGTGGAACTGGATGAAAAACTGAGCTTTAATAAACAAATTGATATGACCACAAGTCGGGTTCGAAAACTAATCCACACAATGAGATTACTAAGGGAGGCTACTGATGGTCCCTTGCTAAAATCTGTATACTTGGCTCTCTGTCAGTCTGTCATAAATTATTGTTCACTTGCATGGGCTGGATGTGTAAAGTCTAACATGATTAATTTGGAAAGAGCCCAAAGAGCTGTATTAAAAGTATCACTAAGAAAACCCAAACGTTACGACACCGACACGCTGTACAGCGAAGCTCAAGTCTTAAGTGTACGCAAATTATTCCTGATGAGGGTAATTTTGTACATGCACAAATACACCCTAAATCTTCCAAACTATGATGATTTAGTAAATAAAAGAATCTTCAAGATTCCGCTGCCTCTGGTCTATACATCATTTGCCAAACGATTCAAAAACTTTTTGTTTCCCTTTGTGTATAACAAGATCGTAAAAAAATGTGACATAAAGCTTTCTACCATTCATGTAGCCAAAAAGCGCATTTTTGATTTATTGATGTCGTGGACTTATGATGAAACAGAAAATATTTTCAATGTAGATGTATAATATTACTTTTTAACAAAACCATTAACATAATTGTATCATTCGTATAATAATCTGCATAAAATTATATAAATGTATAACACACACACACACACACACACACACACACACACATACATACACACGCACACACACACACACACGCACGCGCGCTCACACACACACACATATTGACAGCATAAAATTTTTATTTAAATCTATTATTGTTACTGTTTTCCTGCTGGTGCTTTTATTATATAAAGTCAATTTTGAAAACGTCGCGCTATGCTAATAATTATATTATGTAAAATTTTATATTGTTTGATGCCCACGATACAGGCCCAGCCTAGTGTGGGATCAATTGCTATTGTAACTACGCATGATTGATTATGAGAAATAAAGATATTCTATTCTATTCTAATGACTAGCGATTTTCTCTGACTTTGGTGACTATTTCAACCTCTATACATATTTTATTGTAAATGAATCTTGAATTTGGTACATGGATTCCTTTCATGATGTATTAAGCGCTAAGAAAGGATTTTTTCTACCCCAAAGGGTGTAAAATAGGAAGGTGAAGCTTTACACGAAGTAGTTTGCGGGAAAATTGCTACGTATAAATAAAAATAATATGTATATAAGGAGAAATCACGCAGATTAAGTTAGCCCCACAATATGTCGTAATCTTGTTTCGTATAGGATACTCAACGATATTCAAATTTATAATAAATAGATATCTACTCATAAAAATAAACATTCAAGACCCTGGCAAATCTGAAAAAGATCGTTTTCCATCATGACTTGGCTGGGGTTCGAACTCAGGACCCCACGTGTCAGGCTATCCACTGCGCCACGGAGGCTGTCAACTCATTAGTTTTCTTAATTAGATATTTATTAACAATTTAAAATGAGTGTAGCAAAAAAAAATAAACAACAACTTTAGTTATATTTTATTTCAATAAAGTCAGCACTCACACTTGTATATATATTTAAGTTTATATTTTAGTCATAACGGTTTTGACATAAGAATAGTAATTTTAACTAAAACTATGCTCATTTCAGATTAGGACCCTGACACTTAATTATTGTACTTACTTAAATAGTACTTTATATTAAATATGAAAACCAATTTTGATGTTCCATATAACTGGTCCGATAGATTGATAAAAGTCACTTTAACAACCGTATTTGCCACATACTTATCTAAACATCATTATTTTTACCCTTTATTTATAAAATTTCTTTAATATATTTTTAAATTTTATGCAAAAATCTTTTATTAAGGTACATCAACAGTGTCTATATACAACATACTTATAACTAAAATTAAAAAAGTAATAAATAAAGCTAAAAATAACAATAATTTCTATTAATAAAAAAAAAACTATAGATAAAAAATGTCCCGCAAATCACTGCCCTGCGGAAGTGTTCCCAGAAGGCTGGCAGCATTGCCACGTTGTATGGCAATGCTTATTCTTTGTGCAAAGAAATTGCCAGCCCTCTGGTCATTGGACACCTCTACCAGCCTTTGGCTCACAAACTTGAAGAGCTTGTGAGCTGAAGGCCCCCACGGCCCCAACGTTTCCACCCCAAACGGCTCAAATATGTAACCATCGCCGAGGCAGGCATATTTGCGCCGCTTGAGGGTCTCGGCGGCCGCTGCAGCCTCACCAGCCTTGGAACTCGTACCCTGGAGGTGAGAAGATGCGACAGTGTCGACACATGTAGCGTCCCACACTAATGGTCTTCCCTGCCTCCAAGGCACAAGTGTCATCCCATCCGGCCTCTTGCCATCATTCCGGGCCAGTCCATTCGGTTCCAGAACGGCTGGCACCTGTATGGTGACAAGAGCTCGGTGAATGATGTTGTTAAGGTTGGCATGGCGTGCAATACGGCCTGCGCTCCTGGAACAGGAGAGACCGTGATGGCCTAGGCGGTTGACTGTGTTACCGCAGGGGCAATGATGCGGGACATTAGTTGCAGCGCCTAAACGGAGGCTAGTCGCTATACGGAAGGTGCCGTCATCTAGAAAAGTGCCCAAATTAAAAGACGGTAGCGCCTGTAACCACAAACCTGACTCCCATTCAGCAGAAGCAAGGAGACGAGCTCGATCTACAGAGTTGCTGGCAGAAGATTCAAAAATGTATTTTCTCCACAATTACCATATTTGTGTTGATAAAATTCGTAATATTATGTTCATTAACCCGAGCGACACCTGGTGGCGTGAGCTAGTCTTACAAAGCATTATCTACAAAATTACCGGCCTCGTATTACTTGCACAAACGCGGCAAACTTTAACGACTCGCCGTGGGTAATTTTATTACCAATAAGTAATCATAAAACCTATTACATACTTACATTGTTAATATCTGCATAGAATCTACCTACTTTTGCAATACGTATGGGGAACAAAAGCAATCATGAACATCCAATTTATTACTTAAATCCTGATGAATATTCAATAAATAATCTTACATAAATAACTATATTTTAGCATTACCCTTGATTACATACAATAATTAGTAGAGCCAATAAAATAAATTAACTAAGATATAATTATGAAGTAAAATTAATTTCAGTTAATGAACTAGTTATTACAACAGTACCACACGCTAACATAAAAATACAAGCCAGTTTACGCAATACATAAATACTTCCATTCAATTTAGTTTAACTGGATACTAAATTAAAAATAAACAAAAAAATTGATTACTCATAATCAAGCAGGAATTACAAAAACGAACGATCGTTTTACGGTCAACAAATCCGTGCTCGAAACGTCACCGCCCAAATTAAAACTAATTTATGTTGATTGAATTCATAATAGAAAACTATCGATACACAATTCGACCGGTAAACATTAATGCAGAGTGAACCGATGTCCAACATTCGATTGTGATTAATCGATAAGCACTTTAAACTCGCTCACATCACGCAAATAATGTTTTAATTCGAAACACTCTGGAAATTCGATAAAAGGTTTAAAAGAAACATCGGAACACCAAGCAAATAATGCTGGCTGATAACGTTAGCACGAATATCGGACGAGAAATCAAATCTAATAACCACATACATAGTAAAATGAACCTTAAATCCAATGAATAGATTTGAAAGTAGTATGTAGAAAACATTCATGCCAGTACTCATTTTTTTTGAAAAAGGAATCATTCGGTAAGGCTTTCCATTAGCGGGCACGCGCCGAAGTCGACAAACAAATGACATTTAAAAAGAACTCGATTTGAATTTGTTTGAAATTGGAACGTCTCGGCGGCCAATATAAATGACGTCTAGACTTCGGTTGATAACGTGAGGATATACGGTTTTGTGTGTAAAAGGCATGTGACAGAACGCGATAAAATAGGAGCCGACATGCTCCTTACTGGAATTTTACAAATGTTGCCTGTAACGGAAAGCCATCGTAGATTTGATTTAGAATTTAAATGCATGTTAGATAGGAAGAAGTTTAAACATTTTAGTATGAATTTTATCGTAATACTTAGATAAAAGCTACGAAAAAGTAATTATGATGATAGTATATTGCCAACTATTTGCCGAGGTCATTTCTAAAGGGAAAGTTTTAGGATTCCTCCTGTCACAGACATGTGATAAGTTTAGTGTGATATGTACCTAAGCAAATGTTAATTTAACAAAGAAACATATTTTCTTTATAGTTAAAACATGAGTTTTTTTTCAGTTTATCGAATCTCATGGCTTGGATTTCAAAAAACCTCATTTAATAGTTACTTTATAAATTCGTATTAACAAAGTAGTACAAATTTTGTAATGTAAACAAATGCATAACTACTATAATACAAAACTATGTAAAACAGTAAAATTCAAATAATATGAGCTCCAATTTGTGGTAAGAACACAAATCACAGAGTAAACAACTTTGGCGATTTCCAACGATGATGTGGACGAGTGCGCGCACAAACTTGCGCCTGGCGCGTGCGGCCACAGAATATTTATCTCTATTATACTGTGGTGCAGCCATTGAAATTATCTGTGGTTCTATTTTAAAGCAGGTGACTTTACAATAGACTTCAATTTTTTTAGTACACTATAATGGGAAAAGGTTTGTTTGCATGAAACTGGACCGATTTTTAAAACTCTTTCACCGATAGGAAAATAATTTATCTGCGGGTGCCATAGGCTATAAATTACGCGAACACAGTTGCGGGAAAATTATAAGTTTATTTATAGTACAAACAATGCATAACTGCTTTAATACAAAACAGTAAAATTCAAGGTAAGAATAAAAATTACAGCTTGAGCTTTGCGCGTGCGCCCATTGAAATAGTCTGTGGTTCTATTTTTGAGCAGGTGACTTTACAATAAACTACAATTTGTTTTATTTATGGTGACACTAGCATTTATCTTTAAAAAATCCGGTTAAGTATACCTTTGATTTGATATTGGTACGTTAAGGTAGGTTAAAATTGTTTAGGAAAGTTAATTTAAGATCTCAATAAATAAATAAAAAAATATATAAAACTATCTTCTTAACTTAAAATAAGTTTTGCTATGAAGCCATCCATTAACGTATTGTTTAACATAGCTGCCGAACAAAGAAGACTCAAATCATACTATACTATACCTACCATACGCAAAAGCGACATATTTGTGACGTGTTCCTCAGAGCACCAATTGGCAGCCCGCTCTATCAGTTCAGACAAACCAACGAAACTGTTACAACTGTAGGACGGACAGAATTCGCAAATCAGATGCAAAACAGCTCTAGACCTGCCCAAAAATTGTAAAAACTCAAAAAGCCCTTGAGAATAATAATTCATTATATAAATACATTCGACTATCCATCCCACATATCTACTTTTACAAAGTTTCTCTCTCACCAAAAACTCTCTTGGCTTCATAAACGGCTATATATATTATATAGTCAGTCCCGTATCAAATAGTGGGACTAGAGTGATACCTGTGTGCAGTGAAAATAATCCTCGTTGCGTGGACCAATAAACCAAAGTAATGAGGTAAAAACGACGATCTAACAAGATTATTCAGTGCCAGGATGCAATATTTGCCGGACGATTAAATCTCAAAATGGCGGCGCGTTGCGGATCGCGCGGAAGTCGCGTGCGACGCAACCGCGACATTATAGGCGCAATTGGAGCGACCATTCGTTACAACGCGGAGAACTAAGAAGATGATAGAGACTGCGTATATTTGTCAATGCAATAAAGGTATGTCAATAAGATGTTATGATCATGGAGAACTGCTCAAGGTTGAATAGGCGTGTTACTTTGTCCAATCTTATTTTGAGTGGGAAGTATGGACCTCGGTAACTTTTCCTTTTCAAAAACTGGTTAATTGAAACTAGATTTTTATGTCTTCCATGCCCATGTAAACTAAATTACATATCTACTGAAATAAGCCTTAGTAGTCTGTATTGATTGTTTTCGGCAACGTTTTCACAACCGCCAGCTTGGTATCAACCCATTCTTGGGTAGACCAATAAATCGAACTGATAAGGTAAAAACGACGATCTAACAAGATTATTCAGTGATAGGATGCAATATTTGCCGGACGATTAAATCTCAAATTGGCGGCGCGTTGCGGGTCGCGCGGAAGTCGCGTGCGACGCGACCACGACATTATAGGCGCAATTGGAGCGACCACTCGTTACAACGCGGAGAACTAAGAAGATGATAGAGACTGCGTATATTTGTCAATGCAATAAAGGTATGTCAATAAGATGTTATGATCATGGAGAACTGCTCAAGGTTGAATAGGCGTGTTACTTTGTCCAATCTTATTTTGAGTGGGAAGTATGGACCTCGGTAACTTTTCCTTTTCAAAAACTGGAAACTAGATTTTTATGTCTTCCATGCCCATGTAAACTAAATTACATATCTACTGAAATAAGCCTTAGTAGTCTGTGTTGATTGTTTCCGGCAACGTTTTCACAACCGCCAGCTTGGTATCAACCCATTCTTGGGTAGACCAATAAATCGCACTGATAAGGTAAAAACGACGATCAAACAAGATTATTCAGTGATTTTTATTATGAGAAATGGCGGCGCGTTGCGGGTCGCGCGGAAGTCGCGTGCGACGCAACCGCGACATTATAGGCGCAATTGGAGCGACCACTCGTTACAGTGCGGAGAACTAAGAAGATGATAGAGACTGCGATATTTTTTTTTTATCAGATAACAATTCAATAAAGCCATGTCAGCAAGATTCTCTGATTATGAAGAACTTCTCAAGGTCGAATCAATGGGTGTGTAATTTTGTCTAATTTTGTTTTCAGTGGGTTGGGTAGAACAAAATTACTTTTCCTTTTCCATACATATCTACTGAAATAAGCCTTAGTAGTCTATGTTGATTGTTTTCAGCAACGTTTTCACGTGGTTTTCACAGATAGTTTCGCCAGCTAGGTCTCAACCCCTCTTTTGGTAGATCAATAAACCAAACTAATGAGGTAATAACGACGTTCTAACAAGATTATTCAGTGACAGTACCACTGTTTGCTTTAAACAAGATTTATTAAATAAAGAAAATAAGAAATGGAGAAAAAATTCCACACGGGCAGGACTTGAACCTGCGTCTAGATCTCAGTACGATCTATGCGTTGCCAATTACGCCACCGCGCTTCAAGCCCCGGCGCCGAATTTCTCCACCATATCCCATTCCTCCTTCGAGCAACACGGCTTTTCCGTACCGGAATTCCTCTTACACGCATCTAGGCTTGCGTCACCCAACACAACTACCCCACTTTTACAAGTGCGGTATTTGATTTCAACTCATTTTGCAATGAATTTGGAAAACAACTAATGTGTAGGAAGCCATACAATACTTTATATGGGATTTTATTTTGCATTCACAATGCTATTTTACATTATTTATTAAATAAAGAAAATAAGAAATGGAGGTAAAATTGCATTGTAAATGCAAAATAAAATCCCATATAAAGTATTAAACAAGATTTTTATGTCTTCCATGCTGGTTTGGGAGAACAGAAAAACGTAGAATATGCCAAATCCTTTTCGTTCCATGCGTACAGTAAAAGCCGGCCAAGGAAATGGGACAAAACCTAAGGAATCATGGCAATAGGCGAGGCGGATAGCAAGCCATCACTTTTTTGATTTCGATTTTCATCTATATGCTCACAAAGACACTAACCGTGGCCTTTTGGTCTTAAGGTATATCCCGTATGAGATAAAAAATTGGTAATAAGTACACATATATGTATACCTAAGTAGATTTTGAGGAGAGTTATGGAAGTCGACTAAAATATATGTTTTAAAACTTTATAAGTACGTCTGATTTCAAAAGTAGACATTGTTAAATTTCCAAGATCAATTGCTATTGCCAAGTAAACCTGACGACTGTTAACCCACTTAATGCATAGAGATGGCACTATTGGTGACATTTAACAACTTTGTCTGTGGGATACACAGTAAAAAAATTACTAATCATCTATTGAACTTCTAAGCGAAGTGTCTTTTTTTGGAGCCTATGCATATTCTGCGTTTCGAAAAATGTGTTCATTGCTCGAAACTTTTGAGTGTCATCATCACTACATATTATAAAACAAAGTCCTCCGCCGCGTCTGTCTGTCTGTCTGTCTGTCTGTTCGCGATAAACTCAAAAACTACTCCACGGATTTTCATACGGTTTTCACCAATAGATAGAGTGATTCACGAGGAAGGTTTTAAGGTATAATACATGCCCGGGCGCAGCCGGGTAGGACTGCTAGTATAATTATATAAAACAATATGTTACATTGTTTTTACTTTATAAACTTTCGTACCTCCACAATCATTCAGTCAGAAACCGCAATCAGATCTGTTAGTCCGATCGAAACAATTACCGACTGATCTCGACAGGCTCGGATTAAACAAAACAAACATACACATTGATCGCTCTCGGTATTAGACCGCAATGATCATTAGTCTATTTTGTTCGTAGTGACTATTATGTCTAGAAAATTATATGTTTCAATAGAAACGCTATCTACGGCTGATGTTATAGAAACAACTTTTTAGGGTTCGGTATGTTTATTATGAACACACCGATGCGTTGCTAGGTAATATTCTATTAGAGACGCTTGCTTTTTACTCTTCTTCTTTTATTTAGTGCTTATAAAACTCGTATAAATATATTTTTTTTATATGATATGGGTTATCTCTTGACATCTAGCTAGGAGGCAAAGATATGGGGCAAGCTTACCAAGAATAAGCCTGATTGAAAAATATAATATGATATTTTGGCTATCTTAAACGGATTTTGGGCAAGTTTTAATGAATTTTTGAACATCTTTTAGTGTGATATCGAAGCCATCAATATTATTATGTGACTTGAAACTAGACAGGAACAATTATATTTAATCTCCTGAGTGGCAAGAGGAATTTAAGGGCGGCGTCCACTTTATTATTCGTTTCCCCGGAGGACTGAGTGAACTTTACTCCTTGATTCTAAGTGTTGAGGAATGGCTGAAGAATTTAAAATTTTATGTGTAGGATTCTTGCATTAGGTAACCTGCCTGAAATGACGATTTGGCTAGGTCTGGCCATATTTGTTCGGTGTTCGCATACTGAACAACTTTACAATGGGCAAACATACAGAAGAAGGAACTAACCATTATCTCACGTACGTTTACAATATTAGCTAAATGGGTATCTTAAATGAAAAAATAACGAGAAAGATTTTTGAATATACATAATGTGCTGAGAATACTCTTCAAATGCTATTACATTCCTTTACTTCCAAGAAATATCGAGGTGCAGTCTGTATATTTAGTAGGTATCGTAGACAATCTTATTTCGAAGGCAAATACTTAAGAATCTAAGTGCAGCTCTGTAAAACAATGAAATCAACGATGATTGTTATCGTAATAATAACTTATGCAAGTTCATTGCTCAATGCTGACATTTTAGCGTTATTTCGCTTCTAGATTATTGTATCACAGATATAAAAGTATAGTGATTTGAAAAAATATGCTATTTAACTTTGGTTATACAATTTTTTTTCCCAGTTTCTTTCACCGAAATAAAAAAAAAACCAGTGTAGATTTCTAAACGGTGTTCGTTTACGTCGGATGTTCAAATTTAATAGGTTACATAAAAAATTACATCTACATATTTATGTATTGTGTATGTCTATTTATTAGAATTATCTTTTCCGAATGTAGCTGTTAGTCATCAGTCATCACCGATATCATTGAAAGGCAGTTGTAATATGCCTTTAGGCATTTTGTAATATCTGATACGCCTTCTTACAATCACCAAAAACAAAGAACGAAGACTTTAGATGAATTATTCGTACCATATATTAAATATCCCTTTTACTTTATTATACCTTTAAGCGCTGAAATGACTATTTTTCCTTTTTAAGTTCGTAAGATTTTTTTTTAAAGAATAAAAAAAGAAAAGCTCAAGACTATATATATTGAACCTTAGAGATAGTTTCATACTTGTACAAAGTCATCGAGCGAGTAATCTCGAAGTTATTAAAGAAATTCAATTAATGCCTATCAGTGCGGCCAAGTCACTCGAAGATCTGCAGAGCAAGCCATAAAATACAGAGAGTATAATATATGGTAGGTTAAGTATATTTATTGTTTTTGTTCTGTTCCTCTGTAACAAAGATATCAAACATTCCAAGTATAGTATTAAGTTATTTGACGAGCTCCGTGGCGCAGCGGTCAACACGCCTACCTGCGACACGGATGGTCCCGGGTTCGATCCCCGGTCAGGTCAAGATGGAAAATGATCTTTTTCAGATTGACCTGGGTTTTGGATGTTTATCTATATAAGTATCTGTTATAAAATATAGTATCGTTGAGTTAGTATCCCATAACACAAGTCTTTCATTAGAACTTACTTTGGGGCTAGCTCAATCTGTGTGATTTGTCCGTATATATGTATTTATTTATTTATTTATAGAAATAAAATAGTTAATGATAATTGAAATTTATTATATAATAAGAGGGAATGATAAATAAAGAGGATAAATTATGCGAATCAGTAAAACACCTACTTGAAATCCCTGTTGGGATAAGTTCATCAATTAAACAGTTTAAAAATTTAGTTTTTTTTTTAAAGTTATTTATTTCACATTTAAACAGTACATTAAATATTACAAAAATCTGCCAAACTGCAGAACAGTTTGTCGGCAGCAGCTCTCGTGGATAACAGTTCATGTACTTACATACTAACAAGTTTTAACAAAATAATATGATAAGAGTAACAAATTTTTTATGTTGTAGAAGAAGTAGAACATTCTTACATTGATATGATGGCACACAGTAGGGATCAGATACTGAGAACAGATAGATTGACTAACAGACATTACCCATATATACCTACTACACCCTTACATGTACATTCCCAATACTCACACACGCATATATTAGGTCGGGGAAAAAGTAATCTCGCACTTTGCAAGTGTAAAGTTGTAATAAAATATCTTCAGTAATGTTCCTCAGTATCTGGATGGATTTGATATTATAAGAATGGAAAGCTTTTTCCTTGTTTTGACTATTTAATGTATCGAGTGCAAAAAGATCCTAAACAAACAAATATACCGACTAAGTTACATGAAAAAGGGTTCATCGCCACCTACCACCACCAATTTGTTAAATTGGTTTTGTTTCATTTAAAAACTTGTAACTATCATAAATAATTCAGAGTAGGTAATTTTAAGTAAATTAGACATGGTAATTGTCTTAAAACGAAACTGTATTATGTTGCTACTTTCCCAAGACTGCCCGATATACTACTGCATAGAATTAGGCAAGTTACCTACAATATTTTTTAATATAATAAATATTAGTTACGTTTCTTTTCTTGTCTCAATAAACAAACGATCATAAAGATAAAGCGTGTCAATGTGTAGGAGCTCATGCATAAAATATGTATCGGTCAGTGACGTCCCACAAAACTTTAACGGTGTTCAATATTTTTCAATAATTTAACAAACGAAATAATTATTTTAAAAAGAATTAATTTAGTAAAAAATTATATTGCCATTGCAAATATTGTTACTTCTATAGTTCTATACTTTAAGTGATTTGAGACGTCAGGCAGGCCAAAGCTCTGAGACCGATGACTAGCGGTTCTGGTATAACCCTTCTTTGTTCGGCAAAAACTAATGAAGATCGGAGCGATAACTCAATTTGGGATTTATAAAGATTTATCAGATTTTCAGGGATCGAAGGAAGGTCTCACCTGAGGAGCCCGATGGTCCAGTGGGTGTGAGCTCTATGAGCGCTTACGTATGTTAAGCAACCCCTGGTGCAGTCCCTACTTGGATGGGTGACCGCAAGTGGCATAAAAATATCTCGAGCTCCTACGTGCTTCGGAAGGCACGTTAAGCCATTGGTCCCGGCTGTCATCGTTGATGGCAGTCGTTAAGCTATGTCAGATGCCTTAAGACAGCTTGAAAAATCTGACACCAGTGTTGGCCACTTACACATACGAAAAAAAAAAAAACAAACAAACAAACCTGGGGTGGGGTACTTCTTTAAGGCGTTGGGTAAACTATCGCCACCTGGCAATTTACGCTTTAACTCCCAATTCAAATTAAGTTGAAATAATTAAATTACGTCTTATTTAAATTACTCATAGTATTTTTGCCGGACTGATTGGAGGAAGTGGACATACTTAAAACACAATAAATGCGATAAGCAATAGTTAAGAAAATTAAGATTTACATATTAGTTATACTAAGTTTTCATAAGTTTCAAAATTGATATCACTTATAATACTTACTTTTGTTCTGTTTATTTTTAAGGGTATGATTAACAACCTTTAATAGGTATGAATAGCTTGTCATAGCTATATAAGCTATAAGCCTTCATTATTTTCGTTCAAATAGGTAAATTATAATTTGGTTAATCAAAGAAAACTCATCAGTGCTACCTTTCTGTGGTACTACCGCTCGAAGGTTGCAAGACGGGTCTGATGGTCCCTATACAGATCCATGGATGGTCCAAATAATTACATAAATTAGTTATAAAAGTTACTCATAAATAATCGACGAGCTCCGTGGCGCAGCGGTCATCACGCCTGCCTGCGATACGGATGGTCCCGGGTTCGATCCCCGGTCAGGTCAAGATGGAAAACGATCTTTTTCAGATTGACTTGGGTCTTGGATGTTTATCTATATATGTATTTGTTATAAAATATAGTATCGTTGAGTTAGTATCCCATAACACAAGTCTTTCATTAGAACTTACTTTGGGGCTAGCTCAATCTGTGTGATTTGTCCGTATATATTTATTATTTATTATTATTAATTATATACATTCCTGTTCTGGTACATGTAGTTCTTTTGTAGTAAGATACGAAAGTTGGCCACACCCTTATAATGATTTTAGTTTAAATAAATTAATATTTGATTAATAAACAGAAACTAATCTGTGCTACCGTCGTAGGGTCGCAGGGCGGGTCGGACGGTCCGAGTAATTACAGAATTTAATATGACTACTCTACCTCCTTGTTTCGCAAATCATCGTCGCTCATTAATTCGGACAAGGTACTGTCGGTGAGAACGGTGTTGGATATTGGCCATTGAAATTATATTAATCATCATCATCAGGTTTTTAAGTCTCCATTGCAGGAGCACGATCCTCTCTGTTCTCTGATCTTCTTCCTACACTCTCCACGCAGGCGGGTTGGAACGGTCTCTTTGATGTTTATGTGCTTTGTTTAGCTTGTGTTTCTTAAGTCGCCTTCTACGACACCCACGGGAAGATTAATAATGTTAAATTGGATTGGTTGTACTTACATTTCCTCTTCATCGGAAAGTGTTCTCGGGGTCCGCTATTCTTTTTCTTTCTTTACCTTATCCCACTTTTTCAATTTTTTTTATAGTTGGAACACAACCTCTCGAGTATAGACAGACTAATAAAATTTAAAACATTCCTAACATGATTTAAAACAAAAATGTTGAGTATCACAGCCGCGAAATCTTTTCTACGTCAACGTAAAGCAAAAATACGGCCGTAAAACCTTTTCTATCTGAGAGTACTAGCGTACAGTGCGATGTAAATTGAATTAGTGGGCGTGCTCGCGTCGCCGTGCGTTGTTGCGACTGACTGTACGTTTTCGCTCGACGCCGGGCCACAGTTAATCACGGCAAATCCTGATTAATTATAACATAACCGACGCTTTTGGCACGCCCATTGTTTGAGCTAACATTAAAACTTTTTTTTCACTTAACAGTAATTATTTACGCCGCCGTTGGGCGAAAATCTAGGGAATCATGCCAATAGGCGATGCCGCTAGCAACCCATCGCTATTTTGTATTTTCCGATTCCCATCTCCAAGCCCACCACCATGCTAAAGGTGGCTTTAGGTCTTATTGACCTGGGCACTTGTCTATCCCGCAAGGGAAAAAAACGTTACAGTGTATTATGTATTTACGCCGTGTAGTTCCCGGCAGAGTAGAATAGGACCACTCCAAGTCTTTTCGTGGATGTCGTACAAGGCGACTTAGGAAACACAAGCTAAACAAAGCTTATTAAAATCAAACTCTACAGCCTGGCCAACGTGAAGAGTGTAGGCCAAATCCTTTGACTGCTCTGGGTAATATTTGGCTCTGGTAGTACAAAGAGGGTCATGCTCCGGCAGTGGAGACTACAAAGACCTGATGATTATTTCAATTGCTGAATGTTTGTTGAGGTCATTGTGCGATTCAAATGTCGTGCGCTTTTCGTAAAGCCACCTCTAGTTAGGCTAATCAGCTAAGTGCAGCCCGCGACTTGCGGTTTGTTTCTCAAACCACTGGTTATTACACTGCTGCGGTTGGTAATGGCGGTTATTTGGATTCCGCGACACGCTGTAACTGTCAGATGTGAGGATGACATAATTTGATGTTATTTGCAAGTTCTAATCATTAAAATTATGTCTCTTGTAAAGATGTGGAATTCTAGGCACAAAACTTTTATCAACTTGTAAGACCGAATATGAAAAGGTAAAGAGAAACTAAAAATAAAAGATTGCTTTTTATTTCCATAATAAGTACTCCTAAAATAAAGATTTATAATATAACTGAACAAGGCTGCATCTTAGTTTTTTCTATGGGAGATAGGGCTAAAGGATTCAGTTAAATAAGGTCATTATTTCATTCATGTCTATTTTTTAACGAATGCTCGATGCTGTTGTGGAAACAAAAGTAATTTTTTCAATCTATATATGTTGTATTTTTGTAATAAAATATAGTATTCTTGAGTTAGTATACCTACCATAACACAAGTCTCGAAATTACTTTGGGGCTACTTCAATCTGTGTGATTTGTTCGTATTTATTTATTTAATCAAATTAACTGCAATTTCCAACCTTTTGGTGTGTTTTATTTAACGCCAGCATTTTTTACGAGACTTCGTCCGCGTAAACTATAGCCTATGTCACACTATACGTGAAAGAATTTTGAAAATCAGTTCACAAATGTAACTTTCCTCTTTGTTATATTAGTTTAAATTAAATACCGTATAAGAATGGCAACCGTAAACTATCTTCTTGCATACTTGTGGCACTCTAACGGACGGTGCGCACGCGGCGCGTTTGAAACAAAGCGATGATTGCTCGCCAGTGACTTGCACGTTGCGCTTGCGCAGGACGCGCCCCGTTTGGGACGCAAGGACTCTAGGTGTTCCGTATATATTTGCTGTAAATAAATATTTTAAAATTACTACTGTTTTAAAAATTCTTCGTAGTATTCACATACATTTAGGTGACAAAAGCACTAGACTATGATAAGCCGTACCTATGCGTCGTTTGAAACAAAGCGATGATTGCTCACCAGTGACTTGCATGTTGCGCTTGCGCAGGACGCGCCCCGTCTGAGTCCCAAAGGACTTTAGATATTCCGTATACATTTCAAATGTACACTGGTGACTAAACGTACTGAAATTAAACTTTTTAAATAGTCTTTACATACTTAGTATTAAGGTTACAAGAGCGCTGGTCTATGATTAGGCCGCAAGCGTTGTATAACAATACAAGTATAGTTATCATATCTCGCTAGTGACTTGTACGTTGCGCTTGCGCAGGACGCGCCCGTCTGGACCGCAAAGACTCTAGGTGTTCCGTATACATTTTAGCTGTGAACTAGAGAATAAACATAATAAAATGACAACAGCTATTCTTATTAAATTAAGAAATAAGATATGAGGAAAGAAAAACCACGCGGGCAGAATAAGAATATATCAGAAAAGCATTGTGGACGCATAAATAAACAACTATTAAAAAAAGACAACTACTTAAATCCGATAAAGTTTCAAGTCACATGCGTTATAGTAAGAAAAGCACTGGCTTATAAATCGATGCAAGCTCCATTTGAATTGAAGCAAAGTAATTACTCCGCGAGAGCCTTGCACGTTGCTTTACTCAGGACGCACTAAATTTAGGAACGAGAAGTACTTTAGGTGTTCCATATATTTCAGTAAGAACTGGTAAATAATCGTACTAATATGGCACCGTTGTATCAATGTAGTATATCTTTCGTTGTATTCATATGAATTAAGGAGACAAAAACTCAAGATCATGATAAGCCGCAAGCTCCGTTTGAAGTAAAGTAATTAATTCGCGCGAGAGTCTTGTACGTTGCGTTTGCGCAGGACGCACTAAAATTCGGAACAAGAAGTACTATAAGTGTTCTATATATTTCAGCTGTGAACTGGTAAGTAAACGTACTAAAATGGCGACGTAGCTCCGACTTTTTGTATCTTTCGTTGTATTCATATGCATTCGTAGATTCGTAATCGTAGATTGTAAGTTGACGTCATTTGGAGAAAATGCGTTGTGCAGTTTGTTGCCGCTTCTTCTGCACTCCGCCTTGGAAGCGGTGTAAACTTAGCTTTAAGTAATTTATTGACGTTAACAATAACATAACATTGTAAACCAATTGTAAATGTAAAGTGACGTTCAACAAATGATATTTAAAATATCTTAAGATGAATAAAATTTTTGACTATTGACTATTGACATTTAGGAGACAAAAACACAAGTCCATGATGCCACAAGCACCGTTTGAAGCAAAGCAATGATTGCGTGCCACCTGCTATCAAATTAAAACATTTTGTTTGTTATTTTTGATAGGGTGGATAGACGTTCTCGTACGATATACAGACAAATCGGTTCTTTAGTCTTCAATTTTTAAAATATTTATTCAGGACATACAGTTTCTCGCTCATTTATTAGTTGTTCATACTTTAAATAATCTGGAAAAGATAGTCTAGTTTCAGAACTAAGACACTGTTGCAATACTATATTATTCTGGGCTACGTAATTGTACATAATCTTAAATCTCTCACTAATATTGAACTGCTAAAAAATCGATTGTATATTCAAGATCATTAAAGTTTATACTAATCTATGGCTAAGAATATTGTACAAGAAATATAGAATAATATAGAGACTAATAAAAACATGATATCTATAAAATATATTAGCGTAGCACACGTTCTATATCCATTATTACGAACTATGAACTTGACATACGGAGTTAATTAAGCTTGTAATTAATATTATTGCTTTGCATAAATTAAATCATAAATTACAAAACAGAAGATAATAAGCTTTACTTTAATTTCGCATAGCCATAAAGAAATTTTATATTAAATTACTTTGCAATTACCAGTAATCATAATGAGAAATACTTCCGTTGAGTCATTATGTACGTCCCCATACTTAATTGAATAAAATAATTAATTTATTTAAATGCCACAACAAAATGGGCGAACTGCAGATTTCCACATCATTGGCTACATTTTAATTAGTGGCGTGCCACATAAAAAGAAAAAGATTTATGAACTAGAATAGGCTGTGGCTTCGCCCACGCGGCTTGGTAAAGTTTAATTAAATATCTCCATAAGAGAAGAGACGTTATGTAATTTATTTCGTTTTCCTCTTTAATGATTTTACAATACAATAAAACCTCTGAGTAATTCGATGAAAAGTTACTTCGGTCTATTGTAGGAAACAGAAATAAAATAATTCAAGCCAAAGTTCAGCGTTTAAAAACGAACAGGAGCAGAAAAACGGAGCAGACAAGTATTTTTTGCGATCTCAAAATAGGGTCTTACACCCATTTTTGAAAAGTGTGCTAATGAACCCCTTAAATTTTCTCTTTTAATTTTTCGATAAGTTCCATTTCATTTTTTGCGCATGCTTTGTCGATCCAATACGCTTGTGTGTTGTGAAAACAGAAAGCAATTTTATCCTTACACATACTATACTGTCAAAAGTCAAAACCGAAATTTATTTGTTTGTTTAGCTAATCATCAAAAAGTGTTACAGCTCAACCAATCCAAATAAAATAATCACGGGCAAAATTCACAAAAATGATGAGCGAAATCAACTATATTACATTCAATTCAAGTGGAAACAAGACTAGCCTGACGCATGCAAATCAACAAGTTCATCCATACGAAAAATCTACCGACGCGCCCATGGAAATTTTTACTCCAAAAAAGCACATGATAATCAAAAATCAAAGCAATCAAATCACCGATCCCCAAATAGCTTTCCAATCTAAAGTCGGCATATCTCTTACAAAGTACTACAAGCTACTAATCTATTTATTACAAACACAAACAACAGTAGTACATACAGTCCATTGTGGCACCGACGGCATATTAAATAGAGGATGACTTGCGCATTCAGCCCACGCCCAGTTTTGGGCACGGTAGTCGCCAGTGATACCTATCGGATGTAATTACCAATGTTGTGGGAGATGAAAAGATGATTCTTTGTATACGCAGTCTACGTTTTGGGTTACTTTTTCTTACAGAATTTGAAGCAGTGGCACCTGCTTCAAATTCTGTAAGAAAAAGTAAATTTAGAATGTTATAAAATATTAATCGGAAAACAATACTTAGGTACTCGTATTTGGTTCAAGTGCTTAATGTTACTATAAATTATTCAATAAGTACAACATCAGCATTTACCTGTGAAATACACTTTAAATTTGATCATCATCGTCATCCGAGCGGGACGCATCCTCAGCATTAAAGCTTCACAGCCCGGGGTCCGTTACTTAACCTAGGTGAATTGACGAGGTTACTGGTTTTACACAGAACGACCCTCAGACCTCCGCAAAAGGTTGTTTAATATTATCTGCCATAATATTGCATTTAAAATTTATATCAACTTTTGTTTTAAAGCCATTTCCAACACAATATGCTAAAGAAGTGACGTCACTTGTCTGTTAATTTTACACGTAGGGTACGTTTGGTGCGCTGAGATGAAAAATTGTGACTTTGTAACCCCTATATCTTAGAGTTTTTCGTTCACATCCTCCACCCTTTGGGGATGAGAAAGTGGTAGCTCGGACGGCCGAGTGCACGTTCTGGATGCCATCCCTGCAACTACCTGACAGGCAGCTGAGGATGACACCCCTGACCTTAGGATGATAACGCTGTTGACCTTTATCATATCTTCTTTGGGGCCGATTAGAAAGCGGAAGCACGTCTAACCTTCGGATTATTTTGTACTTACCCCATACCTCACTCACCCTTGCGGTGATTCCTGAAGAAGAACTGCATGAGCTTCAGGATATCACCTGTTGACCTTAGGATAACCTGACCTTAGGATGATAAACCAATTTTTAAATTATAAATCTACTAATAGTAATTTATTAATCTGGTAGTTTGTGCTATAAGTTGTTTTCTGTTAGCCAGGACCTTAGTCAATCTGTTATTAATGTCAATTTGTATCTTGTTACTTACTTGCTATTAGTATGTAGCTTTTGAACACTCATCCTAATCCTAACTAATATTATAAATGCGAAAGTGAGTTTGTTTGTTTATTTCTTTGTTACACTTTCACGCCCTATCTACTAAGCCGATCATCATGAAATTTACATACTTACACATAGGTTAGGGTACTGAGAAAAGGCATAGGCTATATAACTCGCGGGCCAAGCCGCGGGTTACAATTAGTTAATAATAAATATGATTAGGTAAATTATAATAATTTAAATTATGAAATGACGTGCAAGAAAAGTGTCTGAAAGGGTCTATTTTCTGAATAAAATCTCTGAATCTTTGTTAGTCTGTAAAAATATAGGTATGAATTGGATTAAGTAATAATATTTATTACTACATATCCTGTTTGCACTTTATTAGTTATGGCGTGATAATTAGGGCGGCAAAAATCTCCAAGATATCCAACTGTGAATGAAGGACTGCAAATTGTTTTCGAGCTTCACCTGCCCGAATTCAATTTATAATAGGGAATTTTATAGCATTTTATATTTTTGTTGACGGCGTAATTGAAAGAATAAGTTTTTTTTTTTGCATCAGATCGAGATATTTTTAATAATATTTTATGTAGTTTCACCTGCTTTGGTGTTCCGCTGTAGTTAAAGATTAAATTTAACATTGATACTTGGTATCTCATTAAACTGAATGGACATTGGCAGAATCACTTAAATCTCGGTGGAAGCCATGATATTAAGGAAAAGAGAAAGATTAAAATTAATTTTGACAGTCTCTACATTATTTGCAATGCAGCATTAAAGAGTGCTCTACAACATTGGAACACCGATTTATTTTACACCACATTATTTTTCTTGATCGCACGTTATTTATTTAAAATAAATATAAGGTACTGGATACAAATAAGGCCTGAAATGTAATAAAGCCTGCCTGAAAAATAATGGACTTGCAACAGTGTAAACGTCTTGGTTAATTAAAGAACATACAAAATGATAATGAAAAGCTGACACCACTTCTCTACCTACTCATATATAAAAATTATATATTTATGTGAAAAAGGAAAAAAAATGCGGTTAATAAGGCCTATGTGCAACGCGCAATAAAGCCTATTCCATTAACAGAACCCGATTTTGCTGAAAATGTTGTTCATACATAAATAATAATATGTAACTTAAGTAAACAACGATGAAAGCTTTTAGTTTAAATACAATTAGTAAATAATTTCTGATAGTTTGACACTTTTTCGAAAACACGAAAATGGATAGGGCTTTAATAAAGTACCCGGGCCTTATTAGACTACCTTGTACGTGATTTTTGTTTAATTTGTAGTAAAAATTATGACGCATGAACTCATGTATTTTATTTATAAGCATGTTTAAATTTACAGGAACCATTACAAACTGATCTCTAAATATTGCTTTTTTGAAGCAATAATGATATAAAGAGGTTTGAAATTAAGTAGGCCTTATTTGTATCCAGTACCTTATACGGACAAATCACACAGATTGAGCTAGCCTCAAAGTAAGTTGGCGAGACTTGTGTTATGGAATACTAATTCAACGATACTATATTTTATAATAGATACTTACATAGGTACATAAACATCCAAGACCCAGGTCAATCTGGAAAAGATCATTTTCCATCTTGACCTGACCGGGGATCGAACCCGGGACCAGTCGCAGTCAGGCGTGTTGACCGCTGCGCCACGGAGCTCGTCTTCGTCGTCATTTAGAACTAATATTACAAAGAGGAAGGATTTATTTGTTTGTTTGTAATGGATAAACTCAACAACTGTAGATTTGTTTATTTGTATTGAATTAAAATATCGTACGGATAAAAAAAACTTTCAACAATGGAACTACATAAAGCTACATTATTAACGAGTACATTTTATTCTAATAACAATTAGGGATCCGTACTAAAATTGCAATAAAGTATCAATAATTTACAACACGAGAAGGTTCGGGACCCGTGTTTCGCGGGCCCAGGGATAACCCGCCAGTTTGCCATAAATTGTGAGATACAAAACTAAAAACCCACGCGGACAAATTCGCGAGAAACTGCTAGTTTTTAATAATTTGTTACAAAATATCTATTGAACTCCAAGTAATTTCATTACAATTAAAGCAAGGGAGTGCTTACACTGCAATTGTAAATACAAAAGACAATTTTAATTACTTAGATTTTGATTCAGCTCTACAAAGGATAGCATCAAAATCTCGTTAGAATTTTTTATTTTTTCTTTCTTTCTATAATTTTTTATTAATTTCTTTATTTTCAAAAAAAATATTCATTTCTATTAAGAAATAGGTGTGTTTACACCTTATTTAAATACAAAATATATTTTTTCTTTGTTATTTCTTACAATTTTAACCTCTTACAACACAGAGCAAAAAAGTTATTATTTTGCTGTTTCATTTTCAAAACAATCCTAGCATTACTAGAAAATATCCTTACCTGTAGATTTTCTGTGTTCTCGTTTCAAAACACCTACTTACATTGACTACACTTCCAAAGGACCCACCGAAAAACGATTACCAGTATTACCACAGAAAACACAAAAACTCAAAGACATCCCGTGACGTGGTTTAACAATTAACCCTTTCGGCGTCCTGGCCCATAAATTCGTGGCCTACCACGCCCTTTTTGTCTTCGTAATGAGAGCATTACCATACAAATAGAATCAGTTTTGGGTTTGGTATAATTGAGCTTGGCGCCCCGCTGACTCGCCCGCTTTGAGCGCACCGGCGCTAAAGATGCGCTTACTCTGTGCTAAAATAGCATGCTATTGCTATCACCCAAATACTCAATGATGATTGTCTTGAGTCTTCCATTCTGGTTTGGGCGAAAAAGAAAAACAAAGAATAAATGCACCGGTGCTAAAGATGTGCTTACTTTATGCTAAAATAGCATGCTATTGCTATCACCCGTATAGGTACTCAATGAGGTTTGTCTTGGATGTTCCATGCTTGTTTGGTAGAAATAGAGTAACAAAGAATACATGCACCGGTGCTAAAGATGTGCTTACTTTATGCTAAAATAGCATGCTATTGCTATCACCCAAATACTCAATGATGATTGTCTTGAGTCTTCCATTCTGGTTTGGGCGAAAAAGAAAAACAAAGAATAAATGCACCGGTGCTAAAGATGTGCTTACTTTATGCTAAAATAGCATGCTATTGCTATCACCCGAATAGGTACTCAATGAGGTTTGTCTTGGATGTTCCATGCTTGTTTGGTAGAAATAGAGTAACAAAGAATACATGCACCGGTGCTAAAGATGTGCTTACTTTATGCTAAAATAGCATGCTATTGCTTTCACCCGAATAGGTACTCAATGAGGTTTGTCTTGGATGTTCCATGCTTGTTTGGTAGAAATAGAGTAACAAAGAATTAATGCACCGGTGCTAAAGATGTGTTTACTTTATGCTAAAATAGCATGCTATTGCTATCACCCGAATAGGTACTCAATGAGGTTTGTCTTGAATGTTCCATGCTTGTTTGGGAGAAAAAGAAAAACAAAGAATAAACGAATTGGCAGTAAAGATGTGCTTAAGCTGTGCTAAAATAGCATGCTATTGCTATCGCCTGAATAACCAAAATTATGATGATTGTTTTGAATCTTCAATGCTGGTTTCGGAGAAAAAGAAAAACCAATAAACCAGCTACTTTTGTTCCCGCGCAGACCGGAAAAGTCGGTCAAGGGATCGGGTCATAATCTAAGGAATCACATCAAAGGCGATGCGGCAAGCAATCCTTAACTATTTTGATTTCACTTTCCACCTTAACTGCCATTAACATGCTAAACGTGAATTTTAGGTTTTATGACCTTGGGCACTACTATTAGACTAGTAGATCCCTTCCTATCCCTTGCGGGGACCACGCAAGGAATAGGAAGGGATCTACTATAGGAAAGGCGTGATTATATGTATGTATGTGATGTTTGTGACTCAAAAGCATCTTCATCATACATCAGAACTAAAATCGTTCTCAAGTTTCGTTCTGCCACTGTCCTGAACCTACTTAATAAGTCAAAGACAGTCTGAGTAACTTAAAGTTCATCAATAGTTAAGATTATTTTAAATATTCAGGCGTAAGTAAATTATACAAAGTTAGTAGAAGGCAGTTAGACGTAGTATACTTCTACTACAAAGCTGTGAATATTGAATAGTATATTAAAATACATAATGAACACTTATATGTAAAACCTTAGATTATCCCTATTAACTAGTTAATACTGATACGCTAAGTGAAAAACAATAATAGAATAAAGAAGAAACTCTGTTTGTTAGGATATTAAAACTTTATTTGATTGATTTGTGGTATATTCGTTTTCTTAATAACTTATTCACTCCAGCACTTAAGCGGTAAGACTGTCACTTATGCTAAGTTTATGTTCAAGTGTTTTCGATTATCTGGTATCTACATGTTAGTGCAATAAGAGTGCAAAATTTGCATCAATTCCATAATTTAACTTACACATAGAAGTAGTGGATTCAATGTGGATATTTTGATTGCTTATAATAAATTATAATTAATGAAATTTCAAGGAAAATATCTGTCATTCTATAAAAACTCAAATAAGCTTCCTGAAATACGGTCAACAGATATATTGCTAAGGAACGTAGCAACCAAAAGTTGGACCATAAAATACTACCATATTTTATTTACGACCATGTGAACCAACCTTTATTCTCGCTGCAATTTATATGTGAATGTTGGTTGATTGCTCCACAAATATTGGCCCGTGGTGATCAAGCGGCCATATTGATTTTATATTTGATTGTCGGAAATTACAAACGTATTAATTGCTGTCCGATTGTTAATAGAGTTAGTGGAAGTGCGAGTGATTTCATTGGAAGGGATGATACTATCTAGTGTTCATACAATTTATAGTACCTACTTTACACTGTTATACTTAAATTCCATATTTACAGGCTTCTTGGTGCAGATGTTAACCCGTCAGCCGCATTACAACCACTACACAGCTCTGGCTTTGATTCTCTGTGTAAATCAATATATAATATATTTACACAGGTTAATTGCTAAAGCTAGAACTAACGTTAACTTATAGGATTTAAATTACCCGACCAAAATAATTTAACACCCATCACGTTGATTTTTGTCAGTTATGACTTACTATCAGCTCATTGCAAGTTTAAACCAAGAAATAACAAACTAGGTTCGTGTAGGCAGAGTAAGACTTAAATCCCTCTCTCTCTCCCTTTTAACTGAGCGTGTTCTCGGTTTCTTCTTCAGCTCGGGGTCCACCTAGGATGACTTAAATCATCATAACTGGCTTCTCTATCTTGTGGGGAAAATCTAAGAAACTACGCTTAAACCACGATTTATTGACCTTTAGAAAAAATAAAAGGCCGGCAACGCTCTTGTACGCAACGCCGTGTGGTTTCCGGCAGAGAAGAATAGGACCATTCCAAATCTTCCCGTGGATGTCGTAAAAGGCGACTTAGGAAACTCAAGCTAAACAAAGCTTATAAACATCAAAGAGACCTCTCCAACCCGTCTGGCCAGCGTGGAGAGTGTAGGCCGAATCCTCTGACTGCTCTGGCAGTACAGAGAGGGTCGTGCTCCTGCGGTGGAGACTGATAAGGACCTGATGATGAACGCTCTTGTAACACCCCTGGAGTTGCAGTTGTTCATGGGCAGCGGTGATCACTAACCATCAGGTGACCCGCTTGCTCGTTTGCCGTCCTATGACATAAAAAAAAAACAAAAAAAAAAGATTACATAAATAATTAGAGTAAATGAAAAACAGTCATTGGTCTTGGTAATAAGTTATACTAGTCATCATCATCATCATTTCAGCCACAAAAAGTCTACTACTGGAAATAGGTCTTCCTCGAGGAATTCCATATTGTGGCGGTTTTGCCATACTCTCCACCCTTGACAAACGGGTTGGAGAGTGCAGTTTGTTTGGCTTATATCAGTTCAGACACTGCTGCCCATCGAAATCGATTTTAAGCGAGGAAAGCGTAGGATTTTGTTGGACTGGTAGAACGGGATACAGTTATTTAGGATGCTACCAGCTGTGATAGATTAGGAATGAGAAAGTTCAGGCAGCTCGGGAGGCAAGTCGTACACAAATATAGATTACCTTTTCATGGATTTTTTTTGTCTAGGGCACTGAAGATCATGTTGGTTGATATATGACCGTCAATCACCATGAATCAGAGAGTAGCAATCTTCCCTAGGAGGTCTGGAAGTCGCTGAACCGACTTCGGGCATGTTCTCTACACATGCCCGAAGTCGGTTCAGCGACTATACAAAATTACAAGTAGTAGACGTATCGTAGCGAAAACTTCTAATCGCTGTAATTTTGTATAAGTATTGTTTTTAAAATCGAAATCTGATTATAAACATCAATATTCCATATCCGGTCGTATGTACGAAATTTGGTTGAGATTGCTTAACTGTTGTAAAACTAAAACCAAACTGCGTTTGTATGGGATTTCGGCTTTACGTGGGACTCTTAAGTGGCATTTCTTCGGTAACAGCGTACGAGTATGTGACTGCAGCCATGTCCAGTTAAAGAGCCACTTTTTGTCGTGCAAATGCCCCACTCACTGCACATAATAGGATCTAGAGGAGGGCAAAAGACCGAGCAGTGGTTGTACCGTATACTGAGCAAAATTATTGTAGGTATTCAAAACATTACTACTCGGAAAGAAGAAAAATCATTCAAGTAATAGTATTACAAATCTATAAGTTCAGATGTTTGCATGTTATTGACGTCAATTTTCTCAACCAATCCAAATCATCATTTCGTGTAGGTGACACAGTCAGTCGACTACACACACCTGATGCACACCCTGGTGTCAGAGTTCTACGGAACCGCCACTCGGCCTCTGACGTGGTTCCTTTAACGACTACCAGATGGCACCCGGGACCACCGGCTTTACGTGCCTTCCGAAACACGGAATCATCTTTCTTATCAGACAATCAGGTGATTTATGCCTGCAATGTCCTAACCAAAAATGTTGACTAAGATAATTTGTCCATTTTCAAACTGAAGAGATGTAATATTTTTATTTGTAGTATAAACTTTACTAGAATGAGCTATAGTAAAATCCTAATCCTATCCTAACTAATATTATAAATGCGAAAGTGAGCTTGTTTGTTTGTTACGCTTTCACACCCTATCTACTGAATCGATCATTATGAAATTTTGCATACACATAAGTTAGGGCACTGAGAAGGACATAAGCTATATATCATGCGGGCGAAGCCGCGGGTAACAGCTAGTATTTAATAAACTTAGGTTTCTATATTTAATAAACTGAGGTTTCTTTTAAGTATTTTTGTATATATAAATTCATTTGTTCTTAACAATTTTTAACTAACGAAAGATACATAACATCCAACATAATTCTAACACCGAAGGCTCTGCTTAACGAGGCTATTATCCAGATATCAGAATATATCGTCTAATAAAATATATATATATTTCCATTAGGTGTAGGTAAGACAAATAAATAAAAACCATAAATTAGTGGGACCGCGGGCGAGTGGGATTCGTTATAGTAACTAACTAGAATTTATTACTTCAAAAGCTACTAAAGGGAGCAAGAGTAAGACCCTTTGGATCAATCTCAGGGCTGGTACATGAGGCAATCGTCGGCATATCATTGTTTTTACCAAAAAGGTATGTATGCTTTCAAAAGAATTTAAGAGTCCCACGTAAAGCCGCAATCCCATACAAACGTAGTTTGGTTTTAGTTTTACAACTGTTTAGCCAATCTCAACCAAATTTCGTACATACGACCGGATAAGGCATATTGTAGTTTATAATCAGATTTCAATTTTAAAAACAATACCTATACAAAATTCCAGCGACTACAAGTTTTCTTTTCTACGTGTCATTGTTTTAAATCGGTTACCTTCGCTAGTGCAAAGATTTAAGTCTCACATGCATCTAAATATATAACGTCACCAAGAATAATTCCAACGCAATATTATGATCATAATCACATTAATTCAGTCTTTCAGATAAAAAACTGACTTCAAAGAGTTCAGTTCACGCGTCTTCAAGTAATCGGGAACCATACAAAAAACCGATGAATTTAGAACCTCCTCCTATATTGAGGTCGGGTAAAATTTAGAAAACTTCATATACTTTACCTACTACCTTTTCATTTTTTAATTAAATTAGTTCACACTTTGAATACTTGATATTCTTTCTTTCAAGCTACTTCAAGGTATGTAGAAAAGCTTAAAGTCTACCTTCTAATGATGACAGCCAAAACTAACAGCTCAACGTGCCAAGTTGACAACCACATTACAAAACTCAATAAAGTGGTCTTTTTATTACTGGACATCCCTAGCGCAACTAGTAGAGATACAATCGGCACCAATTTAATAAATAGTTCGACTTCAAGTTATCTCAATTTATAGTACTAAAGCTACGAGGAAATAATTAGAGCAAGGATTTAATGCGCATTCTGAAGCGGTTGAAGCTTAACTGGACCTTGTAGCTAGTATACGTATGTATAATACATACAGATATTTTAAGAGACGATTTTATAAAAATGGATATTTTTAGATAGATTAGCCTAAAGCGTAGAAAAAAATTGTGTCCAACCCATAGTCTATAATGCAAACACATAACATAACTTGGAATTAAACATTTCGGGATATTTACCGTGATTATTGTGGTTCCTTTGAGTACTCAAAGAAACCACAATAATCACGGTAAATATCCCGAAATGTTTAATTCTAATGTTGATAACCGTGTAAGTTTAAAAAGTTACATAACATAACTAACTACCAATTTGACGGATTTTGACAACATTAATTTCGTGTGCTTACATCATAGATATCAGTGCTTATATACAACATAATGCTGACACTCACAAATATTGAAAAATCGGCCAGTTTTTTAATTATTAAAATAAAGCCATGGCGGCGTCTAGAGAGTAGGTATTTTTTATGTCATAGGACGGCAAACGAGCAAGCGGGTCACCTGATGGTAAGTGATATAAGTGTCCTAGTAGATATTATAGCGCATTATTATAGTTTTATCATAAAATAAATTGTACGAGTACATATCTAATTACTTCCGTAGCTGGTGGTATTAATTATGTGTTAACCCAGAGGATTAAAGGACAATGACACTATCATCCTGGGTATCCTCCTGGAACACTGAATCTTTTCACTGCATTAATCGTACACATTATTTGTTCACTTGAATCTTAGTTTTTTGTCTACAACGTTTTCCTTTACTAGAAGAAAGTGGTGGTTCCTTCTATTAATGCATCATCATCATCATGTCTTGGGGGCTCCTGGATCAAAGGATGACCTACAGGCCTATGTGCTAACTTTTGACAGCTACGGTGTACATCATTTTCATGGTAATTTCAATATTCATTACGGCTTTGGTATGAATGTCTATTTTTATTTAAGATATGAAAACCGTAATGGATACTAAAGTGACAATCAAATCGTTGTACACCGAGTTAGCAAATCGGCCTGCTGATGTACCTTGGTGTCAGAGATCCTAAACGGCCTTATAGACTTCTGACATGATGAAGATAATTTATTTGCATGCTTTATTTTTTCCCTTTTCTACCTTCTAATGTTATTATTTATTAGTTTTGCTTCGCACTCTATTCTCTCGATTATTATTGGTTTTAAGCAAATACTCGTCGCTGTGCAGTTTTCGCGATTTTTGCGATGAAGTTATCATCAAAATATGCAAATAGACTTTATATATTAACATATTTTTAAATAAATAAATAAATGACGATATCCAGCACAGCATCGCCATTTTAAACATTTACCCATTAGCTTCAGTGCATTTAGTGATTCATTTTGAGGTTTCGATAAGATGCAATAAATAAAACCGCATCGTAGGTGTTTAAAAAATAAAAGTGTGTTTATTTATGTATCTTAAAAACTTTTGCATAAATTATGATCATACACCAAACGAGTGCAATTATTACAAACAGAAAGTACCTACATTAAATTGAAGTCTGAAGAGGCACACATTATTAGTAGTCATTACAACACTACAAGCTTCGCCGGCGCAAGCTAACAGTGCCTATCATATCAATGAGCAATTACGGCTCATTAAACCAAATCGATCGGCAGGAAAAAAGTCGCCAGTTTGCGGTAATTGTCGACTAAAAAGTCGCGAGATTCCAGCAATTAGTCGGCAGACTGTGTGGGCGGGAGGCTCCGCCCTCGAGGCGTAGGGAGGGCCGCGCGATACAGAGGCCGCGGGAGGAAAGAGGACCAGTCGCAATCCTCATCGCGGTCTTAGCGCGTGTCTGGCGAACGACGCGAATCGCCAACCCGTCGGCGAATATCGGAACCGGATATTTCACTGGTATTTCGTACTATGACAATATCAAGTGACACATGTGATTGGACTATGTGCTAAATTAAGTTATGCAAAAATGTGCAATTCAAATTGCTCATACTAAACCACTGGTAATTGACAATTATTTTAAAAATAAAAATGAATTCTAATTTCAATTTTTTCACAAAACTTTCTACACGGGAATAATGTCAGTGAAAAGGATTCTAAATTCAAAGTTAAGTGCTGGCAATTTTTGCGAAAATGGACTTGACCACTCGGCGGGGAGAAGGAGAGGGCGTTCCTCCGGATGCGGTACATTTGAACGGAACGGAGCAGATGTGCCGTGAAATAGTGAACGGAACGGAAAGCGGGTGTGACGTCACGGGCGTCACCGCGGAAGTGCCCTCGTCAAGGAAAATCAACTCGTTCAGTATTAGGAACTTAGTTGGCACCGAGGACTCCGACCGGTCGACTTCCGACGGCAACGTAAACGTGAACGATGGTAAGTTGCGAATTTGATGTTTGCAATTGAATGTTTATTACTGAAACGAAAAAGTATTTATTGTATAAACCCAAGCCGGGTTTATACAATTCAAGTTTTTAAACATTGAATTTAGGTACTTTTGCCAGTGATAAGTCAATAAGATTTATATAACAGATTAATTAAATACACAAGCAGGAAGCAAAACATACTTAGATAGGTAACTGTTCTCAAATGTTATTATATAGATAGGTTTGTGATGTAGGTGTATGAAATGAATACACTGTGTACACAGAATATCATCATTATTAAGAATATCATAATAAATAAAGCTTTAAGACTTTTTTCTAATGATGATAGTCCAAAGAAGGTTCAAGAGTGAAACAGGATGGTACATCAGATCCGATTAATTTAACAATTCAATGTTCATCTACAATACTTTACCTTTTTTGGATAATGTATCCAAATTAACTATAATACTCAAACCAAATTGGAATCTAGCAAAATTGAGTTTGATATGATATCAGTCTATTAGGTAGGTAAACTTTTTTATTGTTGATGAGAAAAGGGGGCTTATGTTCACAACTACTTAGGTTAAGAAATTCGAAATTACGAGAAGGTTAAAAGAAGGAGAGTCGTGTATCTAAATATAAGCAATTAACTAAATATAAGTTATTTTTATAAGGATTAAAAATCTATTCCGTATTTATATTACAAAGACAAGAGACTTGATTGTATGTTTGTTTGTAACTACGGAACGAATTTTGAAAATTGTTTATAATAGAAAGCTATATTATGAGCAGGTAAGTTAAATGCGCGGATCGCGCGAGTAATCAGCTAGTTTAGATATAGCGGTATTTCTGCAAACTTTGTGATGTCCTTTTGATTTAGGATTTTTTATTATTAACGTGGTATTTTGTGCCTATATATTTTGATGTAAAATAACTGTTTACTAAATAGTAATTTGGAGTTTGAAAGTATTTTCGTTCAACTAAACTATTCATAATGTAAAATAATTTACCAAAGTTTTTACGGCTAGGTGCCTACGGGATGTGTATAATGGGTATATTATAAAATATTTGTACCTATTTACAAAAAATATATATATATATTTTTTCCTTTTATCATACAACGTGGTCTTAACAACTTTACCGGATGTAAACATCTTTCATAAGCTTTTATTAAACTTGCCCTGCCCCCGTAGCATGGCTCCCGCGACGCCGTTTATATCGCGCGATAAACTATCTACTTCTCGCTCTTCAGTATTGCGAAAAACAAGATGGCGATAGTCGATAAACGTTGTCGCGCGTGCCATGCTACGGGGGCTGTCAAGTAGTTATGTTTTTCCATATCTAATAAGTAGGCATTTTTTCAATTTATTTGAGTAAGCAAACAACGGTGCATTGTATAATATACTAGATGTTACCCGCGGCTTCGCCTGCGTGATATATAGCCTATATCCTTCTCAGTACCCTAACCTATGTGTATGCAAAATTTCAAGACGATCGGTTCAGTAGATTCGGCGTGAAAGCGTAACAAACATACAAACAAATAAACAAACTCACTGTCGCATTCATAATATTAGTTGGGAAGTTGGGATAGTTGGGATTGGAATTGGGATGGGATCACAAATAAGTTAAACTAAAATATAAATAAATGTGCCATTAAAATCACTAACCATAGAATACTGTGATCTATGACAGAATTAAGAAAATATCGATAGGAAGTTGAGGGTTGGGTTACGTTAAAAATTCACATTTGTATAGTTATCTAAATAATTACATACATGTTGTTACTAAATTGTTTTTAAAAGTTACATAGCTTTAATATTGTCTAATATAGCTGTTTTAAATGTGCCGATTTGTGTTGTCAGAATGTCAACATTATTAATCTTATTTCTGAATTTAGTAAAAATATATAATTGGAACTACCACATGGGAATGATTCCTAGTTCCATCTATCGCTATAGTGCATTGGAGTATAAGTAAGTAAAGTAGGTAGGGTACGCAGTCTCTTGGGTAGCTTCATAATGTGAAATTGTACTAAATTGTACTTAATACTTGCCTGGGTGCAACAGGCTGGCGTGTTAACAACTGCGCTATATAGGCTTTTAAAAAAACCTGGATCAGGAAAAAAACTGCAACGGGCGTTAGTATAAAAATAAAATTTAAATTAAAGGGAGGGTCATATCACAAAAATAGAAATAGCCACAGTAAGTTGTGAACTTGTGCCTTGGGATACTAACTCAACGTTACTATATTTTATAAAAGATAGACCAAATCGTTTTCCATCATGACCTGACCGGGAACGAACCCGTGACCACTCATGTAGCAGGCTGGCGCAATAAGAACTGCGTCGCGGAGGTCAAAACGATTAGGTATACTTGTTCTGTTCAAGTAAAACAATAAAAAAGTATTTAACATAGTTATATACAAAGTAACATTACAGTGTTTCAGTGATTGTGTTGGCAATGTTATTCATGCATACCTAATTAACACAAAATAGCTAAAACTACTAAAACTTTTACATGATTTTCACACTAGGCTTGTCATTCTTTTGGTCAATTATACACTACTTGCTTTTGCCCACGACTCCGTTCGCAAAAATTTGGAACCCTCTGAAAGTAACCTTTTTGTGTGTTATATCCATACTTAATGCAGGCTGGCGTGTTGACGGCGAGCTAATTCTGAATAGGTCGAAAAAGAAACCTATTTCAGTTAGGTAATGTCAACGCATGTTGGAATTGGCTACTTGACTAAAAAATATTTTGTGTCGCTATGTAAAGACCTGTCAAAAATAAACACAATAGTGACCGAAATACATTTCTAAACAAAAAACTCTTTCAGATATAGAAGTTTTAAAGACACATATTTTTAGACGGTAATTTTTAGACGTGAAAACGCAAAATGCCTACATATTTGTGACGTCACAACTTTGTACTTTGTATGGGCGGCGTGAGAACTTTGTTTGGTAGATATACGAAATACCTATTACGTTTGTGGTAATGGTTTCATAATAAAAGTTGCTATAAATTGAGCGGACTACAATACAGTATAATTGTAATTTAAAATTTTCATACTTATAAAAATGGTCTTATTCACCCAACTTTAAAGAAGCTTTAAGAACACTTAACGAATCGATATCAAATTAAAAGTGTTATAGTGTTTTTAGATAGAAATTAGTACCATTGTAAACAAATTTTATATAATCTTAACATTAGGCAAATACCGAATTCATCCTTTTGAATTAACACTGGTGAATAAAGGTGAAAGGTGTCTCAAAGACCTCCAGGACGCGGAGGTTAACACTGCCTGCAACACGATTCGATTCCCGGTGCGAACATTTTCTTTAGTATTTGTTTGCAGTTCCGTAGATACCCACAGAGAGCTAACACCGTCTCTTAACAAACACTTTTGCCAAATCTTATTATAGCATTTTCCGTTGTGGTAGAGCCACGCTACCGGCAAAAATCACTTCAGCTGGTAGCATGAATGGGCCGGCTCGTCCGGGGAAGTACCACACTCTCACAGAAAATCGACGTTTGAGTAGTAGTTTTACAGCTTCTATGCTTCGTTCGGTGAGTGAGAGAGCCGGAGGCCCATCCCCCTCCCCTCTGGGGAGGGAAAACAAAAGGCCGGCAACGCTCTTGTCATACCCCTGGTGTTACATTAGTCCATGGGCAGCGGTGATCACTTACCATCAGGTGACCCGCTTGCTCGTTTGCCGTCCTCTGACATAAAAAAAAAAAAAAAAAAAAAAAAAAAAGCATGAATTTTGTTGTCTTGTTACTCTTATAATTATAGACTCCAGGCTTCAACGCATCACACATGAAGGTTGCAACCGGGAAAACGACCAAAAATAATGTGTGCAGTGTGGTTCCCAGCAGAGAAGAATAGGACTACTTAAAGTCTTCCCGTGGATGATGAAGAAAGCGACTTAGGAAACAAGATAAACAAAGCTTAAAAACATTAAAAAGACCTCTCCAACCCGTCTAGCCAGCATGGAGAGTGTAGACCAAGTAGCTCAGGCTAATATATGCCTCTGATAATACAGAGAGAGTGTTGCTCATGCAGTGGAGACTAAAAATACCTGATGATGATGAATGTGAAATACTAAACCTTACCTAATGATGCCAGCAACAATTTACAACAGATAACAACAATTCATTAAAATCATGTAAATCCGCAATCGTGGGCAATAATATTCTACTTCGATTTTATTGCCAACACATGAATACGAGTAACAATGTTGCCAGCAATTAAAATAATTTGCTTGACAGCATTTTCACGACGCTCGTAAACTTTTATATGTGTTTAACGATACTTCCAATGCAATTAGCGTTACAACTTATTCTAGAAAATGCTCTAGGTCCATATTTTTATAACTTACTTTGTTGTTTATCGGTGTTGACTGTTGGAAAAGAATATTATACACTACTCGAAAAGAAACGACACTTAAGCATGTAGGTACTTACTTCCTACGGCGCTACAACCCTATATGGGTCTTGGCCTCTTCCAAAAATTTCTTGCACCTGTCACGCTCCTTTGCCTCTTTCTTCCAGTGGAAGAAGATGGGATTAAATCAGGGACAGAAATATCAATACTTTGATGGTATCGATACTAACGAGATATTAATAAAAATATCGATATTGTAGGTATTAGTATTTTTGTATTTACTTTATGCATAAAAATATGTATTATTTTATTAATATGTGAACTAATATTATAATACTTTATATATAAATACTGATATTGTATTTAATAAAAATTATTTCTTCCAAGTTGTCAGTTCACTGCACGCGTCACACGCTCGTCTGTCCTTGTATTATATCATAGGTACGGAAAGGAAAGAAAGAAAGGAAAGTTGTCTATAGGTAGTGTTGTTGTCGAATATCACTATCACTACATATTATAAAACAAAGTCCTCCGCCGCCTCTGTCTGTCTGTCTGTTCGCGATAAACTCAAAAACTACTCCACGGATTTTCATACGGTTTTCACCAATAGATAGAGTGATTCACGAGGAGCTTCTCGTATTTTACGAGAGATAAAGCCTTTCTCTCTGGCTAAAACTTTGGCCTTGTCAAAGTGGATGTAATGTGTGACGTCCGATTCCAATGCATGCTCAGCGATGGCTGACCCGTTGCTGTCCAGTTTCTTCAGACTTCGTATGTGCTCATGCAGCCTAGTGGACACATTTCGTCCCGTCTCTCCCACGTAGCTCTTTCCACATTCGCAGGGAACTTCATAAACACCGGGAACGTTCAAAGGATCGCTGTCCTTTGGGGAACGCACAAGCTGTCTAATTTTTGCAAAGGGTCGGAATATTGTCTTGATGTCAAATTTACGACGTATAATTTTACCGATTTTATCTGTTACTCCCTTTACAAACGGCAAATATAATAGGGCTCTGTTAGCCGAAGTTAATTGTACGTTCCCGTTAGAACTTATTCGTAGACTCTGTCTCCACTTATATCCGTTGCTTTCCAGGACTGTTTTTACGTGTGCTACTTAGCTCAGACTCTAGGCATTGCGGGTCACACAATCGTAGGGCTCTGTTTATGAGTGATCGCGGAACCGACGATAAGTGGGCTGGGTGATGAGGGGAATCAGCTCTCAGATACCGGTCTGTATGATACTTAGATATGCATAAAAAGGTATCGATACTTCTTGTGGTATCGATATAAGTCCCTGGATTAAATACCATCTTCTTCCACAATGCAATCCATCCATCTCTTCCCTGGTCTGCTTCTAGGTCGTTTCTGCATGCATTACTTAAGCATGTGTGCCCGTAAAATCTCTTGCGGCTATATGTGGAAGTCTGGATGTGCGCGGGGGCATCGAGAGGCGCGCGGGGCGTGGAACGGTCCTTCGTCGACTGCCTTGGTCGAGGACTATGTGTGTTGTGTTTGCGTCTTTCGCACGGCTCACACCGCAGGCCGTTTTGCTTCGTTCCGTGGTGTCAACCCTAACGCTTACACGCCCCGGCTCAAGGTCGCCTGAACTTTAACGTACAGGGAAGGGAGTGTCACCACTGTTCTGCTGGCGTAAGAGTTATTACATATGTGCTATGTGTATCTAGCTTTATTTTATGAAGGTCATATAAAACTGCAACGGAGTGTGTCCTTTTGTGACATGTGGTTTATTACTTATAATAATACCACTTCGTTTTTCATATGGTTGCCGTGTAAGGTAATTAAGGCATATAAGCACGATCAAAAATATACTTATGGAGGTTAGGTGTGTGTACTATCGATTTAAGCCACGATCGATGATATAGATCAACGATACAATACGTCATTTAATGGTAGTGTATCATCACTGTCGATGCAATTTGCTAACGTTACGGTGGGCTATCGATGAAGCGTACCAGCTTCGTACCAGCGATATGGAATACCTTCGGTACAGTAATCCGTCGATAGAACGAGTTCGATGCAGCGATGGACATATCGTGTAATGTCTATCATAACAAATCACAATTCATTCTACAGAATTAGGATTCTAAATAACATACGGTTTGAGGCAGGTCGTAGTATAATCACGCACTTCCAAGCTGGTCTAGGAGAAAAGAAAAAACGTAGAACGTGCCAGCTACTTCTCTTCCCGCGCAGATCGTAAAAGCCGAACGAGGGAATGGGCGTGAGGAATCATGTCAATAGGCGATGCGAGGCGATGAAATCGCTATTTTGATTCCGTTCTCTACCCAAAAACCCACCAACATGCTAAACGTGGCCTTTAGGTTTTATATACCTGTGCTCTATCTACCCCACAAGGGAAATGACGTGATGGTATGTATGTAGTATAATGCTGTGTATGAAAGAGCGAGATAGAGATCACAAATACCTATTTGTGATACTTTTTTGCATATGTACTTACAAACATAATGCTACGCTTTTTCCCTTAGACATTACCCTGGTCTATAACAACCTCGTCATACAGTTAGTAGTGTAAATATAGGTTATAATTAAGTGGCGAGAGCACTGGTGATCCGTAATACAGGCCAAGCCTCTACAGACACCAGTCTCCAACAAACTGTAATTTTTTTTTTTTTTTTTTTATGTCAGAGGACGGCAAACGAGCAAGCGGGTCACCTGATGGTAAGTGATCACCGCTGCCCATGGACTAATGTAACACCAGGGGTATGACAAGAGCGTTGCCGGCCTTTTGTCGAGTTCCGTGGCGCAGCGGTCAACACGCTAGCTTGCGACACGGGGGTCCCGGGTTCGATCCCCGGTCAGGTCAAGATGGAAAAAGATCTTTTTCATATTGACCTGGGTCTTGGATGTTTATCTATATAAGTATATATTATAAAATATAGTATCGTTGAGTTAGTATCCTGCGACACAAGTTCACAACTTACTGTGGGGCTAGCTCAATTTGTGTGATATGTCCCTATATATTTATTATTTATTTATTTATATTTTGTTTTCCCTCCCCAGAGGGGAGGAGGATGGGCCTCCGGCTCTCTCACTCACCGAACGAAGCATAGAAGCTGTAAAACTACTACTCAAACGTCGATTTTCTGTGAGAGTGTGGTACTTCCCCGGACGAGCCGGCCCATTCATGCTACCAGCTGAAGTGATGTTTGCCGGTAGCGTGGCTCTACCACAACTAAAATTTAGGTGAAAATGGAATCAAAATAGTGATGGGCTGCTAGCCGCATCGTCTTTTGACATATTCCTCAGATATTCGCCCATTCTCTCAATCTTTTTTTACGATCTGCGCTAGAAGATTAGCAGCTGGTACATTCTACGTTTTTTCTTTTTTACCAGACCAGCTAGAGAATAGCAATAGAAGCGAGAACTCCTTATAGTTTTAGCAAATTTATCTTATTTAATTATATGATGGAAATTAACAGAACTCACAGAACTCTGAAAGGAGAAAATTAAAAAAATTAAACTGTTAAAAAATGTATGAAATTTCCACAAACTACAATTTGTTAATTTTCATAACACTTAGCCTAACCATGAAGCTCTGCATTGCTTTTATACATAGAATCTGATATGGTGAAACAGGTAAACATGATGAAATTTTTATGTACTTTTGTTACAAAATGTCGCCCCCAAAAATATTTCCTTTAAATTACCACCATTATTGAAATTTAATTATTCCCCTAATCAACTATCATCAAAATCACTTGTGCATTTGACGTCATTGTTCTAACCTCATCAGTCCTTTATAACCAGGGTCATTGATCCGCCTAATCTTATTTTTTTAATCGGTTGCAACACCGTACCCTCCCCGTGCCAGCCGATGACGTCACGCACCCCTAACCAGGCACTTCCGGGACTAAATTGAAGTAGGAGGCTCGCTCACAGCGGTCTCGCACCCGTCTTCCTATGTGTCACTTTGTAGTTTTACTGTGTCTAACATTCAATCCTCATTATTTTATTAGGAATTAAAATGAATGTCATGTTCTCTTCTTTTAAGCCTAAAAGTTGATTTTTATTCGAATTTTCTTATTTTGACATGTTAAGAATTTCGGATGGTTATTTTCGTATTTTGATCTTGACTCTGAAACTTCTATATGAATTTAAAAAAAACTGCATAATTTTGAAAAAATACTTTACATAATCTTTTTTTTTTTTGCTATTTTTAAAAACCGTTTTATTAGTGAAGTCCTGTCCAAATATAATTTACCTGAGGTACAGATAGTTCCGTCGTTAAACCTTAACTTCACTTTAGTGTGTTGCAATTTTAGTACAGTACAGCTAGTTGTATCTAAATTTTCCCCATAATTTTTCATGAATGGGGGATATGAAATAAATTGCGTAGTTTTGTGCACAGAGTAATTCTGGATGTGACTCGAATGAGGATTAGACAGAAAAGCAAACACAGAGGGTGAGTTGGTGTGAGATCCTTGTGGCGAATCGCCGGTAATTCAATACAAGGGCTGAATGCTATTATCCACACAGGTGTATTGTGCTGGGTAAATTACCTCCTTTATGCTGTAACGTTTTCATTGCGCCGGATTTTTCTGAGAACTCAAGCTTTACGTTATTAAAAGCAAATTACTAAGGCTTAGCCGCAAGTGCTTCAACAGTGTTGCTAAATGCGGTTAAACGCTTTACAAACAGATTAATCTTCTTTACTATGTCTATTTTGATCTTACAGATATAGGAATGAAGGTTCTTGCGTGTTGTGGATTGATGCGTGGCATTAATCTAAATTGTGTGACTCCTTAGTAGGTCCTACCTTACAATCTTGATCACTTTGAAGTAGTTCAATCAAATCGAATGTTAATTATAATAATTACTAATTAAAACAAGAAAAAGTTTTTCCTTAATATTATTCTTAATTCAAACTTTCATTCAAATGTTGAATTAATATCTACATAATGCTGCACACATGTAACGTAAAAAGTTGGTGCCACTTAAGACTTTCCCGCGCCAAGACCATATTATTCCTAGGTCCATGAATGGAAGAGGACATATCAACATCAATCACACAAATTAAGCTAGCCCCACAGAAAGTTGTGTGTCGTTAGATACTGACTTAACGATAGTATATTTTATAATAGATACTTAAAGATAATCATCTTAAACCCAGGCCAATCTGAAGAAGATCGTTTTCCTATTATGATCTGACCGGGAACGAACCCGGGACCGCTCGTATCGCAGGCTGGCGTGTTTACCACTGCGCCAAAGAGGTCTTCAAACAAGGACAAGGAATAATTGTTATTACTACAAACTTCGTGTATGTAATGATGTAATGCAATACGGGCATGTCGGATGATTAACTAGCAACAAAGTTGCCACAAAAACATGACTCGCGAGCATTTCGCACTATCGGCTACGTGAACATCTATGAAACATTATTATCCTCGTCCAGGTGATCGTAAAACCGGCCAAGCGTGCGTTGGTCATAGTGAGTGAGGATTCCATAGAAAAAAGTTGCAAAAGGAAAAAAAATCGAGAGAATTAAGCTAGTATTATTGGCTAAGCACAAACGTCAGCTGTGTGGTTCCCGGCAGAGTAGAGTAGGACCACTCCAAGTCTTCCCGTGGATGCCGTATAAGGCGACTTAGGAGACACAAGCTAAACAACGCTTATAACCATCAAAGAGACCTCTCCGACCCGTCTAGCTAGCGTGGAGAGTGTAGGCCAAATCCGCTGACTGTCCTGGCTAATACATGGCTCTTGTAGTACAAAGAAGGTCGTCTCCTGCATTGAAGACTCACAAAGATATGATGATCGGAGTGGTCCTATTCTACTCTGCCGGGAACCACACGGCAGGCAAAAATATATTACAGAATTAAGCAAGCATTCTCGGCTAATACAGAAATGTGAACACTTATGACGCATTATTATGTCCTTATCCAGGTGATCGTAAAAACCGGTCAAGTTTGAGTTGATCATAGTCAGCAGCGAGGGTTCCATAGAACAAAATTACAAGAAAAATACAAGAGCATTAAGCTATCATTATTGACTAATGCAGAGACGTGTTGGACATAGTGAGGATTTTATAAAACAAAGTTGCAAAAAAAAACCGGCCAAGTGCGTGTCGGACCACGCGCAGTGTAGGGTTCCGTAGTTGCGAATGACAACTTTGAGTTCACACTATTCACACTCGCACCTTACAGTTTAGCGACCAAAAACATCTAACAATGAAAATAGTATGAAATTTTACAGTTTATAAGTTGGTTGCCTATAACTTTTTAGTTTGTACTTAGTACTCAGCTCTGATAGTTTTCCTTTAAACTTCAGTATATATACTACTGCTGTAATTTTTTTCACGTATCTATATATAACCGTTTAGCAGATAGAGGGGGGGGACACTTACCTCTAACAAAAATTCGCACTTTAAAACCAAATATTTCGGAAACGGATCTCTAAATCGGAAAATGGTGTTCTCAACCTCATAATATTTTTAAAAGACCTATTTAACGATACCCCACACGATGGGTGAATAGAGAAAAAAAAATTACTCCCCCAATTTACTTGTATGGGAGCTACCCTAAAAAAAATTTTTTTTCATGTTTTCTTTCTACCACTTTTTTGCCATGATTAATATACATATCCATACCAAATTACAGCTTTCTAGTACTTATAGTCTCTGCGTAAAACCGCGGACGGACAGACAGACAGACAGACAGACAGACAGACAGACAGACAGACATGGCGAAACTATAAGGGTTCCTTGTTTACTACGGAACCCTAAAAAGACCAGAGAATTAAGCTGTCATTATTGGCTAATGCAGAGACGTGAACAACTATAAACATTATTATCTACTAAGCCAGGTGATCGTTAAAACCGATCAAGCGTAAGTAGTTCACTGTGGCCATAGGTTCCTTACAATAAATTGGCAAAATAAAAGCTACCCCCCTCCCCCTTATGTATAAAAATCGTAAAAGGATTCTTAGAATACGTCTACCTACCAAGTTTCATATGTGTAGTCTCAATCTAAGTATAAGGGTTCTGTCTTCTATGTAATCCTAAAAAAGTAAAGAAACCTCCTTTTTAAGGTTCCGAAGTAAACAAGGAACCCTTATAGTTTCGCCATGTCTGTCTGTCTGTCCGTCCGCGGTTTTACGCAGAGACTATAAGTACTAGAGAGCTGTAATTTGGTATGGATATGTATATTAATTATGCCGAAAAAGTGATAGAAAAAATCTTGAAAAAACCATTTTTTTAGGGTAGCTCCCATACTAGTAAAGTGAAGGAGTAATTTTTTTTTCTCTATTTACCCATCGTGTGGGGTATCGTTCAATAGGTCTTTAACAAATATTATGAGCTTGAGAACACCATTTTTCGATTTAGGGATCCGTTTCCGAAATATAAGTAAATTGTATTTGGTTAACTTATAATATTGCCGCTAGGTAACTTCAACTCAGTAGAAGTTTATTGATGTACTTAATTTATAGCTTCTCGTGGGGACTTTAGTATTGATAATAGAAAAACGTGTGAAGTTAAACCACAAGGATTTTCATCTAGTTGTATGTAACTGAACCCTAAAAAGAGTTAGGATTAATAAAGTTTTTTTAACACATCGACGATATGATATGGGATGTGACCTGAGTACTAAGTTTCACTTTTTTTTAATCATCGAGCCCACGACAGCTTAATTACCAAGTAATAAGGTTTTTTAGGACATTAGCAACACAAGGTACCTTATCTTTATAGGTACTATATAATTATGAAAGGATCGTTAAACATGATATTTTAAAGTAGTTACATACAAGTATTTTTACTTGAATGAGTCAATTTACCAAAGGCCTTGAGACTTTTACAAAAGATTTTTAAATTTACTCTGGATGAAATGTTAAGGATGACGTGGGTGCTAATTGACTCTCGAGTAAGGATGAAACAACCAAATTTATTCATTTTTAGTGTATATATCTTAGAATATAAGTTTCAATACAACTTTCCTCTGAAAGGCGTGCAAAAATTATTTAATACGTTTTGTAAACGGTCAGATTTTTTTAAATAAATACCTATTTATCCAAGTAACAGCTAAAATAATTATATATCAGGAAATGAAATTGACTGATAAAAACGAAAATATAATAAACAAAATTGAGACAGTTCAAATAAATTAGTGGTATTATGAAATATGCCGAAAACCATGCGAAGTAGAGAAGAAAATGCCGGAAGGCGGACCCCGGGCAATACAGCTGAGCATACAACGTGCTCAGATAAAAGAGAGAGAAATCCCTCTTTCAAAATCAGCTCTCTCATTCCCTAAATGAGAGAGACAGGGATTTTTTTATGTTCGCTATTAATACTAGTTGAGGACTGCCAGGTGACATATTAAAATTAAAACAGAATACCATTGTGTAATAAATAATGATGTAAATATTACTTAAGAATCTAACTTGTATTTATAACCCGCATCGCCCAGATAGCTATCTGCAATAAATCAGTCGTTGACGCACATCCTACTGAAATAAAACTGCAATATTAATAAGATTGCCGTGTGGTTCCCGGCAGAGTAGAAAAGGACCACTCCAAGTCTCCCCGTGGATGTCGTAGAAGTCGACTAAGAAAACACAAGCTAAACAAAGCTATCAACATCAAAGAGGCCTCTTCAACCCGTCTGGCCAGCGTGGAGAGTGTAGGCCAAATGGCCTGGCTAATATGGCTCTGGTAGTACAGAGATGGGTTATGCTCCTGCAGTGGAGAATAACAAAGACCTGTTAATGATTAATGATGATGATGATAATTAATAAGATAAGCCAAAAATTTCAATGCTTTTGATTTTTAAACTAACGTGACATATAGACATTATACTAAAATAAGAACCAGCGGGTTATTCACGTAAATAGTCAGCTACTGACCGATATGTTTCGACTTCATCCAGGAGGGCTTCCTCAGGGCGAATGTAATTGTGCGTGCACGATGTTGCCCCAAACCTTTTTAGGGTTCCGTAGTAAACTAGGAACCCTTATAGTTTCGCCATGTCTGTCTGTCTGTCTGTCCGTCCGCAGTTTTACTCAGAGACTATAAGTACTAGAAAACTGTAATTTGGTATGGGTATGTATATTAATCATGTCAAAAAAGAGGTAGATAAAAATGTTGAAAAAAAATTTTTTTTCGGGTAGCTCCCATACAAGTAAAGAGGAAGTAATATTTTTTTTTCTATACAAACCCATCGTTTTGGGTATCGTTAAATAGGTCTTTGAAAAATATTGTGACGTTGAGAACACCATTTTTCAATTTAGGGATCAGTTTCCGAAATATTTGGTTTTAAAGTGAGAATTTTTGTTAGAGGTAAGTGTCCCCCCCCCCCCCCCCCCCCCTCTATTTGCTAAACGGTTACCTATATATGGATACGTGAAAAAAATTACAGCAGTAGTATATATACTGAAGTTGAAAGGAAAACTATCAAAGCTGAGTACCAAGTACAAACTAAAAAGTTATAGGCAACCAATTTATAAAATGTACTCGAAAATGTAAAATTTCATACAAGTTTTATTGTTTGATATTTTTGGTCGGTAAACTGTGAGGTGCGAGGTGTCATTCGCAACTACGGAACCCTACACTGCGCGTGGTCTGACACGCACTTGGCCGGTTTTTTTTGTTTGGAGTGGGCGCCGGATGAGGTCGAAACATGTCGGCCAGTAGCTGACTATTTACGTAAGTAACCCGTTGTTACGCATTTTAAATTTTTAATACCTAATTTAAATGTGGATACAAACTAAGTATCCGACTTTATCATCAGACCAGTTCAACGATTTCATATTGTATTGTATTGTCATACAAATTACTATGCAAAAGATCAGCTATACCAATAATTTTCAATACGACTAGTTGGAAGTGACCTTCATTCAGCGGTTTTGTCAGGTCCATGGTCCAGGATGTTCAGTTATGTGACAGAATTCGCGAGCAACGACTAGTTGTATTTACCTATTCTTTTAAAAAATCAAAGATTTCAATCATAAAATTTGTAAGTTACAAATTGATTTTGATGTTTTATTCGGCTAATAACCTACACATGCATTACCTACGCACTTTTACTTTAATAACTTATTTATATTCCGCATTATTGGATGTTTTGTCTTCGACATGGATATGCATCATACAATTTAATTTTAATAATAATTAGATACTGCCCAGAGTTAATGAAACCAATTTAAACTGATACATAATGCAACGAAAACTTGTATAGATTGCTGGCGATTGGGATGCCGCGATGGGTCGACGTTGTTTGGTCAGGAATTACACGCGAAAAAAGGGTTAGAATGCATTTGATAAATTTCCTGTTTTATTCTTAATACGAAAGTCAGTTTATAGGCATGGAGAGGCGTAAACATAAATGTTGTAATGAGCATATTATGCAAATGTGTGCACATAATTACCGCATGGTTAGTATTAACTATGGTACTCTCATGTTGTAATAGTCCGTTAATACTTGAAAGAAATTCCATGGGGGCTTTGTGTTATTACAATGCAAAGCAGCTGTTTACCTAGTTATGTTTCGATTGATACCGCCAAGTATACTTAGTATCTTTTTTTTTCCTTGAAACTGGTCATTCTATTAACATCGATTTCCAAACTAGGGACACCCTGTATCTTGTGAGGCAGAAGCACCGTTACAAATACTCCAAAGTCAATTTGCAAAATGTGTATTCGACATTGGAATGGATCATGGATGACATCTAGTGACAAATTTATTAAACAAAGCATTAAAAAATAAGTTAATATAGAAGAAGAAGAAAAATACAACAAAAGTTCTATACATGCATTTGATACTAAAATAATCACCCTCTAAGTCTGTATGTTAAGGAGTTGCACATTCTACGATCACCTAAATAACTAAAAAGAATACAATAATATTTAATTTTAATGTTTAGTATATTAATACTGGTGTCAGAATACATGCATTTGATACTAAAATAATCACCCTCTAAGTCTTCTACGATCACCTAAATTTAAAAGAATACAATAACATTTAGTTTTAATGTTTAGTATATTTACACTGGTGTCAGAATTTTAACATGCCTAATACAGCTTTACAAATACTGTGTAATGTGTATTGGTCCATGAGGACGAGCTCTGTGGCACAGCGGTCAACACGCCTGTGACACGGATGGTCCCGGGTTTGATCCCCGGTCAGGTCAAGATGAAAAATGATCTTTTTCAATTTATTTATTTATATATGTATTTGTTATAAAATATAGTATCGTTGAATTAGTATCCCATAACACAAGTCTTACTTAAGAACTTACTTTGGGGCTAGCTCAATCTGTGTGATTTGTCCGTATAGGTATATTTATTCATTGGTCCATGAACAATAAGCAACAATGGATGGCTACTGTGTATAACCCATAAGTAGAGACAAGAAGGATAGGTATATTTTAAAGGACCTGCTACCGTCGATTTACCAACAATACTAAACAAAGAATCCGAAGCATCCCAAACATCCAAACAGACGTAAAGAATCGAAAACAAACCTTTTACAAATGTTACCTCTAAATAAAGTGCTGATAACTTTACAAATGACTTACCATTCTGGAATTTAAAGTACAAATTGGCATAAATCACATTCGACTCTATAACGACACATTAAGGTTTATTTTCAAATGAAAGAAAAAAGGTACTTCTACAGGGTGACATGAAATAAAAGGATGTAAAAGTGAGAGTTATCACAGCGACCCATTAGGACGCACGCGCGGCCCCACGGATGGAAAAAAGAAAAAAAATAAAAACAAAACACTGTAGCATTTTGTGTCGAGTCGTAAAATGATGTCCGAGGTTATGGTGCTACTCGTGTCCTACTTATACGATAAGGTGGAGAGTAGGAGGATTTTACGATTTTCTGGAATGCGCCCTTTTATCCGAAGGTTCAACGCGTGACTCATCATCACTTGGGCTTCGACAAGTCAATTCTTCCATGTTGTTTGTGTCGCCATGTTTTTATTATTATTATATGTATAGAACTGAATTGTCTTTAAAATTTGACAAATTAACTAAGCAAGCTAAGTATATAGATACTATGGTTCTTAAGAGTTATTTATTAAATAGATATTTGTTCGGTTTGCAAATAATTTGAATGAAACCAATAGTGCACTCCTTTATACTCTACTAAGCTTGTACTAAGATGTACATTGTTTGTAAGTTTCAAAAGATGGTGGTCAAAACGCATTTCATTTGCTATCAAAAAGGTAATAAATATTTGTACACGGTAGCAGATATTACAGCTTTTTCTTAGCGTTTCGATGGCAAACACATTGAATTGTCGCGGCCCAGAAATTAGCCACCCAAATCGCGTATCTTACAGCTAATCGCCAAGTTAAGCGTGTTGGTAGTTGTATAAGTTGAAAACGGAATTAAAATAGTGATGGTTTGCTAGCCACATTATCTAATATCTTGATTTCAGCCCAGTTAAGTAGTATTAGGTCCTTATCTATGAAATTATGTTTTTTTTCCTACTTGCCAATTTATTACTAATGACAATAATTTTGAGTATTAAACACATTTTTTTATTTAAAAATTATATTACTCTATGTTATTAACATTCTGCATGCAATATTCTTTTTGCTTTTGTGATTTTACTTATTGAAACATGCTCATGGACAGATCTAGTTTCAGGTTTGTCCGTTTTAATGTAAATTTTTCTATTCTTTTTTTTACTTTTTGTTAATTTGATTACGTCTAGATCAGGGTTTCTATTGTCTGTAACTACATGCAAAATTTTACTTTTGTTTAGCAAACCCAAAATAATACTTAACCCGTTAGTATAAAGAATTCACTTTACTCGTAATTCTCTATCATCATCATCATCATCAGGTCTTTGTTAGTCTCCACTGCTGGAGCACGACCCTCTCTGTACTAACCAGAGGCAAATATTAGCCAGAGCAGTCAGTAATTCTCTATAGAAAACGCCAATTTCATAGGTAACCTAATATAATTACCTTGCTTCGCATCTAATGCATATTCAACTACACAGTATTAATACGACTGATTGCTGACGGCAAACTCCGGCTCTCATGTTTTTGTGCTTCACTCGCCTAGTAGTAACGGTACTAGCGGAACAATGATAACTTTATAATGAATTACATCCTAATTTGCATTTAAGCGTGACATCTCTAATTTGTTCCAATTACACTGAATTCCCGCGAAGAAAATTCGACTTCTTAGGGTTCCGTACCCAAAAGGTCCTAAAAAGTATGAGAGGAAAAAACTCCGTCGCTAAATAGCAGATTTTTGCATTTCTACAATTGAATACCTTAAAACCCAAAATCTTAATAAACGGTTCCACCCCCAGCCTGACACGCTTGTTTCATATGAAATGTGTGGAAAGGCGTCTCTAGTAGTGCGTGACTCAGGAACCTTCGATTTGGTGCCTGTCGATATTGCATCCGTCACAGTGACCCTTCGCTGCGACGCGGCGCACCGTCGTCGATATTGTGCCAGTCGATTCGCCATACCATCGATATGAGGTACTTTCGCTACGGTAACCTGTCGATGGACCGTTTTCGATACAACGACCAATGGTGGTGATGTTATGATCTAAATCCGAGCAACAATCACATTTCCTGCTCTGTGGTTAAAATTATTACAGAATGTGGATTTCTCTTTCCACTAATAAAACAAACCAAAAAATTAATTTATTTTATTTCTGGACTCTATACCAAAAATATGTTGTTATTCTTTACGAAACCCTTCGTGAACGAGTCCGACTCACACTTGACCGATTTTTTTCATTCATAAAAATGCATAATTGTATGCACCACTGCACTCGCAATCGTGTCTAAGCCACATAAGTCATCGGCAAATAAATTTCATTAGTCATTGATCAACTTTGAAATGTTTGCGAAGATATCACTGTTTTTATGTGAGAAATTCCTATTCGGAAAGCAACTCCGTGGCGCAGCGGTCAACACGCCTGCCTGCGACACGGATGGTCCCGGGTTCGATCCCCGGTCAGGTCAAGATGGAAAATGATCTTTTTCAGATTGACCTGGGTCTTGGATGTTTATCTATATAAGTATCTTTGTATCGTTGAGTTAGTATCCCATAACACAAGTCTCGAACTTACTTTGGGGCTAACTCAATCTTAATGATTTGTCCGTATATATTTATTTATTTAATTGAAAACAACCTCAACATTTGAGCTTATTTTACGTTTTTGCGGGTAAATATCTGTGTTGACCATGAAAGCCTCCCTGCGACGCGATGGGACCCGGATTCGATTCTTTGAGAATTAGGATTCATAGACAATACTAAGAAACTTTATCATTATCATCATCAGGTATTTTTTAGTCTCCTTTGCAGGAGCACGACCTTCTCTGTACTACCAGAGCCATATATTAGCCAGAGCAGTCGAGAGGTTTGAGGATGGCCGACACTCTCCACGCTGGCCAGACAGGTTGGAGAGGTAAGTACTAAGAAACTGAAGGATGATGATATAGATGATGATAGAAAATTCATTAAAATTAGTATGTACAGTCGGTGGCTCATAAACATTTACTATGTAAAATCAATTTGTAGGTCAGGCTTATCTGCCCTCGACTGTAATATAAATACGTAACGTAAAAGTATGTCATATACATATACTATAAATTATTTAACCAACATATTATTTATTACATTTTTATAGACCGTCGCGAGAACGCCATTAACTTTATATCGAGTCTGTTCTGTGCAAAAACCTGTGAAAAATGATGATAACACAATATTCATTTGAAACAATTAACGAGTATGTAATAAAACATTGCTAAAGTGCATAAAGCATCATTAACAAGCTGACAAATGAACAATTTATGAGACTTGCAAGTACTCATCATAATGGTTAAGATATTAACAGCCGATGTCCATTACGAGTACATTGGACAAAGAAAACTGGTGCGTGTACCTAATCTTTTTTATTTCCTACGACTGTCAATTAGCTATCTTGTATGTCGTATTTATATACTCGTTATTTGAACAACTTTTCTTGTGTTGATCACAAAGGCAAAGCTGATGGCAATTCAAAAATTTTATCGACATTTGACACAAAAATTTGAGTTCATTTATTGCTTCCAAAGGAAAAGTGGTACAAATCGACGGGCTATAATCTCCTTAAAGGGTTCAAAACGATCAATATTTTACCGGTATTTTTAGATGCGAATTGGTAGTGGCTGACTTAGTAATTCATAGAAAACTTCTAATTTTTAAAGGAAAATCATGCTAATAGATATAAATCACTTATAAAGGCACCAAAATATTATTACACACATACGATTTACGTCAGGTTTTTTGCTTCAAGTAAGTAAGATAACAATAAAACACTTAATACATCAGATTTTTTAAAGAAAGCACAAGTCTTGTACTTCCTCTAAAATAGTTTCTAAAACAAAAACTAGTGCGTACCCGAGTGAAAATATAAAAAAGAAAAAAGCAGCACATCATTAAGCAAAAGATTTCCATAATTTCCAGCCAGTTATCAACTAGCGTTCGCCAGCACCCGATTAGCTGGTTCCGGCAATTTCACCGACAAGATGTAACATTAGCAGATAAGAAAAAATAAAATAAAACAAACAGCTTTGCGGGCAATTTGCTAGCTAATGACATGCTTATCTGACTAATTAAAATGCGATTTGGCATGAAGCGCTGTTTTGTCACCTAACTGATGGTTATCTGTATTCTAGGAATTCTCTTGAGAATTAACGTCAGTTGTTATTAATGATTGTATCATTAGGGCTTCATTAAGCTTTGTTGCAATCAGGAAGATGTTACATTTTAAAGTGATTGTTTCAATGTTCTCAACTGGAAAAAGAATACTGTTGTTCTGTAACTAGTTATACTTACGAAAACAATCAGTATTGTTCTTTTTAGTTTCTACGAATCATTAGAAGTTAGAACTCTACAATTAAACAACATTTATTGATATTGGACAATTTATTATTTATCTTACATAGTTAGTTTGTATGAATTATGATAACGGCGGGTGTATAATTTGGAAACCATTTGATACTTTCAAGCTTACTGACGCAATCATTTTTGAGGTACATATTTTTTCGTATATTTTTCTTTTAATATTTTTTTCATTACAACTGTAAAAATGGCAAAATAATATTAAAAGAGCATAGTCAGTCCATGATTAGAAAAATAACTTTCCTCAGGTGATAATATATAATCACGATAAAAAGAGTTCATAATTCGGCCACCCGTACAAAAGATCGAGATTCTATAGGAAGTAGGAATTTCTTTTTCGTATTTCTATGTATAAAGGATAGTTTTGTATTAAATTAATAATAGACTGATCATGCCCTTAATGTCACAGACTATATGGGGAGTTAGAAAAATGCAGTGACATATTCGGAACTATGTGGTTGAATTCGGGCTTCGACCACAAGCTAGGTCATGGAAAATTATCTTTTTCAGATTGGTCGGGGTCTTGGATGTTGTTCTATCTATGTATCTGTTATCTATCTATACAGGGCGGAATCGAACTCGTTAGCATACACAAAAAAAATACACGTAAAAACATGTCTTGTGTCAACATTAAATTGCTGGTTGTGTATCGGTCTAAAGCTGGGCATTGACGATCAGTTTTGCGCGTCAGTTTAGACATAAAACTGTGGCGTCACTCCAAATGGTTTTAGGGTAACTAAATTTCCCCATTCACTGGCGTCGCTCCGGCTCTTCAGTTTTCTATTGGCTGGGCTGTGAGGCGCACTACCAATTTGTGTCGAAACAAAAAAATGGCTTCTGACTCCGAAGAAGAAACGTTAATACTTTTATATTCATATAAAAGCTTTTTGTCGATAATGTTTTCTTATGTTTTCGCGATTGTTACACATTTAAACGTAACGCGTTTATTACATTGTTTATTGTTTGTCGATGTTGTATATTTTTTTAATTTTTGTCCGTTACTTTCCACAAACATTCAGAATTTTTAAATTTAATATATATATTACTAGCTGTTACCCGCGGCTTCGCCCGCGTAATATATAGCCTATGTCCTTCTCGGTACCCTAACCTACGTGTATCAAAATTTCACGATGATCGGTTCAGTAGATACGGCGTAAAAGCGTAACGAACAAACAAACAAACTCACTTTCGCATTTATAATATTAGTTGGAATATATATAAATAAATATATACGGACATATCACACAGATTGAGCTAGCCCCGAAGTAAGTTCTTAAATAAGACTTGTGTTATGGGATACTAACTCAACGATACTATATTTTAGTTGTGGTAGAGCCACGCTACCGGCGAAAATCACTTTTGCTGGTAGCATGAATGGGCCGGCTCGTCCGGGGAAGTACCACACTCCCACAGAAAATCGACGTTTGAGTAGTAGTTTTACAGCTTCTATGCTTCGTTCGGTGAGTGAGAGCGCCGGAGGCCCATCCCCCCCCTCCCCTCTGGGGAGGGAAAAATAAAAGGCCGGCAACGCTTTTGTCATACCCCTGGTGTTACATTAGTCCATGGGCAGCGGTGATCACTTACCATCAGGTGACCCGCTTGCTCGTTTGCCGTCCTATGACATAAAAAAAAAAAAAAAAAAAAAAAAAAAAAAAAAAAAAAAAAAATAACAATATATACATTTACAAACATCCAAGACCCATGTCAATCTGAAAAAGATCATCTTTTATCTTGACCTGACCGGGGATCGAACCCGCCATCCGTGTCACAGGCTGGCGTGTTGATCGTTGCGCCACGGAGCTCGTCAAATATGTATTTAATAATTATAATTAATTTTGTTAATATATTTTTCAATAAATTCTGACGTCCAGATAAAACAGATGCCGCCATTTTAAAAACAAATAAATCCAACAATCAACCACCGCCGGCGCCGGGCGCTGCGAGCAAACTGACGTGTGGAGTGACGATCGCGCACTCACGGTCAGTTTGGCGCGGACGCGCCGGCTTGGATTAGGGTAGCCACGGAAAATTTCGTGGCGCGTCGTCAGTTAAAACTCTGGAGTGATGATACCACATTGACGATCAAATTTTGGATTGATGTCAGTTCAACTGACGCGCAAAACTGATCGTCAATGCCCAGCTAGTCACTTGTTTTGCGTAAGTTTCACCGACCGATTGATTTAATACTGATTAAATGAATAAATGTTTCGGTGTTTTTGGAAATTCAGTCCTGTTTTAATTGTAGGTTTTTATCTAAAGTAATAGCTTCTTTCAAAGCGTTTGAGGAAGTAATTGAGTTTTTCTTAAATTTAAAAAAAGTGTAATTTTAATTTACTCGAAAGTAGTCTTAAATTACTTTCAATCATGGGTATAGTCTATATTTAAAAGGATGCCAATAAATTAAAAAACACCTGTATATGTGTCTGTCCTTGAGCAAGTTCTACGACAGAAGTTAACAACACTGTGGGTCCACTTCAACGTGTGTGATTTGTAAATAGGTACAAATTACAAAAAAGGTATTTATTTATTTGTATCAACTATTGCTATACCGAATATAATGTGTCCCGAATATGGGAGAAGTTAGATAAGGCAAACATAAAACGACCACTTAATACCTACAACACTCGTTACTCTATAATTTTACTGCACGTCTCACCTTTCTATGCAAAAAGGTCATTATATGCCCAAGGGCGATAATAACACCATTATGCTTATTTCAGTACAGATAAAAAAACATTATGTTTACTTCGGTTACTAGAGACTTTAGTAGCCGCAGGAACAGTATGAATTTTTAGGGCTGTCTTCACCAGCGAGACTATCGCGGCGATTTTATCACCGTGCCACGTATTTCTACTGTTAAGGAAAACATCCTTATCCATCAGAGCAGCCCATCATAATAAACAATTTTTCCTTTGGAACAAATGTAGGCAACAAAAAGAAATTCGTCATTTTCATACAAATTGCTGGGCTGGCCGTACACTTAAGTATAAAAATGACGTTTTTTTGAAGAACTCATTCAATGATGAGATATTCAAGCAAGTGTTCGAGTGTTCAGCCGCGCGGGCATCTTGGGACCAATGTCCCAAGTGCCCGCGCGGCTGAACACTTGCATACGAAAATGTAAAAAAAAATTGAGTTCCTAACATTGATTCCATCGGAAAAGTTATTCATATTGAGGGGCTGAGTGAGTCATCCCTTTAACGGTATGTCAAGGGTCAATTTACATGCTGAATAATAATATAATATAGAAGCGCAAACTCGTCGCGATTTTCTTCCTCGCGGACAAGGCCCTTTAGTACACATAAAACTCGTAAATAAAGCCACAACGACGCATAAGCATGCCGCTATTATTGGTATCGATTAGTCTATTCAATGTTTTTTATTACGTGTTTAAATAATAATAATATTTTGGCAAAGGTAGTCTTTATCTACGTTTTTTTAGTTTCATTATTTATTCTCTTTAGATACGGACCAGGACTTCTCTCTCTCCCTCAAATCCGTAATGATGTTCCTGTATCCATTAGCAGGAAACAAACATAGTACTCCCAAAAAACTAAATAGAGCCAAAATATCATAGAACTTTGTCACTAAAAACAAAAAAACATAAAGTGCAAAGTTGAGACGCAGTGGTGGAAGAGGTTTTTAGCCGGTAAGAGTCCGGCACTACCTAGGTCTTCCTTCCCAGGTGTCCATGATGAATTTTTACCTCTTCCAACATTAGTCTCAAAAAAAATCCGTAATGATGTATGTTACTCCAAACAGTCAGATCGTGTTAATTTTTTAAATAATTTTGCGTTTCAATTAACATTTATTTGTTTTTCTAGGGGGCACACTAGGCACATCATGTTTTGATATTATGAGAATCAGTCATTAAGAGAAAACGTGATTACCGCCAAAACGGCCGTTTTTGGCGGTAATCTGATTCTCATAATTCTCACTGATTCTGATAATATTAAACATGATTCCAAAAATACTTCAGGTTATTTACTAGTGCTTATATGATTTACATTCTTGAATTTCTTTCTATTTGTAAAGTATTAGGAATAAAATGATTGCCGTCGCTACTGTGCCTAGTGTGGGGCCTTAAGATCCGTAACTTACTACTTAACCGTCACTGTAGAAATATTTTGTATCGCTGATAGTGATAAAGATGCCTTGATGTAAAATAAAGTGCTTAGTAACTAAATAAATATAAATCCAATAAATATCACATCAAAATGTCGTTCCGTTGCTTATTTCTAACTAATTAATAAATACAAACTTATCTAGGATCAAATCACACTGACTGAGTGATAAACTTGTGTTAGTATCCTACTAACTCAACAATGCTATATTTTATATAAAATACTGATATAGACAAACATCCAAGGCACAAGGTTAATCTATAAAAGGTTTTCGTCATGACTTGACCGGAAATCAAATGCCGGTCCCTGCGACTCAAAAACACCAGCGGTATAACTAATCCAACGAGTTCATCTTTATTAAAACCAACTTCATCCTTTTAAAATCACATCATAACCTTATGCTGCCTATCAAAAAACCAGCCAAATGAGTGTCAGGCCACGCGCAGTGTACGGTTCCGTAGTTGCGAATGACAACTTTGAGGTCACCCTGTTCACACTCGCAGTTTAACGACCAAAAACATCTAACAATGAAAATTGTATGAAATTTTACATTTTCCAGTACATGAGTTTGCTTATAAATTTATAGTTTACACTTAGTACTCAGCTCTGATAGTTTTCCTTTCGACTTCAGTATATATACTACTGCTGTAATTTTTTTCACGTATCTATATATAACCGTTGAGCAGATAGCAGGGGGGGGGGGGGCACTGACCTCTAACAAAAATTTGCACTTTAAAACTAAATATTTCGGAAACGGATCCCTAAATCGAAAAATGGTGTTCTCAACCTCACAATATTTTTGAAAGATCTATTTAACGATACCCCACACGATGACGAAGTAGAGAAAAAAAATTACTCCCCCACTTTACTTGTATGCGAGCTACCCTAAAAACATTTTTTTTTCAAGATTTTTTCTACTACTTTTTTGTCATGAAGACAGACAGACAGACATGGCGAAACTATAAGGGTTCCTTTACTACGGAACCCTAAAAAACGAGGCTAGTAAATGATGCAACTCAATAATTTCCCAAAGATTAGAAGATGATTACCAAAAAATTAGGACAACCCTTTCTGACGCGTGAAGCGGCATGGAACCCGTAATCAAAATCAATTTGTGGACGCACATGGTGCTAAGAGTCACCCCTATGGTGTTACCGGTTGTGAGGTTCATATAAATAATAGTACTTGACATTTAAACTATGGTGGTTCCTGGTAATATTTCTTTCGTACCGGACAGAACATTAATTGTTTAGAAACTAGGCTCTAATCATTATGTGCATAGAACTACAATATGACCCTATGTATTTATTGCCGAATTTTTCGAGTGGTCTGCTAATTGCTATTGATTTCTACTGTTCAAAAAAAATTGTAGATTATTTACACACTAGAGTTAGTATATTAGTTTCATCACCAACAGATACCTAATGAGAATGACCAATATTTAAAAAAAAAACCTTGATTGCATACATACATATTATCACGTCTTTATCCCTTGCGGGGTAGACAGAGCCCAAGGTTATAAAATCCTAGGGCCACGTTTAGCGGTGGGCATTAAATCGTCAAAAGATGGAGAGCGGAATCAAAATAGTGATGGGTTTTATTACGTGATGCCTTAGATATTTTCGCCCAATGCCTTGACCGGCTTTTACGTTCTGCGCGGGACGAAACGTAGCTGGCTGGTTTATGTTTTTCCTTTTCTCCCAAACCAGCATGAAAGAAAACCTTGAACCTATGTCACTCGGGATAAGGAATTGATCCAAAAAGTATCTCGGGCATTTAGAAGTGCTGGTGGAATAATGAGACTACTACACATATTAAAACATTAAAACTATAGAAACCTTTTTGGCATTTTTAAATGAATCAATTACTACAGAAACCTATGAGACGTGGCGAAGGACTTGAACCCAGATTCTTAAGTTATAGATTACGTTTTCTTACTCTTTGACAGCCACAACGTTTATGAAGCATTCAATCAAATTTAAGATCCGTTTTTGACTCACCTTCAAAACTAACAAATTACCTTAAACGCATCCACAAACATTAATATTCAAAACGCTTCTTTATAACAACCATCCATCGCAAATGTAAACGCAAATACATCAAAGTCCGCAAAACAAACGCACCATTTTTTTTATTGCCCAACCCTTCGACGTCAATAATTAGTTTAACATTAAGCCCACACAGTGAGCGGGCAAATGCTTTTTTGTGGCCCAAATTGCAGCGGGACACAGCTTGTATTAAAACGTCATTAGTGAGTGCGGTAAACGGTAACTGGCGATTACTGGCTTCTGGTCTAGTTGACGGCTGAATTTCGGTAATCGACGGCTGGTTACGTCGGATACTTTAAATTGCTTTTGTAATCCTGTAGTTAAAGCCAGTTTGTTTTTATTATTCAGCCGACGGTTATGTGTGGTTCCCGGTAGAGTAGAATAGGACCACTCTAAGTCTTCCCGTGGATGTACTCAACAGCTTAACAAAGCTCATAACTATCGAAGTGACCCCTCCAACCCGTCTGGCCGGCGTAAAATGTGTAGGCCAAACCTTCTGACGGCTATGGCTAATATTATGTATACTAGTACAGAGAGGGTAGTGCTTATGAAGTGAAAAATAAAATAGAGCTGATGATGATGAACCAAATATTCCTTCTCCTTTCTTTTAACGCCTTTTTACCCAACATTTAGTCAAAACGCTTACGTTTAGGCATAGCAATTGTTTCCAGTGTGTAAGATATGCTAAGCTACTTAAAGACGCAGACGAGTCTCGAGGTCTGTAACATGAATATAAGCACTAATAATTGCATTGACCGCCATTCGTTTTGTATTTCTAGAAACCACGGTCATCACGGTCACGTCACTTCCAGGGTTGGATCTTGGACTATAACTAGAAGAACTAGTGGCTTGGTGCCCAGTTAACAGCAAAATCTGAATGACACTTTCAAAGATGTGATTGTATAAAAAGCAACTTATGCGGGAATTGCGTTTGTCTGAAGAGGCACACTAGGCACAGTAGCGACGCCAATCATTTTATTCCTAATACTTTATAAATAGAAAGAAATTCAAGAATGTAAATCATATAAGCACTAGTTAATAATCTGAAGTATTTTTGGAATCATGTTTAATATTATCAGAATCAGTGAGAATTATGAGAATCAGATTACCGCCAAAAACGGCCGTTTTTGGCGGTAATCACGTTTTCTCTTAATGACTGATTCTCATAATATTAAAACATGATTCCAAAAATACTTCAGAAAAGAAAGAGAACTGTCCCCCTTAAAAGTTTAAAATTATTAAGTTACACATAATATTATTTTGAGCAACATTATATAGAGGAAAAATTTGATTTGAATTTGGGACTGGTCTGCTCGGCCTCTTTGAGACTACTTTAAGTATCATATGTTGTTTATTATCTTTACACACTCGATCGTTAACATAAACATGTTCCAAAAATAATAAATCTATGTATATTGAAATTGTAACATGAAAACAGAAAAAAAGAAAGAAAAAAGAAAAGAAAGAAAAAGACAATAAGGAATAAATATTCGTAATCATATAAAGCCCTTCAGGCGAGTAGGCGACCAAAACTGTTGATAAGAGTTTCTTTCGGCGTTTCTTCTCTGCAGTGGTCGGTTCCGAAACGCTAGTAGTCTGTAGCTTTTGAACAATTAATAAATACATATTATCTAATAAGATAATTTTAAATATGATATGACGTGAAAAAGTGCCTGCAAAGGCCTATTTTCTGAATAAACGTTTTGATTTTTTTTTTTTTTTTTGATTATTTGTGTCTTTGTTTGTAATAAATAATGCAAACACTACTAAACTGATTTTAAAAACTATTTATTAGGAGAAAGCTTCAGTATCAGAAGTAATATTTAAATGTCATAAAATTTGGGATAGCCCAAGGCATCTACAATTTGCCTTCTATTGATTTCTCAATCATCTTAGCGTGTTACTGGTTATATCCTGATCTAAGATGCTTCAGAATCCGGGGTTCGGGGGCCGCGGGTTGGCCCCTGGGGCCCAAACAGTCTATGTGATAAAACCGGAATGTTATCCACTATGTTAAATATTGTACGGTGGTAAGTTCTGCACAGTTCATTTTGCAAAAAGAATTCAAGACACGGATTATAAATTTCTTACTAGTAATTACTTTAATGAAACTTAGAAAGTCTGCAGTTATTCCAAAATGGAAAATATAAGATCAAAAGCCAGCACAGCAGCGGCAGCGGCGGCAAAAAACCTCAAACGGCGCAAATATGAATGTATTGGCAACAATACATTCATATTTGCGCCATTCTAGGGCCGTGGGGACCTCAGCGCATAAATTATTCAATGCCATCGCTAAAAAATTAATAGAGGTGTCTCATGACCAGAGGGCTGGCTTATATTATGGCCAAAAGATTAGCAGTGCTATACAACGTGGCAATGCTACCAACCTTCTGGGCACGCTACCATGGGCGGTCTTGGACAACGAGTTGCCATGATTATTTTATTTGTAAATAGTAGTTTTACTTTAACTTTTATTTTTCTTTACATACAAAATAAGTATTGTTTATTAATGAAAAAGATAATAAATTTAATTTACATATTGAAAAAAATAGATACTAAGACCATAATGCGCAAAAGTCGCTCTAAGTATTTATTATATCAGAACTAATATTAGATCTATAAAAATCGCCGTCCATTCAATCCATAATCAAAATCAACACGACCACAATCACAAGTCATTCGTAGGATTGTTATTAGATTAATGTGGTCTAAATTGTTTGCCTACGCTCGTTACATGTTATTTCTCCGTAACAAGCAGTAACAAGTTGATCAAACGGAACGATCTAGTAAATGACCGTTGTAACAGGTAATATCGAAATATTCGAAGGCACTCACGTAATGTAATGCATGAATTATGACAAAGCAAGCCTAATATACGTTTAAGTGCCAATAGGGTTTAGTAACTGTGATAGTTGGATTGTCTAGAAAATTGTTGTTATAATATTTATTGATGACATGTTTAATGTCTGTCATAAAGTAAAATGTCGATTTCTTTCTGACATACAAGCTTTTATTAACTTCAAGCGTTGTCTGTTATCTTTGCAAGTTAAACTAGAGCCACTTCGCAGTGTCAGTTCAAAGTGACATTAAAGGAAACTTAATAACTATTTTTCTAACTAGATGGCGTTGATATAAGTCAAATGTCAAGTAAAGCCTTACTGGGCCCTAGATAAAAAAAATAAAGTCGCTATAAAATTTACTTATCCATGACATTTATCCGTTTTATCAACGCCATCTAGCAAACTAAACTTTTGTTCTTTAAATGGCTCTTTGAAAACTCCTCATCATCATCATCATCCTCATCATCATCATCAGGTCTTTCTAGTCTCCACTGCAGGAGCACGACCCTCTCTGTACTACCAGAGCCATATACTAGCCTGAGTAGTCAGAGGATTTGGCCTACACTCTCCACGCTGGCCAGACGGGTTGGAGAGGTCTCTTTGATGTTATTAAGCTTTGTTTAGTGTGTGTCTTGTGTTTCCTTGAAAACCCCTCATAGAGCTGAAATTTTTCTTCACATAGGAATGGGATGACAGATGAAAATATAATACACTATGTTAATAGAACCCTGTCAGACCCTTAAAGGGGTGAATCAGCTCTTCAGTATGAATAACATTTCCTATGGGTTTTTGTAACCGTAGTGATTGATCTTTCACACAGTTAAGGCTGACTAATTGTTATAATTTGCATGCAAATAGTTTATATGCATTAGAAATTTTTGATACAAATTACAACTTCGTACATCCAGGTAATACAGAAGTTCATGGTACACATGCCAAAAACATGAATACCAAGGTTAAACACTCGACCATACCACTAATAAATTCAACCAAACCAAACAATGCCTACCACCCACTCGTTCAATATAAAACAGTTTACAAACAACGCTGGCTAAATAAGCTGTTACGCGAGTAATAGTAAGTAATTTTTCTTCACAAAATAACCCAATTTCGTCGCAATGGGGGCCCAAATGACCCATTACTCATGCCATGGCCTCCTGATTATGTTGTGACCACATTAACTTTCTTCGTAACAAAACTGGAGTAATAATGTTAATTAAAATGTCACTGGCCCGAGAAAGCAGCCTTGGGGTAATCCTAGGCGTTAAATAATTCATGTTTTGTCAGTTATGAAGGTGGCATGTTATTTCATGCTTTACAGTACATATTGTATTATAATTTAAGTACCAGCATATGAAAAAAGACAGTTATGGTAGTTGATACGGATAGATGGTAGAAGAAATAATAAGTTAGTAATGAGTTCAGAGCGAAAATTTTATATAAAGTTACTTTCTCAATCAGACAATTTGCTCTTTAAATGACAACAGTTTAACAATTGTAATGTTATTTTGGAACAACTATTAATGTTGCTTAAAAAACTACGTTACTACAAACTCAACTTAATTTATAACGAAGAAATTGCGTTTTTTTTTTTCTTTGTTCATAAGAAGTGGTGTCAGAAGGCGGACAAATGGCTGCAATGATGATGATGATAGCATATAATGATTATACATATATAGGCAGCATTTCCTAATTAACCTAAGTCGTATTTGTTATTAGCGTCAATGATTTTTGCCTAAACTGTATGCAAATATTAATTAAGCCATAAACAACTTTCCAAATAAGTGATGTATCTCCACGACTTATTTATCACCTGGGTGCGTGTTGATTACACACAGTTTCTTGCGTTTCATTTCACGCATGCTGAGCTAATGCGTTTTAGTTCCTTAATACATTGCTCTTTTTCTCATCGAGTCAATGATTTACAATTATATAACATTAATGTAGGATTTGTTGGGCTTGAACTGAAGCCCCATTGATGAGCCATTGTCTGGTCTGGATAGCTTCGTGAATGGCCTCTATGGTGCAGTGGTAAACACGCGAGCTTGCTGCACAAGGGACAGCGGGTTTTATTCTCAACGCGAGCACATAGCTACCCAAGGAGGGTTGGATTGGATAATGGATATATCTTCAAGAATTATTTATCACCTGGGTGTGTGTTTGTGATTACACATTTTTTGCATTTCATTTCACGCATGCTGAGCTAATGCGTTTTAGTTGGTTAATACTTCGTTGACGGCCTCTATATACGGTGTAGTGATAAATATACTAGCTTGCTACGCGAGGGGTACCGAGTTTGATTCCCGGGGCGAGCACATTGCTACCCAAAGAGGGTTGGATTGGGTAATGTATATATCTTCAAGACTTTTTTATTACCTAAGTTCGTCTTTGTGATTACACAATGTGTTGTGTTTAATTTCACGGAAGTTGAAGTGGTGACTCTCTTGTATTATATGAAGAACTTTCTATAGGAGCCTGGGAGCATAGCTGATAACAAAACTATGTCATTACCATTTTAAAGTGTTCGGAAGAAAATTATTTGACCTTTGAATTGCCCGCAATTATTATGAAATGTCAATCCCTGTCAAAAGTTTAACGACATTTTCATACAAATTTCTGGACCGGCCAAACATTTTCGATAAATTCTCAAAGATAATTAAATGAATTTTTTTCCTTTTTTATAGTTTCGCCATGTCTGTCTGTCTGTCTGTCTGTCTGTCCGTCCGTCCGCGGTTTTACTCAGAGGCTATAAGTACTAGAAAGCTGTAATTTGGTATGTGTATGTATATAAATCATGGCAAAAAAGTGATAGAAAAAAATCTTGAAAAAAAAAAATTTTTGGGTAGCTCCCATACAAGTAAAGTGGGGGAGTATTTTTTTTCTCTATTTACCCATCGTGTGGGGTATCGTTATAAAGGTCTTTGAAAAATATTATGAGGTTGAGAAACACCATTTTTCGATTTAAGGATCCGTTTCCGAAATATTTGGTTTTAAAGTGCAAATTTTTGTTAGAGGTACGTGTATATATATATCCCTCTATCTGCTAAACGGTTATATATGGATACGTGAAAAAAATTACAGCAGTAGTATGTATACTGAAGTTGAAAGGAAAACTATCAGAGCTGGGTACTAAGTGCAAACTAAAAAGTTATAGGCAACCAACTTATAAAATGTACTGGAAAATGTAAAATTTGGTCGTTAAACTGTGAAGTGCGAGTGTAAACAGTGTGAACTCAAATTTGTCATTCGCAACTACAGAACCCTACACTGCGCGTGGCCCGACACGCACTTGGCTGGTTGTTTAGGTATATTCCCGCATTGGTCCCATATGATTAAGAGTTGTTGTTTATGATGTTAGCTGCGAGCATTTTGGTGTTTTACAAGTTAAATTACAGCGACTAGAAGTTTTCGATACGAAACTTTTACTCGCTGTAATTTTGTATAGGTATTAGTTTTAAAATTGAAATCTGATTATAAACATCAATATGCCTTATCCGGTCGTATGTACGAAATTTGGTTGAGATTGGCTTAACTGTTGTAAAACTAAGACCAAACTACGTTTGTATGGAATTTCGGCTTTACGTGGGACTCTTAATGCTCTTAATTAACATTGCCTTATAAGGGTGACTCTGACCATCCATATGAACAACTTTTCCTATGGGACTGGGAATTCCAAGAAATTTTTGACTTTCCCATACTAATTGCTTAGGCGGCTCGAGTTCCAAGCATTGATCCCATTTGAAGAAAGTTGTTCATATTGGCGGGAGTGAGTCACCCCTCTAAGGGTATGTTGAGGTCAATTTACACGCTGTAGGTATATTTATTTATTTTGGTCATAACTTCATAAGGTGCTACTGCTTTGCCTCGTTGGATCATCAGCCTAAAACGGTTTTTCTGCCATATCTAGGGCAATTACAAATGATCATAGCGAAAATAATTTCTCACGTCACTCCTCCCGGTGCTAATGTTGATACAAATATAATGGCCGGTCGGATTATAAAGTTATTTACTGAAAGCAATTAACTTGAAATTATATAGACATTACCGCTCATAAGACATCATCGAGTGTATGATGCGTGTAAGGAAAGTAGCATTGCGCATGCGCAATAGGACGGATGTTTCGCACGACTTCTTAGCTAGAAGAAAAAAACAGCCAAGTGCGAGTCGGATTCGCTCGCCGAGGGATCTATGCACTCATTTCATGAAGTACGATAAGTATGAAAACATTATGTGGCAATCTGCACACTGGTGATCTGTTCCCTAGGGTGTGAAATGGAGAAGGTAGAGAATATACAAACTTCTCCAGTATTCATTAAAAAAGACATTGTGTACGTTCCTTCCACAACGGGAGTCTTATCGTACTGATACAGCGTTTAATTTTATATAACTAGATTTATTTTATATTTTATAAATTTTCCAAACGAAAAACACATAACAAATAAATACTTATAATTTTTTTTCGCACATCCACTTACTCACTAAAACAATTTAATTTTCGCTTACTTAGTTTTAAATTGATCAAATTGAATAAAAACAAGTAATACTTGTATGGTACCTACAATGTAGTTGAATTCATGTAAGTATTTTCATTTTTTCATTTTTTTCTTTTCATTACAGAAATTTGGTTGTGCTTAATTTATGAGTACTTATTTCCAACAAATATCATGCTTTACAGAATAACATTAGCAATGCACAGGTGCAAGCCAATCTAATAATTAAGTTATTAGCTGCTTCATTTGTGGCCATGTTAATTTTACAACCTTATTTATGAGCACATTGTGATAGTGCTTACACATTTTAATTGTTGCCATAATTAACTAAACCTTTATCTTCTTTGATACCTCTCTCATTTGAACGATTTCCTGGTGCATCTTCAGTTGATCACCTCAAAACCCGATATAGCTTATATCTCCGGTTCATGCTTGGTTCATGATGTAATATTACACTATGATGCAAGTACGGTGAGGTGGATATTATAGCCGAGATAAATTATGGGTACGAAGCGAAGCGGAGTGCTTATAGTCCGCTTACGGAGTACAAGATCATTCATACGACGTTTTTCAATACATTTGCGATTACCGTAAAATAAATTGAGCAATAGTGATTGGCGTTAAGATAAACATTACGATCCAGGAACAGGACCGTATTATTAGCAAATGTATTAAAATAATTATTTAACTGACCTTCGTAGTTACCTTATCTACGACTTTTGCTCTGTTTGTGCACGTGCTATTTAGCAAATCTCTTGATTTAAAATTAAGCAATAAATGCCTCAATAAAAAGTTTTACTTTTGTTATATTTGTAGCCATAGTAACTTTAAAAAGTAATTTTTAACTGGCTAATCTTCTTCTTCTTTCTCACCTTATCCCATTTATATGAGGTCGGGACAGCATGTTAACTTTTTCCATTTCGTTCTATCACGAGCCATCTCCTGGCTAGTGTATAAATCCTTACTAAGCCTAGTATTAACTACCACACTAAAATGTAGTCAATAAGTTTTAAGCTCTCTATTTCTACCCTTGTTGTCCATCGCAAATTTCGCAAAGACTTGCATTATGTGATTACGAGATTATACAACGTTCCTTTTAGGAAGCTTACAGCCATTGAAAACTAACGATGTGTTAAGTTGGATCTTTACAAAATTCTTTGTAAACTGTTTGAGACTTCCTGCTATGTATTTGTTCGTTATTTGATTAAAGCTATCATACTTTGAATAGGTGACAGAATAGGGCAGCATATATAATTGTACATAAACTTTCATGACAGTCACCATCATCATGTGTATGGAATGTCGCGAGGAAAGCCTAAGCATGCAACGTCTCAAGTGGACTAACTTAAAGTTGTGTTTCTGTAACCTCCCTTATATTGCAAAAGGTGGTTCTATTGAACATTGTGCACCAGAAGCACAGTTAATTCACCATCATCATCAGGTCTTTTTTAGTCTTCAATGCCGGATCATGACCCTCTGTGTATTTCCAGAACCGTAGCCTGAGCAGTCAGAAGATTTGGCTTACGCTCTCCACGCTGGTCAGATGAGTTGGAGAAGTTTCTTTGATGTTTATCAGCTTTGTTCAGCTTGTGCTTCCTAAGTCGCCTTCTACGACATCCACAGGAAGACTTGGAGTGGCCCTATTCTACTCTAACGGAAACCACACGGCGTCTCTACCAGGAACCACATGTCAGTCATTATGCTTAATGAAACAAAGACTAATAAGTTCCTTTTTTATTTTTGCATGAAACAACATTGAAATATATACAATATTACAAATAAAACATATTCATCATGTTAATATGATAAAACATTTAAGCCTATATAACACAATTACCGTAGTATATAATGAAAGTTGCATATCCCAAGCATAGATTCTATTTGTTCTAAGAAATATGAAAGCCAATCGTTATTTTGACCGTGATATAAAAATCGTTGATTCAATAAGATGTGCAGACATCCCAATAGACATGATGCTACTAAAACCGCATCCGGCGCTCGCGCACAAAAAGTACAGCTTGGGAGGAAACCTCAAATGGATTTATTTCTTTCACGATTTCTCTTGATGGCTATTTGTCGTTCTAATGTAAAATGTATTTGTATTTCCAAATGATTGCTCTGGCAGGTGTTGCCAACATTTTATCTTGAACAACTTTTGATTAACGTTGAACATTTGAAATGATCTCTGCAAGTTTGATGGATTATCCAGCGTCCGATCAAGTTAATAATTTTTTTAATCTTATGTCTAGTAACACTGCATGCTAATTATGTCAGCAACCTGACATACATAACACTGAGAGCATTTAAAAAACTACTTTAACTCTTTTGAATGTTACTAAAGAATCTTAAGAGTAATAAATGGTATCTACTAAATAACTTTAATGTTTACCTAACTCCTATGATTCCGTGCTTCGGAAGGCACGTTAAGCCGTTGGTCCCGGCTTCCATCTGGTAGTCGTTAAAGGAACCACGTCAGAGGCCGAGAGGCGGTTCCGAAGAACTCTGACACCAGGGTGTGCATGGTCAACTGACCGTGTTACCTACACGAAATGATGATGATCTCCTATAATTCCATCTAGAATATACCTTCTAGAAAATTTAGTGTGGAAAATGTTTTACACAAATGGGTTGATTATTAATCATGTCTAGATCATCGGTGTTGATGTAAATATTTATAAAGAAAGTAAAATAATATATTTTACTCAAATTTCAATACGAGTATTTTACTTTATTGACTTAATGTAAAACTGATATGTTTATTACAGTAAATTGATTATTGAATAAGATATTATAATGAAGATCAATTTAGTTACTTAATGCATCAAAAGCAATATTGAGGTGAACGAGTTGCTTAACATATTGATGTTTATATTATATTTCATCCATAATTCATGCAATTAGATTGAGACAAATTTGATTTATTTATTCTGAGATATTATGTCGTTAATTTAAGAGGAGCATTTGGGTTAATGCGCATCTAAATAACTAACAAAAATATTGCCCTTGCCAATTCTAATAAGCCCTAAGGCTTTATTTTATTTATTACTTAAGGCTTTATTTTACAAACACTTCATGTGCCGAATTACAGATACCTGTGTTCGAGAATGCTCATACATGTGTTAAAAAACCTAAATCATGATTTAATATCTCATTAAACTTTTTATTAGCATTTCTGGAGCCAAGTGTTGCCGACCCCTCGCCGCGACCGTGGCTCGTGTCCGCGCGACTCCTGCGCGCTCCATTTCCATTGCTCAATGACTACCATTCAAATCGCCGCTGACTGTTGACCGCCATCTTGCTTTTTATCCACGCTGTTTTTCCGTTCTTTCTGTAATGGCTTATTACTCGGGTACGATGAACCCACATTCTAAATTTCTAATTTCCAAGCATTAACCTTCTAAAAAGAACACAAAGTCATTTTCGCCCACTACAAAAACCATTAATAAACCCATTTCGCTATGCCCTAACTGATTTCTTTTATTACGAAAATTGAATTTTTTCACCTAATTCACCAGAACAAAATCTACCGTTATCCGTAAAAGGATTCGACTACGCCAATTTTGAAGACAAAGATGTTCAACAGAAACAATGCAGAACTAATTCAGATATAATGAATTTGTGAGTTAACAGATTTCCTGACATGGCTAAATCCTGAGCCGAGAGCGCAGCGGAAACATTAACGACGATCGAATCTATAATTTCATAGTCGATAGGCTAACAATATCTCGAGAGTCGATAAAAAAGTGATTTAGTATTATTAGGCGGCGAGATGCGAAGATGCGATCGAGCCGAATCGATTTGGCGCTGCGTGAAGTTTGTTTAGCGGAACGGTAGCGGGCGGGAGGCGCGGGCAGCGCGGTGCTGCGAACGTGCGCCCGCGCACCACGCCCGCGTTGCTTACTCTACGAAACAAGCTTTATTGGACCACCTTTAGTGACGCTTAGAGTAAATAACCAACTTTTTTAGTTCCAGAATTGAACGTTTCGTTCGTAACTCAGTAACGGTCAACCGCCCGTTTTATTTGTTCATGTCGTTACCCAAAGCCAGTCAGGATATGACCGACGTTACCGCGATACTGATCTGAAATGTAATTTGGAAAATGAAATTATCATGTTCGGCAAGTGGCTGCCGTGTTGGGGTTGGCTGTAGGATAATAAAACGAGGCGTTCATGTAACTAAATTTACGGAGCTAACGACAATAAAAATAACAATTATGAACGCAAGATGTTTATCTGGGTAATCGTTTCGGACTAATTTCGTAGCGTGCCGCGGACGTCTAGTGTTTATTGTCTATTTACACGTATAACTTTTATCGCATAACGTGATTCAACTAATGAGAAATTATCTTTTATGATGCTCAATTTCGAAGATATTAAAGTGCTTGATGGAACGAGATACGGTGTAAAGCAATATAAAACAACCAAAATTACAAGCTAAATTTCCCTAACATTAACACTGATTTTAGTTTGATAGTTTTACATTGTCCAAAAAAAATGAGGTTGTGAAATCATTCAGCTTACCGTCTAATGCCGGTAATAGAGATCAAATGACCGGACAACGAAATGAAAATGTTTTCAAAACACTCATGATGACAATCTCGACTTCCGGACCACACCGTGGGATGATCCCACTCTGTTATTAAGTGCCGAATTCACGATCACTGACCGACACGTGTCGTCAACATTATAACCACAAAGAATACAAACCAAACTGCTCGAACTACACTAAAAGATAATGATAGCTTTATAACTACTAGCACAAGAGTGAAAATCGTTATAAAGTCTTTCGTTAAAGCTTTGTCAAATCTGGTTATACCTGTAATTCACGCCACAGACGAAATAAAAAAACCAAAGCTACCGATGGCGCCTTGTCATTAGCAACTTCCGAAAACGAGGCAAGTTTTTGCAACGTCTAGCGGTGGGCCCAAAGGGACAACAAACTGACAAATTGTACCAACAAACAATGTAGCAGGGAAAAAACAGTTTTGAAATGAATTAGTATTGACGATGATGAAAGGTTTTACGCAAGAAAGTAATTGCCTACTGGAACTGCTTTGTCCTCCTAAACATTACAATGTATAAGCCTCTTTTATTCCTAATCCCTTTGTAGTATTGTAATGCTTCTGAATAAAATTGCAAAATTTACTATCCTGAATGCGAAAGTACTATTATACTCGAAATCTAAATCCTTTTTGCCATTTCCAGCTTCTTATCAGTGAGACCAAGTCAGTTGTCAGTCGTCAAACGAAAATCTCCGAAATAAATTAGTTAATGTGCATAAAGTGGCCAGGCTCGTGACTGGCCGACGTTGGCCCCAAGCTAAAATAAACATCCCATTTTTATCTTCGCGTCAAATCACTTTCGTGAAATATTGCCAGTGACAAAGCAATAACGCTTTGAATTTCCGGTTCAACACACCGAATTAGAATCGAGATTTTTGCCAATTTCGACGGTTTGCTAAACTAATCTGGATTTAAATAAATACGCTACTGTGCTCCGCACGCAGCCGCTTTTTGTCAGAAGCCGTAAGAACTGGAATTGATTATTCGCTTCCAAGAACACTGGGGCGTTGCAACCGGCCTGCATTTTCCAAGAAAATCAATTTATCAATTAAGTTATTTTTAAAATGGTTCTGTCACAGCCTGAGGATGTAAGCGGTCGTGATCATGGAAATCACGAAGCTATTAATTGAGTATCGCGGGCAATCAATCCGCACCCACGAGCAATTTAGAGTTAGCTTTCAATAGCTACGACCACGCTTCGGATAATAACATTGGCGTGTATTAATTTATTTGTTAAATTGAATAGGGCTAATTTAGTCTAGGAAAGGTGGGGAAATAAGTTTATAGCAGGCGGAGTTGTTGACGGTGCCGGTTTTTGATGCCATTGGCCGGTGTCCCCCAGGGGCGGGGTCTGGGCCCCATGTTTTATTTGAATTATGGATGAGGCATGCGGCGCTCGGCTCTTCAAACCAGTTGTGAGAGCAGCAGCCTCGCGCCCGCTCGCCTCTCCTCTTCTAATTAATTGATGTTTTCATTTAATAGCTTGTTTTGTAATTAGCCGGTAATTTCTACAGAATTGAGTGTTTATACTTCTTTAGATTTAGTGCCAGTTCATGACTTTTCACCTCGTGTGTTGCTGGTGAGTAAAGTGCAATGTTTATTTATATACAACATTATCCTATTAATGGTGAATAGTCTATTAAGAGTGACCATTCGGAGAATGCAAACTTTAATAATTATTTTACACGAATAAAGTAGTATGTCTTTTATAACATTTGGGTCATTTCAAGGTCGCTCCATCAGCTGATCTTATTGTACGTAAATGTTCCTTTTAAGTCATAAAAATGACAAGTTTCAGGAACTGTTGCTTATGTTGCAAGCTTATTATGTTGGGGATACAATTTTACAAAACCTAACTTGATACAAGGGTTGATGACACTCGTATGACAAAGACTATATGATTATTAGTCATGATGCCTCAGTTATCATATGTAATACTGACATAAATGTCTTGAACACTACAAACTTTCGCGTTTATGATATTAAATAACTGTCAATTGTACTTACCATTACAGGCAATGATTGATATGAGAATTTCTTTGTTCTACTACAATGTGGTGAAACTTATTTGCAACGCAAAATTAACTTTAATACTATGTTTTCAAGGTTGTGGTTGACATGACTAATGATTATTTCTACTTTCCTCATTGTTGTCTGTCTTTAATTGTTATGCCACAATATTATACATATGTACTTTAGACCGATTGAAGATTGATTATAAGTAGATTGTCTTATTCATGTAAGACTTTTAAGATTCTTGTAAGATGACATTATAAGTCAATTAAGTTTCTATGCCACAAAAACAACCACTAGGTTGACTTGACAATTCTGATGACGACATGATATTATGTGATGTTATAATTATCATACAAGTCTTTTTAATTATATATTGATTGCTTTAGACTCTACGATATTTTACTTTAAGAACTCTACTCCATATTCAATATTGTTATACTTGTTTATTGGAGACTAGGACGTTACCGCGAAGGAAGGATATTTTTGTTTCTATAAAAATATACAATTTCTTCTTTGAGTAAATTTCAATATTTAGCTTTAAACATAAATAATTTGAATCTAAACCAGAGATAATCATTTAACACCCTTTGTTGTCTATAGATTTTTAACATTCAAATATTTTGCTGAGCCGATGGTCCAGTGGGTGTGAGCTCTATGAGCGCTTACGTATGTTAAGCAACCCCTGGTGCAGTCCCTGCTTGGATGGGTGACCGCAAGTGGCATAAAAATATCTCGAGCTCCTCCGTGCTTCGGAAGGCACGTTAAGCCGTTGGTCCCGGCTGTCATCGTTGATGGCAGTCGTTAAGCTATGTCAGATGCCTTAAGGCAGCTTGAAAAATCTGACACCAGTGTTGGCCACTTACACATACGAAAAACAAACACAAAACAAACATTTTGCTATGTTATGCAAATTCCTAGAGAGGTTATTTTTTATGCTAATTCGTCTACCTTTAAAACCGACTTTAGTTTAATAGCTATTCGTGGCACGCTTTTAAAGTCCAGCGCCAGTTCTCGGAAGGCCACAATTAGTGTATCTACATTCCGTCCATTAGGGTCCTAAAACAGATGGCTTTAAATTAATCTGCTTGCGAAATGTGCCTTATCTGCGCTTACAAATTAGGCTGCGGTTGGCACGTGTCAGAGAAAGACCTTCAGATTATTGAGGATTTATTGCTGGTCTTAAAACTCGCGAGGGTATAAAAATGCTATTATATTTTAATAAAAATGAGAACAATATACTCACTCTTATAAGAATTATAATTAAGGGCGTTTTGCAATATAAAATTGCCAACGGTCAAGACATGTTAAATTCCAAGAATAATGAAAAAGTAGATGTAGACTGTTGTTTGATAACCACTGCCTGTGGGTAAAATAACGCACGGCCCAGTATAGTCAAAGGGCCCAACTTTGAAATATTAGCTTCTTGCTTTTTTGAACACTCAATCACACTCAATATACCTTTTACGACAGTCTCTGTGTCCTCGACTTTTGCAAACTTAACCTTCAAAATATTTTTTTGTTTTCGTTTTAATACAATATACAGGGTTATTTTAAAAACATCAATAACCTCTTAGTTTCAGAATCAGAATCCTGAAACAGAATATATGTAGACCCACAAGAAAAAAGGCAAAAATCGGAGAAAAAATGGACCTCCCATACAAATTGACCGATCAGCTGGCCGATTTTCATCTTTTTCTTGCGTGTCTATATTCTGTTAGGACTTCTGAAGTTAGGCTACCAACATGATAGCAGATCTCCGTTGCTACCGCGCATACTCGAGGTCTTGCGGTCTCAACGGGCTGGCGTCAGACTACCATACTCTGATTTATGGAAGTCGGAGTCAGTCGGACTTAAAGCGGGCGCGATAAGTAGTCTGTAAGTGGTGCCATCTATGTGCAGTTATCAGCACCTATTGTGCGAATCAAAATTTTGGATAACAAGGCTAACAATATGTCAGCAACCAGCAACTCCGTCGCTACCGCGCACACTCGTGGCCTTGCGGTCTTGACGGGCCGGCGTGGGACTACCATAGTCTGATTTATGGAGTCGAAGTCAGTCGGACGAAAAGCGGACGCGATAAGTAGGTAGTCCGTAAGTCAAAATATGGTAAATACAAAAATGTGACGCTACCAGCGGTGCCATCTATATGCAGCTGTCAGAAATACTTGTACCAATTAAAGTTTGGGAACACATGGCTAACAATATGTTAGCAAACCTCCGTTACTACCGCGCACACTCGTGGCCTTGCGGTCTCGACGGGCCGGCGTGGGACTACCATACTCTGATTTATGGAGCCGGAGTCAGTCGGACTAAAAGCGGCCGCGGTCGGGCGCGATAAGTAGTCCGTAATTAGTGTTGGGACAGGCGACCTCCGGGTCGGGGACATCAGTCGCCTGGCACAGTTTGGGAGGTTTTATAAATATTAGAACTTTGTAACATGACGGACTGGTTACAGATTACTATTTATAATTCTCATTAACTTGCCGCTCTTTTGCTCTATCTTGTCAGTAGAAGATAAAGACGTGGCCAGGTATTTATTTTTAAAAACACTTATTTATATAGTATACTTTGTTGTTTTCGAGTGGATCCGAATTAATCAAGGCCAAAAAAATGTATATTCTTACAATTATTTCTAAAACATTCTATGATTCAAAACGAATTTTTTATTATAAATTCATATTAATCTATACTCCAAAATAAAACTCAAATTACATAAAAAAGAACGAGTCCTTCATAATCATTAATAATTACCTCATTTGTACCACAAACACGGTCACTAAATTAATCCACTTGAGACATTGCGTGCTAAGGCTACCCTCGCGACATTCCATACACATAACTCCAAATTGCTAAGTTTATCTCCGGCATAAAATAAAAAAGATAACAGAAGAATAAACTATGCCTCTGCTGTATGATGTTTAAAAGACCAACAGTTCAATAGCTCTACCCTTTGCAAAAATGGGTACTAAGGCTTTTATCGTGACATTCCATACATATAAATCCAAGTTGCTGAGTTTATATCCAGCATAAAATAAAAAGTGTGATAGAAGAATAAACTGTGCCTCTGCTGCGCTACGTTCAAAAGACGCACCTTTTGAATTTCTGGTTTTACTTCCTACGCAAATAAGGGAGGTTACACAAGTACAACTTAAAATTAATCCACTTTAGTTAGACAATAGGTGCTAAGGCTGCCCTCGCGACATTTCATACACATAACTCCAAATTGCTTAGTTTATCTCCGGCATAATATAAAAAAGGTGACACAATAATAAACTATGCCTCTGCCGAACAATATTGAATAGAAGCACCTTTTGCAAAATAAGGGAGGTTACAGAAGCACAACTTAAAATTAATCCACTTTAGACAATGAGTGCTAAGGCAGCCTTTGCGACATTACATACACATAACTCCAAATTGCGGAGTTTTTCTACAGCATAAAATAAAAAGGGTGATAGAAGAATAAACCGTGCCTCTGCTGTTCAATGTTCAATAGAAGCACCTTTTGCAAAATTAAGGAGGTTACAGAAGCACAACTTAAAATTAATCCACTTTAGAACATGGGTTGTAGGATAGTGTAAATTGTGTTATTTTTTTTACGAAATTAGTCGCAATTTCGGTTGCACAGTCACACATTGTGGTTGTCACTTGTGTGCAATCCATAGTTTAAGGCTTCCAGCATCTTCTACAAATTATTCCGCGTTGTTGCTTGTCCGTCACTACTCTTCAATATTTTTGTTACGTTCTAAACCAAGGTAATCTAGTGGAGGAATGCTCCTCTGTAACATATTTTTTGACCTCTTTTTGTATTAATTTGGTTGGCTATAAATGCACCGTATGTGTTATGTAGAATTTTTTATTAGATAAAAATAGCCAAAACTTTTTTCCAATATTTGCGATGGTCGTATGTGAGATTTTATGTTTTTGGGTTTGGTCTGCTGTCTAGGTTTTTTTATGCCGGCCAAGCCAGCTTATCAATAAACGCTGTTCCGCGTTAGTTACTTGTTTGTCGCTCCTTTTAATTTCGGTGTTTCGTTACGTCCTCATCCTGGTTTTATGGCTGCGTGCCTCTGTCACATATTTTGTCCTTTTTAAGTATTAATTTATTCATAGTTTGGCTATGAATGCTCTGTATACTTTTCGTAGTTTTGTTGTTAGACAAAAAAAAATACAAAAATCGGCTTAAAAATCTTAAAAGGTTGGTTACATGTGAGATTTTTATATTTTTGCATTTGATTTGCTGTCTATGTAATTATTTATGAGGAGTGATACGACAACTGCGATTAGAACATGCAATTTAGTTACTCATCATATAGGGTGTTGCATCTATCACTCCATAGTTTGTCTCCTCCGGCGCCTCCAACAAATTAGACCGGCCCCAAGCCAGCTTATCACTAAACGCTGTTCCGCGTTAGTTGCTTGTTCGTCGCTCCTTTTAATTTCGGTGTTTTTGTTACGTCCTCATCCTGGTTTATCTGGCTGCGTGCCTCTGTCACATATTTTTGTCTGGTACACTTTTTGTTTTGTCTGAAAGTGCCCGTTCTGCGGATTGCTACGGGGAATCGTGCTCGGTGATTTACGGGAGTTTTGTTTGTTTTTGAAGTTTTGGTGTTGTTAACTTGTAATATTATATTATCTTTTGAAAGACCGTATTTTTTTACACAACTATACCTTTAAATAAAATTATTTTATACGGTTTTTATCGCGTTTATTACATTATTTATACAACAAAGTGTAACAATCGCGAAAACATAAGAAAACATTACAACTATACCTAATATTTCTTTCTATCTATTCGTTAAAATAAGTTTAACTGACGGAATGAAGACCATAACAATGTTATTTTATTTTATCCCTTGTCCCTTTGTCATGATTGTGACAAAACTATACTGTGAGAACTCATTGTAGCTTCAAATCTCTTTGTTAATGGATATAAGGATTTTACAATTTCCTAAATGCTCAAAATGCATAAACGTATCATATTTTTAATTCGTTGTCATCATCATCAGATATGATTCATACAGAATATCCTTGAAATCGCGGTCGACCCATACATGCATAATTACATATTGATGTTCGGAAAAATGTACTTAATTATTGCAAAAAATTATATAGGGTAATTTCATGACCTTGGGCTTTGTCTACGCAAGGGATAAAGACGTGACATTAGGTATGGGTACAAATTTTATTCAATAAGTAAAGTTACTTTTATTCGACATAGTACAAAATTTTACATATAATACATTAAACAATAAAACTAACTTATAAGAACTAGAAACTAACAATTAAACCTACCTAAGAAATAAAATGACTTATAAATAAAACCTAGCTATAAATAAAAAATGTCCCGCAGGTCATTACCCTGCGGTAATGTGCCCAGAAGACTGGCAGCATTGCCACGTTGAATGGCAATGCTTATTCTTTGGTATGGGTATGTATGTATGTAGTGTCCGGTTCCGGTATTGTAACTGTTAATACGTACGTCAGTGACCTCCGCGAAAAATAAATAAAAACAGTGAAATTAGTGTAAAGGTGGCGTTATTATTGCCCAAAAATCAATCGCAATAAGTGGCGGACAAAGTGTGAAAACGGACACAGTGTTTGTAACAAAACTCGACAAAATATCCGCGTATTTCCATTATACAACATAACCTCAAAACGTTAACTAACTGAAATAACAATAGACAATAGAGTTGTGAAAAGGACCCGTACACGATCAAGCTGCTTGTAAAGAGTGCCGTAAACGGTCAAACGGTTTATAAAGGGTCAAGTAAACGATCAAGCTATTTGAAGAGTGTTGCCATAGCTAGCTAAAATCTACTATCATGGAAAAAAGTATGGAATTGCTACTGTCAAAACTTGATGACAAACTACAACAACAAGCAGAAACCATAACAAAAGCTGTGACTACTAATGTCCTAGAAGCACTAAATGCAAAACTACAAACTCTTCAAAAGGATAATGAGTCTATGAAACTCAAAATAAAACACCTAGAACATAAAAACTATCAACTGGAACAAGAAAAACGGAAATATAATTTGGTATTTTTCGGCATTGAAGAAATAGGAAAAACCGAAACGGAGCTGGTTGATTACATCAAAGATTTAATAATAGACACGGGAATACATGTCGATAGCTATGAAATTAGCAACGTTTACAGGATTGGACATCGTGTCAACAACAAAAACCGCCCCGTAGTAGTCTCCCTCACAACCCTTTGGAAAAAACACCTTATACTGAAAAATAAATCTAAATTTAACTCAGGTATTTATGTCAAAGAGGACTACTCCAAAGAGGTATTAGAAAGACGAAGGCAATTACAGCCCAAAGTGGCTGAAGAGAAAAAGAAAGGCAACATAGCTTATTTAAAAGAAGATAAACTGGTGGTAATTAAACCAAAAGACAAAAATCGAGAAAAAAGAAAGAGAGAAAACTCGGGTTCACCAAACTCATCCAACCTAGAAAAAGTTACCATTATCAGCCATCCAAAACAATCTTCATCTAACAAAAATATCCCAAAAGATGTAATTAAGCCCAGCATACTGAATTATGTAGAAAGAGGAGGGTCATCCTCGATGTCAGAACTGTCAAAAAACATGTAAACCCCCCCCGGAGCCGGAAACAATATAAAACAACTGTAGCAAAACCAACTTTTGAATATAGCACCCCAAGCCGGCCGGTCACCGTGGGGGAAGTAGACCACCACCCTCTATCAAATAAAACAACAATTTTAGAAAATAAAAACTATATAACAAACAAATCAAGAAGCCTAAGAATATGCACATACAATATAAGATCACTATCAACAACTATGAGAATGTTAGAACTGAACAACGCAATCGAAAAAATAAATTGGGACATTATAGGGCTTGCTGAAGTTAAGAGAAATGGAAGCGCTATAGAAGAACACCAAAACTATATCTTTTATTATAAAGGTGAAACAGTGGGCCTACATGGAGTGGGTTTCTTAGTAAAGAAATCATACAAAGCCAACATTGTCAGCTTTCTAGGCATATCGGAAAGAGTTGCCATGCTAAAACTGAAACTCGATCAGCACACACTGTCACTAATCCAAGTTTATTCGCCTACCGACAGCTCAAGTGAAGAAGACATCATAAAATTTTATGATGATCTAACAAAAGCACAAGACCTAGCAGATAAAAATCTCCTAATTATGGGAGACTTCAATGCAAAAATTGGACACCCAAAACCGCACGAAAAAATTACACTGGGGAAATACGGATATGGAGAGAGGAACGAAAGAGGCGAACGACTGATACAATATGCATATGAGAATAAGCTTTCAATAATGAACACATTTTTCAAGAAAAGAAAGTCTAGAAAATGGACGTGGATATCTCCCGACCACAAAACAAAAAATGAAATTGATTTCATACTCAGCCCAACCCCAGCGTCTGTAACGAATGTGGAAGTAATCAACAAGATACCATTCCCATCTGACCACAGGATGGTTAGATGCACTTTAAAGACCCATCCACCTAAAAAGAGCAGAAAGACATTCAATGCACCACTCTGCAAACTAAAGTCCACCTATGAAAAAAAGAACTATATACAAAACTTGAAAGAGAACTTAATAAAAACAAAGGAAAAAATTGAAACCACTGAAAATGTTCAAGTCCTAAGTGACACACTGGAAGAAATTATCACAATAAGCCTCAAACCAGAACCAAAACCGAATACGGATAAAAAGCAAGGAATTTTAAGTGACCAAACATTAAATCTCATCTCCAGACGCACTAAGCTCCTCAATACAAAGAATAAATCTAAATCTATGAAAGATGAACTTAAACAACTATTCAAAAGTACAAATAGAGCAATCAGGATGGATTATGACACGCACAGAAAAACAGTTATAGAGAGAAACATGTCAACATTCCGAAGCTCAAAAAGAGCCTATAAAGAACTTATGAATCACAAAAATTGGATTCAGTGCTTGAAGGAGGGAGAAGACGAAATTAGAACTAGAGAAGACATAATAAAATTTGCAACAGCTTTCTATGCGGATCTATACAAAAAACCTCCACAAGAAGCAGAACAAGAAGAAGTTGAACTGGGTTCCACAGACAAAGATGTTATGGCAGCAAATACAGTTAGCCCAATAACTGGAAGCGAGATACTGTGTCACATCAAGAAACTAAAACCTGAAAAGAGTCCTGGTCCAGATAACCTCCCAAATGAAGCGCTAAAAGTAGGAGCACCTGTTCTAGTAACATTTTTAGAAAAACTGTTCAACATGATATTGGAAAGGGAGGTAGTTCCAACAAAGTGGTGCAAATCAAACATAATCCTACTCTATAAAAAAGGGAACCCGCTAGATATAAGCAACTACAGGCCCATTAGCTTATCATCCACAATCTACAAACTATTTTCCTCTATTATTTTGAGCAGAATATCACCGGAAATTGACAAATACCAGCCAATAGAACAAGCGGGATTCCGCCCTCACTACTCTACAACCGACCACATACATGTCATTGAACAGCTCATAGAGAAATTTAAAGAACATAACAAACAACTATATATAGCTTTTGTGGACTACTCGAAAGCATTTGATAGTATAACTCACTCATCTATATGGAAAGCACTGAAAGAAAACAACATAAATGAAAAATATATAAACATCATAAAGAATATCTATTCACAAAGTACGAGCAGAGTGAAACTTGAAATACAAGGAGAGGAATTCACAATAGGAAGAGGAGTAAAACAGGGAGACCCTCTCTCTCCAAAGCTGTTCATAGCCGTTCTTGAGAATACCTTCAAAAACATAGACTGGAAAAACAAAGGTGTATGGATAATGAATAGATGGCTAACTCATCTGAGGTTTGCAGATGACATAGCACTTTTCAGTGAATCAGCCACAGGGTTGGAAGTGATTATGAAAAATTTAGACATAGAAAGCAAAAAAGTCGGCCTGCATATGAATGCTTCCAAAACAAAGATCATGACAAACAGCCTAACAAACCTAAAAACAATAACAATCGACGGGAAGCCGTTGGAATATGTGAGCGAATATGTGTACCTAGGCAAATTAATCTCCTTTGATGCAAACAGCAACATAAAAGAAATAGACAGAAGAATAAACATAACTTGGAAGAAATACTGGGCACAAAAAGAAATTCTTAAAGGCAACTACAGTCTTAATATGAAAAAGATAATTATGGACTCCTGCATACTCCCTAGCCTAGCCTACGCAAGCCAAACTTGGGTGTTCACAGAAAAGGTAAAAAACAAAATTCTGTCATGCCAACATGCCATGGAGAGAAGTATCCTAAAACTGAGAAGACAGCAGAAAACGAGAAATATAGACATTCGTAAGAAAACTAAGCTGACGGATGCGCTGCAGTACACCCTAAAACAAAAATGGAAATGGGCAGGTCATGTGGCAAGATACAAGGACAACAGATGGACTAAAAAAGTAACTAAATGGCAGGGACCGCTAGGAAAAAGGAGCGTCGGCAGGCAAAGAAAAAGATGGGTCGACGATATAATACAGGCGGCAGGGAAAGAATGGATGAGCGTCGCCACGGATAGAAACAGATGGCTAAAGATGGAGGAGGCTTTCACCCAAAAAGGGACCGTGTAAACGGAAATAAAACTAAACTGACTAACTAAAAATAACAAGATATATACTTATGTTTACATGGGAAATAAAGCTTAATAAAAAAAAAAAAAAAAATGTATGTATGTATGTCACGAGTGGTCTTCCTCAGCTATCTGTCCGGTGGCTGCAAGTATGGCAGCTGGTAAGCGTGCCCGGCCACCCGAGCTGCTACTTCCTCATCCCCAATCCATCCGAGCAAATAGCATTCCCCAAATTCAATAACTCCTTCGCTTCTTTCGCTTAAAAACGTTTTTTATGGGCAGTAGAGTCGGAACCAAGATAAGCCAAGTAAAATGCGCTGATAAACCAAAATCGCCCCCAATGATGAAAATCCTTAGAGGAAGCCTATGTCCAACTGTGGACTTCTTACAGCTGTGATGTTGATAGTGACGTATGTATATAATTTTCATTGTAGGTATATAAAGATACATGGAGAATAGGCACCACTTTTTGTAGTTCGAACAAATAAGGAATTGCTATCTAAGTGAGGCATTATGCAACCATTATGCAACTTACTACGATACGAACACAACGTCAAAACGGTTTGACGTCGGAATGTTATCAATGTCAAGACTGTATTAGCCTTCGGCTCCCTTTAAGGGCATAAAGAAATGCCAATAAATGTGAAATGCGTGGGAATGGGTACTAAGGCAGTATTGGCATAATTAATGATTAAGTGGAATTGGAGGTATTCGCGGGACAGGCCCCACGCAGGCGCAACTTTTTGAGACTCATGTTTCAAGAAGCAATTTGATCGGCCATAAGTCTTTTTTAGGTGTATTGCTCGATGTTGGCTCACGAATCAGCACTGGGCAATATCTTAGGACTTGTAAATTTAATGATCTCCGTTCTTGGTAAGGTGTAACCCTAATATAATCATTGTCACAAGAAAATAATAAATAAAAATAGAAAGAGTGAAGTTCTGATATTTTAACTTGTGTGCAGCTATGTGTAGGAGCAACATTTTTGGGACTTATGTAATGTTGATAGAACATTAAGTCCCAAAAATTTTGCGATAGCCTATTTAAGTGTTAAAGACTCGTATGCACGTGATTACTAATTACCCCTACTACTTCTCATGATTATATTATATCATCAAGATTTACTTTAAACGGGGACTTGCGAAATGAGAAAAACGACCACTAATCTTGAAATAATGCCTAATCAAGCCGTACATTAGCGCAGACGGCCATTGTCATAATAAATAATTTTAAAGCACCATTACTCCTCTAAGTGCGCTGATAGCAGACAATAATAAATCTTTTTAATGCTGGCGGATAATTTGCTCTCATGTCTCTACCGACGGACTTGCTAAGGTCCGTAGGCTGGAAACATGTTTTTACACTGAGAAACTTACCATACTCCACACAAACACAATATCTGATATGCACATCACACGAAAGCGGTGGCTTAGCCACAGCTTAGCCCTATGTGTACGACCTCCTTAGAAATTTGGTCGCCTCTTCCATGCCTTTAGCTGTATACCGCGATCTATCCCAGCTTCAAGCTAACCAAAAAAATGCCCCTTCGGAATTTTGATCTCTCTATTTTCTGAGCGTTTTTCCCCCAGAACCACTTCGTAGCTAAATTTCGTAGCTGGCTTCAATACGGGAAAAAAATAACCCATTTTGAAGCTGGCTAAAAATAAAAATGGCTGGAGTAAAAGTAGTCCCCTTTCGTAGCCGGCTTCGAAATGGGATTTTTTTTACTTCCATTTTGAAGCCAGGTACGGTAGAGTACTACCTTCTACTCTACCGTAATAGGAACTCTACGAGTGTACTAGAGGCTTAACCGCCACTACTCTAACACCGCTAATAATATAGACTGTCACGGTTATTACACCTAACGTTTCGAATACTTTACAGTGTTCTGTTAAACCGTATAAAATTAATTTTATTTAAATGTGTTACAATCGCGAAAACATTAGAAGATACTACTTATATTTTTTTTATAATAGATACTTTTACAGGTGACTATGATGCAGGCCAATCTAAAAAGATCATTTTCCACATGACTTGGTCGGGGTTCGAACCCAGGTCCACACGTGTCCTAGGCTGGCGTAATAACAACTGCGCCACGGAGGGCGTCAAAAATTAATAAGTAAAAAATTATATATTTATTCAACCGCAATTTGACCCCTCCATTGTGTTATTACTATGAATCATGGAAATTCAATAAAATTATTTCTTCAAACCAATTTGCGGTTTATAATTTCATTAGGTATATTATTAACACATCATTGACTCAGGCATTATGGCGGTTAGTGACTAATCAGATCCGTAAAAGGAGTCGTGATCGTGATAGTCACATAACCTTTGTGGCTCAATGGAAATGGAATATAAACGTGCCAGCATACGTGATGTACCTTTTTTCCATAGCGTTTTCATCATTGATGGCAGTCGTTATGCTATGTTTAGAGGCCTTGAGGCAGCTTGAAAAATCTGACACCAGTGTGGGCCACTTACACACAAGAAAAAAAAACAGCGATTTGGGTTAACCCCAACCAGCCGGGTTTACTAACTCTGTGTGCAACGATTTGATTGTCACTTTTAATATCCATTACGGTTTTCATATCTTAAATAAAAATAGTCATTCATACCGAAGCCATAATGAACATTGAAGTTACCATGAAAATGATGTACACCGTAGCTGTCAAAAGTTAGCAAATAGGCATGCAGGATGGGAAAATCTGTTTCATATAACGTCTCGCCGGTGCCAGATTGACCCTAAACAAATAAAGCAACTGCTTAGACTTCGCCGTGTGGTTCCCGGCAGAGTAGAATAGGACCACTCCATGTCTTCCCGTGGATGTCGTAGAAGGCGACTTAGGAAACACAGGCTAAACAAAGCTTATAAACATCAAAGAAATCTCTTCAACCCGTCTGGCCAGCGTGGAGAGTGTAGGCCAAATCCTCTGATTGCTCTGGCTAATATATGGCTCTGGTAGTACAGAGAGGGTCGTCCTCCTGCAGTGGAGACTAAAAAGACCTGATGATGATGATGATGAACTGCTTAGAGCATAACGTCTTGGGACCAGAAACAATGTAAAAGGGGCCTCAGTAAGCTAGGTACAATTCCTGGTTGTTACCTTACATATGTGACTACCTAATACCTGACTCAGCAATCAATATGACCAACTTTTCTTAAGTCACCAACGCTGAGATTTGGATACATGGCTCTGGTAGTACAGAGAGGGTCGTCCTCCTGCAGTGGAGACTAAAAAGACCTGATGATGATGATGATGAACTGCTTAGAGCATAACGTCTTGGGACCAGAAACAATGTAAAAGGGGCCTCAGTAAGCTAGGTACAATTCCTGGTTGTTACCTTAGATATGTGACTACCTTATACCTGACTCAGCAATCAATATGACCAACTTTTCTTAAGTCACCAACGCTGAGATTTGGATACATGGCTCTGGTAGTACAGAGAGGGTCGTGTTCCTGCAGTGGAGACTAACAAAGTCATGATGATGAATGTCGATGCGCATCCCTCTCTGTACTACCAGAGCCATGTCTCCAAATCTCAGCGTTGGTGACTCAAGAAAAGTTGGTCATATTGATTGCTGAGTCACACTTTAAAGGACATCTTAGACTGCAAATGTAGATGTGGTCAGGTATAAGGTAGTCACATATCCAAGGTAACTACCAGGAATTGTACCTAGCTTACTGAGACCCCTTTTACATTGTTTCTGGTCCCAAGACGTTATGCTCTAAGCAGTTCATCATCATCATCATCAGGTCTTTTTAGTCTCCACTGCAGGAGGACGACCCTCTCTGTACTACCAGAGCCATGTATCCAAATCTCAGCGTTGGTGACTTAAGAAAAGTTGGTCATATTGATTGCTGAGTCAGGTATAAGGTAGTCACATATCTAAGGTAACAACCAGGAATTGTACCTAGCTTACTGAGGCCCCTTTTACATTGTTTCTGGTCCCAAGACGTTATGTCTCGCGCGTTGTTCCTAGCCGCTTGTCTCTTTTGATAAATACAGGCGTTAATTAATGAAATGCAAATGAATGCTAAACTATGTATTTATTAAACTGACAATTATGCAATTCATGCCATTTAAATTAATACTGAATAAATTCCACTATTAAAAAAAATTGAATTACCTTAAGGCAAAGTAATTAAGGGGCAGCATATATTTTTCGGGGTCCATTTAAGAAAATAAATGGGGGAAATAAATTATTTGAAAGGAAACAGGAGATATCATTTTAAATTTTTTTCAACAAAGAAATAACCCTTTAAACTATCTTCTTTTAAACAACTAGCTATTAACAGTGAAAACGTAAAGGTTTTCTTAGCGTTTTTGTCAAAAATTGCCATTTTTGGTAGAAACGCTAAGTAAAGCCTCACCATGTTCCTCTTTCTCTCACCATTTCGTGTAGGTGACACAGTCAGTCGACCATGCACACCCTGGTGACAGAGTTCTTCGGAACCGCTTCTCAGCCTCTGACTTGGTTTCTTTAACGACTACCAGATGGCAGCCGGGATTAACGGCTTCACGTGCCTTCCAAAGCACGGAATCATCTTTACTATCAGACAAACAAGTGATTCATGCCTGCAATGTCCTAACAGAGCATTACACATACAACTTAACAAAGTATGTTTCCCGTGGGAATCGAATTCACGACCCCCGGATCAACAGACAAACGCCTTAACTGGGTTATTTAGGGCCTCGCAAAGCAATTTTTTAAGATATCACCGTTTTCTTTCAAATTTATTATTTCAAATGGAGAAAGCACTTTATAATTCATGTATCCTTGTAATAACTATCAATGATATACTCATTTATTACAATCTACGTATGTTATAAAATGTATGATTTATCATATTATTTCTTATACTCAAAACTTTCGACAAGAATTCCATTATAAATAGTTCTATGGTAAATTGTCGAAGCCGGTTTTATTTAAACTAAATCAATTAAATAAAATTAGGCACTTCAGACTGCATATAAATGGAATTAACTCATCAACGGATCATCCACAAAAACAGGATGCCGGATTAATAATACTCACTGATTGATTAATTCTAGCTGAGCAGGGTTATTCACTATCTAGCTAAACGCAGTAGATCCAGTTTGTTAAACAAATAACCAAGTATCGGTCGTTAAGTAACTGGACACACGATTTTTCTTGACCTTTATAAAATTATAACATAAATTACCTCTTCAGTATTGGTGATTGTCTTTAACTCAGTCACAATTACGATAAGTTCAAAGGATTATGTGAGTTAATCTTCTGTCGTTCTCTTATATTGCCTTCAAATTGTAACGCCTTTTTTTAAGTTTACACTTAACGAATAATCTATTCCGACAAATATATGCACATTCTTGGATCTCTCATAATTTTCTCTTAATTTTGAAACCAGATTTATTTTAGAATTTAAAACTTGAGTATGGTTTCAAATAGATAAATTTAATAAATATATTTTTTGAATAAGTAACTGGACAAATATATGTCCAATTCTGTCAGCGAATAACCCTATCTAATTAAACAATCCACTTCTTTGGAAGTCCCGCAAGAAACAATAATTGGGAGGCCATTACAGCCATCGAAAGATCTCGGAAAGAAATTATAAAATTAGTTTTATTGGAAATAAAACCGGCTGTGAGACGACAAAGGATGACTGGCATTGTTCACAGATTTTAAAAATCATCCATAATTAAAAGGAATCTCTTTTTGTGTCGTGGACGTTTCGCCATGATATAAATTCCAGAGTCAAAATGCTGGGCCCTTGAGAGAGGATTCATTCTTTTGTTTTTGTTTGTAATATTTGATGGTCTAAATTAAATTATATTTCATTTGATATGCGGACAAGGTCGAATAGCGAGAATTCTTTTTTATTCTGATAAAATGGCGGTTGTGGTATTATAATCGTTTCAAAATTTATGTCTTTGTTAAAACTCTTTGAGGACCTTTATTAAATTATAAATTGGTTGATACTGGCTAACTATGTAGTTAGCCAGTATCAACCAATATATAATTTAATTTCTTTTCGGAGAATTATCTTTTAATATGAGTTTAGCCAGACCAGAAGTATATCGTTAACAAAAGCAAGGTTGTCATATGGCAGTATTGTAGGTACTCTTCAAAGTATTTAATAAACAGTATATTTCTTGTCAAAGACGGCCATTTTGGCGAAAATGCTAGGTAAAACTTAACTTACGTACTTTAAACTATTTAAAGTAGTTACAAAAATAGTCTAAAGGATTCGCAGAAGAAAATTTTAATGATATAATTTTTTTTTAATTACATATTTATTTCAAATTTTGACAGCACTGGACCTCGCAAAATTAATATATATGACCTTAACAGTCACGGTAAATATTCTGGCATCTATATGTTAACAGTCATTTTTAGCTGGATACCTACATAATCAAAATCATTTTCCGAAATCTTCTATTTTCGCAAGTTACCAATTAAAATGTTCTGAGAGTAAATATGGATACGAATCATCATCATCATCATCAGGTCTTTTGTAGTCTCTACTGCAGGAGCACGAACCTCTCCGTACTACCAGAGCCATATATTACCTAGAACAGTCAGAGGATTTGGCCTACTCTCTACACGCTGGCCAGACGGGTTGGAGAGGCCTCTTTGATGTTTATAAGCTTTGTTTAGCTTGTGTTTCCTGAGTCGCATTCTACGACATCCACGGGAAGAGTTGGAGTGGTTCTATTCTACTCTGCCGGGAACCACACGCCGGATACGAATATAGATGGAAATTAAATAAATCATTGAAACTAAACGTGAGATAAAGACATTATGAAAAAGAAAACAGGTCACTCACGAGTCCAAGGCTATAGTCGACAATCTTGATAAAAAAGCACGTGAGTGACCCGTTTTTATACATACATATTTAAATTTATTAAATATCATTATTAAACCCTTGCGAATTTGTATTTTTTATGAATCGGAATTTATTGAATATGAATTTAAAAGGCACGAATTGCATAATTGACAATTCAATAATTACATAGTTTAGCATTAATTTGCAATTCATTAATTAACATCAGTATTTATCGATAGAGAAAAGTGGTAATGACTTGACCATAAGTGGAAATCTCGTTGTATGACATTGTATGACATATGTATGATAGTCAAGCGACTGCCAATATCGGTAAGAAACTTGATTTTTGTGACACGGAATGGCTACCGTATTAAACTTACTATATCAACGGTTTGTCATCACCTTACTGCCGTGATTTAGACCATATAGTTTTTTCATTTTCTTTTTATTTCGTATACAAACAATTTATAATACAAACGAGTAGAAAATAAAGTTAGTAAGCAAAGATCAGCTTCATTTTAAGTGTTTAGAGGAGAACAAAGTTTCTAGCAAAATGAATGCTAACAGGAACTTTGCACGAGTTTCTAGGTAACTTTAGCAATATTCTTGGTTGATAAATGATTAGTCTGCAATGTGTTCTTTAACCCTCGACGCAAAAAGAGGGTTGTTATAAGTTTGACCGCTATTTATATTTGTCTGTTTGTGTGTTTTTATTAAAATGATTGATTTATGTAGGCAGTAGGTTTGTTATGGTTTTTATACATGTTTTATCCCTCAGCCCTCTTGATGCAAAATTAATTTAAATTACATTTATTGTTAGTACCTACTACCACTAGTCGTAAGTTATTTTGCAATAATACTAACAAATAATATGGATCACTGTAATCTGGAATAAAGAAAATGTATTTATTTATTTATTTATTATTTATCAAAATTGGTCTAGCCATTCGCTCCTTTCTTTGAATTGAATTCATGTTGTAGGCGTTAGAGTATTTATGTGTCTCTATCTTATCATCATCATTAAAGTGTATTCCTGGTTGAATCCTCAGCGGTAAACGCTTCAGAGCCCGAGATCCGCTACCTATCTTAGATGATTTGACGAGGTTACTAATTTTTCACAGAAACACACATACAAAAAAAATACAAAATGACTGCCGTCTGACCTTTGCAACCCAATCGGCAAACCTGAACCAATCATAGGATAGGTAATCAAGAGATATTTTATATCCTTTACAAATGTCATCAGAAATCATAAGAAGAAATACAAATCTAATCGCAATCATCATTACAATGGAGCAAAAACAAATAGTACACAGAAAAAGTAATGATCAGATAGAAACATCAAACAGAAAAGACATCAAAACAGCGGGCGACATGAGATGATCCGCAATGAGCGTGATGGCGTAAAAACATATCGGTTACAACATTCGTATGAAAGCTGGAGCTGGACGCAGCATGTGTCTAATTATGCCATGGGATGATCGTAGCTGTTTTTGCTGCCCCCATTCTCCATTATATACCGCGCGTTCCAATGCAGAATTGACTTTTTAGTCCGGCATAACATAAAATTGCATTTTTGTCACCCACCGCCGGGAGAGTAGCGACTGCGCTAAGTTTTTGCCCCTTGATTACCACTGGCTTCTTACCAAAGTCGTTTCAGATCAGTAGGGAAGGAAAGTGGACTACTGACAGACGAATTTCGACCTTGACTCTGAGTCGTCGGTCTTAATTTGCTAAATTACATTTGATGGGTCGACGAGTTTATTATGCGTCTGCTTGCAAATTTTAATAAGCGCGTAACTGATATGATGATACAGGCGATTATAAACAGTGTTGCAAGAACTGATGTCATGTTTTTCAATGATGGGCAGGTCTGCCGTTTCTCCTCATTGGGAACAGGATCTATGTTCTTCTTAGGAACCGGGCTGCAGCTCATGTTTATTCCGTTGTCTTCATTAGCTGTTCATTTGGTTTCTTGCTCAGTAATAAGAGGACACAATGGAGATTCAATGTGATTATGGTAATACACATCTTGATGTAGATTCGATTAGATGTCTTTATGTTTATCAGGGTACTTTACGGCCATTTTATGGGAATGATGATATGAATAATTTAAAACGTATCCATTTTCAAGCCAATTTTAGTGCTCTTTATGAAGCAAACAAGTTGTCGTACCAGGGGGTTATTGCAAACAGTTGACAAACATGGAAGGAATGTTTTTTTTGTAATTAATTCTGTCTAGTTTGAAATTAATAGCTTTGATGCAAAACATGATAAAAATTTGTTTACCAATAAAATTAATTAACAATTGAAATCACTTTATTTATTAACGATTCTTATCCCGAATCATACCTGTGTATTTTTTTCCTCCTAGTTAGTCTAGACAGTGACAGAACGACACTTATGAACATTTTTAGTTAAGATGCTTTTGAGTATTCGGGCGCAAAACACATGACAGCCTCATCAATTCATATAACGACATAATTTTAAAAGACAAATTGATCGTCAAATAAAAACAATAAACAGGTCCACTTACAAAAATAATCAAAAACATTCTTACTTCATGTACGACGAGTAATTCAATTGAAAAAGGAATTATGTATGGCCGGTATTTTAATGCCCAACGTATTCCGATATCAGTGTTGAAAAACACATATTTAGCCTGTCTGTAGATGAACACGGCCCAGGCACGTTGATTGCTGCCCTAGCTTAATTAAATAAACCACTTCTTGGTATAACTGCATATTCTGCAGCTAATAGAATAGAGGTTCCACATAATAAAGGTCTTCGTGCTTCTGTAATTGTGCCTATAATTGTGGCTCATTTGGTTGGATGTCTCCGTGGATGTTATTATAATGTTGGCAGGTGTCGTAAAACTTTATGTTTTGAATTTGTTTGCTGTTCCCTTATTTGATTCAATTGACATCGATATTATGGAGCCACATGTATTGAGTTTGTTTGTCCACTTTTGGTGTCAAAATGTAGATTAACTGTACCGTTTGCATTCAATACTTGAAGCATCATATAATTGTTTTTTTTTTTTAGTATACAATGTGTCATGACCCTCGACATACCTTCAAACGGGTGACCCAGCCTGTCAATATGAACAACTTTTGCTATGGAATCAATTCTGGGAACTAAAAAAACCTAAATTTTCATACAAAAATGTTTTGCCGACCGGGCGAAATGTATGGGAAAACTCAAAATTTTTTTTCGATCCCAGCATGAACCCCGTAGGAAAAGTTGTTCATATTGATGGTCCGAGTCACCCCTTTAAGGGTATATCTAGGGTCATGTTAAATTCTGTATATTCAATGATTCGAAACATAATGTTAATAGAAGCGTAAATAAATTGAAAACATTAAAAGAATTTCTTTTCGTTTATTTTCCTGGCAGTGGTATCTTCAATTTTTTGTAGGAAAGCTTTGAATAAATAAATAAAAAATATATGTTTAAATTTAACTTTTTATTTAGTAATTTAAACGTAAAATTGCTAGATAAAACCTTTAATTAAGTTAAAAATAAATATGTTACAAGTGATACATAAAAAACTACTATCTATACCTAATATAAATAAAACTAGCTAATCTAGTAGAACACTGTATACTTAACATATGAATTATTCAGAATGTTTGACATTCCACATCTGATGGATTATAGTATCTGCTGTTTAAACTTATCTGTAAACCTTGTCATATTTTTTATACTCTCTAAACTTATTTTAATTAAGTATAAGTTAATAAATATATGTATAAGCACTCCATTTATAAATATTGTTAAACATTTAGATTCTACAGACAAACTAAAAAATACTTTGTAGAACAATTGATAAACACCATATTTATATGTATGTTCTTCTTGAATAAAAAAATAAAAATAATACTCGCTAGATTAAAGTTGAAATTTAAGTTATTAATATTTATTTTTAAATGTGTTTTAATTACTTTCAATGTATTCACAAAGCTATTCAGATATACTCTTATTACATTAAGAAAAAGCAGCGTTTAAGGTTATGCCTTACTTTAATTATACACGACACGTTAAAATTATCCACCATTAACCCATGAAAGTGCAGTGGTCTAATTGGTAAAGCATGAGTCGTACAAAGGCGCTTTATTACTAAATTTTAATAAGAGTACTATTTATTTATCTTTTGATGTTTGACAAGTTTTTCTTTTGTTTCAGGTAAGACGCAAACGCCTTTTTTTGTAGAGATAATGGTGAAAATACTTACGAAATTTCTGTAACCAGCAACCAGATGCCTTAGAAAGGGCTCTAGAAGTTAGCAGTAAAACCACAACGCATGCAACAGACAACCAACCCTTAAGGGGAAGCATGAATTTTTAGGAGTCCAGTGCTGATATCAGAATCTATAATTAAATAATAATATTTTTTTTTAATAAATAATAATTAAAAGAATCTATATTAAAAAGATACCTATATTAAAGATATTAAAATTTTGTTCGACGAGTTCCTAGATAACCCTTCAAACTATTTTATTATCTACTGTTTACAATTAATAGTAAGAACGTGACGCTTTTTTTGAGCGTTTTTGTCAAAAGGGGCCACTTTTGGCGAAAACGCTAAGTAAAGCACTTCACGTTTACACTTTAAACTGTAAAGTCTGTAAACAGTAGTTCATATAATAAGTTAAAGGGTTATCTAAGGCCTCGTTGAAAAATATTTTTAATGATATCTTCGTTTTCTATCTAACGATATATTTAATGGGGGTAGAACTAAAACCCCCCTAAAATTCACGCTTCGCCTTAAGCGACATTATGCAACACGTATTCCGATCACGTAAAATCTTGCAAATGTCCCAAGTCACTTAGCACTCAATCGTTAAAATTCCGAACTTTATCTCTATCTACGTCAAAGCAGCTGATTAAGAGATCGTGGTGGACGCCGCCACTTGCACGGGGACGCAGTTACTGGCTGTCATACATGAAGCAAGCAATATCGTGATAGCAAATGCTGGTCGCGTGCTGGCGAACTGTTATCAAAAATATAGGCGATAGCGATTCAAGAAAAAGCTTATTTACAGCTCCGCAGGCAGCTGGTGAACTGTTCAGGAAAAAACATATTTCGGGTTCCTCAGGCAACAATGAAAACACGCTCAGATGAAATTTTAAAACTATGTTTCCGAGGTGACTTTGCATTTGAATGATATTCAAATACTTAATTTGTGAACTTGTTAGATTACTATAGCGAAGTTATCTGTAAGCACATAGGTAAAGGTAACGTGAGTACTAGTGTATCTACAAATATAATTACAAATCTTAAAAAAATATATATTGTATTATAAAAAAGAATAACTGTAGTGGGCTGGGTGTAAGTCTAATTATTTTGTTGTACAAATTAACTTACTTGTAATTAATTCACTTACATAGTTAAGTAAAAATTGACAAAGCTTTACTCTGAATATCGAGTTGTACTTAAAATTTGTGATGTGATCTACGTTAACATTTTAAATGATTAAATCCAATATTATAGCTAATATTTAAATTTAAAATGTTTGAAACATGAATCATTTAACGCTATTGCTAAGCAATTAATCGAGGTATCTCGTGACTAAAAGGCTAACCGATATTTTGCTCAAAATTAGCATTGCCATACAACGTAACACTGATGCCAGCATTTCGGGCACGCTTTAATGGGGCAAAGACTTGCCAGGCCTATTTTATTCGTTAATAGTAGGTTCCGTTTCTTATTTTCTTTAAAATAATCGAGTTCTATGACTACAGTCATAGAACTCAATAGTTCAATATTTGATAAATGTATAGACTATCTATGCTAATCTCCACCGCTTGTGAATTAAGGCACCCTGAATCTCAGCATTCGCCCGAAGCAGGCGCGGAAACAAGCAATTTCCTATCCATTTTAATTGATTGGTGTAATTGCAAGTGGATTCTTTCGAAGCGAAGTTGAGACAGCCGTAAAGACTGCGGTTGTTACAAGGGATTATAAGATTATTAAGTGTCACCGCATACGGGCCACCAATCACAATTACAAAACACAGCCATCGATCTATTTCCTGTTGTTTTCATACATTGACTCCTCGCACACTGTTTACGCCACACGCTCCTTCAGTTGGCAGCGATTGTGGCTGGGGTTTTTTTTTTTTTTTTTGAATGGACTACGTAGCTAGCTCCAAGTGAGCTTTCGCTACTTCACCGGACTTTTGAGGTGAGGGCAGAATGCCCTCAACCTGTAAGGCAAACATCACCAAAGGGTTCCCAGGAGGGACGAACCTCGGCTTTGGGCGTTGCCTGGGTGCGCAAGGCTTGGAGAGACAGCAAACTCTCATATGCCTGATGGGCCGCGATTTGCATGCATGACCTGAAGGGCCGAGCTGAGAAACAATGGCAAAGCCTTTAGAGAGCAGCAACTCTCATGTTTTGCCGTATGGGCCGAAAGCTACGGTGTCCGAAGGACCTATCCTGGGTGCAAATCACCCGGGACCGCCGGGCGGTCACCAGTAATCGGAGCTAGTCCTACTCTACGCACTCTTACCCGGTGGCGAGTGCGACGGGGGCGGAGGGTGGGATTCCTCTGGCTGTTCGGAGCCGGAGAGGAGCTGGACTGGGCAAGAACGATGTCAATAGGATCATCGGGATCGGTAAGGACGTCCCTAGGACGTCTGCGACGTGCGGTCGCAGTGTCATGGAGAGTGGGGGAGTAGTTGGCGGCTTGCACAACTAGGGGGTTGGGATGTCGCGCGGCATTCTCGAAGTAACGCTTGGAGGCGTTCTTGAGAATGCCGTGGATGGACTTGAGTCGTAAGTCACGGTGTACGTCTGTCATACGTGTGTATCGAGGATGGCCGGTCGCCCTACGGATAAAACGGTTCTGTACGAGTTGAAGCCGTTTGATGTGGGAGGGCGCGATATGGGAGAACACTACGCCGGCGTAGGTCATGATCGGGCGGACGCAAAGCTTATAGAGTGTCAACTTATTTCTAAGTGACATCCTAGCATTGCCTATCATGGGACTGAGACGGCCTAATACAAAGGCGGCATGGTTGCGGACTTTGGTGATGTGGTGACTGAAGGTCATGCCACTATCGAATACGACTCCAAGGTACTTGGCCTTTTTAGCCCAGGGAATGGGCTTGTCGTATAGGGACACTGTCCCTATTGGGGATTGGACTTCACCAGACATGGTGATTTTTCGACGTCGCGTACCTTGGCCATCCTTCGTGAAGAGCACAGCTGTGCTCTTCTCAGGATTGACCTCGATGCGCCACCTCTTAAACCACCTGCCTAGTGCGTCGACGGCGGACTGAAGCCGTTTCACAATCATCGAGTTATTGTGATGGGAGGTATAGAGAGCCGTATCGTCGGCGAATAATGCCAACTCTACGTTAGGGGTCTTGGGAATATCGCTTGTGTAAAGCGAATAGAGGAGAGGTGAGAGAACCGCGCCCTGAGGGACTCCGGCTCGGATGGGACGGGGGTTCGAGAGACATCCTTCAACTCTGTAGCGAAAAGTCCTATTCGACAAGAAGTCTCGTATGATGTGCACGAGACTGTCTGGGAGGCCCATATTGGCCAGCTTGGAGATCAAGCCAGAATGCCAGACTTTGTCGAAGGCTTTCGCTACATCGAAGAAGAGTGCTCCCGTGGGACGACCCCAGTTACGAAGTTTTAGGATGTGCTCCGTGAAGCGGTGCAGCTGGTGGTGGCAAGCGTGTTTGGCCCGAAAACCAAACTGCTCGTCGGGGATGAGACTTTTCGACTCTACATAGTCCTTGAGTCTTTTGAGGAGGATCCGTTCATAGATCTTCCCCAGAGCACTCAAGAGGCTAATAGGTCGGTAGGAGGTGGGATTTTTCAGGTCTTTACCTGGTTTGGGGATGCCGATCACGATTGCTTCCTTCCAGGCGGCTGGAAAGGTGCAATTTGCGAGACACGCATTGAATATGCTCACAAGGAGGAGGAGGAGGTTTTCCGAAGGCATTTGAGCAATCCGTTGGAGAGTCCGTCAGCGCCGGGTGCTTTCCGGGGTTTGAGGTCGCGTATGATCGACTTCACTTCGTCAAGTGTCGTCGGAGCTAGGGGGACGTTGGGAGGAATCGTTTTAGAAGCGACGAATCGTTCTGCGTGCGATTCCACCTCGCGGAGGTGGTCGGGGTCTACTGGCTCACGACTAGGAGAGCATTGACTCTCCAGGCTGTCTGCGAAACATTCAGCTTTTTCGTCATCATCGAAGGCGATGGAGCCGTCTGGGCGCGTGAGGGGAGGAGTGGACCAAACCGTATCGGTCTTGATGTGGCTGGGGCCCGTATGCAATGACCCTTATAGTATTGCTAAAGTTCATATATATTAACTGACAGTTAAAGTTCGTCCGGTGTAGATTTTCATATTTCAAAGAGTAGAGGAAGCTCTATATCACTTTCGCTAATTACCTTAAACAAATTAAACATAAATATGAAAAGTAATAAAACATAAATATTAATACGCATACGTACAGCCCTTGAAAAGCTTAGAGCAAACTTGGCTGGAAATAATCTAACTTTTTATTCATGACAAATCATATTTTATACCCGGAGTTAAAAAGCTGTTCATTTTGACGGGCAGATGGATTATTCTTGGCACATAAACGCCCGGTATATGTTCTTCATGTCGACCGAAGCTTAGTATACTAGAGGGAGGAAGATTAGCATACGAATATTTAAGCTTAAATAAAACTACTCTACTTACTCGCCTAAAACCGAGGCTATTAAACACCGTTTCTGAATTCTGAAAAAATATGATCATGAACAACTTGAAAGAATTATCACGGTAAATAACCCGATATGTTTAATTCTACATGAACAACTTCTTCATCTTTGATATGAAAAGCCCTTTCTATTTGGGACCAACGCTGAAAAAGAAAAAAATGAAATAAAAATTGCCCGGTTGGCGGAATATTTTTATATGGAAACGTCAATTCTTTTTCGACTTTCAATCAGAAAAAGTTGTTATCATCGACGGGCTGAATCCCCCCGTTTATGGGTCCAAAGCGATCAGAATTTTGCCACCTATAATCTAATGCTCATGGGCACAGTCACGAAAATTAATATAAATCTAAGCATACTTGTATTTTATTTTACACCTTATCACAATATTAACCTATGATCGGATGTGTGCTTTACCAAAGACAATATAATACTAACGTAATAGACTGCCCACCTCATACAAAAATATTGGACCAAATTAAAGTTGCGAAAAGCAGGTGAATGTATGGCGCAGGAGAGTTGCTTGGTAGTCGATACTAGATGGCGGTAATCTGCGTTAGCCTTTAACTTACTAAATATACGGTGTCAATTAAAAAATATTATGCCTAAAATATTGTTTTGATTTATAAGATATATTTTGTGAATCATGTTTTTATATTCTCATAATACGACAGATACAATGTTGTGTAGTTTCGAGTGGCGCCATCTATGCGAGTCTCTGAGAACAAATCGTACGATTAAGGCGTTGAGACCACATGGCTTTACATATTAACGATCGTGACTGTACGTGTTCTTGGGCCGAACTTTTATATGAAATGTTTTTGATTGAAAATGTAAAATCTGCGGGGATCAGCTATCCAATACTATCCATTAAGTAATCCAAGAACAATCACATAATAAGAGAGTCTAGAGGTGTGTAACTGGTACCAAAACGTCGCCACTCTGGCGCCATCGCCCACACAATGGCAGGCTTTTAATCACGGCCTATCACTTGAGACTGTTTAAATTATACATTTATTAACTATGTCATGTTCATGTATTTCAAAGTAACGGAAAAATGCTTCCGTATTTGAAATCGAATGCCGTTTAATCTTCGAGCAACACGGAAGGGAGTAGCCATACGCTGCATTCCCCTCTGTCAAGGTACAAGCAAAATTAGGCATATGCATGTCTATGTATTAGTTGTGTGTGACTCATCTGTACACAAATTATTTTTCTCTTTTTTATGTCATTTTTTGTGACAATGTCATAATTACTATCAAGTGACAGTTTAAGTTTTGTATGTAGGTGTGCGGAACTAAACTTGTGTGCACATTTCCCCCCGCAAAAAACGCCAGAAAAATTGTCATAGTAAATTGTCGCTTTGCCCACTCCCTCCGTCCGGTACGGAGGCCGTGTTGCTCGAAGCGTTTAATAGAACATGATTTGCTCGAAAACCTTACTCGATTTTCTATAACGACTACCGTTTGCCACATCGATGCATCAAAATCTCTAACGATTACAATAGATAAACACATTTTCTCTTAATATCGTAAGATCAAATCGTTTTAAACACGAATTATATTATTATATGTAGAGAAGAATCGTTCACAAGAGTGAACCTACCCTTAAATATGGCGTGTACTTTTGGTATTTTCATACAACAGTATTCGTCGTATTCGTCGAACTGGCAATACGTACGAAAATATAAAAAAAGCTTTGCCCCTTGCCCCCTCAAATCACCCCAGTAGTCTCCAAGATTAAGATAAAGAGTAGTTGTCTGTCTGTACGGGCTTCAATGTATATACTAGCGTGAAGGAGTAATAATCATCCTCACATTCTAATAGGATAGTAAGATGAGATAGTGCATACGAATAAGCATATCGTCTAATTTATTTAATTTTATATTTACTCACAATGTCTTGGTCAAATACCAAACAAAGAAACATGACAAAATGCGAATAATTTCTAAAGCGACATACAGAACTCGACAATAAACTTCCTTTATAAATATTTAGTAGTTATAGAATTACTTATCACAAGGCATTTGCTGTCAATATTTGTTAAGTTAGATCCAAATTAGTGAGAGCAACAGAAAGATAAGTCATTGTGTGTGTAGCGAAAATTGACATCAAACACAAACGTCGTTACAATCTCGCTTCAAATACAAAATTTGAATGTTAATAATTACAATACGGGGTTTTCAGCGTATATTTTAAATAATGTTGGACGTAAAGACTTACTCCATTGTCCGTAACCACAAAGTAAAAATATAAAATTAAATATATTTTGCGTTTAGCACATCCCATTTTTTGCAAATTAAGGATTTTTATAACAGTAATTTTTTTTTTTTTAAATATACAAATGAATTTATTTTCCTTGCACAATTGAAGGCTATACTGGTAGTCTCCCCGAGATGAGTTTAATGTAAGTGACGGATCCGTTTTACTCTTTAATTTAACCCTTCGGACTGCTTAGGTTGTCATTCTGCTAGACTTGTCTACCTCCACTGTTATAAATTTAGATTTTCTGATAAACTTATTGAACGAGAACAAGGTTATGTAAATATTGACATTTGGAGAATAACTTACGAACATTGCTGATTGAATGACTGTCAAGGACTATTGGGTACAGGTAGGAAATGTAATACTTAGTTCTTTAAGGTCAAATATACCACAGTACCTACGCGTAACCTTTATACCGTATTATGAACCGGAAATAATTGATGTTATAGAAAGGCAGTTTACGTGTATTTTTATGGCCTGACTTGCCCCAATTTAAGCAAAACATTGCGCCAAATGGATGATGGGCGCAACCACCTAGATTGAGCTTAATCATCGCAGAAAACGCATCATATAACATTATATTCATCTCACCTTACTTCTGCTACATTATATTAACATTATTTACAATCTTTGCATCTAAAATAAACGAAAAACAGTGTTGAATCATTCAGTGTCTGTCCGTATGCACTAATTGAGCCGCACCATACAATTTGTCGACCTTCGCATTTCGACGCTCTTCGAATGTGTATTCGGATGGAACGAGTTTCGCAGCGGTTGTCGATGTAGTGTCTGGTGATCTTGTGCTCTTATCCCCTCGAGTAAACTAGGTATACATTGAGGGGGTAGAGTTCCTTTATCCCGGCAAAAGGTACTGCGCCCTAAGGATTTAAATTCACGCGGGAGGAATCGCTGGCGAAAGCTTTCTTAAACATAAACAACTGGCGTTATTGTGCACTAGCCCCCCACTTATGGTACATACTCCTGTGTTGTTGTAATTTTTTTTTAATATTAATATTTTTTCAAAAAACATTTAAGATTAGTATATATATCTACCCAGACTAATATTATAGAGAGGAAAGATTTCTGTTTGTATGTTATGGAGAAAATTTTTCTTCCCGGGGGCCCGAAGCGACTCATGGGGACTAAGTTGCGGAAAACAACAAAAAAATAATACATGCAATTTAAACCTGTTCATAAAGCGATGATACGAACTTCCTTTCCTTTAATAATTTACAACTGCCATAATAGTTATAACTACATATACTTCATATAAATTTAGTTATTCCTTTTATTGTTTGTTTTTACTGATTTTTTGTGTTTATATTCACCCCTATTTTGCTTTCTCTTTTCTTATGTAAATGGTTTTATAGATTAATTAATTTATACCTGTAAATAGTAAAAGTAATAAATACAATAAGAGTATAATTATGATGTTAGTTATTCTTTTTCATCTTAAAACATCTTACTCTGCGCTTGATACTGTAAATAGATTATAGCGGAGTATACTTAACAAAAAAACTACCTTTATAAATATGTATTGCAAAATTATGAAGGTTGTTGGCATCGCATATCCCCACTAATTCACCGTACACTTAATCCGCTTACCTGGCCACAAAGGGCATTAGTAAAAGTCGATCAAAACAAACAGGGCAAAATGAAGCATTGATACGCGACTGACAAATCCCTTCATCAAGAAATACGCAGTGATAAAAACCGAAAATCAACTTTATATGTTGGAAATAAAATTGATATTTGATGAAATAAATGTGAGGTTTGGCCGCCCAAGTATTTAGGACAAAAACGCGGCTGTCATGAGATCGCATTATTTATAGCAAAAAGAGTGTCTGCGTCTGCGCGCACGCAAGCGGACAAGTCGGCAAACACTGGTAATTCGTAAAAAAATGGCCAAGTGTGAATTAGACTCGCGCATAAGGGTTCCGTATATTTTTTTTTTCAATGTAGCAGTCCGCCTCCGCTTCGTCCTTGGACATACCTAGCCTATGGCACTCAGGGATAATGTAGCTATTCAACGGTGAAAAAATAATAATAATAGAAAAAAAAAACTAAAAAACATACTCTTTAGTTTTATAATATTAGTATTATAACGGGCAGGTGCAACAGGAATTACAATATGAGCCGAACTGCATAGTAACGTCATTTATTACGCCATAGTTACATCATTGACCTTACGGGAAGGCCGGTAATCCGAGCACTGTCCCTTACATAGCATATAAATTACTTTCGGATTTTTTCCTTTATTCCTGCTATAAGACCTTCCTTTATACCAAATTTCATAATTCTAGGTCTACGGCAAGCAGGTACCCTTTAAGTTTGATGCCCATGCGAGTTCAATTATATCCTTTGTTTGCGTTGACTTAGAAGTTTAATGTTTTCACAGTTTCAAGACATCGCAGATTGCAATTCATTTTGACTTTATGCATCCATATGTTTCCGAGAAATAGGTCTTGATAGTCAATCAAAAGGACAAAGGATTGATCCTATAAGGGTTTTTACCCACCGAGGTACGGAACCCCAAGAATGTTATATTTCGCTTATTAGTTTCCATTGCGGTAAACAACGTAATCAATTATTGTTCTACTTGCTTTTTGCACGTTTTGACATTTGATTAAGTTTCGTTTTTGACGCATTAGGCGTTACACGCAAAGTTAAGTATTTCATCAAATTTAACAATTCGGTTGATCTATATTTTGGTTTTGTTCAGTCTGATCTCCATTTTTTTCGACTTCGTTTTTTGTTTTTCAAGTTATATCTCTTTAATAATTTTTTATTTCGTATCTATGTTTTTGTTATTTTATAGATAATTATGTTTTAACCGTTAATAGACAGACCAAAAAGACTACTGAATCTATCTGATGATAAAGATATAAGCCACCTGGGAATTGTGCCTGAGACGACTCTTATAAAAGGTTTACTTATAAAATAAATAAGCTACTTATCCATCTTTAGGAAATGAAATAGCAAGAATAACTAACACGACAATAATAATTTACCATTTGCATTTTAACAAGTTTTGATCATAGACAATATACCTATATGTAGGTAACAGGTAAAAAATATGCTCAATCGACCATAAAATACATATTGTTTCCTAATTCAGTGATACATGGCACCTGGGGAAAATTGTTCCAAGTAACGGACTGAGCATATTCTGTTTATTTTGCTTCATACTATACATTCTTGCCCTCCTTTTCATTATTTCTGCGAAAATGAAGTGTTTATCCACGGAGGGAATTGAACCCAGTAGCCCTCTGTATATCATACTAGCTGCTACCCGCGGCTTCGCCCGCGTAATTTATAGCCTATGTCCTTCTCGGTACCCTAACCTATGTGTATGCAAAATTTCATGATGATTGGCTCAGTAGATTCAGCGTGAAAGCGTAACAAACAAACAAACAAACAAACTCACTTTCGCATTTATAATATTAGTTGGGATTGGGATAGGCTGGCGTGTTAACAACCGCGTCAGGAAGGCCAGAATCATTAACATTTTCTTGAAGGGATATTAGTTTATGATTTTGTCAATTAACTGCGAGGAACACCGTTAAGAAATGTGACGCATGCAAAAACTAAGATCTTGCTTGTACAGTCCGAACCACACTTTATGGCGGCTCGGAACATCGCGCGAGTCGATGCGTACTACACAGCAGTAAGTTCATCGAGACGTGCGCGGGGAGGTGGGGTGCGTACTGCACAGCTTGCAGCTAATATCTGACTGCAAGCCCGGAGCACGTGACTCGTATAATTACAGAAGTGTTGGCGTCAGAAATTATTGCAAATTGACGATGATTGAATTACCATTCGTAATTATAGGTTATTATTCAGTATTCTATGAATACGTACTGTTAGTGATTAGTATTGAAGGTATGATGAGCAAAATGGCCACTTCGCAAAATGTGCACGCAGAAAAAGTTCACTTCGTAGTTAATACGCTCCTCGCTAAATAAACATACTGTCAAAGGGCACCTTTTTCGGCAACTGTCTGGCCATGCAAATCAAATCATACAATCACGTGTTATTAAAAATATACTTCCAAATCCATACTATCTATTTAATAATATAAATGCAATATAATTCTGTAGGTATACCTGTCTGTTACCTCAACACGCTTTAACCACTGAACACTGAAACGGCCACTATGCCGTTTTTGACAAAAAAAACTAAGATTCACATTCTCACTTTTAATGTAAATGCCTACTATACCACCTAGGGCTTTGTGAAAAAGAAAATGAAATAGTCGTTTCGTTTTCTTTCAAATTATTTAATTCAAATAGGGGGAGGTACATGACATAGAAAAAAATCATGTATGCCCACTAATGAACCGTTCGTCATTAAATTGTTCCCGAGGGATCGACATCAACGCAAGCGGAGACGTGGGCGAAAGTTTACAACGGGAAAGAACAACGGGAGTACTTGTCGATATGAACAACTTTTACAGGGAGACAAACCACCCGAATGCGAAAGAAAACAGGTAGATTAAGTATTATATATAATAATATTATGTTACATTACCGTTCTATAGTTATATAAGTAATTTTCATGCCACTCCGTCCGAGTAAAATTTCGCCCCCTATTTCACCCACTTGGGTGTTAAATATCTCAAATTTCTTTCAAATTTCAAGTTCGGTTTTGCGTAGACATGTAAGTCTGTGTGTCTGGTTTGCCTTTTATATATGAAGAAAATAATCGTACTTCTAATTATATTTATGTGTATACAAGACCCAATGCATGAATGGCCAGGTGATAAAGTAACAAGGCGAGCCAGCTTCGTTTCAGGAATGCGCGTAAATACAACGTGTTACTATTGGCAGCCCGTATTACTGAAGATTAACTGCAAACATTCACGCCATGAAGATATGGCGTATACACATCGATGTTAGAACAATAGGGGTATGCACGTAATTTTTTTATTTGCTTAGTATAATCCCTTATAACCACAGTAAAAAAATATGAAAGAACTTTTAAAATATCTTAATTAGCGACGAAGACGTGAAACTTAAGAAAGAGAAGTCCGATATGAACTAGTGACGTCATAGTCTATGTCGTGCATACATTTGCCATATAAAATAGTGTTTTCGCGAGTGAGATAGACATATTTTCGTAAAATCATTTTATCTCGTTTGTTTTTCAACCAAATTTTATTCTGTTTTCACTTTCAGTACTTTACTATTGAATATTTTTGGATAAACTGGTAAGATAACAGATATTTTTTTCATGCATATTCCCTATTAGATTTTTTTAAACACCCCTCACCCCTACTTGCAGGTGACTAGGCTCGTATATCGGGATGGTTATTTTTACAGTACAGTACCTCTCCAACCCGTCTGGCCAGCGTGGAGAGTGTAGGCCAAATCCTCTGACTACTCAGGCTAGTATATATGGCACTGGTAGTACAGAGAGGGTCGTGCTCCTGCAGTGGAGACTAGAAAGACCTGATGATGATGATGATGATGATTTTTACAGTCCAGGGTCAGGAGGCAGGTCAGCAGGTATATTTGCAAACTTTTGTCAACTACGGTGTACAACGTTTCACATTCACTACGATAATTGCGAATATTGTGAATCATTCGATTTACCTTCGTATGATTCATAATATTTATTTAAGACTAGTAATTTTCCTGCGACTTCGTCCACGTAAATTATAGCCTATGTCACCCGCAGATAAATTAGCTATCCATAGGTGAAACAATTTTGAAAATCGGTCTTGAAGTTTCGGAGCCCATTCAATGCAAACAAACTAACAAACGTACAATCAAATCTTTTATTTTAATAATATTAGTATAGATTAGTAGGTATAATACTTAATAGATAAACCACTCTATGATCTACTCATATTTTGTTGAAAAAGCACAAATTACTGCCCACTGAATTATTTTGATTAGCATTCAATCACCCATATTTATGACAACTTTTCACACCAAAATGAAGTTACTCGTCACGTATTTACTTCTTGGCCACTTAAAAATGGATATATTATTCGTTTAGCCACTCGGCCAACGTGACTTTTGCAATATGTCCTAGATTTACGTCTGTAATAAATTTAAACACGACTGCCAAAAGCTCTCCGAAACCTCACTCGGTTGCTCGTCACTTGACTACTTCTTGCTTGACCAATTTGAAATGTATATTATTATTCGTTTAATCACTTGGCCAATGTGATTTTTGCAATATGTCCAAGATTTACGTCAGTCCGAAACCTCGGTTTGCGTACATTTTTTCCAATACTTTTTGCATAATTACTAATAGTATCATATTTATGACAGTTTATCAATCCAAAAATCAAGACGCTTGTCACATAATCAGTACTTGTCTTCATCCAGTTACTTGGCCAATGTCACAGAGCACTAAATATGATAACGCGCGAGTAACATAGCGTGCTCTGTGACTTATATGAACCTTTATTATCTGGCGATGCGTCAAAGATTTATGTCAGTCATAATGTTGACGCACGATTGCGATAAACCGTCCGAAACTTGCATGAATAAGAACCACTTATTGACACAGTTGTCCACTTATTGAATAATTTTCGCGGAATAATGTTTCATGGACCTATTTGGAAACATTATTATCCTTGTTTACGTAATTATTAGTCAATTATAACAGAGAAAGTCTACCTATTGAGATATTTGTATTTTTTTGAAATACTATGATAGCTTAATTCAGTTTATTTTTTGGTATCTTTCAAGTACGACTGTACAATCATATGCCTTTACGCTTTAGAAAGTTTTGTAGATTTGCCAAACTAAACCATTTTAATGGCAAGTTTGCCCTATATTAGGGTAAATTACTACCTGCCTACTTATTTGCCCCCTGTAAACTTTAAAATTTTTCTTATTTTTTTCAAAGCTCAGGAGCAATTACTGAAAAAACTGAATTTGACTTTTCCCATGACTCGGTAAAAACCTTTTAATCCGGTTCACACTTGACACTTTGCTACAAATGGCATAGTGATGACAAGATGGACAGTTACAGCCTAGAGGCGTAATTCTAAGGATCTCGCACAGGTTCAACCAACCCGTCTACATGTTCTCGTCATATATGGACACCGAATCATGATATCTATTCGAATCTATTATATGAACCGCTTGATTTCACACTCAAGAGGGTAAAAGCTATTTTATATTATTCTCATATATTCATACTCTCCAACCCGTCTGGCCAGCTTGGAGAGTGTAGGCCAAATCCTCTGACTACTCTGGCTCATATATTGCTGTGGTAGTACAGAGAGGGTCGTGCTCCTGCAGTGGAGACTAAAAAAGACCTGATGGATGGATGGATGGAAATATTGCGTTATCCTTTGATGTAGGTTATAAATAAAATAAATGTTTGTAGATTTGTATGTTTACAAAGAATATAACATTTATTAAAAACTAGCTGTTACCCGCGGCTCTGCCCGCGTGATATATAGCCTATGTCCTTCTCAGTACCCTATCCTATATACTCGTATATGCAAAGCTTGATCGGTTCAGTATATAGGGCGTGAAATCGTAACAAACAAATAAACTCACTTTCGCATTTAAAATATTAGTCAGGATTAAGATAGGATTATTAGTTAGGATAATATAATATTAAATTAAATTTAAATTAAATTATTATTTTTTTAATTAAATTAAATTAAATTAAATAACGTTTATTATTATATATATATTAGTCAGGATAGTTAAGATTAGGATAGGATAGTAAGATAGAAAATAGTAAGGATAGAAATAAGTGCTAAAAACGCGCAACAAATGGGTACGAGATAGTTTTAAGGCCGTGTTCACATCTAATGTCTACTTAAAGGTGCACTTACATCGGTTCGTAATTACGGGTGTAGTGGTGCGCAGGCGCGAAGGGCGATATTTGTTTGCAATTAGTACCCGCACGGGAAGCCAACGTCTGAGTAATTTATGGTTGCCCCACACCCAAATTAAAGAGTAAGAGAGATGCGACACTCCCTATTTACGGATCTCGGGAAAGATCGAGATTATGGATGCACTGATGACCAGATGTTTAGGTACGTATAATTATCCGTAATTTTTGAGTACTTCGTAGCAGATTAAGTTTTACTTCGTAGCCCATAAAATAAAATTGATAATTATCCTATTTGCTATTACAAAGACCTCATCGATTGAGAGGTTTTCTTCTCTTACGCCACGGACCTCAAGTCAGAGAGCTATGGAGCACGCCATGCTCAGCATCGAAGATCCCGTTCCCAATACCGCAATCTGAGAGCGTACTAAAGTGCGAGATATCAAATTATTTATTATTAACGGGATGATGTCATAAACCAGAAAAGAGAGGAGGTCACCACCTCTACCTCCTCCTCACCAATGATGTCGCGGGTCTTATCTGGACAAGAGAAGACTTATATTGTCATTTTTATACAAGTACAAATGATATTTATATTACATTTTTCATACTTTAGGATTGAATAAAAATACAATCGAAAGGGTGTACTTCATACCACATGTTATTCTCAGCTAGTTTATAGGTATTTTTTTTTTATTACTTCATTGGAAATTCATTCGCAAAAGATCTAATATAGAGAAACTTTGGAAGTCCGTGCTTGAGTGAAGCTGTGTCAGTTAGAATCTAAGTGCTTTATGATGATAAAACCAGTATCACCAGGAACATACTTCTTTCACTAAGGTTATTATCATAACCATCTGAGCGTTTTCTCGGTTGCATCCTCAGCTGTAGTGTGTCGTGCCCCTGGATCCAATTCATTATGGCAGCGTATAAACTGTTCGAATGATTTAGCAAAGTTCTTCTTTCTTATTTTCTTTATTTAATAAATAAAGATCTTACGTCCATAATCCGTAAGAAATGTTGCCTGACGCGAACCCTCATTAGGTAGTTCCAGAACCGCGGACAAATACCTGGGAAAACGAAGTAAAAAGCTGGCATGTTAACCACCGCACCGTAGATGCCACCAACAACTTTTTTCACAAACTTACAAATTTTTTGGTGTAATATATATAAAGCACGAGTTGTCCTCCTGTTAATTACCTTAGTTTTGGCTCCAAAGTAGGCACCGGTTGAAATAGGGCTTGCAATTCGTAAAAAAGGAATCAGTCGTAAACTTGCCGTTTATCTCGATATCTTAGCATAAAAGTGCTATGCAATGCAAATTACGGAGATAGTGAATGAATGAATGAATGAATAAACACTTTATTGCACCATTACCTATATCTTAATAAAATTAAAGTAATTAGTACACAAATAGTGCTTATGTTTAAATTGATAGTACATTTCAAAGAAAATTAATGAGACGACTACCCTGCCAAACAAAATAAACAACCGACAAAATACATACAAAAATTTGCCATTCGGCAGGTTGTTGTTGTTGTCATAAACATAGTCATTATCCCAATATAGTTATAAGCGTAAAATGTGTTATGTAATATGCAAATTTAAGGTTTCAAATGTGATTAATTTTGGTCGTAAAGCACAAATGTGTAGAACATCAGTATTCATAATTCAAATGTAATTACTCTTATAAAATAATTATATGGTTTGAAATTTAAATATTATTGGAAAGGTGTCGAGACGCCACTACAACAAAGAGAATTTAAATACTACGTCACTAAAATAACGACGAACCGAAACTTAGAAATTCTCAGGCTATTTTTCTTTCAATAAAAAAGTGCGAATGGTAAATACGGTATGGAAACTTTTAATATTATTATCTTCAAACAAAAAGGTAAGCCTACCTGTAAAACCTACCAGTAAAGAATATCTGTCCACCAAACAACCACCTAATCTATTCAGTAAAAACTTTTCCAAATTATTTTCTAAATAGCCATCGAATAATATGGACCGTACGCCACGGACAAGTAATGTCAAATTTTTACTTATGTGCAGCGTGTGCAGCATAAATAGGTACGAATTTAACATTTGGAAGAGTTTGAATTTCGAACATAGGAAAGTTCAATGAAAATAGTATGCTAATTTAATGACAATGTGTGCACGGCTTATGTTGCGACACGCAGTAATAGTAGTTGTAGTAATATTCTTTACCAAAAGTGTTTATTCATCATCATCATAAGGTCTTTTTATTCAATAAAAATAATATTAAAAAACATAAATTGGTTTAAAATAGGCGGCCTTAACGCTCCTGCTATCTCTTGCAGGCAACCGATGTATGTTGACACGTATGCCAAGGCATGCATTTGATTTCCGTCACTATTACTTTTTAGGGGTATATCCTATGACTCTTAGATTAATGTTTACACAGCATGAATAATTTAAAACACCAAGTGTGCATGCGACCATGCCAGATGAGGTCCGAAGCATCCCAGACGATGATGCAATGTTGATATTCAATGTTAATAATTGCTCTTGACTAGAGAAAGGAATACTTTCGATCAAAAACTCAGGTGTTAACCCTGCAGCCGCAGGAATACGTACCCACAGCTGCCTCTTAAGTCGCCGACTGACATTTCGCTGTGAAGGGTTAACAGTTATAGATAGGGTATTCGTTAGTTTTGGACTGTATTTCAAGGACATTAGGTTCAAGTTAAATTATACCTCTTTGTGGCTGTATTGCATAAAGTAAGGGTTTAAAGTTCAATGATGAAATAGATATAAAGATTATATCAGTGATGAAAGCTATGTTAATCTTGTGACCGCGGAAACCTATATAGCATTATTGTACAAGTACCCTTTTCTGTTGTCTTATACTATAGAATAGAATAGAAACCCTTAATTGCACATCAAAGGAAAAATACAATACAGAAATAATTCAACTTAATTACTAGAAAATAAATATATACGGACAAATCACACAGATTGAGCTAGCACCAAAATAAGTTCTTAAATAAGACTTGTGTTATGAGTTAGTAACTCAAAGATACTATATTTTATAACAAGTTCATATATAGATAAACATCCAAGACCCAGCTCAATCTGAAAAAGATAATTTTTCATCTTGACCTGACCGGGGATCGAACCCGGAACCATCCGTGTCACAGGCCGGCGTGTTGACAGCTGCGCCACGGAGCTCGTCTAAATTTTCATTCAAAATGCGCAAAAGGCGGCCTTTTGCGCATTTTCTAGTCATTTTTCCTAGTCTTCCAATTGAGTAAGAGCAAAAATGTTCCGTGACAGTAGGGCAAAATACTTTCGAAGCAGTGCCCCCATTAAAAAAGCAAATATCTTTCGGCGACGATAACACGTTACCATCAGAGGCATCGTACCCTCCTACATTTACATTTTAACAAGAAATACATGACCAAACTGAATTTTAAAGAACTTACGCCACAAATATGGCAAGGGCTTCAATCAAACTTTATGACCACAGTTCTGTGTTTATGACCCCTGTTTTTGCGTCAATAACTAAAAAGTTAATTGTATGACAAATGCTACGTAATTTCACCTCACGCAGCTTGAAGGTGGAATTTTCACCTTTTTTATGAAGTGACCCTCTATAACGGTTTGTGTACGAAGAAACTTATTTTGCTGTCAATATGAACAATTAGTGTATTTACCGCACCGTGAGAATTGTGTAACCATAGACCAATTAATCAATAGAATGCAAATAACAAACGAAGTTAAAATAGCGTATGCCCAAAACTGGAGTATTGTGTTTTCAGAGTTCATGCATGTAAGTAGACATACTTAGATAGAATATCAGTTTCTGTAATGCACCTTTAATTTTAAATGCTTACAAAACTTTGAATCTTTGGCTTATTATGAGTAATATCATCCATACTAATATTATAAATGCAAAAGTAACCCTGTCTGTCTCGCAAATTTGATACATAGATAGCCTAGCGCCTTAGAAAGACATTTTTTCCACACGCACAAAGTCGCGGGCACAACAATTAGGCTATAATTTTTAGATATATCGTGATTTTATTTTGCTTTAAAAAACCTTGTCTTTATATTTTCAAATCTTTAAAGACATTTAAGAGTTATGAAGGAATAATGAAAGTCACATTCATATAAACTTACATACATGAACTCGGAAAACATTACAGTTCATTTTGTCAAAAATAACTAGGTATACAAATTCGAAAGCAATCATCCATAAAGTAAAAAAACACTCGCAACAATTCATTACACGTTTTTCTATGCATTCTCGTTATCGCCCCGTTATTGTGTCTATCGGCTATATTGCCTGTGACGACTTAAAATTGCTAATGTAGTCTTTGTCGTTCAGCCTTGTTGCCAATAAAAATTATCGTTTACTGTAATTGCCCGCTGGCACGAAAGCTAGGTGTGATCCGATATGTACTGTAGAGTTAGGAAATGTCAGTTTAATACCTATTAACTGACATTTCCTAACTGTACAATCTATACTTATAGATTATAAAGTTATTATCTGTTGTTACCATCTAACTATATAGAAAGCGTCTTCTTTTTAGTACCATAGATAGAACTTTATCTATTTTTGATATACGATATTAACTCTTATTAAGCCCACATTAGATTCGATTTTGTGACTCTGTGTAAAGATTCATGGTTGTCCGTGAGACGGAAATACTACAGGTTGTCCTACTCCCCCATATGCAATTGTATATAATATACTCGTATAGCTACAAAGAGAGTTTACAACTATAGTTTATATACAATTGATACTATAGGTACTCTGTTCTTCTACTAATATACATGGTCATTGGATCCGGTATTAAGTATGTTAGGAAATATCAGTTAAATACTTAGTATTTGACATTTTCTAATTGCACAATGGATACTTAAGGATTATGAAGTTATTATGATGTTAAGTGTACCATTGACAAAGGTCTTCGATAAGTGCGCAAATTGATGTTTATCCGGTGTGACTATTCGTGTTTATGCTTTTTGTTTTGACTATATACCCTCTAGACACCATCATGCCTTTGTTTCAATGATTAAAAATCTGGCTAATTTTTCAATGCTTGTGTGCGTGACAGCTTTGTGTTATCACACGTGTCCTGACGGTCACAAAGATTTGTCGAGCTCCGTGGCGCAGCGGTCAACACGCTAGCCTGCGACACGGGGGTCCCGGGTTCGAACCCCGGTCAGGTCAAGATGGAAAAAGATCTTTTTCATATTGACCTGGGTCTTGGATGTTTATCTATATAAGTATATATTATAAAATATAGTATCGTTGAGTTAGTATCCTGCGACACAAGTTCACAACTTACTGTGGGGCTAGCTCAATTTGTGTGATATGTCCCTATATATTTATTATTTATTTTTTATACACTCAGAATCCGTCAAATTGGTAGTGTGTATGCGCGACCGACTATTAGTTGGACACTATTTTTTCTACGCTTTTAGTCCTACTCCTTATTGATAATATTTAGGTGTAACTGTTACCGGGTAAAAACCGATTGGACCAATTAGAATTAAAAGTTGGCCAAATGCGAGTTAGACTCGCGCATGGAGGGGTCCGTACCAATATCTATACAATATTAGAACATCGAGCAAAAAACGGCAACAAAATCATGATAGTTGGATGAGAGCCACCCCCATCCTTAAATATTAATTTTACTTTGATTCATTTATTTATTTTTTAGGTGAATACAAACTACATATTCTGCCAGCATTTCAAGAATCTTCCTGTTGCCGTTTATAAAATATCGGTAGAATTTGTTGTTATAGTGGCAACAGCAATACATCATCTGTGAAAATATGTGTGAAATTTCAACTGTCTTATCTATGAGATACAGCCTGGTGACAGACGGACAAACAAACGGACATCGAAGTCTCGTGAATAGGGTTCTGTTTTTACCTTTTGGTTACGGAACTCTTAAAATGTTTGTTTCGCTGCTTTTGCAAGTTTTATAGAGGAGAGATTGCTAATACTTGAGCAAAAAAAAACATTTAAAAACTATTTCTATTCCTAGACTCAATTGAACAATTGCACAAATGCCACCTGCAGGTCTTTGACCGTGGATCCCCATTGTTATTTTGTCATAACGGGAATATTTAGAAATACTAGGTTCTATTAATTTATTCATTTCCATTGATTAGACTATAAAATATTCGCTTCGCTGCTTTTGCAAAGTTTTATAGGTGAGAGTTGATCGCTGGCTGTTATTTGCGCAAAAAATAGCCATTTTCAATACATTTCAATTCCTTAACGCAATCGAACAATTGCATGAATCCCACTTGCATTTATATGTAATGTTTTGCATGTCATAATGTTATCATATTTTTTTTTATTGGATAATAATTAAAGCTCTATAAAAAAAGTCAGGTCGGTTAAAAATTACTAAGTTATAAGGTAACAAACAGTACAGTTAAAAATTACTAAGTTATAAGGTAACAAACATTATAAGGTAAAAACATACAACCAAATTGATTAACTCAACCTTTTTTGATTAACTCACTTACGCATTAAATGGAAGAATTCATCCCGAAGTTTAATCGAACTTATTAAACTGTTAGAACAAAAAAAATCCTATACACATAATTATACTAATTTTTTTGATAAAAATGGTTTCCTACTTTCGCAAAGGCGAGAATTGATCGCCAACACTTAGACAAAAAAATAGACCATTTTCAATCCATTTCAATTCCTAGACGCAATCGAACAATCGCACAAATGAGTACAAAAACCCCGCACATGTTTACTACTAGATAAAATCGCCCTCGCAATTAGTAATCGTTGATTTTTTGTCAAGCGACACTCGTACGGAAATTCAATTTCCTTCGAAAGGGGTCAATTTTATAGTTACGATGTACAGACTATGTGTGATATTTTATAGGTTTGATATGCAACCTGTGTATGATATTTTGATCGACTTTTTATTTCCAAAAGATATTAGAAATCAAATCCCAACTAATATTTTAAATGCGAAAGTGAGTTTGTTTGTTAATTCACGTCCTTTCTACTGAATCGATTATCATGAAATTTTGCATACACGTTGTCTGGAGTACGGAGGACATAGGCTTCATTTCATCCCGGAGAAAACTACTGCTACTGGTACTGTACTAACGCGAGCGATGCCGCGGGTGAAAGCTAGTCCCAACTAATATTATAAATGCGAAAGTGAGTTTGTTTGTTTATTTGTTTGTTTGATGGTTACGCTTTCACTGAACCGATCACCATGAAATTTTTCATACACATAGGTTAGGGTACCGAGAAGGACATAGGCTATATATTACGCGGGCGACGCTGCGGGTAGCAGCTAGTTATTTATAAAGTAAAATAAATTGTTGGAAATTTACCCATATCAGGCCCAACCGTGAAAGGTATTCATTAAAATTTTATATCAACTTTCCATTATAGTAACAATGTAGAACAAAAAACTTTACAGGAACGCGGTAAACTTACTAAACAAAAAAAAAATAAGATTTACATTATATAATAGTGTAGTTTGAATTTTTTGAAGTAGTAGTCACACAAGAGGAATAAACCCACCAAATTCTTTAGCCAAAATTAAAATAGTCGTAGACGTGCCGTAGCACTTTGTAGCGATCGTAGATAAGATACGGATACATTAAAATCTTATAAAACTGCAGAGGTAATAGGTAGAAACATGTGTGCTCTCTATAACCCTTTCTTTATTCTTTGAGTAATAAAATAACTGACGCGTAACATAGATTTACGATAAAATAGTTTCTTTGTTAACATATGAACATCCATGCTATTGAATATGTATTTTCCTGTTTTTTGCGCTAAGAATTAACGCTATAATTTTATTTAACTAAATGCATTTTAATATATTTAGACTTTAAAAATGATGCTTTAATAAGGTTAATAATAAATAATAAATAAATAATAATAAATATATACGGACAAATCACACAGATTGAGCTAGCCCCAAAGTAAGTTCTTAAGCAAGACTTGTGTTATGGGATACTAACTCAACGATACTATATTTTATAACAAATACATATATAGATAAACATCCAAGACCCAGGTCAATCTGAAAAAGGTCATTTTCCATCTTGACCTGACCGGGGATCGAACCCGGGACCATCCGTGTCGCAGGCAGGCGTGTTGACCGCTGCGCCACGGAGCTCGTTAATAAAAATATATTTTTCATGTGTATTTTTTGCCAATACTTTTATTGCTAAAAGAACATTGCCGTTATTTTGTTATTAAATTTTTAACTTGAAACTTTAATCTCACTTATATAAAAGTAAGTAAAGATAATTTAAATATCTGTCTGTAGGTTTCTCTTCTGACCGAACACAGCATGATCGATCGATAGTTTCTAGTAAAATATAATCGATTTCACTTGGCATTGTGATGTTATAAAAAAATATACTGAATTCTCTGTATCCGTAGTAAAAGTCAGTAAATATCAACGATGACGATGACTAATTACATAGGCTAGGCAGGTAAATGATTCGTTGAATGAATATTTTTTTTTTGACACGCAAATGGAAGGCGATAATGTCACCAATAAAAAAGTTATGAATTACGTGTTCCAATATTACACTATAAATTATATAGACACGATTCAATTACTTGACGAACGCAAAAACATAATTACGCCGGACGCAAAAAATTACAACGAAACATTTTCGCGCGAACAAAAACCCATAAAAAGATTACGTTATTTGATTAGGTCTAATTACATTTCTGACCGTAATTAACTCTATATCACTCCCTTTGTTTTATTACAAGAGATACAGATTTATCTTGCGTTTGAATTGGAGATATTCGACTCTATGTTTGAGGTGGTAAGTTTGAGAATAGTTTTTCTTGGTTGTAAAAGTAATGTTGTAGGTCGTAGATGTCTTAGGTTCAGATAAGCTGCTGTGTTATTATGGCATAATTTACGATGTAAATGATGGCGATTTGTTAATTTATCCATTGGTAGGACGTGAAGTGTGGACGTGTTTTTGTCTAGCGGTTGAAACCACGCGTGAAACTAACTTTGGAGGTAATCGTCTTTGGAATTAGCTTCAGATCCACAGAGAACAATGGGATAACTCAATAAATATTTGAATAAATTAACATGTAATGTATCTTATAGTTGTTGTAATAGGAATGGTGTGGGTTGATGTAAGACTTAATTGAATATTGAAGTAAACTTATACAAATAATTTATTCTGTTTCTTTTTCAGCCACCTTAATTATCTTTTATTGTTTTTTAATATGTTGAAGTTGTCAAGATTTTTGTATTTTGCAAGCTAGTTGACGTAGAAAACCATCATATCGTACAACAATATTTTTTTATAGGCGTGTTTCTGTATTCACAATGTTATTATGATACATTCTTTTTAAATTAAGAAATAAGTTATAGGAAAAAATCCACACGGGCAGGATTCGAACCTGGATCTTAATCTTTATACAACTAACGCCTTACCAGTTCAGTCACCGCCATCCTACACAAACGAAAAAAACAGCTATTAAAAATATTGTATGGCTTCCTTCTTCTTCTTCTGTTTTATATTATGGCTTCCACCGAAATTTCAGTGATTCTGCCAATGTCCAGTATAATGAGATAGTAAGTATCGATGTTATACGGTAAAGTTTTTCCAAGTAGCATCAAAGATGGCGTATGTTCTTTGACGCCTCGTGGCAGCTTGGGGCGGCAAATCTATACGAGTCCATTTATCAGTCCACTTTAACTATTTCACAAATTGTTCATGAGCATGAGCATTTATAACACCAAACTACACCAATTTCATATTATAAAGTCCACTAAAATCAATTTGCAAAATTGTTTAAGGCAAACTTCAACTGTACCCCTTGACTTCCCACCACAAACTCCGTATGGCTTCCTATATATTCTTTTATTTGTGACGTTCAGGACACGACTAGGTTTTTCATTCAAAATACATAAAACAAGCAAAAGCTTGTTAGGTAATAAAGACAAATGGCAATATACTAGTAAGTATGTAATTAAATTCTCAAGCATTAATTCAGTGTTTGAAAATATTGCAAGAAAAAATGGTCAGGCAATATAGTAAGTACTAAAGGGGGAAAAAGTAGTTACTTTTTTATAGCTCGTAGCCCGTAGTTGCCTGCAGGCGCAAATTATCGCCCATATTCCTGTGATGTGATAAACATGTGATAGCGAGGAGTGATACACAACTATATATTTTATTTTACCTTCACAACAATATAAAAATAACACACATATTCGTGGCGCAGCGGTTACCACGCCAGCCTGCGACACGGGGGTCCGGGTTCGAACCCCGGTCAGGTCATGATGGAAAACGATCTTTTTCAGATTGACCTGGGTCTTGGATGTTTATCTATATATTTATTTGTTATAAAATATAGTATCGTTGAGTTGTATCCCATAACACAAGTCTTTCTTAAGAACTTACTTTGGTGCTAGCTCAATCTGTGTGATTTGTCCGTATATATTTATTTATTATATTTATTTATTATTTATTTATTTAAATGGAACGCTAAAGTTGTGGCGTATGTATATAATTTATACATCTCACATTGCAGACACTTTTCATGTTCGTCTAATAAAATTATGACGTAACTATGATGAAAGAATGTTTCATCTTGAAACATCCTAATTTCAATGGAGAGGATGGTTGGCAGTTACTACCAGCTTGGGACCCAGTCAGCAATTTACATATACCTCATTCTCAAGAGCAGATTGCAAGACATTAAGTATAAACACCGTGACCCAAAAATAATAGACAAAAGTCATTCTAGTCTACATGCAAACATGAACACTATAAACTGTTCAAAACGTCAGGTTTATAAATATGACGATGGGCTGCGACAGTGATGGTCCCGATTCGATCCCCGGTCAGGTCAAGATAAAGAAATGGTATTTTTCAAGGTCTTGGATGTTTATCTATATATGTATGTGTAATAAAATATAGAATCGTTGAGTAAGTATCCCATAGATCAAGTCTTAACGAAGTCGAACTTAGGTATTTTGAGGCTAGCTCAATCTGTGTGTTTTGTCTGTATATATCATAAATGAACTAAGGTACATTTTTTTAAATACGCGATAAAACCGTATTAAAGGTAATTTTATTTATACAGTAATTTCGTGTAGACATTTACTTTCCCAAAACAGGTAACCTAAGTTGGTAGATAACCTTTATACGTAAAATGTAGGCTTTATAACCATTGTTGTGAGTGAACATGCACCTTAACTGGAGCTATAATTAAATATATACCCGATAAACACATACTGTGTTTCTTGGAACTGTTACAATGAATGTAAAAACCATAACAACATGTAGGGTCGAGTTAATGCCGCGACCTAGCGATTTAATAATTATGAACAATTGTTGTTCGCAAGGGCTGTCAGATTCGAGTAAAATACTATAATAGGCGTAAAACTAATAGATAAGGTGCGTGGCACATACAGTGCAGACATGGAACATCATCATCAGGTCTTTTTTAGTCTCCACTGCAGGAGCACGACCCTCTCTGTACTACCATAGCCATATACCTATATTAGCGAGAGCAGTCAGAGGACTTGGCCTACACTCTCGATGCTGGCCAGACGGTCGGAGAGGTCTCCTTTATGTTTATAAGCTTTGTTTAGCTTGAATTTGCTATGTCAAGTCGCCTTCTACGACATCCACGGGGAGACTGGGAGTGGTTCTACTCTGCCTTGTATCACACGGCTACACTAGACATGAAACACTGTGATAGGGTTTAAAAGTTTTCCTATGAGAGTGGCCCATATGCTTGCACCGTATCTGCGCCCTGCATTTGCCGTACATCTTTTCTGTGTGTTTTATGCCCTATAGGCTGCTACGAAGTAGCATGTGATCGTGAGGGATCCTGTACATCTTGGATATAGTTTTAGCAAATATATTTCATAGAATATATATATAGGATAGTAGAATATAGATATATGAATAGTTAATTATGGGCTGGGTGCTGTACATATACAAGTGACGCTTGAACATGAAGAACTTTTTACGTTAAATGTATGCGGCATAAATAGGTGTAATTCAATGTTCAATTATGTTTTTAAATATTAAAAATTATTCCTGCTTTTATTAATTTCCTTTATATAATTGATATTTGAAAGAAAAAGCGGTTACGATAGTTTCCTTCATTCTTACTGTTCATTGAGTGAAAACCCATACATGAAGTGTTAAAAGAAATAAATATACAAAGTCACTCATAATCGACTATCATACGTACTTATAGTTAGGATTATGTAAACATTACTTGTAATTACATCATTCTTCAATTATAAATTACTTCCGTTGTTCGAAAATATTGTATTGCGTAATATTTAATATACTTAACAATATCATAATCGCGTTTACTGCTTAGTAACGATTAATAAGATTACAATCAAGTTATTAAGGAACCAGCCCAGAAGCACCTAGTAAAAACGGCTTTTCGCGCGTATCTTGTATGTTTGTAAATATCAAAATTTAAAATATGTGATGAAAAAGAATTCGCCACTGGTAGGATTCGAACCACAGCTCTTAGGTCTGCTCCCTAACCAACTACACCACCGTGGCTTCGAATCACCGCGTCGAATTCTGCCATCACGTATTACCCCGTAGTGTATAACGCATTCGAAGCATGCGTATTTAATTCTTTTTCATCACATATTTTTAATTTTAATAATATACCGAGCATTGTAATGCTATTTATAAACCATTTAATTTTTGTAAATATTGTTAATCATCATCATCATTTCGTGTAGGTGACACGGTCAGTCGACCATGCACACCCTGGTGTCAGAGTTCTTCGGAACCGCCTCTCGGCCTTTAACGTGGTAAATCCTTCAAAATAAATACAAACTCATCTTCCTTTTTATAATATGGCTTCCACCGAGCTTTCGGTGTTTACCAATGTCTAGTGTAATAACGTACTGTACGGTAAAGAGTTTTAACTAGTAAGGATCAAAGATGGCGTAGATCCTTTGATTGCCTCACGGGAGCTTCTGGCGACAAATCCATACGATTCTATATGACAGTTTGCTTTAACTGTTTCATTTTCTGTGTTCTGTGGTTTCATTAATTGAGCACGAGCATTTATAACAACAAACTTCACCGAATTTATATTACTTATAAAGTCCACTCTATCTATTTTCAAAATCGTCTTTATAAGCTCGTATCTTCCAAACCACTGGATACCTAGTTGCAAAAGCGAGGGCAGGCGGGATTGTTAATTTTAAAAATAAACTTGTTATACCTTGTTATACCTACATAGATCGATTGGTGCCTTTTGCTACGATAACTAGAGGTGAGACTTGAATTCTTGTTAAAAAAGTCTAATTAAATCCCTTTGCTCATTTTACTCTGTAAAGATTACCACGTGACATGTACTCACGTGGTAATCTTTACGCAGTAAAATGAGCAAAGGGCCAACAGTCCAAAAGGCTATGTATGATGAAGTATTAAGCGCACATATGATCAACCACCTATAAATAATAGTACTAATACTATTATTTATAGGTGGTTGATAGTAACTACTAATACTATTAATCCCAACTAGTAAAACTATAATGTAATGCCAACGAATCCTAATCCTATCCTAATCCTAACTAATATTACAAATGCGAAAGTGAGTTTGTTTTTTGGTTGTTTGTTACGCTTTCACGCCCTATCTACTGAATCGATCATCATGAAATTTTGCATAACCATAGGTTAGTTCATAATAACACGGTACGTCTTAGTCAAGGGCATGCTTTTCATCCTGGACAAAAGAATTCTTTTCGAGAGATCGACAACGCGAGCGGAGCCGCAGGTAAAAGCTAGTTAAATATAAAGGGAAATATTGCAGAAATTAAAATAGACCAAAAAAAGTTGTGAACTTGTGTCGCCAGATACTAACTCAAGGATACTATATTTTATAATAGACTAGCAGCCCTACCCGGCTGCGCCCGGGCATGTATTATACCTTAAAACCTTCCTCGTGAATCACTCTATCTATTGGTGAAAACCGTATGAAAATCCGTGGAGTAGTTTTTGAGTTTATCGCGAACAGACAGACAGACAGACGCGGCAGAGGACTTTGTTTTATAATATGTAGTGATACTTATATTGATAAACATCTAAGATCATCGTTGACTATAAAAATCGTTAACCGTTTACCGAACTAATAAATGCTATTTTCTATTATCTAAATAGAAATATTTGTGTAAAACATTCAACAAAGTTATTATCTATTTTGTATGTATATATAATTTCAATTATCTTTGCCAATTAATTTATGTTCATTCATGATTAATTACAAATGTTAAATATTTGTAATTCGTAAATAAAGATGATAGAACACATCACATAAATAAAGTGCGGAAGCTATATTTACATCACACTAGGAATAAATAGGGGTTATTACTCACAATACATCATATTCATGTTTTAAACACCTGAAAGGACAATAAAATACAAGTGTAATAAATGATTCTTAATTTGCACGGTGTGTACACAAGCTTTTATAAACGACGTCCTGTTACACACCTCTAGTAATTCATTTGTATAATTAATGTCCTATAGTTAAATTCTATAAAGGTTCTGCATAGGCGTAAGTTGGGGGCTATTAACCTTTGACGAGATGTTATTTTAAAGTATATTTTCTTATAAAGCTTAGGAACATCTTGTGCTCAAAAGAACACGCAAGGAAGACATACTATTTCTGCATGCCCTTGACTAAGACGTACCTTGTTATTATGAAAATTTAGTAGAAAAAACAAATGAATTTAAAATGTCATATTCGTCATCACGTTGGCGCCCGGGGTCCGCAATTATAAGTAACAAAACTGTTTTTTTACAAGCGTTTCGGAATGACCACTGTTGAGTAGAAAAGGCTGAGTAAAATTCTATTTATGTCAAGTCGCCTGGAACAGCGTCCGTGGTCAGTCCAGTCCTAGACACACAGGCAATGATCTAATCAATTCATTTCCAAATAATATAATATGTACAAATTCGCTCCCACTTCTATTTTATTATATGTTTAGGTATAGATATGTATAGATCTAGTTGAAAGTAAGAAAACCAGATTTTAATTCGTCTTTAAAGTAAACTTTTAACACCCCTCTTTTACATCCACGGTAAAAAATGATTTTAATATCCTTACGTCAATACAAACAACATTATCGTGTAATTCGATTAAACTGTAATCAGCCCAATCGCAGTCCTAGGCACAGGCAATGATTTAATCAATTTTATTTCCGAAAAATATATGTTCAAATAGCTGCCTCTGTTTTATTATACGAACATGCATATATAGATGTGAACAGATGTAGTTTAAAATAAAGAAAACCCTATTTAAATCCCCGCCCCCCCCCCTTAAAGTAAACTTTTAACATACATACTTACTGTCACGTCTTTTTCCTTTGCGGGGTAGAAAGAGTTCTGGTCTGTAAAACCTAAAGGCCACGTTTAGGATGTTAGTGGGCTTGTAGATGGAGAACGGAAACGAAATATTGATGGGTTGCTAGCTGCATCGCCTTTTGACATGATTAATTACGCCCATTCCCTCGATCGGCTTTTACGATCTGCGCGGGAAGAGAAGCTTCTTCTTTTTTTTTTCTCCCAGACCAGCGTGGAAGAACTGTTAACACCCTCTTTATCATCGATTTACGTCAATACAAACAAAATTATCGTGTAATTCGATTAAACTGTAATCAGTCACCGCAGTTCTAGGCACAGGCAATGATCTAATCGATTCCGCACTAGTATCGCAGGAAATGCATATCTCCGCTTATCTGTGCTCGTTGAACAGTTCATTCATTGTCGCGAACACCTTCGCGAATGAGTGACGTCTTCGTGGTTCATTCAGCTTACAATGGGTGCAGTCACATGTAAGTAAATGTGATGTATTATTTCATTATTCAATAATTATATATTTTTAATTGAGACAGTGGTTAACACGCCAGTCTACGACACGAGAGGTACCGGGTTCTATTTCCGGCCAGATCATAATGAAAAACGATCTTTTTCAGATTGTCCTGGGTCATCAGCATCATAATTTTTTTATTACTGTACCTACCTATTTGTTTAAACTTTATTCATCCTGTAAAGTTACTTTTTGTATAAAAGTCTTCCTACATATGTATTGAAATTTTAAATTTCAAAGTACTTCATGTCACGTATTACTGAAATTAAAATGCACTTAATAAGACCTCTTCCAATTAAAGAGGCTCTTGTTTGTGGAGTGACTAGTGACCTCCATTCTTCCCTGTTTATGACGAATCTTTTAACTTCTGTGTACGTAGGAAATAAGATATTATCTCATATATTTTTCTCATCTCTCATATATATTTTCATATATTTATTAATCAGTTTTAATCTACTACAAGTATTAAGATTAAGACATTCAAAAGTTTCGGATATATTATACTCTTATCTTTTTATAAATACTTTTTCATAGGTACCTACATCAAATTAATTTAATTAAATAGATTGAATAAAAATTAATTAATACAATTAACTTTTGGGTAATTCCCTTGATTAACAGATGACTGAGTCCGAGTGATAATCAGACTGCAAATATTTTAGTATTTTTTAAAATTGCCTGTTCGGTGTTAGGCAAAATATACCAACTCCATGGGCTATATGGATAGCTAGATCGAAGTAAAAGGCAACTTTTAACGAACTGCAAAAAAATTTTTTTTTTCTAATTCCGCTGCTTGTACTTGGTCGGCAGAACGTTTCTGCACTATCGGTCATCGGTTCTTCGCGGTATGTTATCTATGAAAGCTATGCTATTTATATGTGTAACCTCAGAATTTGTCATTTATGATCCGATAGTGACACTCTTACTGGTGTGCCCAGCATACCCCCCCCCGTAAATTGCAACCTGGAGGATCTGCAGAATGCTATAATAAACGCAGTACAATCTGCTCAATATATCTATTTTGGTGAACATCGACACGCTGAGAGGAAGCGATATTCTATCTTCCTATCTATCAGCCAGGGACGTCCACTACTGGACATAGGCCTCCCCCATAGATCGCCACAAATTGCGGTCTTGTGCATGCTGAGTCCACCGACTCCCGGCGACCTTGATGAGTCGTCCGTCCACCTGGTCGGGGGTCGTACCAAGCTGAAGCGATATTAATAAAAAAAAATAGTAAAGAAGGTGTTATAGGTCACCTTAAAATGAATTCCATTTAAATTTTATTACAATTGGTTCAGTAGTTGATGTCGGGTTTTGTATCTGAAAGATTATCAATTATTGTTTATCCGTATCTTTAACATTTTACAATTATTCTTTACAGGCATTAAAAACTATGTTAACATGCGGCCATGAAGTAAAATCTGTCTGCAAAATTACATTAACTGCTATTTAAATCATCCTATTACATGTATAATCACTTAAAAGAGTATGTGTCAACATATTCTCCTAATTCATTTGTCTGGATATTTTACACATTATTTTTCAAGGGCGGTTAAAGGCCATGAAGAATAACTACAATTATCGTCAAAAAAGATGCAGAGTATTTTCCTTTGAATTTTCTGAAATTAGAGGAAACAATATTAAATATTTTATTTATTAGGTACACCAACAGGTTCCATAATTATCTACATAAAAAATAATACACCTCAAATTGATTCAAGCATGCAACCCAAATACAAGTAAACACGACATAAAAAAATATAAGTATCTTAAAATATTTATGTCTTGATTGATTAAAGTTATTGATGAGTGACTGTAAGATGGACCAAAAAATACTATCTATAATAATATATAGATAACGTAATGGGTAAAATCTCTTAACATTTAGCCCATTATCTTCTACGGGCGTTAAAAACTGTATTATGCGCAACCTGTGTTTAATACCCGCGGCCATGAAATTTAATCTTTCACAATTACATTTCACTGCAAAAACAGTTTCCGGGAGAAAAATTACACAAATAACTAGTTGCATTCCATGTGCAGCTTCCCGCTACCAATTAAGACATAACACCACAATCAGAGTAATTACATTAATGACATTAATCTATTAAATTACAATTGATTACCGACGGCGGAATTACCATTGTAATCGTTTTAAATCACGACACACTTTGAACTTTGCACTCGAATTAGTTTATTATTGTACTAGGCTAGTGCTTATTGTATGGTACATTTTATTTTTTTAAGTGGGCTGTGATACACATCAACTGAACCATTCCTATGCATTTCCACTCACATACAAAGTAAGTTGGTATACGTTTGATTTCAAATTGATCTTTAAATAAATAAATATATACGGACAAATCACACATATTGAGCTAGCCCCAAAGTAAGTTCGAGACTTGTGTTATGGGATACTTACTCAATGATACTATATTTTATAACAAATACATACTTATCAATGGTCAATTTCCGGAACAATGGAAAAAGGCACGGATAATACCATTGCATAAGAAAGGCGATCCGAGTGACATCAAAAATTTCAGACCGGTATCCATCCTTTCTATTTTCCCCAAGCTTTTTGAATCCCTTGTTCAACCGATTATAAGTCATCATCTGAGCAATCATATAAGCACATATCAACACGGATTCAAGAGTAAACGTTCGACAAGAGACAAATTTAATTACAATAGTGTCTGATTTAAAGCGTGAAGTTGATGGGGGCTCACAAGTAGATACAATATATACAGATTTTAGTAGCGCATTTGATAGACTGAGTCATTCATTACTACTTGCTAAACTAGAATCCAGTGACATCCATGGGTCACTTTTAAATTGGATCAAGTGTTATCTAGAAAGAAGGTCACAATTTGTAGCGGTTCTGGGATACGAATCTAAAGTCTATTATGCTGATTCTGGAGTCCCACAGGGATCACATCTTGGGCCTATTCTGTTTTCTTTTTTTATCAGCGACTTACCTGATGTAATATTAAATTCTAAATGCTCGTTGTTCGCAGACGATACCAAAGTTTATAAAGTAATACATTCTCAAACCGATGCACTTCTTTTACAAGACGACCTTAATCGACTCGCATATTGGTGTCATAACAATTCAATGGTAATTAACACGAATAAATGCTATCATATTACTTTCACACGAAAAAAGAAACCAATTGATACAGTCTACAAAATAGGATCAGAAGAACTGAATTAGGTAAAGGTAGTCAAGGATTTAGGAGTTTGGTTAGATTCAGAGCTTAAATTTGTAAGGCATATTGATGCAATTGTTACAAAATCAGCGCAAATGTTGGGTTTTCTGAAAAGAAATACTAAAAACTTTCGATTTACTGATACGAAAATCTTACTTTATAATACTTTGGTTAGAAGTAATCTAGAATATGCCAGTTCAGTCTGGAACCCAACGTATGCAGTCCACTGTCAAAGAATCGAGCAAATACAAAAAGCGTTTACTAGGCACCTTGCATTTACAGCGCCCAATATTTCCCATCGCTGCCCATATAATGAGCGACTTGAATATTTTAAAATGAATTCCTTATATGACAGAAGAAAAATCCAAGACGTCGTTTTCTTATTCAAAATAATGAACAATTTAATAGACTCTAATGAACTAGTATCATTTTTTAGTTTTTAAGTACCTTCTAGACCGCCGCGTTACCCTGTAACTAATTTACTTGTCGGTCCATCATCGAGAACTAATCTAGGATGTCATGCTCCTATCAATCGTATGTGCAACACCTACAATCTTCTTAACCGAGAGGCAGAAGACTTGGACCTGTTTTCGAATAATTTAAAAATGTTTAAAAACAAGATCCTTAATCTTCTCAATGCTTAATGTTAGTTTAATAGTTTAGTATACTTAGCCTTGTATTATACGAATGTTGTGTATACCTGTTATGTGTGTTTACATTAGAACAAAGTGATAAGTGTGTTTTTTTAAAGTGTTACATGTAAATACTGTTGGTGTACCTTATTAAAGAAAATAAAATAAAAAATAAAATACTTAATTAACTTTTAACATCCAAGACCCAGGTCAATCTGAAAAAGATCGTTTTTCATCTTTACCTGACCGGAGATCGAACCCGAGACCATCCGTGTCGCAGCCTGGCGGGTTGACCGCTGCGCCACGGAGCTCGCCAAATCTTCGCCATTGATTTTCCAAAAACTCTAGTCAAATAGACAACATAGAAAAGATTATTTAAATACGGGTCACTCACGTATGAAGGCAGCTACTGGCCGACATGTTTCGACCTCACCCGGAGGTCTTTCTCAGGGCGAATGAGAACCGAGACGCGCGCACGAAGTCGTCCCAGTCCGCACTGAAAAAAAAAACATAGAAAAGACATGAAAGTACGAAAGAGCGGACGAGTGATCTCATACCTGCCTGAGTCTCATACAAACACGCAAGCCGCCATACTGGGGCTTTATATGTATTGATAGCTCAATTGACAATTGTGCTGGTGGCATAAGCTTAATTCACAATAAAATCGCTGCACACACAGGATTAAAGTATTGCAATTAATATTATCATAATTACTTAATTGCAATTAATCATAATTAGTGAAGGAGCGTTTATTTTTAGATTCGACTATCTATCTCGATTGCTACCATCTTACCACAAAATATGTTATCTGATAATTTCGCTAAACACAGTAACCCCTCCAAAAGAATTGACAATGACTCAAGCACTGACGTCTTCATAAACTTATACAGGCGATAAGTATTCGTACCTATATAGAACCGATGGCCGATGGGGCAGAAAGGTTCTGGAATGGAGACCACATACACCGGCAAGCGCATCGTTGGACACCCACCGATGTAGTCGTGCCACCTGACAAACGCCGCAGGAAGGCGCTGGATGCGGCCTGCATCCAACCGGTCGTATTAGAAATCCTTGCGGGAGCCCAATTTTTTTTTATATTAAATGGGTTTGCTCTTGACCATCATCTAGCCCAAAGGCAAAGATATGGCCTAAGATGAAGCGAGCTTACCCAGAAGAAGCCTATTCACTCTATTTTTAAAAAGATTGAGGTTATATGCAGTCGGAAATACAGACGCAGGCAATGCATTCCAATCCCTAGCTGTGAGCATAATAAATGATGAGGAGAAGCGCTTGGTACGAATACTAGGAATTTCAACCAAGTAACGATGGCACCCAGCGGTGCGTCTAAACGTCCGATAGAAAAAAGGGGAAGGCGGTATGAGCTCATGCAACTCTTGAGCACACTCTCCGAAAAATCCACTCCCACTTCCTATGTCCAACAATGGACTTCTTGCGACTGAAATGATGATGATGATGAATGATAGTGTTTGGTTTCGAATGAACAATGAAAAAGGTCTAATTTTAATCATCTAGGTAATTAGGTTTTTTAAGGCGAAGTGAGTTCACACACTAGCGCCACCCAGCAATTAATTCATTTACTCCTAAATTAAATCAAATTTAAAAAATGTAATAGCTGATTGCCCTAGTAAATTACTTGTAGTATTCTTTTTGTTACTTTTCATAGATTTACAATCTAAGTTTAAGAGAACGAATTTTTACCGGTGGTGGTTAAATGGTATACCGGCGGTAATAATTCGTTCTCTTAATTCATCAAATTAAAAATAGTGAACACTTGCTCCAATTATACTACAAGTAATTTACTAGGGCATAGTTTGATTTGATTTAGGACTTTTGAATTAATTGCTGGGTGGCACTAGTGTGTGAACTCACCTCGCCTTAATGACTGTAGGAACAGCTATTTTTGAAATAAAAACTTCTTTGGCGGCGCTATGCACTTTTTGTGATAGGGAATAAATGTTAAACTTGCGACAGATAACATAAACGTCAGATTCGTCAGACATCAGCTGACAATCTGCCCAATGAGGTACTTATATTTGACTTGTTTTATATATTAGTAATCATAGAAATAAGTAATTATCGCCCGAGAAGACATTGGTCTTGAAAATGTGTTGCTGGCTCGGGGTCTAGTTTTACAGCAAACAGTTAAAAGAAATTAAGGAAAAAAAGTGTATTGTTACGAAACAATTAAAAAATGTCCCCAATTAAATGAACGATAGACTTAAAAGGTTATTTGTATTTATTAACAACTGCTTTACGTTAATAAAAAGGCCAGAAACATTTCCCAGGTTATTAAAACATAAAACATTATCCATCTCTTTTCTCAAGTTTTTCTTATTTCTTTCTGAGGTTTGTCACGCTAGGCAAATAAACTCTTACTGACACAGTTACTCCGCTGGCTGACAGTAAGTGCTGTCTAATTAAATAAGCCTGCTTATCGTGCAGTCACGGCAGGTTCTGATTAATAAGCGGACAAATCGATTCTGATGATTATCTGTAATTAACATAACATAATACGCTGGTAATATCCATTTAGTTCTCAACGCAGCTCCTCTCAGACAATCTCGGGTTAGTCCACTCGAATCTAATGATCTGCTAGCTTTCGCCTGCCTTTCATTTTTTACATGTCAATTGTAAGTATATTTTAATGAATGCCATTTTTGAAATTGTCATTGGGGTCGCTTTACTAACTATTGTGAAGTTTGCTGGCGTGGAATAGTTTACTCCATGCGTCTAAAACTTTGCAACACAATACCCACTTCCTATTTTCAGAATTGTCAAAGGCAGCCGCCTTAAAATTACGAATGTTATATTACACAATATTAAAAAAAAAATACTTATAAAAGCTAAGTAGTCATACACCAGTGTCACGCGTTCATTTGATTTATTGATCTTTTTTCTTTAGCGTCGGATCAAACTATTAGCATGGACTCACCCCAGTTCCCGCGTATATAGCGATCATTCCAGCATTCGTTCTTGGAACCAAAAGAAGTCACAACAAAATAAAATCGTAGTTACTTCTGAAACATTCATGACATTATAGCAAGAGATATTTACTTTATTGCGTTTTGTTTTTGCCTCGGCTGATGAAGCCGTTTCCATACTGGTTCGAGTCGATCAATATTGAAATGTTGGCATTCCTGCTGCATAAACGCTGGGTTATTCACCAACTGGACATGTGACAGACATTATACGTTCATCTGAACAAATAATCTTTGAACATGTTTTTTTAATCTCTTCAAATATAGTTCTTAAAAAATTTTTCGGTTTTTTATCTAGGTCACGCTAATTTTTAAACTTATCTTATCTCTAACACTTACGACTAACTAATCAATAATGCTATTTATTCGCTGTTTTCTTTTGCTAATCACGTTTAAAATTTTTGTAAAAATGAGTCGTTTATTATGTTTCATGAACTGCATGTTGAAGAATCCAGTAATTGAATAACCCATCCACCTGAGTCTGCAATCTAAAATTAGTTTAAACAGCAAAAACGAATGACAATAATGCTAGATGTGCGCTGCCATTTCAAACTGCAAGCACAAAATTTACATCTTCAGAAGTGACACTCGCGTAATTCCATAATTGATTATGTTAACACGCATCCGCAGCTGTGATGCTATAAAGACAACTTGTTAATTTATACTATTCATGTAGGACGATATTGTTAATAAAATATATATGAAAAAAAACACACAGATTGAGCTAACCCACAGTAAGTTGAACTCAACGATAATAAATTTTACTATAGACACTTGTAGATAAACATCCAAAACCCAGACCAATCTGAAAAAGTTTCATCATAACCTGGCCGGGGATCGAACCTGGGATCATGTCGCAGGCTACACTCAACCGCGGTGCCAAGTAGACTGTAATTTGTAAATTGTACTGTGCCAGCATGCTAGATACTAACCCTCTTAGAAAATTATCTTGATGATGTTATTATTCTAGTCCTTTTGCCTTGTATGATAATCATTAGAAAGAGACACACATGCACATCCGGCTCGAAGGACCAAAATTTATCGGACAGTGTGGTCTCGGTACAAGTAGATGTTAGATGTCAGGTGGACACGGTATGTTCGGGATCTTGAAAGCAGGTATCAAGGATGTCAGTATTAAAACCCAACCGATACCACGGAATGCGTTTATAAAGTCACAGAATAAAATAGGCAGTATGTAGGTTACACGCGCCGGCCCGCGTGACGTCAAAGTGTCAAAGACCTGAAGTACCTAATACTGTACGCTAGCTCGTACAATTCTGAATCCTGAAAAATAGAGGACCACGACACGGCACTTCATCAAGACTGTCACATCTGTATGTCTTTATTTTGTGTCTTTAAAGCCCGCAGGGATAATGACTTATTTAACTAGTCAATAAAAAGACTGCTAAGTGATTTTCTTCTGCATAACCAATTACCGCGGTTTTGAAATAATAATGTGTTTCCCACACATGCGTTCACTTAGATTAGCATGTTTAGGTCCAAATGTCACAGTTCGTTTGTGATTATCTACCTACTTAGTTTTCATTATCTTAAACAAATTTATTTTAAAAGAAATTAAATACTGAATAAAATCTTTGCCAATGCAAAATTTATGGATTTTTGAATTTATTCAAAAGTAGCAGTATAGCTAAGCTACCGCAATAGAGTGCGTAGAGTGGGATTAGCTGCGATTACTGGTGAACGCCCAACGGTTCCGAATTACTTACTTGCACGGTGCACCCAAGATCTTCTTGCACCTTCTTGCAACGTAGTTTTCGGCCTTTACGGCAAAACATAAAAGTTACTGCTCTTCAAGGGCTTTGCTTTTGTTTCTCAGTTCGGGCCCTTTAAACAATGCATGCACAACGCTGCTTATCAGGCATATGAGTTTGCTGTCTCTCCAAATCTTAACTTCACACTAAATAAATATTTTTTAAACTAACCCAACTTCATTGTCTTAGCCCAACTAACATTATATTTTCTTTGTTACAGATTACTACTCACACGACCAATCATACAAGTACACCAGCATGGGTGTCTCCGAGCCTCCCAAGGATGACTCTCCCCGAACAACCCCCGAGCTGACACGGTCCGACCAGTCTCCCTCCGAGCGCCCCCCTCCAGGCTCCGCTGATAGTGATGATGCGGATGACTTCGCTCCTAAGAGGAAGCAGAGACGATACAGGACGACCTTCACGAGTTTCCAGCTCGAGGAACTGGAGAAAGCATTCTCGAGGACGCATTACCCTGATGTTTTTACTAGGTAAGTCATGTTTCAATATAATATTCCATAGTTACCTACCGCTCAGAGCACCCCCCTCCAGGCTTCGCCGACAGCGATGATGCAGATGACTTCGCTCCTAAGAGGAAGCAGAGACGATACAGGATGACCTTCACGAGTTTCCAGCTCGAGGAACTGGAGAAAGCATTCTCGAGGACGCATTACCCTGATGTTTTTACAAGGTAAGTCATGTTACAACATGAGATTCCATGAGCCTTTAAATATTGACGTAGAAGCATACCTGACGCTTCGAGCGCCCCCCTTCAGGCTCCGCCGATAGCGATGATGCGGATGACTTCGCTCCTAAGAGGTAGCAAAGGCGATACAAGACAGCCTTCACGAGTTTTCAGCTCAAGGAACTAGAGAAAGCTTTCTCGAGGACGCATTACCCTGAAGTTTTTACTAGGTAAGTAATGTTCAAATATGATATACATGTCTATATAGGCCTATGTCCAGCAGTGGACTTTTTGCGGCTGAAATGATGATGATGATGATGATATACATGGATGCTACCTGATGCTCCGAGCGCCCCTCCGAGCAACCGGGGGTGGCATGGGGATACGAGAGCGATATAATAAGTTTGATATGGACGAACCATATCGCCGTGTGGTTCCTGGCAGAATAGAATAGGACCACCCCAAGTCTTCCCGTGGATGTTGTAGAAGGCGACTTAGGAAATATAAGCTAAACAAAGCTTATAAACATCAAAAAGACCTCTATTAGCAATTTTCCCGCGTAAATTATAGTCTTTGTTGTGCATTTCATGTTCAATGACTTTAGTAGAGATAAATACCCAATAAAATATTGAAAACCAAAATATTTTTATAATAAAATTATGTCTCATATTATAAATTTTTATTCATCATATCATGTCGCCTTGTTCTGCGTAAATTACAGCCTATGTTATTTCATGTTCATTCACAGAGTTCAGTAGAGACAAATTCCGACTCGAATATTGAAAAACCCAATATTTATATAATAAAATACTGTCTCATATTATAAATTCCCATTCATCATATCCATTCAGCTGTCGGACATAATTAATTTCTTTTTGATTAAGCAAAAGATAACCTGGATTTAGATAACGTAGCTTCAAATGTAATTTACCCTGCATGCACAAAAATACACTGTCAGTGATAAAAATATTGCTCCCCAAGTATATTATATAAATTATATTTCTTAATCTTTATTTATATCGGCTAATCTGGATATAAATAATGTTCCGATATCTCGTATTGTAGCTATTTACCATTATTTAGATAACACATAATTAATATAAATAGGATTATCATTTCCTGCTTAAGATAGCCCCGTGGCGAGCACCTACGTAAGTCTTGTAGACCTATCAGTAAATTCGAACATAATGAGGGTTCCGTACTGTTATAATAACGATCACCCCTAATTAATATAAAATAACCTAGTTGCAATTACCTACACCATTACAAAATTATGACTCATTATTTTTCTACCTGATCTAGACTTTCCTTCGAATATATCGTTTATTTTTGTATTTCTTAATTTCTTTATTGTTTCTAAATACAGTTAGAAAAATTTTTTTTAAAGATTTTTATTAGGACCCCGTAATAATACCTTAAAAAGTAACAAGGATCCTTTATAAAATAATTTCAATGTCCATTAGTCCATCTGATTGTCGAAATTGAAGTATCGAGTTAAATTTATGTCAATCAAATATTGAAATGTGCAGCATAAAAAGCTGACAAAAATTCAAACTCTCAATCATCCGAAAAATGATTGCTACTGGAGTACTTTCTGCAAAATAGAAAGGAAATCCTTTGACAGACTCATAATTCAAATAAAATACTTCTTTTTCTTTTTTGACAAATTATTAAAATAAATATATAGGGACATATATATATTAAGGAATAGGGACAAATCACACAAATTGAGCTACATCACGCGGCGTATAAGTTGAACTAAGTGTGAGCGAGATACACCTATATTAATCAGTGGCAATGTATTGCGGTGTCCTACTCACACTTAGTTCAACTTATTTGCTCACTATACATAAAGTTGGGAACTTGTGTCGTAGGATACTAAGTCAAATGTTTTATAATAAAATATCAGCCTTCCCCGACTGCGCCCAGGTAATTATCATACTCTTGAATCTTCTTCATAAATCATTCAATTCATTGATGAAAACCGCATAAAAATCCGTGCTATAGTTTTTGAGTTTATCACGAAAATACTGAAAGACAGATTGACACTGCAGATGCTTTAGAACCTGGGGTCGAAAATGCAAACAGCTGTTGTTTTTTTTTTTTCTATTTTAATACTTAAAATAATAAAATTTCTCATTGTTTCAGAGAAGAACTAGCAATGAAGATTGGGTTGACTGAAGCGAGAATACAGGTAACTTATTTAATATTCCCTTTTTGTATAATCAAAATAAACTCAAGGCAGACTTTTCATAGAAATTGATATCTTGAAAGTAAATACGTTAAGAAGAGTATTTGAAAGTGCAAGTAAACTCAAAAAGATTAAAACCTTTTTTAAAATAACAAATAAGACCCTTCATTACTTAATTCTATACAAAGACACAGAGAGAACTGGCAAATTGCAGAGCCCAGGATAAAACAACACCCACAACCCACGGCATCTAATACCGCGGCTGCAAGGACATGTCAGCCAACCTCTAATCAGTCGAACCGAACTGTACTTGCAGCAATTACTATAATAAACCGCTTTTACATTGAGTTAAAGCTTAGTTAAAGGTAGCTTTGGAGGAGGTATATATTATATTTTTTACTGATAAACTTGTAGTAGAACACTCACAACCCACGGCATCTAATTTCGTGCCAGCAAGAACATTCACTGTCTTGCTACAATACTATAGTACACCGCTTTTGGCATAATGTTTTATACATAGATTTTATAAATACCTTACTGATAAACTTGTAGGGAAACACTCATAACCCACGGCATCTAATATCGTGCCTGCAAGGACATGCACATAACAGCCATTCTCTTATCAGTCGAACCGAACTTTACTTGCTGTTATTACTATAATAAACCCCTTTTCCATTGAGTTAGAGGCAGTCTTGGAGAAGGCATATTTTTATAGATAAATATTATCAATACCAGACTGATAAACTTGTAGGGAGTGAAACACTCACATCTCACGGCATCTAAAGCATCTAAAACCGTGCCTGCAAAGACGTGCACCACATATCAGCCAACCTCTTATTATTTTAAAAGTGTTTTTTATTTTATTCACAATGTTATTTTGATATACTCTGATTAAATTAAGAAATAAGATATGGGACAGATCTTGCCAGCGATGATTTTTTTCCGATATTTCTATATTCAATAAAAGGACCTCTTATCAGTCGAACCGAACTGCACTTGCTGAAATTACTGCAATAAACTGCTTTATCATTGACTCAATGCAGCTATAGAGGAGTCATAATCATAATTTATATTAATCGGCTTATCCTTATAAGTAAACATGCAGACCTGAATTACTCAAAACCTAAGACATCTACTACAAGCACTTATCAACAGTGCCGTATTTTTCGCTAGGCTGTCAAGGGCCTACATACTGGTGGGGACCCCAGGCCTTATATACTGACCTAGGGGATATCCGATACTTCTGATATTTCCTTGCTATACCGAACTGTATCTGACACATTTTTTATAAATCTAGGTCAGACTATAACAGTTGACATCAGACTTTGACAGACTCATAATTCAAATAAAATACTTCTTTTTCTTTTTTGACAAATTATTCATATCAAGATACGAGTAGCACTACAGAAAGTGAACTTGTTTGGGAGGATAATGACTCAACCATACTAATAAGATAAATTATATAAGTAAACATCCAAGACCCAGGCCAATTTAGACAATACCGTTTTCCATCACGACCTGACCGAGAATCGAACCCTTCTGCTGAAAGATCCTGCGATTCAAAAGCAATTGCGGTACCATAAAGCCACAGAATTCGTCAAATGTGAAAACTTGATCAGTCACTATTTTCCTTTCATCGGTTCCAATATCGTAAAATCTCTGACTATCAGATGTCACGCGTTTTTTATTCAAATCAATAGATTAGCGCTCAAAATATTTAGCACCCGATGTAATGTAACGTAAATAGCATTGACGTCACAGTGCTATCGCTCTATATTTAGATTATTTTTCTTTGATAACTGAATGAAGTTATATTCATTCTATTATTGCTATCAGGCCGGCTGCAAAGATATGATAAGTCGACAGCCAATTGATCAATGTCAAATCCTATAGGTACACAAATATTCGTCATCTACAGCGTGTGACTGTACGCACAGACAACATGAACAACTTCTCAAGTTGTACAAATGATTCATCTTGAAAAAATTCGGCATTACAATACAAAATCTGGTTAACCGGTCTCACGATTTTTTTTTCAAATGTTCAGCTTTTCTCTCTTACGAAAATTAATTCCTAGTAACGGGCTGACCGACCCTTTCAAAGATATGGCAAGTACACATTACACCTCGCATGCTTAAATTATAGATAAGACCCTTTCCAGATTAGCTATTAAGTCTTACATCAGACAGGTAAGTATGAATGGAAGAAGTTTGTAAATACTTTTACCCAAGACTGGGACAACATACCTGTATTGCTATATTTGGAAATTGAAATATTCATATACAATAAAATCAGGCCATCGCTTTGTGAGCACAGAAATTATACAAAAAGTCAACAGATTTTCTTATTTTGAAGCGTGAAATTCTTTAGTCACGGTAAGATACCTATTTTTTTTTATTAACTCCTGAATTTTCAGGATATGCTCGTGACGCGACCCTCGATTATCTGACCTTCTTCTGTCAGCAGTACTTAGGACTTGCTATTCCTGATTAATTTATTAAAACACTTTTTTTTTAAATTAAGTTGTACGTACGACCTTGAAACCAGACTTTCCAATGAAAAAAAGAAATAAAACCTTTTCAATATCGTCTCGAATTTTAAACTAAGAGTTTCTTACCTTTCTAAAACCGGCGCCTTGATTAATACGAAAATAGATCGTTTAACTCTATTACACAGCTATTCGATAATCGATTCGATGAAGTCGAACAATGCTGAAGCATTCTCATAATTAGCTTGTCAGCTCCTGGTTTGCGAGTGAGGCGCACAGTGGCGTAGCCTGCTCTGTGGGCTCTTATATCAACATTTGTCTGGGGCCCTCATTAATATGGCTGCGGCAGTTTTATTGTTTTTTAAACTTAACTTATATCAACACGGGTACTCATTTTATTTAGTGGCCACGGGCTCTGCCTACCCGTAAGGGTTAAAGACAATAAACTGTTTGTGAATACATTTTTACACTTCGATCACTCAACTGATCCTCAGGAATTTTACATACCTATTGTAGGTAGGTAACCTAAGAGGCTTTCAAAAAATTAAGAGGGAGTTAGGGTCCTAAAATAATAATGAGGAATCAACTGTAATGTAAGCGGAGTTTGGACAAAACTTTTTATATGTTTTTTTACAATCATGTTTTATTGCTATACCTTTAGGTTTAACATTCTTAATGTTGTAACTTTTTGAACAAATCCATTAATAATAACAGTGTATTATGATATATATGATGTAATATGATTTAAGAAAATGTTGTCAACAACTAACATCTTGTCTAAATTGCATACAGATCTGATCCTGAAACGTAATAGCTTAATGTGCCATCTAACACAGTGATTAGGATGTGTGAGAAATATCTTATAAAATATTTTTCAGACATATAGGGGCCCCTCACTTTCTGAGGCCCTGTATCATGGATACGTCAGATACCGTGGTAGTTACGCCCCTGGAGCTACATTCTTTTTGCGTCACTTAATCTTAAGTATTATCTGATACAGCCTATTGTAACGGTTTTTTCCATTTAAGTTTATTATCTAGTTATTTAAATTTTTTTTTTTTTTTATTTAAAGCAATGATAGTTCCCATGTCCTCTTTAGATCCAATAGGTTATTGTGGCGGTAGACAGATTAATAAAGGCTATCAATTAATGTATATTATATAATTGAAATTACTATTCATTTCACGAAAGTACATACGTACTTTCTTGCTAAATAATTACAAGAAACTACGTAAATATACAATTAACCCAAAAACTTCCGATAAACCGCTTATTTTTTAATTGAAGCGTTATTTTTAAGAACTGTGTTCTGAAGTTGTACCAGTTGTCTTTAGTTAAAAGAAATCATTTTGTATTTTTCTTTTTTTTTTAATTTACAACTGGGTTAATTTTTTTCTTATTTAGGAATTATTTATCATAGAAAATGCTATACATGACGAGATTTCGATTATTTTGGGCCCTTAAGGGGTGATTCAGCCCGTTGACATGAACAACTTTTCCTATGGGACTAATGATTTTAGAAGGGAAATAGTAAATTTTCGTCTATTTCGTTAACAACAGTATTTTGAAAAAAAAAATTATGTTTTCAAGATCCATAAATCAAGCCTTTCTTTTTACATGGCAGGGGTAACATTTTTTATTTTTTTCTTATTTGTGATACCGAAACTAACACTTTTTTATTTATTTATGTAACATGTTCATATTTATATTTTACACGTCATATCGAAGCAGTGTGGCAAAATTTATAGCTGCTCTATTTCTTCCTGTTTATTGTAATTTGGAAACAAATAAAATTGAAAAAAACAAGTTAAACAAAAACTTGAGTTTGCAGTTAATTAAATCATTGCAATTACATTCAATTGCAACAACCTTCGATTCGTTATCGTTTTTTTATCATTACCTACTTCAATTCCAGATTCCCAACATTTTTTCTGTGTTAATTACATTTTATTAAGACCATACATGAGTTCAGTATTGCTCATTTAAAAAAAAATCTTTTGTAATGAAAACGTTAAAGTAAAATTTTGGTTACCCAAATCAAACTATTTTATGAATTTAAAGTGAGAACATGGAGATTTTTTGGAGTTTTTGTTGAAAACGATCACTTTTGGCGAAAAAGCTAAACAAAGCTTAACGTTCACATTTTGAACTGTAAACTAGCAGAACTAAGTTATGAGCGGTATTTCCGTTTTATTTATTTTTTCAAAGATAATTTATTTAAGAGTTAAGCCCCGTAAAATAAAAATGGTTTAAATGGCAACACGGTACGCGCTTTTATGTAAACAAATCATAAGAATGTCATTAACAGATAAAAGCATGATTGATCGGATAATGACAAAATAGATAAAAACTTGAGCAACGAATATAATGCTAACGTTACAATGAGTGGTCCAAATCATTATACCAAATTATTATGTCCAAAACTTAAGATCCTATGATAAAGTAGATTATCAAAACTAATATTATAAATGCGAAAGTGAGTTTGTTTTTTTATTTGTTTGTTTGTTCGTTACGCTTTCACGCCGTATCTACTAAACCGGTCATCATGAAATTTTGCATACACATGGGTTAGGGTACCGAGAAGGACATCCTAATCCTAACTTCCTAACTAATATTATAAATGCGAAAGTGAGTTTGTTTGTTTCTTTGTTTATTTGTTTGTTTGTTACGCTTTCACGCCGTATCTACTGAACCCATCATCATGAAATTTTGCATACACATAGGTTAGGGTACCGAGAAGGACATAGGCTATAAATTACGCGGGCGAAGCCGCGGGTAATAGCTAGTAGTCTATATATGTCAAGTTTTATCAAAATCCTTTCAAATGTTTCGGCGTATTTAAGCAAAAAAAAAACATAAACATTCAAGCAAACAACCAGATATAAATAGCGTTATCTATAGGTATATATAAAACAAAGTCGAATCAATTACACTATTTCTAACTCAAGAACGGGTGGACCGACCAATTATTTTTATTTGTTGGGTTTCTCTCTACCTCGAATAGCAAATTAACCACACATAAGAAAATTCGCGTTAAAAACAAAGATAAATTTTAGAGTAACAAAGTTCGAGGAGTCAGCTAATTTGATATATTAATACCTATGCGATGATTTTCAAAATATCTTTTAATATTAAAATAAGTGGTATTTTTTTTAACCTAACCTATGCTGTCCCACTGCTGGGCAAAGGTCTCCCCCATTTTCTTCCACTCCTCTCTTTTCTGCGCTATCTCCGACCATTTCTTTAAAAGTGGTATAAGTTAAAAATAAAATATATAATAAAAATCATCAAATATGCCACCTCCGTCGTTTTTATTCGACCATGTCTTAGTAGATCTTTTAATAAGAGACGCTGCGCCTGCGCCGGTCATTGAGTATCGCTATGGTTTATTTTGCTCAATCGATTTGTACGACTCGGAATACAAATTAATACGGCTGTGTTGAGATAAAGCCTTGTAATTTGCTGCATTATTGCGACAAAGTACATACTCTGCTATCACAATTTGTAGTACAACTCAGAATAGCCACGCTGGTTATAAATAAATATACATACTTGATACATACATACAGTCCTTGTTTATTGAGTAAAACAAATTTGCTCCATGGTTCCGTTGGTTGGACTTTGTATACCTCGCAAAGAATAAAGACATAATTCGGTAACTGTAAAAGAAGATTACTTTTCCGTTTCGTTACGTGCTAAATGCTATTAAATATGTCTTGTCCATTGCTCTCTTTCGTGTGACATTGAAGGAACGAGACAAAAACATATTTAAACTAAAATTTACGCAATATACGTTTGTTTATTTTTATGAATAAAACCTATTTTCTAATCTCTATTAAACATTTAAAAGAAATCAGAACTAGTAAAATAAAAAATGTATATAATTGAGAAACTGAAAAGTTATTACTAGATTGCGTGATGCAAAAATATTGGAAAAGATTTAAAAAAAGATATAGTTGTTAATTTAGCTAAATTAAATAAGTTCTATTTTTAATTTTTATTGGTTTGATTAACAGTAAGTAATAAAAACTGACATAATTAAAGAAAATTCTATTAGTAACGAAGGAAATTATTGTTTTTCGCACGCAACGAAACGGAAAAGTAATCTTTTACAGTTAATCATGTCTATATACTTTGCGAGATATACAAAGCCCAACCAAAGGAGCCATAGAGATATTTTTTTCACTCGATAAAATGGAAAGGAAATAGCAATCATCACGTGCTTTCCTTTTAACAAGGTGATAAAAGGAATAAATATTAAAAAATAAGTTGCATAAATGGCAAGCAAGCTTTTTCATGTAAATTAATTAATCAAATAGATTGTTTATATAAAAACATGGAATAAAGTAGATGAGGAGGTAACCGGGAATTACTAAGGACCATCTCACCACCGAGCCTCCGTATTCCAGTGGTTAAGGCGTTTGCCTTGTTGACCCGGGGTCGTGGTTCGATTGCGACAGGAAGCATACTTTGATAAGTTATTTCCAGTTTGGTTAGGACATTGCAGGCATGAATCACCTGATTGTCTGTTAAGAAAGATGATTCCGTGCTTCGGAAGGCACGGTAAGCCGTTAGTCCCGGCTGCCATCTGGTAATCGTTAAAGGAACTACGTCAGAGGCCGAGAGGCGGTTACGAAGAACTCTGACACCAGGGTCTGACTCCATGGTCGACTGAACGTGTCACCTACATGAAATGATGATGATAATGACCTCCGAGCCAATTGTATCTCCTATTGTTGGTAAAATTAACACAGATGTATCTAGTACTATTATTGGCAAACGTGTTTCAATACAGGTAAGTCCAATTTAGTACCTTTGATTGGCACCAAATGATCCTAAAGGTGTCTGCTAACATAACAAGTTATATTCAGGCCTAAAAGTTATAACACTATTTTTATCACGCGGGTGTTTTAAAAGGTATTTTTTATCGTGATAATTTAAATTAGATGCAATAAGTAGATTATAACCGGGTGATACATACGGTAATTGTGTAACGAGTGATGTTTTTAAGCCATGTTTATAAACGAGACCATTAGCCGTTTTCTTGTATCACTTACAACAGGTGATACAAACAAACAAGGTGATAAAATTTCGTTTTTTTCATATTCAACAATAAGTTTAAAAGTGAGGTCTCGACTCGTCAATTACTACAATAAAGTAGTGATGCTTAATTTAATACTAACTTATTTTTAATACTACATTCCTAATTGCTTTGATTATTTATAAGTATTACATTTCTAATAAACACACAAAATCAAATCTATACTAGAGTAATGCGAACTTTAGTATTTATTTGTAACTTTATTATCTAATTTCCGCTTAATAAATTTATTCTCAGTATTAGTTATAGATAGAATTCCGCTTTGGATTTTAAGATTTATTGCAATATCTCGCATTGCAGGTATCAGTTAGCAATAGATAGTTTATGTCAACCATGTTTTTATTCCTTACGGGGCAAACAGAGTATTGTGTCATACATAAGACGTAAAAGCTTTGTTTAGTTATGGGTGGGCGTTTTTGGAATCAAAAACGCCCACCAATTGTAAAAGCCGATCAAGGGAAGGGCATCAGGAATCATGTCTATAGGCGATGCGGCTAGCAACCCATCACTATTTTGATTCCGTTCTCACCTCGAAAAAGCTCTCAAAGCTCACCAACATGCTAAACGTGGCCTCAAGTTTTTACAGACCTGGGCTCTGTCTACCCCGCAAGGGAAAAAGACGTGATAGTATGTATGTATGTAAAACAGTGATGTTTTGTTAGCTGCTCATTACCTTCTGGCATGACTCATCAGATTCGGATAGAGTACTTAGCTACGGTACGGTTAATATTAAAGCCATATGTGATTACAACCAATTTGGCCAGCAAGCAGTATTTTAGGCACCTCGTCCCAACTGGCCATTACCTTAATGCTCTCTGTTAAGCTATTAAACTCGGCACCCGAGCCCGCTCGCTTTTTGCACCGCGCCCCGCATACCGCTGGCTTGTCCGCCTCAATTACAACATTTTAAATTCACATCGTACACGTATGAAGTCATATTTTATAATCACCATTGTAAACTTAATATATTACAATTATACAAACAATAATAATCCCTACTACTTTTACAATAAGATGGACATTACTTTGAAGCGCGCGTTTCTTGTGCAGCATCCAAACGTTTTCAGAATCCATTTAATTTTTTACACGCCTGCATTTATCATAAGTGAATTAATTTAAATTGCCATAAAATACCCGTTAGCATAATGATGTAGTAGTGTAATGCCGTTTTTCGGTCATATCGCTGGATATCATAAATATTGCATGTTATATTCGGGGTGTGTCCACTCATTTTGGATAACACCACTTGCTTCCGGAGTGGGTAGACATTAAGAAGGACCAATCCGTTAAAGAAAAGTCTTTGATCTTAAAATCTTATACCAGTGTTAGTCACTGACGTAAACGAAACGATAAGAAGAAGAACTAAAATCGTACTAGTATGAGCCTCTGCTCTCTCTCCTGTCAAATCAGTCATATCTGCAATCTTCTCTTAAGGCGCTTACACCAGCCAACTAGCGCCACCCTTGGTTTTATTTCTATTATTACTAAATAAGATCAAATTGACAAAATCGATGTACTCGTAAGTACTTCACTAGTAAATGACTTGTAGTATTTTTTGTATTGCTTTTTATTATTTTGCATTTGGTAATTCAAGAGAACTACGCATTACCGCCAAAAGCGGCCACTTTTGGCGGTAATTAATAGTTCTCTTAATCTGAAATGCTAATGTCGATGAAAATTTCTACTAAAAATACTGCAAATTAATTTACTAGTGAAGTACTTACGTAGATTTTTTCAATTTGATCTTATTTTGGAGAACAAGAATTAAATAACGGGTGTCGCTAGTTTCGGTGGTGTAAGCCTCTTAATCACTTTTCTTTTGTTGATTTAAGTTACTTAGTCACTTCTTCACCTAGCAAGTCCTTTCATACTAGCCCCCAATGCTAAAGTTGCTGCTTTCACAGCATGAATGAGAATTTGTTTTTCAAAGAACTATAGAAAATCTTACCTTACATAGTAACGATTTTTTTTTCAAAGTATATCGTCTGTTCCCTTGTAATAAAACTGTAACTGCTTAAATATAAACGAAAATCGCCGCCAGTTCATTTAAATGGTGTATCTTTACAGGAAGTTCAACAATTCAAATACTTGGGACATGTTATAACTGTTGACTTAAATGACAATGCGGACATTGAGCGGGAGCGGAGGTCGCTATCGATAAGAGCCAATATGATAGCCCGTAGATTTTCGAGATGTTCCCGGGAGGTAAAAGTCACGCTCTTTAGGTCTTATTGTACATCGCTTTACACGTGTAGTCTTTGGGCGAAATATACTAAGCGATGTTACAGAGACCTCCGCATCCTGTACAACAACGCGTTTAGGATGATAGTGGGGCTGCCTCGATTCTGCAGCGCCTCGGGCATGTTTGCGGAAGCGCGCACTGACTGTTTCCACACAACCATGCGCAAGCGGTGCGCGTCCATGGTGCGCAGAGTGCGGGGCAGCTCCAACATCATACTTAAGATGATTGGAGATAGGTTGGACTGTCCTTACTTGCGGCATTGCTGCGACAAACATGTTGCCGTAGCCATGCCGGTGAGACAGTTCTAATTTCGTCTCATTTGGTATACTTATATTCAATGTTATATTTGCCAAATTAATAAGTTCCTATTATTTTATTTATTTTCATTAAATTCTGACATTTATTGATGTAATTCCAAATTTTAATTTTGACATATTATTAATCAATGTAATGTATCAATTAATACTCAAAATATGGACCTGTAATCGTTGTCTGAAATAAATAAATGAATTTGAATTTGAATTTAAATATTTGAGTGAACGTACCCTACACTGGTGGACATAAATCAACGTTAGCACAGAATTTCATTCCTTCGAATTATTAGTTTTTCTCGAGAACACTGTAAATTGATTATAAACTTTTTTAAGAATAATAATGCGTCCCGCATTTTAAACATAAGTACTAATGTTCTTTGCTCGACATTCCGCGACTGGTCTCAAAAACTACAGCGTGTTACAGTAAAGTTTAGTAAATTCGAAGTACATGTTTACTATGTTAGGTTTAATAATATGATGCTGATCAACTTTACCGTGGAAAAATTTAGCTAGTACGACTTTGGACAGAAACTCGAAAAGAAGAATAAGGATATCTATCACGATATTTTGTATGGATGTTTTTTTACTCACTTTAATTCACGTCCTCTGAGTACTGGAATTGGGAGATGATAGACTGATCATTTAAGAGTCCCACGTAAAGCCGCAATCCCATACAAACGTAGTTTCGTTTTAGTTTTACAACAGTTAAGCCAATCTCAACCAAATTTCGTATATACGACCGGATAAGGCATATTGATGTTTATAATCAGATTTCAATTTTAAAAACAATACCTGTACAAAATTACAGCGAGTTGAAGTTTCGTATCGAAAACTTGTACTAGCTGTAATTTTGTATCGGTATTGTTTTTAAAATTGAAATTAGATGTAGACACTAAATTACACCAATTTAATATTATAAAGTCCACTAAAATCAATTAATTCGTTAGACAATCTAAAAAATACATCATGTAGTTTTCTAAAATTCGTATAGATTTGGAAAAGATTTAACAGCTAGCTGCTTGCCTAAAGCTCATCCTCTTTGGATAGAAAAACCGTTCTCTTTTTCTGCAACAACCTGTATATTCATTATCATAATGATTATTACTTTATTAGTGACCATTGACATATAGACCTCATTCGCAGTAAACAGTAATAACTGCATATTAACACTAATAGGAGATAATTACAAATTGCAATGGGCGAATGCAAATTGAAATGCAATTGAAAAAATATAATTTAGAATAACATTGTTATGTAATGGCATAATATCTATGGTTGAAACATTACGGATAGTAAATTATTATAAAGTAATTTTATTTTATTAAAATACGTAACAACGGGTTACTTACTCACGTAGTTAGTCAGCTACTGGCCGACTGTCCATATCTCACGTTAGTTTTAATTTAAAAAAATGTATTTTTTTTTTAAGTTTATTGCACATAATCAAAGGTTGATACAAAAGTTTAACTTAATGCTATTTGCATTGTCTACCAGTTCACCTTTGGGGCATTGTGAAAAAGATATGATGAAGGATGCTACTAAAATTTAAATAATATCATAATATAATATGAACAGATAAAATAATACATTCGTAGTTACGCAATGCGAAAGTGAGTTTGTTTGTTTATTTGTTTGTTTCGCTTTCACGCCGTATCTACTGAACCGATCATCATGAAATTTTGCATACACATAGGTTAGGGTACCGAGAAGGACATAGGCTATATATTACGCGGGCGAAGCCGCGGGTAACAGCTAGTATACGATAATTCTGCCTGTCATTTGTTAAGCTTCAAAGAGAAGTTTCAAACCGTATCCTTCTTTACAGGTGTGGTTTCAAAACCGGCGAGCTAAATGGAGGAAGCAGGAGAAAGTGGGCCCCCAAGCTCACCCCTACAACCCCTACCTAGGGGCCGGGGGAGGCGCACCCCCGCCATCAGTGGTGGCCTCAATGCCAAACCCGTTCACGCAGCTAGGCTTCGGCTTCAGAAAACCTTTTGACACAAACGCCTTGGCTTCCTTCAGGTAAGGAATAAGTGATAAAGTTATAGTATCTCGCCGACTGCAAAAAAAGAAGGTTCTTAATTCGACGCGTTTGTATGTAATTTTATCAGAATTACATGAGTTTTATACATGTTAGTCTTTATCAACTTTTAAACATGCTTGCCAAATTTCATAAGTGTATGTATATTTGTCTGCGCATATCTCTGAAACTATAAGTTGGATTGTTAAAATATTTTTTCGTTCGACTAGGTATAATCCAACTTAGGGAAAAGTGCAAATTGAATCAAAATCGGTTAAGTTCTTTTTGAGATAGAGGGTTGAGTGTTTATCAGCCACTAAAAAAAATTAAAGACGGTTTATTTAAAAAAACTACTTGTTACTGTTATCGGAAAATAAACCTTTAAAAAATGGTAGACAAAACGGACAGACAACTGTAAGCAGTGTTTTTGCTTGTGTAAGTGCGTGTTCACACCAAACGTATAGTCAGCCGCCGATTGTGAGCAATTGGCCCATATAATAGTAATGGCGTATTGTCGGTTTTTGGTGTGAACGAAAAAGCGAATATGTATGGAATTACAATACACTGCGTAACGCTCGCTCACTGTCGGCGGCTGACAGTCAGTTTGGTCTGAACACGGCCTAAGACTAGTTAAAACTTAAAACAATGGAGCATCGTGTCACGCACTTACGCATTTTATTTCGGCGATGCAAACCCATAAGTGTCCCTTAAATAGCTCAACGCGGCTGATGCAGTCTTTATTACAAATACCTTGAAATCGATAAATTGGTACCTGGCACCGATCGACCTTTTTCGAGTCTCGTCTTTTGGTTCTCAATTCTGTGCTAAGTAGAGTAGATGATTAAGAAGTGTTTGAGCTTTATCACATTATACTCATGGTTAATGTAACTTCCTTAATTTCACAGATATACCGGAGCGCCAGTCCTCGGCGCGCAGTACCTTGGGGCGCCACTACCGAGACCACCAATGTTCAGTACACCCCTCTACACTACATCTCCCCCCTTCCACTCCCTCCTCGCAGGCCTCGCGGCTCCCCCGAGACAATCCCCCGACCCTCCTCCTGTCTCACCCCCGATATCGCCCGGCAGCGAGTCCCCACCAACTTCAACCGCTGCTCCAGAAGTAGAACGACGTAGCTCCAGTATAGCTGCTTTGAGGATGGCTGCAAGAGAACATGAGTTGAGACTTGAAATCCTCAGGCAACGACATCAGACAGACTTGATAAGTTGAGCTTCGCCTGCCCCAGTGTTTGGATTTAGAGAAATGATCGTAAGATGGTACTTACGGTTCGGAACCTTGTAAGATAGTTAGGGTATAGGAGATTTTATATACAGCTACTGATGAATTGAACAGAGACTGTGAATTTGATCCGAGATAAATAATATTTTGAACAAGGCCTTCCATCTTCTACATAGTTTTTAACAAATCCTATTATTTTTTTCACTTATAACTAGATGCTGCATTCGTGCAAGCACGGAAAAGTTCAAAATATTAAACCTCAAGCAACGCCGGGTGCTAGAATAAAATATCCCTTATTTGCTTTTATATAGGGTATACAGAGGGTATCCTTAACCTGTGGTGAATGGGTATCTAATATTGTGTACATACACATCATGGGTGGTAGCGCCATTGCAAGTGATTGACAGTAAGAGAAAAATGAACAACAAAAATATCCAGTATATATACAGTATCCGTGCGTCCGTGCGTTACGTACCCGGATATATATTTATTTGATTTGGCCTTAACACTTAATCATCAACGACCATAAATTTTTGGTTATGTTATTAACTCTTATTTATTACCGATAAATAAGAGTTAATTACATAACCACAAACAGTTCCCTGCAAAATCTAATAAACAATAAAACACTTATTTTACGAAAAACGATTGGTAGTAAATATTGTTGAATCTGTTGGATAATGTTATTATCGTTAGTTATAATCATTTCTTTTCATCCTGTGCTATAACCATTTATAGACTTTTTGTTCAAAACGTAAAATAAAGTTCTGCAATAACTGCAAATAACTCCTGTGGGTAATTGCTGGATGATCATCAACTCATAATTCTTGCCTGGGAGCCAACTCTGATAAAATCAAGATGAAAAATTAATATTTACCTCTTGTAGGTGGTTTAGGCATGTTAACATTTAAAATCTAAGTGACGAAGATTGATTTATTTAAATATATTACTCAAAATATTACAAAAATAAAAACCTAAGCCTAGAGCTTCAGTAGAAGAGACCTGACATGGCATATTTATCGGGTAAATTTTTATTTATAATAAAATGTAACGCTAGGTTTTAAAATTTTCTTTTTATTACTATTGAACCGAATTCAGCTTGGCAAACGATAATGTATCTCGAAATTAAGAAAAATTCATATGTCTCTGTTCAAATTCTGAATAAGATATAGTTTAGTTACTCGAATCCGTCCAATATAGGCCTTATTGTTATTTATTGTAGCCTTAAGACGTACTTAAATATAATTTTAAGCTATAATGTATTAAAGTGATAATTTTGTTAGTAAAAAATCGGTGCCTACCGTGCCTTTCCTATATTAAATTGTAGAACTCACTAAGAAGCTGAGGGTGAAAAGAAAATTTATGTTGAATATGGTTTGACAATAAAATGAAATAATATAAAAAAGTTCTTTGTTTTTATACATTGTATCCAAACAGCTAAATAATTGGATGAATTTAAGGAGCATTTCTTAAAGTTATAAAATGTTATCTATTCTCGTCCTAAATTCACACTAATTTGAAAGTATTAAAAGTATTTTTTATTTACTGTTGAGAAAGAGAAAAGAATAACCATGGAACAACCCAATTTTTTTTATACCTCGACCCTGGTTCCGTGGAGAAAGTTTTTCAGTATGATCGGTATAGATACGTTCGCGAATATGGCAACGTTACAGATTTGTTCGGTTAAAATTATAGAAAAAAGAGTTAATTTTGTTTTTGCGACGATTAGACATTTTAATACAAGTACTATATATAATACGGTTTTATCACGTTTATTACATTATCCACGTACCTAACGTTTTACAATTAACGAACATGAACACTGTAACGTGTTCGAAGCGTTAGGTGAAAAATAATGTAATAAACAAAATAAAATCATATTAAAAGATAATCTTTTACTTCTATTCTCTACTTAGACAAAGACCAAAATAGACAAAATTAAAGCATTTTTTTTTTTCTTCTACAAAGCTGAGAAAGAGCTGCTCCTTTGCGATGGTCATTGCAGCAAGACGTAGGAAGAACAACAGGTAGAAACAGCGATAGATTTGGGTGAGGTGTATGTTCTTGTATCGAAGTGGGTTCTCGATTGCATCCTAAGATAGGATGCTTGGAATCCCAGGATTCGCTTTCCAGCTATTCATACAGCAAATTTTAAAGAAATTTATTTTATGTCAAAGGGCAAGTCTATTCATGGTTATTCTTTAGTAGAAAGATCTTTAAAGGTCTTTTCTAAAGATTTCACATTCCAGATTCGTGTTTTCTGTTGCTCTTCAGCTGTGGTGCTTTGGAGCTCGGGATCCATTTCCAGGGTATGGGTTAGGTGTACTATTGCTGTATGAAACCAATTTATACTTTATGAAATTGATTAGTCATAATAACCGAATGGGCCGTAAAAGTGTGAATGTGGGAAATAACCACAGATCGTAGGTATTACTCAAACGTATACTATGTTTTATTGCCATGCACCTTATTAATGGCGCTTATTTTGAAATTAAAGATTTCAATTTTGATTTTATTACAGAAATTACCTCTTTACCTATAACTTGCCAGTTTCATAAAAGGAACTATCTGTTGTCAAAAAATGTTCATTGGCATTGTTAAAAATATTTCCTTGCAAAGCCGTGAATGTAATTTCAGCCTTACAAGTAATACCTACCCTTTTGACTCAAAAGGACCACTTCCTAAAACATCTACATCCCACAAGAAGAATTCCCTAAAGGTCATTTCCCAAAAAAATATCTTTCAAAATGTCAACATCCCGAAAAGACAAGTTCCCGTAAGGTCTACTTCCCAAAAGGACCCTGGAAAATAGTCCTTATGAGTCAAAAGGAGTTACCTATCGAATTCAATTGATTTTTATAAAATGTCCCTTACTTGGTTATGTATAATATTATAGACAAACTTGTATTTTAAGTTGCACCAAAGAAATGACAATTGATTGAATACCGACGAATCCCAATAGTTTATGAATTGAAGGCAAAAGAGAGCTGCACAAAATAAATCTAAGCTTTTACAAAACTGTTACTTGAAACTATTACTTTAATCAATATTGTGTAAAATAAACAAAATATAGAATCAATTTCTGGCGTTTATTTGTCTACATCTTACCTCAAATAATATTGAGTGTATTTATTTATTATTATTATTTATTTATTATAATCAACATAATAACATCATAACAGTTTTACACTAAAGCGACGTTATATGTACAAAACCTATGCTTTACTTTAATTTTACATTATAATACAATCAGTGATTCTATATATTTTTGCACTACTACCATAATTTTCGGCAGGCTCTCATTAAAAATATCCGTACTATTGTTAATAGCATTTATTATCTTAATTGCTCGTGACAAGGGGGCAACTTCCATTAGATTAGTCCTAGACACAGGTATATTTAATAAAGCGGGCTGCCGCCGCGCAAACACATAACCGTTTGGAACAGATATTTGCATTATCGATAGTATCTCTGGATGATGTATCTGCCCTTTTAATATACGAATTATATATTTGACAAGTGCAGTGTCCCTCCTAACCTCAAGTTTACTATATCCCACCATACCCATAACAAATAGACTCGGGTACATCAATGGGTAAAAGGGATATACGCCATACTCCTTCAAATATAGAAATCTAGAAAACTTATTCTGTATCTTTTCTAACATTAACCTATATTTAGCTTCACTGGGGCTCCAGACAATAGCACTAGTTTCCAAATGGCTTCGGACTAGTGCATTATATAAGACCTTAGCAGTAGTCGTACCTTGGAAATCTTTACATTGTCTCAAAATGAAACCCAGATTCCTGTAAGCTCTATTACATATGTCAACTATGTGCTGCTTAAACGACATGTCCGGTACCATGGCCACGCCTAGGTCCTTTACTTTTTAACTCTGGTCATTGTCTCGCGGTCTATAGCATAGTCGTAATGCAATGGCGTCCTCGCACGGGTGAACGTCATCACACAGCATTTTGCCACGTTAAAATGTAGCTTATTATCGTGACTCCATTGCACTACCCTATGTATATCTCCCTGTAGCTTCTCGCAATCCAAAAAATTCCCTACTGGTAGGTATAACTTAAGGTCGTCTGCAAATAACAAACACTGCGCATCCCGGACAACCCCAGGGAGATCATTTATAAAAGGAGAAATTGTAATGGCCCAAGCGTACTTCCTTGGCTTACTCCAGAGAACGTGAAATAAGGCTCAGATTTCTGTCCCGCGTACTCCACATACTGTCTGCGGTCACTCATATAACTGGCAAAGAACCTAAGCAGGTGCGGCGTGAATCCCATTGCAGCAAACTTAGCAAGTAAGGCATCATTATCGACAATGTCAAAAGCCCTCCGAAAGTCAAAGTAACCAACATCTACTTGACCCCCAGCATCGATTTTAGGAATCAAATGGGATACAAATGTAAGTAAGTTACTACTTGTACTTCGACCTGGAAGGAAACCATGTTGACAGTTTGTCAATTGCGCCCTTATTTGCTGATAGACCGACTGATGTAACGTGGTTTCGAATACCCTGGCAAACACAGAAGGTATAGCCACTGGCCTAAATTCACTCACATCTGTAAGGTCAAAGAGTGTAAGTATCCCTATCCATAATGACATTTCCATGTTGGTCTGGAAGTAAAAAAAATATATTTAATGACATAAACATATTAGTATTTTATTATATAGTGTTTTAGGTGTCAAACAGACGGACCGAGTAAGGAACACCACGCTGCGCTCCATTACGAAAAACCTTGGTTGTAGGAAAAAAGGCGTCTAAATTAAAGTGGGACTGGGCGGGTCACGTCTGCCGCATGCAACCGGATAGGTGAGCTCGCTTTCTAACTGACTGGGTCCCATCCGATGGACACAGAAAAGAGGAAGACCAAAAATAAGGTGGTCATCATCATTTCGTGTAGGTGACACGGTCAGTCGACCATGCACACCCTGGTGTCAGAGTTCTGCGGAACCGCCTCTCGGCCTCTGATGTGGTTCCTTTAGCGACTACCAGATGGCAGCCGGGATCACCAGCTTAACGTGCCTTCCGAAGCACGCAATCATCTTTCTTATCAGACAGTCAGGTGATTCATACCACCATATAACCAAACTGGAAACAACTTAACAAAGTATGCTTCCCGTAGGAATCGAACCCACGACCCCCGGGTCAACGAGGCGGACGCCTTACCCACTGGACCACGGAGGCAATAAGGTGGTGTTTGATAATAACTTGAAGGATACCAAAAAGAACCGAGACGAATGGAAGGAAAGAGGGGAGGCTTTTGCCCAGCAGTGGGACATAGAATGCTAGGAAAAAAGAGGAATTGACATAAACCTGCCACCTACTTTTGAATATCCATGTTCAATTCCCGGTGCGGGCAAATACTTGCACATTATTTGGAGGTTGGCGTCAGGTAGACAGCTGGCTAATCATATACACCCTTACACAAACCTTAAGAGATGACCAGGGATCGAACCCGGGACCATCCGTGTCGCAGGCAGGCGTGATGACCGCTGCGCCACGGAGCTCGTCAAACTTTTGTATAGGTAATGTTTTTTTTGTGTTCCCAGCATTGGTCCTATATTAAAAGTTGTTCATGTTGATGGGCTGCGTCACCTTTTAAAGCTTTTCTTTTAATTTAAAATAACGGTGTGTATGGATGGATCATCATCATTTCGTGTAGGCGACACGGTCAGTCGACCATGCACACCCTGGTGCCAGAGTTCTTCGGAACCGCCTCTCGGCCTCTGACGTGGTTCCTTTAACGACTACTACAAGGCAGCCGGGACCACCGGCTTTACGTGCCTTCCGAACCACGGAATCAACTTTCTTATCAGACAATCAGGTGATTCATGTCTGCAATGTCCTAACCAAACTGGAAACAACAAACTATGCTTCCCGTGGGAATCGAACCCACGAACCCCGGGTCAACAAGGCAAACGCCTTAACCACTGGACCACGGAGGCAGTTAAAATAGATGTGATGTGATAGGCATGAATGCTGTCGTAATAGCGAAGCATGAGCAATCTAAGGAATCCATTCCAAACCCATCACTGCTTTGATTTCGTTTAAACGCACCTACGCAATTGTGTGGTCTTAAGTTTTATGGGCTGAGGCTCTGTCTACCCCGTAAGAGTAAAAGACAATATTTAAAAAAATGTTTATTCATGTAACAATAATCATGAATTCATGATAAGTCTATCCAATGTAACACAATAATCATGATCTACCTATTGAAAACAATGACTGAGCTGTGTTTCGAGGCTTAGCTCAGCAACACTAGTGCCAACCGTCATTTTATTCTTTTACTCCTAAACTAGATCACATTAAAAAAAACTATTGTAATACTTCGGTATTGAATTGTAAATTATACTTAAATCAGATCAATTTAAATTCGGAACTTCGGTAGTATTTTATAGAATATAGTAAATTAATTGAAGTATTTTTGGTCTACTGTATCATTATTATGCATTCGGTAAGAGAACTACTCATTACCGCCAAAGGCCAAATTTGATGAAATGTTATACCAAAAATACAACAAGAAATTTACTACTGAAGTACTGAATAAGTTTTCAAATTTGATCTGATTTAAAGCAGTAAAAGAAATAAAATTACCTAGATCTAAGCCTCTTCAGCTACGACTTTTGACGTCATGACAGAGATACAATAGAAAGTCCCTACTTGGATGGGTGACCGCAAGTGGCATAAAAATATCTCGAGCTCCTCCGTGCTTCGGAAGGCACGTTAAGCCGTTGGTCCCGGCTGTCATCATTGAAGTCAGTCGTTAAGCTATGTCAGTTGCCTAAAGGCAGCTTGAAAAATCTGACACCAGTGTAAGCCACTTACACATACGAAAAACAAACAAATTAGAAAGTAAACCAGGTGATCTAGTACTTTAATTAACGATGTGGTACTAAGGATCATGAATTAAATGTCTCACTTACGAGTAAAACACCCACATACTTTCACTCAACGCCTCAGGAGCGCAGGGATGGGTTAGTATCGAATGTATATGACTAGTATATCTACTATAACTAATTCTATAACTTATTTAGTTCGTACGTTGTGCTCATGGCACTTCTAGGCACTTACATCCCGGACAATGTAAGCATTCCCAAGGAGGATTGACATCGGGCGGCAGCCGGTCATAAAACCGCGACAAAAACAATAGCATTCCTAAGAAGGGTTAACGTTAGGCAGGCGGCCAGTCTTAAATTAGACCAAACTTGTACAGCATGGAAAGTATAAATTCAGATTTCGGAAAAAGCTTACTTGCTGTCCCGACCCCACATAAAGTGGGATAAGGTGAGGAAGAAGAAGAAGTTGTGCTCATCTAATCTATACTCAAGATGTGTTGCGGAGGTTGCTGCGGTGGCTACTGCGGAGGCTGTTGCTGCCCATGCATAACAATCTACACCTGCTGTACCAAGATTACCAAGATCTGCTAATTTCGTTGCTGGCCTGGCCCGCGGAGAGCTATGGGTTTCAACGCATAGCCAAAGCGCCCCGACGCCTCGTTGGTCGTCGATACTAGTGTCCTTGTGAAATAGATGGTCGCAAACATAACTAGTCTACAGTAACCACTCATCTAAATCGTTTATGGCCTAATAATGATCCTAACAAATTAAAGAATCACAGGGACATTCTGAACAACCTGGCAATATTAAATGATAGAATCAGAATCCATAATAGAATATTTCGTATTTAGTCATTGAGATATTTTGAACGAAAAGAAACTGCGGTGCTTTCCAAACGCTACCGAGGAGTCGGATTCGTCCAATAATATCGCTAAAACTGGAACTTCCACCTGGATTAATTGACCCAGGTAGACATATTAGTCTCCAATTTAAAGGATAGAGCTCCTAATATAAAACGGTGTTAGCACAACAGGTATATTTGACACGATCTACGTTATATAATGTTGGGGGAAAAAAGGGAAAGAAAAAAGAAAAAAAAAAGAAGAAAATCATTGAACATGATAATTAAGTCCTCCAGCGTTTCCGCCATGACAACGATATCATAGGCAAATGGAAGGTGAGTGATATAGGTACTTTCCATTGACGTAATTGCCAAATCCTATCCATTTGAGGAACTTGAAGGCATCCTTTAAAACAGCGGTAAACAGTTTCGGAGAGTTTCGCCTCCTTGTCACACCTCTCTCTGCAGTAGAATAACCCTCGTGCGTTGCTGCGACACCGCTAGCGCGAGACGGTCCATGTTTGATCAAATCAAAGGCTTTCTCATAGTCCACAAAGGCTAATACATAATATCACTAAGTAGGGTGTAAGGATTCGAACGATGGAATACGCCCAAATCCGTAAAGGTATTTACAAATTATGGTGGAAAACTTACCTACATACATATTAAAACTCGAAAACTAAAACACTACTTAAGTGGCAGTCGTAAAAAAGAAAAAGCATGTCCAGTAAGATTCGGTGTTATTGACCGTTAGCTGTACACATACAGACATAACTAATTGCAATAAACACCATATTTTAGCATATAAATAAGCATGTTGTTACATCTCCCTGCTACTTGATACCATGATTAATTACCTGCCGATCACGCTCCTCTCAGAGACAGTCAATTAAATTTCAATATACATAAGCAGCCGATAAACGAAAACACTAAACGATGAGTTATTAAAGAAACCAAAGAGAAATAATCCAATTTCGGCTTTCAACAGTCGTGGGTCATCAATCTTGTACTTATTACATGTCATAAGTTGAAATATATGGCAGCTAACTGTTGGATGGTCCTGCTATCCATCAAGAAACAATACTGGAAGAACATTAATTACATAATCGAAGCTAATTATAATGTAATTCAATAAGAAATTCAATTATAGGGAATATCGTGGGAGCGCGGCGTGGGCAGAACGCATTGTGCTCGCCGGCTATTAATCTCAAATTCAATTTAAGCAGATGTAACGATTGGAATTATTGAAAAGTGCGTGACTCACGATCGGTAGTCGGGATATGAAAGTTCATTAGCGAAAAAAATATTGATCCAGTATGTACATGTAAATTGAAAAGGACAGATCCATTTTCGTACCGTGTAGTTTCCGGCCTTAAATAAGACCACCTTCATCTATTACAACATCGAAACAAAATGGGGGTATTGTACTTAAACTGTATGATGAGCCTACGATATGTCACAATTTTCCTAGGGGACATCGAAAAAAACCTCGCAAAAGCAAGCAACTGATCGAATTTCTTCGAGAAATGCTTTTTCAATGTACGAGTATATCCCATAGGGAAAAAACTTGAATATCAATTCAGTCTTAACTATCAATTCATTAGTTTTTTGGTTCTATTAGTCTTTAGAATTCTCAAGTTATATTTTTTTTTTTCAAAGAAGAATAAAAGCACAAATGCCCATTCGTGCTTTTACTCTTCTTTAAAAAAACTTGTTCAATTTTATTTCCCATTCATTGTAAAGCGTTTTGGTTCACACGTCAGTACAACAATCGGAAATCTTTAAATTTTGAAGTTTACCTTCTACAATATTACCACACTTAATTGCCTACAACGTTCAAAGTTTATCATTTTGCTGATCTCTGTATTCCTTAACTCTTGTAACGAAATTAACTATTCTCCAATTAATAACCCGTTCGAAGGCTGCAGTATCACTGGTTAATGAACACAGAACATTAATTAATCAGATATCTATTAATGCAAGATAAATAGGGACATACTAATTTAATTGTAATCGAATTTTTATCCTGCCGAGCTCATCTGCCGACCCGCCTCCAGACAGGCACTCATTATCGGCGGGGCGAGTTATAAGCTGAAGCGATTTCATAGACGAAGCGTCCACGAGCTATACAGGATGATTCCGAACAACCCGGCAAAATTGCAAGCATTACAATCTATAGCGTTGGAGGATGTGCATAAACCTCGACTTCACAAGGTCAATCCATTATCAGAACCTAATATGTCTGTGTATACAAAGCAAGAAAAAAAGATGAATGTATACTTCCCATTGAAATTTCACTTGGTGATTGGTTATTTGTATGGTAAGTCAAATATGTTTTTTGACATTATCATTATAACATTACTATATTTTTCCGGTTGTTCAGAATTAATCTGTATCATATCCTGTATTAACTTTGCTGGCTCAGCTCCCGACAGTCATTTTTGTCAGGGCAAAGTTATAAATTACTAAGCGGAAGCAATTTATAAGTATTGCAATTTTATCAATTAATCTATAATACTCCTAAGATCATGTCAATCTGTAGACGCTCAACTCGTCGTTGATGCTCAACGGTCGATTTTCAGAATCTTCATCGGTGCGGTGAGTTAGAATCTGAAATGTTGATAAGCTTTATATTTTGTGAAAATTTTTATAAATCTATTGTTTAATCGGAAATTTGTGGTTTAATACACACTATATATTTACAGGAGAGATGCATAATCTTAAGCGAATACTACTTGTACATAATATAATTTATTTTTAAAAACGGTTATAAATGAAATGGACAAATTAAAAGGTATATACTAATATTATAAAGAGGAAAGATTTGATTGTTTGTTTATTTGCATTGAATATAGACTCCAAAACTACTGGAACGATTTTTAAAATCCTTTCACTTATAGATAGCTAATTTATCTACGTATGACATATACCCATCACTATTTTTAATCCGTTTTCCACCTACAAGCCCATCAACTTGCTAAATAGGCCGATAGGTTTTATAGAACTCAGCTATTTCTACCCCACAAAGGAAAAAGACGTGACAGTAATGGACATATGATCGAGTGTGTATGTTGTAAGTTCTACAGTAGAAAAAGATAATTACTTACAATAATTTAAAACTAAAATTACGCTGTCCATTTTTTCTTGGATTTCTCCCAGCTTGTACCACACACCCAGTGATTGGATAGGGTGGTTCTTCGCCAAATCTAATTATGATTCTCAACAAAAACACTGGGAAGCCAAACATTTTTGTATGTTTTGTGTGCCTTCTAGATTTCGTGTGAAACGCATTTCATCCGTTTCGTTATGACAGGTTATTAACGGTCGGTAAGTTGGAATTTTAGACGTTTTTTTGTTCATTAGTGCGCTTTAGCAGGTCAAGTTGTACAGCTGTTTTTAGTCTTTCAAACTGTAATTTATCACAACTTTCTAAAGCACCTTTGTATTGTCATGTTCCGTTCTTCATAAATTATCATTTTGTGTACCTACTTCATTTACTTTTTCGTTTTTCAGTGGCGGAAAGGGCCAGCTGCTTCTATCGTCGCTTAGATTAAAATGTTAACCAAACAAATAAACAAATGTTAGTTGGAAACTGTTTAAAAGGACCCGTAATGTCAGTAGAACTGATCTATATAATCTACACTGATCCCAATTAGAATTGCTAGTACAATTGAAGAATGCACTAGTATTATATCCAGTATTTGCTCGTAAATATGTTATTTTATAATTATTGAATAACAAAGGTAACAAAAAATGTTATAAAATAAATCAGGCTTACATTGTCTTAAAATAACAAGAAAGTGAAATAATTGAAGCGGTCTAGAGGTCTGAGCACGACCTGTAACTAGGAAAACCTTCTCCTTTTATAAGTAAAATAAATAAATATAATAAAAAAAATAAAAAAAATTTATTGCCAAACTTTTACATTACAAGGTCATCCATGTAGTCCATTAAATACAAAGTAGTAAATATTATAACCTCCACAATCAATATACAGAAAATCTCTGCCTTTTCCTGTACTCGAGGGCATCCAGCCTGCGAGGGCGTATTGAGCAATTAAACAAACATGAAAACGGCTGGACTCGTTAGCCCGCCACGCCCACTGCTAATCAATTCCAATAATCGAATAATTAATCGATGCTACTCATCCGATTAGTGCTGTGAACATTTGTATCGATTTAAGCAATATTTGAGCCTTCTTACAGATACTTCATAAGAAAGCTCAAATGTCTTTACAGTTTTCTTTAAGAGTAAAAGCAGTAGAAGTAGAGTCTTTTTAAGTAAATGTCGTTCTGGCCGGCGTCTTTAGCTCTGCCACGCCCACTGCTAATAAATTCCAATAATCGAATAATTAATCGATGCTACTCGAGTGCTGTGAACATTAATATCGATTTCGGCAATATTTTGAGCCTTATGCTTTTTTACAGAGACTTGACGAGATAGCTCAAATGTCTCTCACAGTTTGTTTTCTGTGTTAAAGCAGTAGAATATTCGTAATACATCGTGAGTCCTGCCACGCCCACTGGTTATGCATTAAAAATCGAATAATTAATCGATACTTCTTCCAATTAGTGCTGGGAACATTGAAATCATTTCATTTTACTTTTCGAGTGTCGAGTCTTATTACAGAGACTTATTATACAGCTAAAGTGTCCGTGAAGTTTGTTTTCTGCAAAACAAAAATATTTCAAAACTTTATTTTATTTAACAAATGTTGTCCTGAGCAATTAAAAACGACATCGTCCAGACTCGTTAACCCCGCCACGCCCTCTGTTAATCAATTCCAATAATCGATTAAATTATCGTTGCTACCCTGCCGGTTAGTGTTGCGAAAGAGTCGAGGCAATTTAGGCTCAAGACTAGAAGCGTTTTAAGTGGTCTCAAAAGAAAGAATATCTCTGAATATTGGTGGTGATGTCAAAGCTTAGCTACTTAAATTATAATAACGAAACTGTTGTGTGATAATTGGTGTACTTATCTACGAATTACCTATCAAGTAAGCAATTAGGTGCTTACTGTAAAACTTTCAATCTAGTTAACCAAAATAAAGCTTGAGCCTGAGAATATTTGAGAGCCTGTAAATAAGTATTTTATTCGCACTTCATTCTTCATCTGAAACCTTTCCTAACTTTCTTGTCAGTTTTGTCAATACAAGGCCCTTAGGACGGACTCATTTCTATGGAACCGTTTCGAATTCATCGTAACTCGCAAGTTTTAAGTTGAACTACATTCTCAAAGCTGGTATCGAGTCTCTTACAACACTATCGATACATCGATTCATAAGAATTGAGACTCCGTCTCCGACACTAATTGACGTCGTTTGAATGTTAACGTCTGCTGAACTTTTGAAGGGCGAAAAATATAGCCCTAATGATGGATGATGGTCCGCGAACAAAGAATAAGTGGCCTGTAATTTCGTTTTGGAAAGGGCTTAATGTAAGTACATCAAATATGTCATCTTTATAACGAACTTAAAAACATTTAATTACGATACTGTGTCGAGCAAAGGAAACGGTACGTAAGATATGAGACCAATAAGATCTATTTTGAGTTACCTATTTAAACTTTTTTAATTTGTACGTTTTACCAAATTCAGTAATTTAAGATATATTAAGCGAGGGCACGAGTTTGTTGTACTCGGGAAACGGAATATTTTATTTAAGAATAATAATAATAATAATAAATATATACGGACAAATCACACAGATTGAGCTAGCCCCAAAGTAAGTTCGAGACTTGTGTTATGGGATACTAACTCAACGATAGAATATTTTATGACAAATACATATATAGATAAACATCCAAGACCCAGGTCAATCTGAAAAAGATCGTTTTTCATTTTGACCTGACCGGGGATCGAACCCGGGACCATCCGTGCCGCAGCCTGGCGTGTTGACCGCTGCGCCACGGAGCTCGTCGTGCTCGTGCAATGCTATTTACTCGGATGGATTGGAGATGTGAAAGTAGCTGTTCGGGAGGCCGGGCGAGCGTACCGGTGCTATACTTGCAACCAACGGACAGGCAGTTAAAGTTGACATGACACCTGTATGTATGTACAGTTCATACATATCCCTAGTGGGGTAGACAGAGCCGAAGACCATAAGATCCAGCCACATTTAGCATCACAGTGGGTGTAAAGGTGGAAAGCGGAATTAAAATAGAGATGGACTGCTAGCTGCATCGCCTATTGATGTGATTCCTTAGATTTTCCCAATCCCTTGACCGGCTTTTACGGTCTGCGCGGGAAGAAAAGCAGCCGGTATATTCTATGTTTTCCTTCCTCCCAAACCAGCATGTAGGAGGTACTAAGAAGCAGCTGACATATTGTTGCCTGATAACAGCTTACCGAGCCCGAGGCCTCAGTGCTGTCACCACTTATTAAAAAAAAAACTCGCATAGTGATTCACCAGTTGCGCTATTATTTACCCGTTTGATTTGAGACGAATTTTTAACGACGAGCGCCGATTTTGAGCAATAAAATTAATTTGAAATAACAGATACCGACGCGGTTAGTTAAACGATCGTTAACTTGGGCGAGGATTAAAGGATCCTTAGTTAACAATGCAATATTAGTTCCACGTTAAAAGCATATTGGTCACACTGAATTAACGTTACTGGGTACGTAACATTAATATTTTTAGTCTTAACTCTTCAATACGCTAGATTTTTGTTGACAAATTAAAACATGACTGCCATACTAATACATAAATAGACGACATTTATCAAACATAATATTATTGTGAAAAGCTTTTACTAAAGGTACGTACATATATGTATACTGTGTAAATTGAACAACTCTTGTATACAGGGTTATTGCTTAGACAACCTGCCTTTTGAGCAAAACAAATATTTTAAATCCCATGTTGCCTTACCTAAAAATGAATGTCTCCCAGATATTTCTAATTTTTTTTTTTTTTAGAAAAACCACCTGTAAACTCTAACTCCTCCTATAGGCACGTTAAGCTGTTGGTCACGGCAGTCAACAGTACATGACAATATTAAAGCCATATGTCCGATGCCTTTAAGAACCTCGAGAAATAGAATACCAATGTATAGGCCACTTACACACACAACAAACTGCAAACAATCCTTTATTGGCAGATTCACAAGTTCTGCGCTATTTCTCGGTGCGTATAAGCAATTGATTTCCATTTTGAAATCTCAAACCAATATAGGCTACTTACACACACGATAAACAACAACAAACAATCTTTCATTGGCGGATTCGTAATTAAAACGAAATTAAAAAAGTTCTGCGCTATTTCACGGAGCGTTTTCGCAACTGATTTCCATTTTAATTGCGGCGGACAGCTCGATGACAATAATAGGTGTTCACACCGTCACCCAGTTTTTGTCGTCCGGCCATTGTTATTTAATCGTCTAAATGGAAAATGATGAACTTCACTTACGGCCTCTTTGGTGCAGTTAGGGTGCAGTGGCGAACACGCCAGCCAAGAAGACAAGAGGGGGTTTCTCTGGATTCAATTCCCAGCGAAGTCAAGTTCTTGTACTCAAATTTTCACAGGTCATTTCGTTCGTTCTATGTTCATAAATAACACACGATGCGGCTAGTAACCCATCACTATTTTGATTCCGTTTTCCATCTATATGCCCACCACCATGCTAAAAGCGACTTTAGGTCTTTAAGACCTAGGCTCTGTCTACCCCACGCGGGAAAAAGACGTGACAATACGTAGGTATGTATGTACTATGGTCATTCAAATTTTGCAAAATCATAGATGCTAACCTTCTCACCTCCGACATGAATCATTTTAGACAAGATTTGTGTACAAAATACAAAATAAAATTTTCCTTCGAAATAAATGTTTCTTTGTTTTTTTGGTTAGAGAAGTGGAAATGATAAATGTTATAAACATGAAATAAATTGAACAATTGTGATTGGTGTAAAGAAAAAGGGCCTAGTCTATAAAATACAACACTATGATCCAAGTTTGGAAGTCATAAGCATCGTAATAAAAGCAAATGTATTGAAAAAACTAACCTAATGAAGTTCACAGTCGTGTAGAGAAAAGAACTCTTGTAAACTGTAAACAATATGAACAATTGGTCCGTTCACCGTGTTACGCCTACGGCTGGGCCTTCCGCGATGCGGCTCCATCAATCACGCATCAGCGGCAAGAAGCGCCACTTTGATTTATCTCGAGCACGACTGCTAGATGGAAAGGCGGACTTTTTGTTATTAGATAAATTAAGGAGTTGTAGCTTTAAATGGTTAGTTTTTTATGTGGGTGGTGGTTATTTTTGTTGTATTGGAAAAGTAAAAATGCATCTTAAAAAATGAGTTAAAACTTACTTAAATTTATAATCATATTCAGTATGCCGACTATGTTTAAGTTAGCTATTATGTATCTAACGTTTGAAGATTCCGTACCTCAATAGGTAAAAATTTACCAAGTGCGAGTCTGGCTCGCCTTTGAAGGGTTCTGTAGAAGCATGCTAAGATTAGCCAAAAAACCCCTATATTTTCTTCACTCACTAAACTTTCAGTTAGGGACGCACATTTTACAACTTTGGAAGCGCCTATCTTTCAAACTATTGACTTTGAGAAAAAATGGTTTTTGGGAACCTCAATGTAATTTTTAAGGACCTATCTATAGACACCCCGAAAGGAAAGCTTTGAAAAAAAATTGGTTTCATGTCCACGTAAGGGGAGCCCCCTTAATCTTTTATTTTTGTATAAAAATCGTAAAGCGGTTCACAGAATACATCTACCTACCAAGATCTAACTGTGTAGTCTCAATAGTTTCAGAATAAAATGGCTATGACATACGGACATGACAAATCTATAAGGGTTCCGTTTTTTTGCCATTCGCCTACGGAACCCTAAAAAGAAACCCCTATGGGGGCTCTTCGTATCTATATATTCGTAACAAGTCTACAGCAATGGTGCGATAGTAGCTGTACGATAGTTTTTATTGTGTTTTATCATGATATGAGAGCATAAAACGTTCGGAGGAAATTTTGAAAAACTGCTTATGTGTATTGTCCAAAATCAGTAAATAAAAACCCACAGTAAATTTACTGACGTCTAAAGCATTTTTTTTGCTCAGTTGTGTTTTTTGTTGACTCTACTATGTTTACAAGTTGGTTAAAAATAATAACCGACTATTCAACCGTCATAACAGTAGGTATTCCGTTTAACCGGCTTTATAAATGGAGCCATATTTCAGCCCAAAGATAAACTATCCTCACTTTATTATCAACAGCCTCCACAAATGTTTTTAATCTAATAAACTACGAACAATGCATTATACATAAATCTGAACTATTCAAACATTAGGCCTTTTGAGCCGTAAATTAAAATAACAAATTGGTTTCCATTTCTCATTGTAAAGGCGAGGGCACACATCACGGTATGACAAATGAGCACCACGAAATTGAATGGTCCATTCTTAATTCGATATTTCTGTTATAATATCCAATTATAGCTTGTTCGAAATTATTTTGACTTTTTCTTTCGTTTAAGGGTGAGTCTCGTGAACTAATTAATGATTTCCTCGCTGTTGGAGTTCAGGGCTGCCAACACATATTTTTACCTAATCAAGTGCTTATTCGGGTCTGGCAGGAGTATACATATTCATCATGATAGATTCGAAAAAAATATTATTTTGTTAAACGTTCACGATCATGAGACACTAACTAAAGTGTCCGATTTTTAACTATACAGGGTTAATTGTAAAACCATTGTAACCTCAAGAGCAAGAGAAAATAGCTAACGTCATAAACAACAATGTTTTTACTACGACTTTTGATATTTTTTTATATTTATATCATTATTATTCTAAGGTTAAATATTATTTAACGACGTTAGTTATTAAGTTGGGAATATTAAAAGTTCTAGCGGTAATAGTGTCAGTTAAGTTATCAAACACTTTTTTGTTAATGTATCCATCTACCTTGCAATTTAAAACCCAAGTCTTCTAAAGATCAACTGTGGCCATTGAACCGTTTTCTGTAAATTAATTTTTATACCAAATCAAAATTATAATTTGTTATGGTCAATATGCTACTAAGCTTTTGTATTAATAACTCTTAAACAACCATTTACAGTTAAAATTGCTCACGGGCGTAAGATCAAAGACTTCAATATTTACATTTTGTGTAATTGTTAGGTGTAAGCCAAGATTAATGGTATATAACTACTAGAACGAAGCGAAGGATGTAACAGTTATTCATTCAATATATTTACATATTTATAGTATTCCATCGACTACCTATTTGGTGTAATTTCTAATTGAGCGGCAGCTGCGAGCCAAAGAAAGCTATTCCATTTAGAGGTAATGTTAGATACGCATTTTTTGTATAACTGATGTTGTTTTTCACTATATAATATTTCACTTCGCTATTAATCAAATGGGTAACACTATAACACTGGATATAAATATGATTAATTAATGCAAAGAATTTTTTTTAGACGTTTCTTTCCTGCAGTGCTATCCGAAACGCTAATAGTCTATAGCTTTTGAACATTAATTAATATTATAATGATTACTTATTTAGATAGGTGCTTTGAAATGTGATTTGGCGTGAAAACTGCAAAGACCTATTTTCTAAATAAACCCTTTGACTATGACTTGAAAATGATTCCTTAAATTTAAATTTATTAACACATTAATTTAATTAATAGCATATTATCCTATATGTTACTTCATGATTTAGGTAAAGCTAACGGTGTAGTTGTGATTGTGAAGACATGGATGATAACGTGCTATCATAATTGCTGACACCGTTAACGACAATACCGCGTATGTCACTTTACGCATAATAAGAAACGTCAAAAGTGAACGGGCGTACTGTACTTAATGTGCCCTTTGTTCAACCCTGAGCCCTGATGTAAAGTGGAGGCCCAGCGGGAGCCACGAGGCGTTTGAGTAGGCATCTGCACCGCCCTTACCGACTGCCCGACTATACTATACTACACAACAAAAAATATTGGAGTCTTACTCAGCTTATTAGCTTGTTAGAAAATTCTTGAACCTGTAGACATAGGTACCCTGCTTACAAAACACGTAATTATTAAGAGGTCCAGTGGGTGTGAGATTAAGCAACCCGGGCCCCGGTCCCTCTGGGTGACACACAAGTGGCATAGAAAAACCGACCAACTCGACTCCTCCGTGCTTCGGAAACTGCGTTAAACAGTTGGTCCCGGCTGTCATCATTCATGGCACTGGCAGTCGTCAAGGTATATCGGATGCCTTGATCCTTGAACTGACACAAATATTGTCCATTTCTTTGAATATTTAACACAGTCAAGTTAAAAAGTTATTTGGATAATTGTCCATATGAAAAACGTATCATGTAAAGTATCGTAAAGTTCCTTCTTGAATGTCCAGAACTTTAAATTAGTCCTCTTCGTCTGAGCGTTTTCCCAGTTGCATTTTCAGAAGTGCGTCGAAGCACGGGTCCGTTTTATGACAGCATTCATGGTGCGATAGATGACAAAAGAATTTACGACCGGCTACACTATCCTTCTTGGGTATATCCAGAACCGTGGTAAAATTCCTGTATAATAAAAACAAAGTTTCCCACTCCTGGTTTCGAACGTACCGTGTTAAGCACTAACCTTTAGGTATAGAATCCCACACGAATCATTAGAAAATTTTGAACGGGTAGACATTAGACACAAGACGTGGAATTAAATTTTACTAGAAAGTTATCTGACACGGATAGCTGCGAAAGTGCCGTATGATGTAGGTAGGGTAGGTATGTCGAGCTCTTTCTGGCTTAAAACAGGCTCCATTCTGTGAATGTTAAACAAGGCAACTAAAAGAAAACATCTTTTTTCTTGATACTCAAGGAAGGTAGCCGGGAAACACGAGCACGAGACTCTCGCGGTAAAATTGCGGACACAAGAGGGCTGTTTTTGAAATGACGCATTATTTCTTCTTCTTCGTGCCTTATCCCTTTATTTGGGGTCGGTCTTCCTCGTTCTAAGGCGCCATAACCTCTGGTCTTGGGTTGTCGTTTCATGCTGTGCCCGTGCTATGTCCTTCGCTATGGTTATCCACTACTTTTATTTATTACTAGCTTTTACCCGCGGCTTCGCCTGCGTAATATACAGCCTATGTCCTTCTCAGTACCTTAACCTATATGTATGCAAAATTTCATGATGATCGGTTCAGTAGATACGGCGTGAAAGCGTAACAAACAAACAAATAAACAAACAAACTCACTTTCGCATTTATAATATTAGTTAGGATTATTATTTATTGATATGTCAACATATCACAATATGTCACTTCGTGGCCATCCTAATACAATGTACTCAAAACAGATATCGCAATAACGTATCTTCATGTATGCACATTCTGTGTCCATTCCATACTAAGTACTTACGAGTAATTTGAATAGGTACAGAATTGTAATTTTTGAAATAAGACTGAAGCTCTGTTACTATTTCAGGTTCCAGTTCTCTAACTTTCAGCGCGTCATTTTATTTGACTATGTAGTTAGCTTTCTGTGAGTTTTCACTACTACGCCGTGCGTCCAAATGCCTGATGGGACATGAATTGCATGCATAGCCTATGAAGTGCCGAACTGAGAAATAAAAAAACCTTGAGAGCAGCAACTCTTATCTTTTTCCCTTATGGGCCGAATGCTCGTCATCGCACTCCATTGGCTCTGTTAACCCTGTGAGGATTATCTGTAGGTATCCCACGGGATTCATCACGATAAAGCCATAACAGTATTCATGTGTTAACACCATCAAAGCAACACTAATGACTAGAGTGGTAACGAGGGTCAGTTTTATGCAAGTGTTAATTGCCTGAGGCATTTACTTATAAGTTACACGCATATGTTAGGACTCTGCCACATGTGCTGCCACATCTCTACGGCACGGCACCGGCCGACCAGCGCGGCACCCCGTCCGATGAAAAACTTAGTTTCTATTAAACAAGTTGAGAAAGGAGTATCATCGTAAACCAAAATTTATTGTTGAAATGCCTTTATCCGCTAATCGATGAAATAAATATGTTTACACAGTACGGCTTTCTCCTAGAACTCTTTGTAAGACACGACCATTGCCTGCTCTTTTATTTCATCTGTAAATTCTTTGACATTCCTTTACCTCTAATAACTTTAACCTTTAATAACTTGCCTCCTAAGATAGACCTGGTCTAGGAGACGGAGGATATATAGGTAAAGAAGGAAAATGCTCCACCGACAAGAACAAAGTTAACATGATGATCATCATCATCATTTCGTGTAGATGACACGGTTAGTCGACCATGCACACCCTGGTGTCAGAGTTCTTCGGATAATGATGATGTCAGGATACGGCGATGGCGCCACACCATTGACATGTGGCCAGACCCTAGTAGTGATAAAACATTACCAACGAAGATTTGCCTTCATCTGCTATATTGAGTTGTAAACGAATGGCTAATAGCTGCAAGTAATTAAATAGATACAATTTGTATTAGACGATCTTAGTTTATGATTCGAACGTTAGTGGCCAACTCGGATGGGATTTTTACAAGCTTTCTTTACACATTTGGCTTAACGAGCATTCCAAGACATGGACTCCCTTGAGATATTTTATGCCATTTATGCTCAATAATCTAGGCGTGTACTACCAATGCTTTGCAAATAATTATTTTTAACAAAAAAGTAAAACCGACTTTAACCCTATTCATAAAATTAAACCAAAGGCATTCTTGTACAACCTTTTTTTGGATTTTGTTGTTTTTTTTTCTAAAAGCACTGAATTCATTTCGATATAAAAAATTATGGGACCACCTTTGAAGTTCAGTCAAAACGGAGGAGTAACGTTCTCATCAATTTGTCCTGATTCGCATAAGAATAAAATACAAATAAGTACCGAACAGCAGTTTTTGTTTAATTTTTAAAAAATGTAAAACACTAAAATCGGTCTATAACTGACTGAGTAATCGTGTAACATACATACAAAAAAAACATACAGACGAATTAAAAACCTACTCCTTTTTTTTGAAGTTGGTTAAAAAGAAAAAAATTTGACATTTTCGTATCAGTCGCCCGGCCAATTTGAATTGTCGATTATTTTTTGAGTTTTCAGTATTGGTTCAATAGGAAAAATCCCTTTAAGGTAATGTCGAGGGCACTTTACAGGGTTTAGATTAAAAAAATAACTTTTTTCATTTCTATTCAAACTATGTAATTATACTCCATCCCCTAGCTCTCAGAAAAACCCAGCCATTCAACATAGCGAATTGCATTGTACTCCACAATCCCGCAAACCTATGAAACTCACGCAGTCAATATGATTTAGCGCTGAAACTGTATTTTAATTGTATTTGTTGTATACCATAAGAAATGGGGAACAAACAATGCCTTATTGCATTTATTGTATTATAATTGTGAGATAAAGTATTTATTAAGCATTATAATAACTAGTTTTTGTTTTTCGTGTGTAAGTGCAATATATTTCTAGTGAGAACAGGATAATTAGGTTGGTTAGTGCTAAAGGCGTTTTCATATTATGGTATCACTTGCGTGCTAGGTATATATAATAGAAAAAAATCTACACGTACAAACAAGAGTAATTAAAAATAACGGACTACCACACGATCTTAAGGGTACGCTAGTCAGGTGTTTCGCCATACAAATTCTGTAGGGTGATAACTCCGTTGTTCGGTATCGTCTGTTTAAAGTTTTTAATTCCATCGATTTGACTTGTAGTTATCTATGCTTGTATGGAATCATAATTGTAAAAATAAAAGTACTTTAAAAGTTATGAGTCTCAAAACATTCCGTTTGAACACGTAATTTTTACGCAACTTTGGGGACAATTAAATACCGGAAGGAGTATAAAATCTCTAAAACAAAATTCATACAAGCATAGTTTGGTTATTAAAAAAATTAAATAACTTTACTTTTAATTAAAACATTCAGCTGTTTTATCACAAGAACACTTCTCTCAAACGCATACTCGCGAATTTTTAGACGACGAAGATTTAGATTTTCAACAATATTTGTAATTTGTAATTGCACACACTAAACTGTAGTTCCAATGTGCATATACATCGGTGTAAATAGTTCCGCACTGTTCATAACCAAGTCTATCCCTTTCTCAGTGAAATAGCACGCAAGTTAGCCACGTGCGCCGACGAGTTTGAGTTCCGGACTAGCTCTCTCTCTTAAAACTAATGGACCACATACTCTCTCGTAACTATTACTATGTTTCTGTGTGTGGACATGTGTTTCTGAAGAATCACAAGCGAAAAGTGTTTCTTATAAATTGTAGTCGTTGTGTCTTGTAGAAAAGTCACCAGTATAACTCGGTACTATATAATATAACCTAAATCGTTAACTTAAAAACGTGGGATATAAATGTGGTAACTCAACTGAGTATCTTATTTTGTAATAATAACGGTACATAATTTATTATCAAAGATAAGTTTTTGTCACTTATTAATTCAGTAATAATTAACTGTAACGCAATAATTACCAACCTAGCATACCTATTCAATAAGTTGCACAATCTCTACTCTTCTACTTAGTGTTGTCTTAGTTACAAGGGGTGAGGAGTGAAATATAGACTCTAACAAAATTAGCACTTTGAAGCTATATGTATAATAATTAGATCCCTAAATCGAAACATGGTCATCCGCTTTGTGAAGACCATGTTTCGATTTTTGAAAGACCTGCGCATATTCGGGATAGCATAGCGGGAGTCTTTCCACTTTACATGTCTGGGAGAAAACCAAAAAACATTTTTTTTAGTTTTATTGCACCATTAAGTCGGTTTTCGTAAAAGTTGTATGCGTATATACCCCTACCAAATTTTAGCTTTCTTGTACTTACAATCTCTGAGCTTAACCGCAGAGGACAGACAGATAGAGGAATCTGACGAAACTAAATGGGTTTGTTGTTTAAGGCGCTCTTATAGTAACACTAGCGCCACCTAGCTATTAAATTCCTTAAATCATATCAAGTCAAAATCTAACAAGTACAAAACTACTAAATTACTTGTAGTATTTTTTGTATATTACAAGTAATTTACTAGTACCATATTTAAAGAGAAAAACAGGTTAACGCCAAAAGTGGCCACTTTTGGGGTTAACCTATTTTTTTTCTTATTTTATCAAACGAATATTAGTGAAAACGAATACAAAAATACTACAAATAATTTACTAGTTATGTAATTGTTAGATTTTTTAAATTCGATATAATTGAGGATTAAAAGAATTAATTGCTAGGTGGCGCTAGTGTTACTATAGGAGCGCCTTAATACGGATCTTAAAAAAGACATCAGACAGTGGCTTCAAAAATTACTTCTGTTTCAGAAAATTTACAATACAAATTCAATAATGAATACCTACTTTGATGAAGTGCAGAAATAGCGAAATGAGTTTCTTGAAAAAATGTTTTCGTTTATAGGTATAAAAAAATACATATAATTATTACCTTCAAAAAGTTAGAATATCCAATTTTTATAAGAGCTATTTTTTATGCTATCATTTCTTGGAGAAAGGTAAAGGTGGGGGCTCTCCGATGGGCTGGTCTTGTGGAGCAAATAGAAGAGGAAAGAGTGCCTAAGCGCCTCCTCCATGGTAAACCTGAAAGACGAAGACCGCCAGGAAGTCATAAACTTCGATGGTTGGGTGAGTACAAGACCTAAAAGTACTAGGCGTCAGAGGATGGCAGGAAAAAGCCAAATCGGAAACAGCTGGAGAAATTTACTGGATCAGGCAAAGGCTCACATGCGGCTATAGTGCCTAAGATGATGATGATGATGATATATGTGTGCTGTTACACTATATATTATATGTCTAGGTTACATTAATATCTTTTGTAAAAATAAAACTATAATTTTCCAAACCACGGTAATATTTGTAGTAAAATATCAAATATTTTAATGCAAATATTATTCACAATAAAAGAAGGTTATATTATACGTATGAAAGTTATTAGTTCACAGCAAAAAGGCCGTTAGTGACTCCTAATATTATCGTTATTCCTGGATGAAGATGTCATTCAACATTCAAACATTTTATACTTATTTTATGCCATCGCGTGGACGTATATACACGGGGGATTGGGGTTTGTTGCTGCTGTCATTTTATACAAACTTCAAACTTCACCTTTACAGCTAAGATACCGGACACCAGAAAAACGGTCAAATGATTATGTATGAATACATATATTATGCACCTATTAATTTGTTCATCATCATCATCAGCAGGGCTTTTTTTTAGTCTCTACTGCAGGAGCACGATCTCTGTACCACCAGAGCCATATAATGCTCATAGCAATCAGAGGATTTGGCCTACACTCTCCACGCTGGTCACACTTTTATTACTTTAAGTTATGTATATATATTATTTTTGCTCTTCAAACATCTCTTACATATAGTTATTTACTTTTGATTTATTGCCCATTGCATGTTTTCTGTAAGTATATATGTTACAAGAAGATTACAGGCATGTATGTCAATATTAATGATATTTCGAATTTTAAACAACAACAATTTTTTTTTGATTCTGTCCATCCCGTAAGGCTTGATGACGTAATACTATGTGTGTATGTAATTTTGAAATATCTGAGATTGGCGTACTTCAAACAAAGGGAGTCAGAATTCTTAAGAATTCTGACTCCCTTTGTTTGAAGTTCGGGAAAAATCTGGTTTATAGATACTTCTACAAGTTTGTGCTCACGGACACCCCCTACCCCCATATAAAAGCTATACATACGTCTATGACCATACATTTATACAAATCAAAGTCATTAAGGCAGTAAAAAGCGCCATTGACTCGATACCAAGTTCTCATGAATGGAAATTATTACATTGCAATTATTGTATTTACAGCAAACGCAGTAATTACGTTACAATTATAGGATTGTGGTGAATCAAACAAATTAATACAAAACTCGTAGGTTTTTTAAGTAGAATCGCTTAAATAAGTAGAAATAATAATAAAAAGTAATAAAATGTTTTCAAGCGAAAAAATGCCGTCGACAAAGCGATTGACCAGCATAAATGGTATATTTATTCATACATACAAGTACATACATATTAATTACACCATTATCCCTTACAAGGTAATAAAAGCTTGAGGCCACAAGTCCCAAAGGCTACGTTTAGTGAGGTGGTTGGGGAAGTTGGTTGGATGCATTTTCAGCAACCCCGAGCGTGGTCGCAAAATGATTGGTGACCAAAGAAGTGGCACATAATTTGCCCGAGCTATGATAGAAAAAAAATCTTCTATTATGTTCACTACGGGACTTACCGCGATTATTTTTGAGTTCTGTCTGATATTTCGACAACAATGTGACCTGTGTAATAAAAGACAAAGAAAGAGTGTAGACCGATACGGTTTCCCTTGACAGCTCAACATCCACCACCGCAGTCTCTTCAGTTAGTCTGTGAAAATGGCAGCTGCAATGTTGTCGAAATATCAGACAGAACTCAAAAATAATCGCGGTAAGTCCCGTAGTGAACATAATAGTGATTGTGACCGCGAAAGCTTAAAATCATAAAAAAAATCTTCTGAAGAACGCATTTTTTAGTCTATCATACGCTTGATAAGTAGCAGGGGTACGATTTTTGAAATTTCGCCGTTCACACAAGAGCTGTGTTCCATAGAAAAATTGTTCCAAGACGAGTGGTCGCGCGTTCAAAAATATTACCCCAGTAATGTTACAAAGTCTCTACAGATGACCTAAATGTATTTTAGTTTATTATTAAACTAACAACAACATCTTATATAGGTACAACTAGCAAGACTTTAATCATATTAATAAAAAAAACTGTTTTCTATTTAAAAGTTTCAAAACGTCCATTAATTGAATCGAGTGAGACCTTCGACCCTGGAAGCGCATCAATAATACTTGGGCGTCATTTTAATGTTATTAGACCCATGCTGTCGGACTCGCCCGTGAAGGGTTCCGTAGTAGTATTGATTAGCCAAAATACCACTTTCGTTTAAAAGCAAAAATTACTTTGTTTTTCATACACACACGCTATCACGTTTTTTTTCCTTGTGGGGTAGACGGAGCCCAGATCTATATAAAACCTAAAGTCGACGTTCAGTATGTTGGTAGGCTTGTAACTGATGGGTTGCTATCCGCATCGCCTATTGACAAGATTCCTCACGCCACGTCACGTTTCTCATATAATTTGTATAAATGACAAATTTATATTTGCGGTTTATGAAAATGTGCCACATCTCAAAAACTACTGACCAGGTTTATCTCGTTCAAACAAACTTTTGTTGAAAGTGTTCATTGAGATCTACAGCATATTCATTAGGTATTTACTTTCTGATTTCACAAGTTACATGGGGTGGGTGGGACACTTTACCACTTTGGAAGTGCTTAAGGTGGCCCTTCCCCGACCGACTATCGTCAACGCGAGCATGGTCGAAAAGCTTGTTCCGTCCAGCGCAATGTCAGATAAAGAGGCAAAGTGAAAAGAACCCCTTGCCCTCGTCTCCCGCACACCTCTTACTGCCTCATGGAAACAACCTAGTGAGTACGTGAAGACATTGAACGAAAAATAGTGTGCGGAAATTTCATTAAACTTGTTTCAAGAAATACGTGTTTATTGGTAAGCCTTACAAGTTTATGAAAAAAACGTTGTATATCTAGACTCTCTATTACATTTGCAAGGTTTCTAAATAAATATTTTCTTTACTGTTACATTTAATGAGTACATTATAAACGCCCAAAGTTCACATAAAATTTGTGCAAAAAAGCGGATTTTCGGAGGCTAATACTGAAGTTGTTGTCCAAATTTTGATTTTTCGTTTTGATAGAAACCTAGATATAGTGCACAAGATACCTATTAGTGGAAAATCTTTAAAGAAAGATTTGTTACACCGCCATAATCACGTACGAGCGTTTGTATGAAAAGATAGACGGGTTGGCCGCCTTTAATTTCAACAATGGACTTTGAAAAAAAAATGGTTTTAGGAACATCAATAGGATCTGCTTGTAACAACGCTGACGCAGACAACGCTTGTAACAACTAAAGGCCACGTTTATTATATTGGTGGCCGCTCTCTCTATTCCGCAAGAGAAAAAGACGTGACAGTATGTATGTATGTTTGTTCTTTTTCTTACCCTTGACTAAGCGCATGTAAAATTTCATGATGATCGTTTCAATGGTTAAAGTGTGAAAAGGCGAAATAGAGAGATACAGTTAGTTTCTCACTTGTAATATTACTATCATGATATGATGATGATGATGAACTACTTTTACAATCAAGCACTTGACGAGTAACTCATCTTCATTTCAAATTAACATAGTAATTTATTGTAAATATAAAAATGTAAAATAGATTGTCATTCAACTTGATTACATCCCCGTGGGAATGCGGCAAGTTTTAATCAAAGACCTAAAATTTTCAATTCAATTAAAATTACATACAAATGTCGTTACCTTCTTATAATCTCACACATTTTCTCGTCATATCTGTAAACACGAACGTGAGATCTGAACAAGCCCAATGAAACATTTACGATAGTAAAAATTAATAGTATTACTATTGAAGTCAAATTTGTCGCTAGCTATCACATAAATACGTTTTAATCCTACAAAGTGTCGTATTAGCCCTCAAACACTAATAATATAACCGTGAAGCGATCACACGAATTCAATTATCAAATATTTTCTTAAAGCGTGGACGTTTTGAAATTAAAAAAGAAAGGTAATCAAGTGTGGTATTAATAACGCACGGTGAACAAAAAAGGTTCGAAACAAGCAAAGAGCTGATTAGGGCCGATGTCACGCCGATAAAGGCCGTAAAGCCGAAAATTGAAAAGGCTGCTTCATTAAAAATGCTATATTTTAAGCTTTTTAAGCGGGCAGCTGTACCCTATGGCGCTTGTAGGGTGACCATGCTTCACAGCTGTTTAAAATAATTATTATTATTGTTAGATTTTATTATTTATTCAGCGAAGAAAATTATTTTCTACAGATATTTCAAGTATACTGCTTAAGAAAAATTAAAACAATTGTTAGTTGCTTTTCGTGGTTAAATTAGAGAATAGGAAATACAAGAACGTCCATAGACATGTTGTAGTAAAAAAAAAAATACTAAGGAAAGTTAATCAGTACAAAATCTATCTAATCTAACCAAAGTTAAAAAAAAATACCTCCTTTTTATTGTCTGAATGAAAAAAATAATATCTCTACCTACTTTAAAATAAGCATAAGTTAGCATAATTTCTATTGAGTTGTATCTTTGAAATAAGTTAAAGAAGGATAATGTTATATAAGTAACTAACACGCCTTGATAAGATTATCTATTAGTGTTCAAAATAACAATACTAGCTGATTTTGAACCTACGAACTATATTAAAATCTCGGATTCAGAATCCCTAATGGAATACAGATTCAAAAGAAAAAAAGGTGAAAATCGAAAAATAAAATCAGAGTTGCCATAGAAATCGTCCAGCTGATCGGCGACTTTGTATGGGAGGTGTAGAAAATTATTACGTTTCATTCCTTATTTTTCTTACAATTCTGTATTCTATGAAGGATTCTGAGTCGAGATTACAATATAGTTCATAGGTTCAAAATCGGCCTGTCTAATAATGCTCTCTGTAAATCTGTGTATGCATTTTATTGAGAGCTTTCAGGAACTAGTAATATTGTAATTATTTATATATTTTATACGAGCAATAAAATTTGTTAATTTAAAATACTAATTCGTTAAAATAATAATTAAAGAATTTTAGTAATTACTTTTTACTTCAATAGTAACATACTACTCGAAAAAATCAACATTTGATGAAAAAAAAGATTCTCAGCATTCGTTCTATTGGAAAAATTGATGATTTTTACGTGCTAATTTGATGGTCTGAGTAAAATACCAAAGATGAATAATGATTTAAAAGTCTGCTTTTTAGGGTTCCGTAGTAAACAAGGAACCCTTATAGTTTCGCCATGTCTGTATGTCTGTCTGTCTGTCTGTCTGTCTGTCTGTCTGTCTGTCTGTCTGTCTGTCCGTCCGCGGTTTTACGCAGAGACTATAAGTACTAGAAAGCTGGAATTTGGTATGGGTATGTATATTAATCATGGCAAAAAAGTGGAAGAATAAAATCTTGAAAAAAATTTTTTTTTAGGGTAGCTCCCATACAAGTAAAGTGGGGGAGTAATTTTTTTTTCTCTATTTACCCATCGTGTGGGGTATCGTTAAATAGGTCTTTTAAAAATATTGTGAGGTTGAGAACACCATTTTTCGATTTAGGGATCCGTTTCCGAAATATTTGGTTTTAAAGTGCGAATTCTTGTTAGAGGTAAGTGTCCCCCCCCTCTATCTGCTAAACGGTTATATATAGATACGTGCAAAAAATTACAACAGTAGTATATATACTGAAGTTTAAAGGAAAACTATCAAAGCTGTGTACTAAGTACAAACTAAAAAGTTATAGGCGACCAACTTATAAACTGTAAGATTTCATACTATTTTCATTGTTAGATGTTTTTGGTCGTTAAACTGTAAGGTGCGAGTGTGAATAGTGTGAACTCAAAGTTGTCATTCGCAACTACGGAACCCTACACTGCGCGTGGCCCGACACGCACTTGGCCGGTTTTTTAAATATTAAAGATAAATTAAAATTTCTTCCAATTCCTTACGTGTTGGTCACTCTACAATTCCACAAAATCCTCAAAGCAGCTCCGACTAGGCCACCCTACAGGTTAGTGTTGTCCAGCATCCCGCGGCGAGCCCTAATGAATTAAACTGAAAATCAACACACCCGCGCCGCCCCGACCGCTTTGAACTCACGATATAATTAACGCCCAAATTTATTATAATATTATCCCGAATGCATTACGATGCGTGGTCACGCTATCCCTTTGTTATTCTTTGTTACTTGTTTGTTTAGCTCCGAGCAACTCATTTAGGTTTGCAGATATATTTGGACATTAGAATGGGATATATCACTGTTACATATCTGTCATATATTATGCAGAAATATATCATGTGTCAAGGGAATGGGCTGAAAGCTTAATAAGCAGGCTTCAAATTTATCGCTTTTTCTAATGTTTTATTTTTTTTAATTTATCTGGTCCATGAATTATTTATGAACATATGATTGTTTTACTATTATCAAAGACAATATAATACTAACTTAATAGACTGCCCACCCCATACAAAATATTGGATCAAATTAAGGTGGCGAAAAGTATGGCGCAGGAGAGTTGCTTGCTACTCTATACTAGACGGCCATAATCTGCGTTAGCCTAAACTTACTAAATATAGGGTGTCATTTTAAAATATTGTGCCTAAAATATTTTTCTGATTTTTAGGAAGATATATTTTGTGAATAATGTTTTTATATTCTCATAATACGGGAGATACAATGTTGTGTAGCTACGAGTGGCGCCATCTATGTGAGTCTCTGAGAAGAAATCGTCCGATAAAGGCGTTGTGACCACATGCTATTATTCTCATTGCCCATTTTTAGGGTCTCTGATCCTAATTATATCTTAGCTATAAAATTACTTAATTTATGTCTTACATATGTCTCAGGGTAGTATATGGCTCTGGTAGTACAGAGAGGGTCGTGCTCTTGCAGTGGAGACTGGAAAGACCTGATGATGATGATGATGCCTTACATGTCCCTAAGCTTCTTTAGTTTACAATGAAAAGTGTAAAGTCAATGAGACATACAGACTGATATAATCAGGGCTCGAGTAACATCAAACAACAACCAAAAATTCAGAGGAAGGAGAATGAAGTCTCCTAAACGCAGAAGACCAATAGACAAGTAGTCTTCTGCTCACACACAATGGGCCCTGACAAGAGACTCAAGTGTAGAAAATTGCCCACAGTACCCGATAACCAGCTGATTTAATTAACATGTACCTAGACCACCCAGAGAAAATCCAAATTAGAACCAACCATGAACCTTCCTACTAGAATCAAAAGATTATCGTACGCAAACTGATCCGAATCTCTTTGATTTCAAACTAGCAATTACGACTTTACTTTGTAGTTGAATTCTCATAAATATTGAAGCTTATTTGTATAGGGGATGCTAATGAGACTTTATTTTTCATTACCAACTTTACAGTATCGATACCTTATATCTACTACAGATGAGACAAAAAAGGAGATATTGTCGGCTGTATCTATCGTCAAAAAATCTCGCAAGAATGGGGAACACACCAGCTTTATCGCAGTGTCGTTTAGTGTTTGTCAACATCTACTCGATTTGCATGGAAACATCCTAATCCTAATTAGTCCTAATCCTATCCTAATCCTAACTTCCTAACTAATACCTATTATAAATGCGAAAATGAGTTTGTTTGTTACGCTTTCACGCCGTATCTACTGAACCGATCATCATCAAATTTTGCATAAACATAGGTTAGGGTACTGAGAAGGACGTAGGCTAAAAAGCACGTGGGCTGAGCCGCGAGTAACAGCTAGTATTATATATTTTAAAATTATTCACAACACTGATAATATAATTCCTTTGAGCACATAGAAACAAAATAATAAGACTAATCCATAGATATCAGAATAATACAGATGGACTAATCCGTTATGCGCACGTACTAAGGAAAGGTTTTGCATTATG